>JAQMCX010000011.1:9987971-10136864 GCA_029814765.1 Acanthurus leucopareius | reverse complement strand
CAAATCAAAGCACAGCCTCTCTTTACCTCCATAAAACATCAGCCCGAAAGAGCACGAAGCCTCCATGTTTAAACGCTGAGGTGTTTACTCTTTTATGAACATTTCAGACGAAAAGGTGTAAAGCTGAATTATGCGATATTTGTGATATTAAATTGAATCCAGGTTCTCTCTGTTTTCGCTCACAGCTACTGTCGATCTCGCCAAATCAGCACTCCAGTCTGCAGTTTCCAGGTTGTTCTTTGAACTGCTTTCAGCTCATTGTTACAAAGTGGTTTGTTGGTCCAAAACATGCAGCTTAAAAACAAAACACTTAACTCATGCTATTCCCTGTGCAGTTCAAACAGTTTATTACTTACTGTCTTCAGCCTCTTACAAACATTCAACACCGTGCAAGCTGATACGAATTACTAAATATAAAAACTGATAGACTGAAGTTTTTCTGTGCCTTTTTCCTCCATAACGGCTTTATTATTTGTCCCATTTTTTCATTTTTAAAAAGACACTATGTGAAACATTTTAGCACCAATTTAACTCCAATGATTTTGATCACGTGTGGCTTACAAATGCGATCAATTATGCTTCAAATTATTAGACCAAATCTTAATTGATAGATGAAATGATAGAGCAAATTCCACTGTTTTTTATGTACAGGTCTCATACGGTCCAGTGCAGTGTTTTGTAAATTTAGTCACCAATTGCCGGTCTGTCCGACTCAGTTGCTGTGTACATACCATGAGAAAAGAGACAAACAAAACTGTTTTAACATATTTTATGAGAGAGAAACTCGGCAGTACATCCAGCAACTCTGATTTTTTGCAGTGCTGTACTTTTAAAATGAAGCAAATACATCTCTAATACATTTTAAATTCATGTTTTTTTGTGGGTTTTTATTTGTTTATGTATAAATGTGAATGTTTATGTAATTCATGATGCGTTTTTTTGTAGGTTTGAGTCTTGGGAAAAGAAAAAAAACTTATTTTAGTTTTGGGTATCGGGCTGAATGTTTGGGAAACCCCTGGGCTGCCAGTAAGGATTCCTGGTTTTCAACCGCGCTGCCTGAGGTTGTCCCTAATGTTTCTCAGACATCACTCATCACACTGACGTACTCTCTTGTACTTCCCTGGCATGGTTTTAAATTAGACATTAACCCTTTACATACAGCACATAGTACTAATCTGACCTCTACACTGAAACTGCACTGAAAAGTTGAAACTTGAAAAGACTCACCGATGTACAGGTTCCACTCTGGATCCAGATCAGCTTGATTGGCCAGACAGCCCTTCATGACGTTCAGGCAGTAGTTCTTACAGGGTTTAACTGCCGGCATGCCCTGACAAAAGGGGCAGTACAGCATCTTTGTCAGCGCTCGGATACATGCTGGAGTGTTGCCCACCTGCAGGAGCACAGAGGGGGACAGCAGCTATTAGCACCTCAAGCATTCCTCCAAATTCATAATCATGTGAAACACATTTTCTCATTTAGTTACTGCATTAAATTCAGGAGGATTTTAATGTCTGACATTTTACTTTTTAGTTTTCAATCTGAATTTTACTTATTTGATCTGAACATACATAAGTGAGGATTCTGAGTTCATGAGTTTATTCTTTTTTGAGGTTAAAAATTCATTTTAGTGCACACTTTCAAAGACACAACATGGCCAAGACAAGAGACATCCTGCTGATCGTCCTGCTGCTGATCACAATGTGTGTTCACTGTCAGACAATTCAAACTGCGTTAAAACTTAAATTACTAAAGACACAACTCTTAGTCCATTCAGTTAGTCCCATGATGCCGTTTGTGTTTCAGTTTTTAATCTGTCGTTTTTATAACTTCACATTAGAAAGTGTAACATTCTGTTGTGTGACAGGTGGAGTTTGAGGAGGATGTGAAGTCTGATAACAAAGACACACACAATTCACGATCACTCCCCAGCAATGACATGTCATAAATCATATTTTGCACCTAAACATTAACTTTAGCAACTCATTTTGTTTAAAAGAGAGAAATCATTCATAAGCAAAAGGGCTTAAATGGCAGAACACACTGAAACATGTTGTAAATGTAACAGTTTTGCAGTTTGCATTCAAGTGGTTTGCAGGTGAATTCAAATTAATTTCAAGGTCACAATTTAAATTCATAATCTATGAATCAGTTTAATCATTGATTCTGGCTCTAATTTCTCACAGAATGTTGCTCATTTAATCCAAACAGTGAGCTCAGAGTGTCTCAACTTGCTTGATGTGTTTTCTTCAAAGGCAAATGATTTCAGACATGTTGATAAAAGTGAGAAAGATGTTCAGATCTATATATACTCAAGTCCTTTAAGGGAAAAATAAATGAGAAGACCTCACAGTCTTATGAAGTAGCATTTCACACTGACCGAATGGTATCGAGTTCAAGTAGCTGATTAATGAGCATCAGGTTCACTCAGGCACATTTAAAAATATATATATATATAGATATATTTATAGGCTCAGTATATTAATTTCAGTAAATATTATGCTTATGAAAGTATGCACATCAGAAACAGAGAGTTTTATGAATTGAATTGAATGAAAATTAGTCCATTTATTCTAATTCAAACATTCAATATTACTGGTGCAACTGAAAATTGACTTTAGGCCACTTTAGTTACTGGCAGGGATTCACAAACCATAAAGAAATGTTTCGTCATTCAGGAGGTTTTATGATAGAAAAAACAAACTACAGGAAACAGCTGACCGTTTGCTGAATCAGCTTTTCTCTGCTGTATCACTTCGTCACATGTCAAAACTGTAAAAGGACCAACATCTGCGCCACATCATATTGGTGATCATAAGAAGTGGAAGCTAATAGTGACATTTTCAGATAGTAAATACAAAACTGACTTTGTGACTTTTTAATTTTTCTACTTTTGTTAGATGACTTCTAAGGAGCGCACTGCACTCAACGTTCTTATCCTCAACTCTGAAACGTTTGCACTCTGGAGCCCCGTCAAGATGTGAAAGCTCCTGGGTCACAGCTAATGGACTTTTTTATGTGTTCCATGAAGCAACAACAGGCACATATAATGCTGGAAACCTACATTTTCCAGACTACACAGATACACCATGCAACCATAAATGCACTTATCATGAGTTGTTTTGGACAAAAGCTTTTGCAATGAAATGTAATGTAAAGGCCCTTGAGAGGAGAAATTTCTATCACATTTTATTGCCTTGTGTGAAAGCATGCACCAGCAAATGGACACACAACCTAACTGCCTCCTTCACTTAGAGGAAAACTAAAGGTATGATTATATACCTCAAGCCAAATAAAGACAGTGAACAATCATCAGGATATATAATGAAAACTGGAGGTAACTATGCTATCACAGCAGAGTGAGGAATGTCTTTTTTATTTTTTACTTGTTTTTCACAGGACCTTAAAGCTCATAAAACAAAGATGCAAAGCTGCTATTTTTGTTAATGCTTTCTTGTTTTGTTGCCTGATAATGACCGAATGCTGAGCTCAGTTCCTCTCTCATGCTATGATACTGATTTCCCAGACTTCAGCTCATCAGGTTGTCTGGGTCCAGACTTTTAAATCCACCCATTCCATTGAGTTCTGCAGTCTTTTTCTACAGAAGATGCCTTCAAAATGAAATAATGCCACTTTAATAATAATGAACAAATCCCTCTTAGATAATAAGAAAATTGCAATATTGTTGTATTCCTTTAGCTCTCATTAAAGTTTCCCTGAATCAAAAGGAAATGGGTCTGCAAGTGGCTGCAATTGAGACAACAAGTAAAGGAAAGCTTGCAGACGACAGGCTGAAAATCAAATGCATGAACAGCACCACAATCTGCCCTACTGCAGGACACCTGTGGTTGCATGGTGATTTTTTTTTTGTATATTCACTCAATCTGAGCTTCAGAATA
Organism: Acanthurus leucopareius; assembly: GCA_029814765.1. Classification (NCBI taxonomy): domain Eukaryota; kingdom Metazoa; phylum Chordata; class Actinopteri; order Acanthuriformes; family Acanthuridae; genus Acanthurus; species Acanthurus leucopareius. The sequence goes on along the minus strand of JAQMCX010000011.1, from coordinate 10,132,965 downwards.
CTCACATCTCCCTCAATCAGAAAAGTGAAAGAGGGAAAAGAAGTCTAGAGAAGGACTAAACAGTCCAGAGTTTCTAGCCAATACGTTCTGTGAGTCTCCACATCCTGCAGGACAGGTGATCTGAACCATCATCCACTCAACTCTGAGGCATCTGTCCTGTATGCAGCCAGGATAAGCTTCATTTGATTTGACTATAAAGAGCCTAATACACGGCTGCTGTGGAAAAAACAACACATGTCAAACAACAGGTTGTTGTTTGCAGAAATATAAAGTAGCCCATGAAATAAAAACTCACAAAATTGAGATTATCTCACTTTAAATCGGTCTGTTTTTTCTCGAGGTGTTTATCTGGACTAATATATTTTCAACTGCCTTAATAAAGTGAGACAAAAATTCAAAATTGCAAAACATTGTTACGAGGAAGATTTGTAAGTATAATGAGCATGATACAGCAACAGATGGCCAAAAAATTATAAAACTCACATGCAAAAAAAAAAAAGAAGAATAAATAAAAGGGACAGAACAACATGACATAACAAACAAATATAAGTGTAATGATTTAATAATTATCATGTTTGAGGGGCTTGGACAACAAGGGTCCAACCACTCTTTGTGACAAAAGGAGACTTTGAATGCACTAGAAAGCTAAAGAAAAATAAAAAGTAAACCTGCCAAAAGATCTCAATCAGTGAACGGGTTTGTGGATGATTAGCTGATCACAGAGCAGCAGCCGGACCAAGCGAGCTTTCAAAGATGAGAAAAACACTCTTAAATCAATTTAGACATGGAAGTTTAGCGCAGCAGCGAGTGGTTTATTGTGGTCAATTATCTTGAAATGTGATAGAAGTCTGGCAGCAGCATTTTGTTGTAGCTGTAAGTCTGTGAATATTTCACACCGCTAAGACAAGAATAAAAAGTGAGCTTCAGTTTCAGCCTGGAGGAGACAAAAACACGGACGACCTTCTTCAGGTCTGCAGATTAGAGTGATGACCTGATCTGGGTGATATGTGTTAATGTTTGATCTCAGGCCCCCTGCCTCTGTCTCTGCTCAGTGGTCAGTAACACAAAGAAATGTGTGGATGTATTTGGCTTCACAGAGTCAGGCTGCAGAGGAAGGATCATATGCACACAGTCTTCAAACAACTCATAGACTACTGGCGTGATTATTAAGATAACAATGATTATGATGATTATTACGATTAATAGTATTATTATTATCATAGTTGAAGCAGTAATAGTTCCTTTTTTGCTCTTTTAAAACATTTTTTAAAGCTCTTAAATTTGTCATTTCAGCCTTTGTTTTCCACTCATTAATAAGCATCGTATTGGTATTTTAAAAATATTGTTTTCACTCCTATAACGCCACAGAAATATATATTAGTGTGTCACCTTCCATTACATTCGGAAATATGCAAATATGTCAAATAATACTAATACTAGTAACAACATAAGTGAATGCACTATGTCTTTCATTCTCTACTGTGGAAAAAAAAGCATGCAATTAAGTGACTGACTGAGGGAATAATTCCTGTTGACGCTGACAACATACTGTGAAATGACATAACATTTTCATCTTATAAAGTTCATGCATCGTGGCTTTAATGGAGACAAAGCGCGATGTTGACAGACTGTTTGCACATTTATATCTGTCAAATCTGCTGCCATCTTACTACCGGAGCAGGATTCAGATAGTGACAGCTGCAGTGATGTTAATATTGTCCCCTCTTTTTAAATTTAGTCTTAGTTTTGGTCCTTTGTGTGAACTCCTTGTAAGTTTTTATAATATTTAGTCATCTGTATCTTCATTTTTTGAGTCAGGTTTTGGTTGACCAAAGGTCTTGACATTTTCAGTTTTATTTTAGTCAAATGAAAACTAAACAGTATTTTAGTCTAGTTTTTGTCTCAGAGATATTTTCATTTTTTAAACCATTAGATTGATTTTGGTCATCAAGGGGCCAGAGAATGAATAATCACTTTAGATACAGAAATAACAACATGTTGACGAGTGAATATATTGTATTATATGCCTTCAGATGTTGAGTTTTGGGACTAAAAGTCAAAGGAAACTGTTTTAAATGTGTTCTGGCTCTTTAAATTGTTTCCTCTTGTGCAGTAATCTGTGGTAATGTTCTTTTACACATGTCTCTGATTGATTACAGTTACTTTTCTGGTAAGACATTTTTGTACCATAAACTGAGTTGCTTACATAGTCACTGACATTCTGCCTGTTTCACAACATGTAGGCATCAATGGACATTTTAATGTTTGTTGAAAGATAAACACATTAGTTCAGTATGTCTCTTCTAGTTTAGTTGTCGAAATGAACACTGGTAGTGACTCTTAACTCTACACTTGATGTTGTGATAATGTTAGTATTACGTGGTCTGGGTGATGCATTTCACACAGGTGGTGTCACCTAACCATTGCTTAGGGTTGCTCACTGCATCTAAACAGGACAGTATTTATAACACTGCTCTGCTCAAACTCAACAAACCTTTAGGTTTCCCCAAACTTGTAGGAGCTTGGTCACAGAAAAGGAGGCAATACCAGAGAAGCTTAATACAGACTGAGGAAGAGGAGAGGAAGGGTGCAAACCACCAGTCTGTAAGGGATGTGTGAGGGCTGTGTGTAGGATGACAACCCAGTGTCCAAATCCTAAATGTCCCATCCCCTTTTCCTTCTATCATCATTGCTAATGCCCAGTCCCTCTGTGACAAAAACGAGGATCTGCAGGCTCTTGTCCACCATCTACACAGGTTCACAGGTTCTTGAGCCATGTCTTTGCTGTTGAAGAAGGAGTGCATTGGCAAGGTGTGGTGATAGATGGGTTGTTGGCGCTGCTTCAGACAGACCAGGAGACAGCAACCACTAGCAAGTCATGCTGAGGAGGATTATGTCTCTGCACAAATGAACTCTGTTCTAGTGAGAGAGACACCATGTACCAGAGATGTCAAACTCCCTCTGCTCCCAACTTGCCAGGGGAATTTCCACAGATCTTTGTTAGTTCAGTTTATATCCACATAAATAAAAATACTGCCTCTGGGCTAATTTTTCAGACTTTAGTTGCTGTCTCCAGACGCTCATTATCTAATTATGGGCGACTTCAATCATGGCTAACCGAAGAAAACCCTCAGATGCTTTTATTAGTGTGTGTCTTGTCCTTCCAGCAAGACAAGGTACTTGACCGTTGCTATGGCTCCTTTTACAAACACCTATAAATCGATTCCACCTCTCTGAGCTCGACAGATCACAACTCTGTATGGCTGTTTCATCAGATTATACATGTCTTCAGAGGGAGAAAGTGGCCACTAAAAACATTAAAATGTGGGCAGAGGAAGCCACACTGACAATGCAGGGCTGTCTGGACAGCTCAGTCTGGAAAGAGGTTACTGAATCCTCTGGAGGGATTGATGAACTCACGGATGTGGTTGGTTCCTGGAAATCACACTGTCAGGACACTTTTATTCCTGTAAACACATTTAACATCCACCCGAACGATAAACCACAGGTGAGCAGACACTTTACAGCATTAATAAGAAGAAACAGGCTTTTAAATTGAGAAATCGTCCAGGGCTTATGTCTGATTGATTGATAAGAAAACTTTTCTTTATAGTTACCCCCAAACGTCTTAAGTATCAATGGCCAGACAGGAGATTATACAATTTTAACGCCTCAAACAAACAGAGGCAAATTAACCGTTTGGGTAATGATGTAACATTAGCTTTGTTTTTTGAGATGCAGACAGCTAACAGGAGTTTGCTAACAGGAGTTTCTACTTCCTCAAAACTCCTCCAGGTTTTGTGATTCTTGAGAAAAGAAATAAAGAACTACATCATACTCTTTAATTCAATGTATATCCCAGCAGCAATAAGCATGGGTGTCACATATCAGAGATGCTGTGCAACAGTCACCTCTGCCAGGGTGTCTTATTCCATTATGCTTACACCCAATCCCTCGAGATGAGTTTATACCCCCGGGGGATCAAAGCGCTGCAGTCCCAGACACATGACCTGGATCTCAGGTCTCACTGAAATGTCAGGGGGTGAAGCTGGGACATGCTGGCTCGTAAGAAACGCAGAGTGTAACTCAGTAAACGCATACTAACAACACATCCTCTGCGGCTGCTTCTAAATCAGCCTCGACACTACTACTGCTGCTGCTGCTGGTGGTGGTGGTGGTGGTGGTGGTGTAGGGATGGTGGCGGTGGGGTGGGGGGGGGGTAGCTGGCACACACGGTGATGGGAACATGGTTAAAGTTCAGTGAGTGCACCGTGGTGAGGCTACAAGAAAACGACCGTTGGATTTCTTAGAGAACAGCAGTGTCTTTTCCTCGGCGTCTGCGCCTCTAATGATTGAGGGTTACTACATTTCCATCGCATTCTGCTCATATGCTGTACAGCTGGTCCATAAATATTTATAATAGTGTTGATAATCCAGTCTATCTGATATCAATACAGTAGTGAAAGGAAACCAGGGTGGCTGGGGATTTGCAGCATGGTGTTTATCAGCGGTTCTCTCATTCCACAAGAAGGCGTGCAGAAGCAGCCCCTGCCGTCGTTGAGTGTGACTAAATCCAAGCCTTAGCCCTCTTGCTTTCCCTTTAATCTTACTTTGTACTTGATCAAAACTGCACACACTCCCTGGGCAGCACGATATACTGCAGAAGCTGCATTAAGATTACATCGCATCAAACAGTGGCTGCAGCATGATTAATGGCCTCTGTATACTGGGTGAACAAATATTAGGCAATAGAGCAATAAACAGTGATGGCAGAAATGTCTTTTTTTTCCTCTGTTTTTCATTGTCTGGGCCTTTCTCCTGTGCAATGCACATACCCTCCAGTGCTGTTTTTCTAGACAGCACCTAAACAAGCTGCCTTGATCCCCAAACTTCCTGAGGACATGCACCAAGAGAGAGCACATTAGTCAGAAAAAGTAGCTGGGAGGAACTTGTTTGCAGTGAAAAAACCAAGGGGATATGTGTGCTCACTGCAAAACACCAAACAAGAAAGCCTGGCCTTGTTAAAATTTGAGCAGGATACTCCGGCTGATCTTAACTTCAGCTGAGGTCAAATGTTGAATATTTTCCAACAGAATCAGCAAGTGAAATCAAACAGACTGTGGTTTTGTTTCATGTTTGTAAATGACAGAAACAGTGGATCAGGTGTTAAATTTTTACTTCTGTGGTGAAGACCTTTACCTTAGACACTCTCTGGGCCACCTCCCTGCCGACGGAGAGCCCTTGGACGAATGTGCGTGCAGCGATGAATGCCCGAGTAACCTGAGCCTTGAGTTTCCTGGGCACGTCTCCAAAGGGCTTGAGCTGGTCAGTGTACTTGCTGATACACTCCAGATAGTCCTCAGTGATGACATACTGGGAGTTGAGAAGTGTGAACATACGCTCCAGAAGCCGCGACCAAAAGTCATTAAGCATTTCCTCCAGGTTAACATTTCCTCCCGTGTAATAACGCTTCAGCTCGGCGAACAGGTTCTCAAAGACCTCAGAGTTCTGCATGTAAGGCTTCCCATAAGTCCTCACAAACATCTCATTCAGGGATCTCTCCGTGTTCTCCAGTAACTCCAAGAAGAATTCTGGGTTAGGAAGAAAAAAGAAAAGAGCGTTATTGTCTGATTGCCTTTCATGTGTGACTGTGTTGGCTTAGATTACACTGCTCATGATATGCACTGATGCGCCTTTATGGGATGTGCTGGGAATCTTGCCTAAATTTGAGATTTAAATTTTTTTTTAAAAAGTGCAGCAAAATTACATTAAATGTGTCTGATTGGAAGATAGAGCACAGCTTTAAAAGGAAAGTCTGCTTGATTGAGATGCCGACAGAAAACCTGCCAACAACCCGAAAAAAAAAAAAAAAAAGCAAATCAATTAGGGCGTCTGATGTTGATTTCATTTTGAAGAGACTTCACAGCTTTGTTGATCGTTATCCTCAGTCAACCACTTTTGACATTGCGATGGGAGCCTTCCTTCATATATTTCTGGAAAGCAATAAGCTCTGTGTTTGCAGTGTAGGAGGTCTGTATTGTCCATATGTCACCTGCAAACCCAAAATACATATGTGTACCAGTATAGGAAAGATATATATTTCTGTATTATTTCTTGCACTGCCAATTGTTGCATATAAAGGAAGCACAAGTCTGTCAGATGAGGTACAAAAAAATATCCTTCAAAAAATATCCTTCAATATGATTATAATTCCAAAACATAGTTTGTCTGCAGGGTTTGCAGCCATTCTGCAAGCTCCTCTTTAGTCACCACTTGTTGTTTGCCTCATGACCTCTATGACTCACCAGAAATTGGGAATGAGATGATAATATTTCTGACCATCTGTTATCCATAATGATAGTCCTGTCATTCAAGGACCAATATTAAAATTTAAATAGGCTCCAAAACTCTGCACATTTAGCTGCAGAGTGAAATAGTTCAAGAGGAGACTCCCATAAAGAGAAGTGTAGATTCCACAAAGTCTTTTATATTCCTCAGTTATTGTCTTAAATGGGTGATGTGTCAAATCCAAAGTTTAATAGCAGCAATAACTGATGTTTTTCTTTTGTTTGACCACTTTGAGGCAACAGAAAAAAGCCTTAGATGCCATATTAACATATTATTACCTCATGAAGGTGTCGAGGCAAACATGTTAGCAAACATTATGTTAGCAAACAGTTGCTCGTTTACACTTAAACCAGACAGATTAGCCTTCCTTTGTAGCTTTGTTTTTGGACACAGCATGAACTCTAGAACAATATTCACTTTCCTTTTAATTTTCTGTTTTATTTTTTTACTGAAAACGGCTCCCTGCAGCCACCGATGAGAGGAATTCAAATCCTACCACTCTGTAAAATTCTGCAGTTAGAGTAAAAGTCATGCACTGAAACTGCTGTTTAATAGTATGAAAGTATAATCAGGATATTGTACTCAAAGTGATAACAGTACTCACTATAGGAAAATGGACCTTGTGACTGTTAAATTGTTAGACTATAATGACTCAAGTAAAAGCAAGGTTTTACTGTTGTAGTTGGTTAAGGAGGAGCTCATATTGAACTATTTTATAACGGACTGCAACTAATGATTATTGTCCTCAGTCACAGATTTTCATCTGCATGGCTGTTTAACAAAGAAATAGACAAGTCTCATGACCCCACACTACTTCATGGGTGCATTAAATTACATTTTTTTAGTTTGTTTTATTATTGTTTCAACACAGACTCTTCTATATTCATAAAAATCCTACATTGTACGTTAAAGTACAGTATTAGAGTTAAGATGCATAGTTTCATTTGAACACTGCCAGCTACATCTCAGACAGGCTTAATGAGAGTAAATCAAAACAGCTAAAACTTACAGGCTGAATTTAAATCACAATTAAATTGTGTATCAAATTTTCTGTGTTCATCACTACAAGCAGCACATGTCACATTGCACACTCATTTGATTCACTGTAATACACCCTATCTCACGAACAGTACCATCTAAATCAGCACCTGTAAAGCAATTCTTAGTATCTGGGTCACATGACATATTAGAGCTCCATCCCTCTGAGCCATGCACAGGACAGTCAGTCATCAGCATGGCCCTGACAACCTCTGTAATGGGTTTGAAGTGGTCATTAGTGCTCAGCATTGCAGGTGAGGTTACACATTACAGCAGCAGAGGAATGGAATGGTAAGGCTCTCCATGACACCAAACCAGATCCCGTGTGATTAGTTATGTCAAGAGCTGCCTGTGTTGCACACCAACAGAAAGGAAACCATGAAAAACACCCACACGTTCAAGGTACTGGAATAAAAAAGCACGTTATCTCACAATGATATGAACTAATGAGACTAATGTATTTTTAGCTCTGACAAGTTGCTGTTTTAAAAGAAGAAATCCTCCATAAATCTATGAAGTCTAAAATTGCTTTTGATTTATTGCATACATGCTCATTAAAGACTTGCTTTCTCTGCCCTTTCCCAATTAATTATTGTCATTAGTGTCTTATCAACACCAATGACTGGGGATCTGATAAAACTGGCTTTACTTCACATAAGTTTTTATGCTATCTTAACAGGATATGACTTATTCTGTTAGTAGTATATACACTAGGCAGGACTTGTGATGCAATCATGTTTTCTCTCCCCCCCACCACACTTTTTTAGCATAGAGACTTGGGTGAATGAAAGAGTACAGCGAGCAGTTATTTAAAAATGCAAAGCTCCAAGCATGATTTGTGCTTCAGCGACTCATTGGTATTAGTCAGAAGTGCTGAGCGATATGCACACTGATTAATGACGGCTTCAAAACTAATTTCATTAAAAAGTGTGCATTTTAGAAAAAAAAAAAACAAGCCTTAATCATAATGCAGTGGAGCTTTCAGTCCAGTGTGTCTGCTGAAATATTAATTGAACATGACCAAAGTAATTAAGGCTAAATTTACTCATGATGTGGACAGTATATTTGATATAATTCTGGACTCTCTTATTATGATTTCTATGAATAATCACACTATGGATGCCTCAGTATTAAAGAATAAAACATTGACTAATTTATTTAGCTGAAAAAAAGACAATCATATCTCATTAGTGGAAATTTATGAGAAGGATCATATTTTAAAATAGTAAAGTTGAAATGAAATGTCAGAGATGAAAAATGATCAGAAAAGCTTAAATAAACCTTAAATACATTTCAGTAATTACGAGATTTGTACGAATAAAAGGCTGCTAAATAGGAAATAATAATGCTGAAGTGCTAGACGGAGGTTCATTCTAATAGTCCCAACTTGCAGAGAGTTCATTATATTTGGCTGATAAAGCTCAGTTAGGCTCCCATTCGTCACGGTGTGCACAGAGGTGTGCAGAGGTTACACAGAGCCATTCTCCTGTGTTGAAGAGAAAGCTTTTGTCTCTGTGCTTTCACAGCTACCGGTGTCAGAAATGTCAGTAGTCTCTATTTTGGCAATTTTGAAAAAGAGCATTCCTATTTTAAATCTGATGAAAAAAGGCATGTTACATTCTTTTCATTTCCAAGCAAAACCACAGAGGATATTATGAGCAAAGTCCGCTTGGTTTGGTCGTAAGCAGAAAACCAACTGAGGTGGCTGGGATGACATCTACTGAGAGGAATCTCATGGGAACTGGCCTGCAGAATTAATGACTGTAAAGTCTCCTGAACTGTGACCAGCCATAACTTAAGAGGATGAAAAGGGTTGGTTTTCCACCACAATTCACTCTCCTTAATTTGAGTAATTACATTCTATGATTAAAAAAAACAATGTGGTCAGGAAACTGAGGCATTAGCTTCCTAAACCACATTCTCCCTGAGCCACATTTGACATCTGTGCAAAGTAATTAAAGCCTTAGTCAGGTTGCAATCAACACCTAAAATGGACTTTATGCACACACTTAAAATAATTGGGTTAAAAAAAAAGCAGAGCTTTGTTTAATTTAGCACTATTGCAATACTGAGTTACCTTTAACTTTTAGTGTTTTTTATTATCCTAAAGTTTGTTATTTTTCCAAACTACTTAAAAAAAATTATATTTGTTTGGAATCACACTACATGCACAACGTGTAAACCTCAAAACTGTTACAATCAGCATAAAAATGAGTGCATATGACTTTAAAAACTGCAAAGACTACACATATTTTCAACAACAAGTAACATATAATGACAACTAAACTTTAACGGAATAATATAAATGATAACAGTTCAGATTTATAGCACATATCAATTTAGGTAAACAGCCAATTTAAAAAAGGGGATGCATTTTAAAAATAGTCTTTTTTGGTTTTCTTTGCATGTGTAATATGTAACATTCAGTGCTGCATCGGTGAACATTTAGATCCAGAGATTTTCAGTGTGCAGCAATTTCAACAGATGTCACTTTGTGCTGTTTACTGTCTGAGTAGCTGGACTGCCAAGAGATTTTTGACCAGCAATTAAAGCATGTGAGTCAGTATCTCCAGTAGAAAATCAATTGTGGAAGGTTGATCGCATTAAAATTCTGTTTGGCACCATGGCGTTCCTGGTCAGACTAGGGCCAACAATTGATTAGCAATTAAGATCCCTGACTTAGTTCTTAATGAGAAAGTGGCAAAGAATTCTCTGTGCCAGTCATTTTGTCTGATTTCTTTCTGGGGCTCTTTGGAGTGTTACGGTGAAAACAATGAGAATATTCACATATGATTACATTAAATAAACGCAGTGACTGTGGCTGCGTGTTTGGCATTGAATTTTCAGTGATGCTGCTGGTCTCTTGCAGTCACACAAACAGCGTAACACAGGTTGTAGTGGATATTTCTGTATTTCTCCTCGGATGGTCTTGGCATAGTCGAGTCTGTGCCCTCTTACTGTGACACATAGGCTACGGTGTCAGGTACGCGTGGGCTGGCCAGCTACTGTCAGCTGCAGTAACACTCAACACAGACTCTGCATAAAGAGAGGAGATACACACATACAATGACTCTGCAGGTGGGACTCTAGAGCCAGATGCTAAAGAGCAATTAATGAATAACAGATCTGCATTGTCTGGCTCTCTAATTATGTGCTTAGACTGATTATCAAGGCCAGCATATTTATTTTTAAGTACCTGGAGTCAGATGAATGCAGACTCTTATATAAATCATGCTTCATATACTTAAAAGATGCCTTTTTGCTCTAATATTTACTTGCTGGTTAAATTTCAATAGACATCTCCTGTTTAAAACTAATAACCACACAAATTTAAATGCTCAGATTCAATTAACGATGCATAAAGATAAAGGTGAAATTAGAATCAAGCAATCAATATCTTAGATTTCCCGCACGGGTGGTCAGTCGAGACCCTTTAGCAGACACAGAGTCTCCAGACAGAGCAGGGCTGCAGAGCAGAAACCTACATATGGCTTCTGCTTTGACACTGATGAAATTATGGAGAGTGGCAGCAAACCCCAAGAGGAAGAGCGGGGTGCCTGGAGTCATGCATCTAAGTGCTGCTGGACAAACCCCATTTCCTCCCTGACTGCAGTCCTCCGTATGACATTCACTTTCTTGACAGCAGACGATCAAAATAACACTTATTTATTTATGCATGCTTCCAGGAATCACATGTGAGCCAAAGAAGTGTATATTCCTGGAAAAAAAACAGACAGACATCACCCAGGCAGGCATGGTGACATTGAGTTTCTGGGCAAAGTGCAATCATATGAGAGTCGCAAGCTGTAACTGAAGAGTATTCGTTTCATATAATATGTCGAATAGTTTGAAAAGAATGAGCATAGAAAGGCAAGACATTGACTGGTGAGTATCAGATAGCGTTATTCATCACTCAAATATTGTTCCGTTGTTGACATTGGATAAATTTAGACAGAACGATATGACAGGACTGGAAAAAGGTTGCTTTTGAACTTTTACTTTTGGATAAACTGGCTACTGTTTAGTCTTGTAAATCAAGAAAATGTTACATTACACATCTGGTAACACTTTCTATTAAGACTGACATATTCACTTTTAACTAGTAGCTTATTTTCTTGCTTATTTAATCACCCAAACCCAAATAAAGAATCAGTGGATGCTTTATAAAGACTAATTAGGAGCCAATGTGATACTAATTTGCAGTTAATAAGTACATAGTTACAAGCAGATAGGTGAATATGTACGCTGCAACATAAAGTGTTACCTCATGTTTATCAACTAATAAGTATATGAATTATAGCAAATATACTGTAATGGAAGAAAAGCCTTAATTAAACTGAGTAACAGACAGAAACATAAAATTAGAAAAGTTGGGGTTCAATTATACTGCTGGACCACAAGCATTCATGACCAAAAAAGGGATAGGGAACCTATAATTAAGTTAGACACATGTTGTGTTGTGCTGTGTTGTGCTGTGCTGTGCTGTGCTGTGCCGTGCTGTGTTGTGTTGTGTTGTGTAGCACTGTGTCGGTTGCACCATTCCCGCGTGATGTTGTTTACCATCAGTTCAGTCGTCTCAGCTCTGCAGTGGATTTGAAATGAGAAGTAAATCCAAGATTAATGGACATGCAGAGAGACAGTTGTTGGCAACTTGATTCCCCCACATGACAATCAAGTAAAAACCGTCGGTGTGAAATTGAGAGCAGAACGTAGTTGTGTATAAAGGATTTTTATCTGTGATTTGATCATTTCCACAAAAAATGAGCTCAAATTCAAGCCATTTGTGAGCATGTGTTCCTGCATGAAAGCAAGGAGCTGGTTTCTATGTTTATGTAAATGCAAACCATGTAACAGGAAGACATTACATTCATTACATTAAATGTGATTGATATATTGTCTTAAAAATGAGCTACACTCAGTTATCAAATCTAAACATCTGTGAAGCGCTGTGTGTCAGCTCCTGCAGAAGGCAGCATGTTGGTCATGCATTTCCCATTATTCAGGTAATTTTTCACTCTGCTGCTGCTCCTTGAAGGTGAAACGGCATTTTAAGTCTCTGCACACTTTTAAAAAGCAAAACTCTCTAATTTCTCTTAGCTTTTTCAAATCATATAACTTTATATTTTTTTTCTCCCGTCAAAGCTCTTTGTGTCTCCTGTTTTAGAGAGTGCTGTAGTGAAAAGAGTTAGCTGATACTGGCACAGAAAAAAACAAAAAAAAAACAAAAATCAGCCATTACTTCAGTCAAGGTTGTTAAAGTTAGAGACAGGGTTGCTGTTTGTTGATTATAACAACTAGAAGTTATCTAACCGCACACACACACACAAAAAGTGTAAAGTTTTTTTTTCTGCCATTGACTTGAACAGAAGAGAAATTCAGATACAGGAACCATGTGAGGTTTTCTGCTGCATTCCAACTAAATTGTTTGACATTGCTGACAGGTGGCTATGCTTGACAATTTTCACCTCCATCATCATTCACCGTCGTCCACGGCGATAAGCTGCTGCTTCCTTCCCACACAGTATAATGTTGGGAGCTGGAGGGATTATTATTTCTCATTAAACTTTAACCAGACGGAGCTGACTCCATAGAGAAGGATACCAAGAGGGAGAAGCAGAGGGGCAGTGTGAGACTTGCTTCGGTAATGAGTACATCCCATCCCGTAGCAGAAGCTCAGTGGATGTGTGGTGGTCAAGACAGTCACCATGGGACTGAGACAAGATCACACACACACACACACACAGCACAAGCCCACCAAACAACCTTAATAATGCAGAATTTGCCTCTGTACTGCTGTTCAAGCTGTCAATTTGCTGTGAAAGAAGCCATGTTTGTCTAATCCAACAAGAGGGCTCTCCACTCCAAGGCATATTAATGAGATTTTCACATCTCGTCTGCTCTTAGGGGAGGACAGCTACAGAACTACAAACGTTGAACCTTTTCAAATTAACTCATACAGTCTCAATCCTTTGATTTTTCCTTTTTGCAGCATTTTGTTCTACACTGAATGACCATTAAAACTGTTGAGGAAAAAAAGGAGACGAAATTGGAAAATTAATCAGCATAAAGAATTAAGCGCAGTAACAAAAAAGAGAGACTTACCATCAAACCTTTTATGTCTGGAAACAAAGGTGCTCCTCAATGCATCGCTCATTTCATCAACAAGATTCTCAAAGTCCTGTTTACTCTGTTGGCTAAATTTGTCCTCCATCTCCTGGGTACAACATGTGTTTCCCTGAGGGCATACACGAAGATGTTCACCTGCAAAACAGACAGAAAACAGTGTGTTTATAACCATACTAATCACAACACTGACTATACACAGCCATCAATATAAAAAGTGCTGGATATAGCAGTTAGATTACAGATTGCAACTCTCTACCCCTTGTCTCAACCCTCCTGTTCCATTAGGTGAGTCCATGATGGCTGCAAAACTCAAGAAAAAAGCTCTTTAGAGCTAATGTTTGTAAGTAAATTTGCTCCAATAGTTACATTTCCTCTGAACAACTTAACCTTGCATGTGCACACATGCAAGCACGGTGGAGGTGCACACTAATACTTGGACAGAAAGCACTAATTAGTTTTCCTTGGCACTGTGTTTTGTTTATAGAAACAAAATGATATTATAAGTATGAAAAGTAGAGTGTGGCTAATTCTGGTGCAATTCCGAGCAGATTTTAACAGCTTTCCATGACTAAAAGTTGAAAATGGTGAAATAAACCATTCGTACTTTTGCTTGTGTTTTTTAGTTTAGGTACCATAAACACATTCTGACTTCCTAAAATACCTGCAACATTAAAACAAAACTGCAAAACAGAAGAGCTGTTGATGAGCATAACGTTATGTAATGTCAAGGGTGATTTTCTTATGCTTGAACTAGGAAACTATAGTTTGTTGCATAACCTTTCAAACATTTAGACACATTTACACAAACACTATGAAAACAAATGATTGGGTTAGGCATAAACCATGCATAAACCACATGCAAATGAATTATAATTACTACTCTTCCATGTGAGCTTTGTTTTTTCAGTAGCTCACAAACAAAGTGACATTTAAAGTGTCACATATATGAAACTCTAGTGAGGAAGCATATATATCACATGAAAAGAGATATGCAATTGTTTATGTGTTTTAATTTCTTTATAGAAATAAATAGAGGAAAACAATGGCTTGAGCCTTAAAGGATCTTTAACACAATTTTTTTGTAGAAGAACAAAAGTTTTCTCATTTTGCCTGATAATAAGAAGCACCGTTGACAAAGGTCTATTAAAGATACATCTGTGTGCAGAGGACATAATACAGTCCTTTAAAATATTCTCTTGCACAATGCATAATTGATGACATTGGGGAAATGCTAAAGTGAATCAAAAGTTAATGATCTACATCATTTCATTCTCCAAAGCAGCCATTTAAAAAAAAAACCCTATAAAGCAGACCTGGAATTTGTTTCTTTATTTCACAGTTTAAAATACGGAATTATATTGACGACAGAAGATTTGAGAAAGCGGGGAACAAATCTGAGGCCAACTCAGTCTTCAAGTCGACCTCTGAGGGGCACAGATATGAAAGTGTGGAGTTAGACTGGTGCACGAGGTCAGAAGGTCAGGTCGGACAGAAGCATGAGTGAAACACATCATTTCTGTATGCAGGAGGAATTGCGAATTAAAAACAGGGATTTGTTTTGGAAATCTGGATCCAATTAGTGTAAACTAAAAGTCAGAGCACAGCGTCACTTGTTTGATTGACCATGAAGTGAAGGGTCGTCCTGTTAGCTCACTCCCTCGACTTCACAACGAACATAAGCTAAGACAGTGGCCACTGGAGGGAGACAATATTTGTGTAAGTATTATTGTAAAAATCTAAATCTATTGACTAAATCATAAAAACTGACCATAAATTTGATAGTTTTTTTAGCCAGTTAGCCTATTATTTTTTAAGTTTTAAATACACTTTGAAAGTAGTTACTAGCTTCACATCACAGTGGTTGCTGACCACATCGTGACCATGTTGTGTTGATGAAAGTTGCAGCTTGCCAATCAAAAATGGCTCCTAAGTGACCTCTTACGATCTCAAGTGCTCACTGGCTGCTAACATGACGGGAGGAAATTGAGAAAAATCAGGTTCTGCTCTTGCGTTATCGGCGCCTGTGAGCTCTTAAATCTGATTTGCAGACTGAGGAGCACTTAAAATTTGTTTTGTGCTCTCTTTTGTCAGCAGTATGCTTCATCAAAAACCCAATATCTCTGTTGGAGGGTGATTTACGATGAAGTGTTAAAATTATTAAATCCAGCTATGGATAAAGAACAAGTTCACTGTAGACAGATACTGTTGTTCAATCAAGCTGTGACCTGAGCCGACATAATTTCCATTGGCCGATGTCATGATGTGCATATAGCATAGCATGTGTGTTGTGGTTATCTGTGGCGCATTAATAACAAGATTCCCTTCACAAATGACATGTGCATGCCCTCTGCTTCTGAATTATGTTGTGATCTGACTTCCATGACTTCAGATCTGTGCCCCCTGTACATAAATCATGATGCACTTTCTCTTCTCCAAACAGAGCACAATGACAGCAGATTGCAATTTTCCTGCAAAAAAAGGAAAGTCTTGTGTACGTCCCGAACAATGAGCGAGAGGCTCCAATCAGGCAAGCAGCTGTAAGCAGGTGGTGTCTGTTAAATCCTCACTGTGTGAAGCAACAGAGAGCCTTTACAGCAGCCTGAACAAGAACTGGCTTTCAACAGTATGAGAACGCTTTGTGCACTGGCATCAACAAGTGCTGCCACAAGGTAAGAATTTAAAAAAAAAATTTTAAAAAGCAATTTTATGTAATAAGGCCGTGTTTACATCAGCCAGCAACCTTTGTGCTAAAAAATACAGAAGAGAAAAAGACTGAAGAGTTCCAGCACATGGGACACCAGCAACAATGACTCTTCATTTAATTTGATGACATACTACACAGCAATATGGCTGTCTGTGAATGCTGCGACCTTGAATGTGCCGTGTCAATAATTGATGCTTCTTTTGTTCACTCCATAGTAAAAAAAAAAAAAACAATGCCTCGGCAGCAAGTGATTGCAATGTGAAAGTAAC
Organism: Acanthurus leucopareius; assembly: GCA_029814765.1. Classification (NCBI taxonomy): domain Eukaryota; kingdom Metazoa; phylum Chordata; class Actinopteri; order Acanthuriformes; family Acanthuridae; genus Acanthurus; species Acanthurus leucopareius. The sequence continues at coordinate 10,116,480 of JAQMCX010000011.1, read as the reverse complement.
TCAGTGATCTGCATAAGTATGAATATGATAAAGCTTACAGCTGGGAGAGCTCTATGTAATGATGCATAAATGCAAAATGGATGCAGTTGCAGAAATGACACGTTCCCACCTGCAGTCTGCTGCACTTTTGATGACTTTAGAAAATGAACAGACATGTGTTGAGTCTTGCAGATCAAGAAGCACATGGGAGATGATGACAACAGTGTGTGATGAAGTTACAATGACTGAGGATCCTTTTGACTGCATCTGGCTGTCATCCTCAGTGAAAAGAAGTAGCTCAGGTGCCATTATGCTACCAGAGTGTGCATCATTGGTCATGTGACAGCAAGTTGTCATCACACACGAGTCAGTTCTTATCAATGATGAGGACTGTGGGATATGTAAAATCCAAGGTTAACAAATGAACCTCCATGCTTGGGACAACAACATCGCACTCATAATTTCTCTTCCACTGGAAATAAAAACAGTAAATCAAAATAAAATAAAACAGTAAATTTGCAATTCTAATATCAGGTCAGTGTATCATGTACAGCATGAAGCAAAACAGGCAACTCTTTAAAGTTCTTTGTCTGAGCAAAAAAAAAAAAAAAAGTCCCCTTGTTACTTTTAAAACACTGGTAAAAAGTAAGAGTTATTTGGTCCAAAAACATCAAAACAGATTTTTTTCCCCCCTTATTAAGCAGTACGACATTCTCCTGTTATAAAACAGTACAATGTGGTTCATGTCTGTTGTTTATTAGGCTTATTATTGGCTGACAAAACCTAATTGAAAAACTGTGCAATGCTGATAATTTCATTTAAATGATGTTCTGCAAGTACAGCAATTCTCTGCATGCATGTGTGTGTGCGTGTGTGTGTGTGTGTGGGATGCACAGTGAGGCCAGTGAGACACTCAGAAGAATTATTTAGTTGCAGGCTGGAGCAACGCATGCTTGTGTAAAAGAACAACAGTGTTGTTAATTTATCTTCTCTGTCCATAAACTGAACATTAATCTTAGTTTTCAACAGACAGATCAACTGAATTAAATGTATGGTAAGGGGACATCTCTGTGTGTGCCTGTGCACAATGAAACGGAGCATGGCAAACCACTCAGAAAACACTTACACTGTCTATTATCTATATGAAATTTGACTTTTGAGATGTTAATATCATTTTTACCATGGTTGTGTGTTTTTCCATTAAAAAGAACTATTTAGTTCAATTCAGATATGTAATTAAAGGTATTTCATCATCTTCAGTGTGAGTTTGTGTGTAAAAAAGTGCCGATACACAGTCAATAGGGATCACAATCAATAAACATGTCAGGATTAATTTAGCAAACATCTCACATATTACAAATCCATGGGAAAATTGAAGTGTATGCACCTCATATGCACATAATGACTTTTATCTTACAGAGAAAAAGAGTGGCTAGTGCAAATATGGCATTGGAGCATTCACTGGACCTCCCATTGCTGACATTGTTAAAGATCGCTCATAACAATCATAATTTTAGCATCATAGCTTCATTCTGATAACACATTTCCTCCAATGTTCAGGAAATGCCTAAATTGATTAAAAAGCTGGTAAAATTAGCATCTTAAAACAACAGTTAAAAATAAAAATGAATTGGCTACAGGTAAGTCCCTCTGGCTTCAGGTTTTAAGTGCAGCTATTTCATCAGATATGTCAGGAAGAGAGAAAAAAAAAAAACATCTAGAAACAACAGACCTACTGTGTGCTCCAGCAGTCTCAACAGAGCAAAACATCACTTAAAAATGAGCCTGTCGTACATCACCATATGGGAAGGGGCTTTCAAGGGACTTCACCACTCAGCAAAGTGCCACGACCTTCCTCACCAAGGTTAAAACAGCACTGTGGCCTCAGAGATAATCTATCTACTACAACACAGACCACACAACAGCAAGAGGCAGAGTGGAGTGTGGAGCACACCGCTCAGGCTGCAGCCATGAAAAATGGCAAGATTTTATAGCTATTTCATTTATTTCACTTATACTTTTTCATTTTATTTTATTTTATATGTTCATTGTAAGAATAATGTATGATGTATGAATGAAAATAAAACATTGATGGTCCACACCGTTGCACTGATGATAGTGTTAGGAAATCCTTCCTTTTTTCACATCATCCTACTGTGATCACTCTACATCTCCGACTAACTATCTGATTGGCAGCAGGACTAGAAAGGGGGAGGGTGGAGTGATGTCCCAGCACGCAAGCATGGATGACTTAGTCTTGGGGGTGTTTGTAAATCTAATCTGATGCTCTAAACTAAAACGAGAGCAGAGCTGTTCAAAGAAGTAGAGAGAGTACTTTCTGTATGAATAAACAAGTCAAAGACTGGAGGAAAGAAAAACTTTCTATTGATACGAATTCAAACACAGAGTGCAGAGCCTCTTTCTTGAGAGCTCCTCAAAAGTGAGAAGAATGACTATATAACAAATGATGAAGTAATCTATTTTAACAATTTTCCTGTCAAAAAAAAAAGTTTTAAAATTGCAGGCTATAGCTAGCAACAGGCTTACACACATGAGAACATTAGTCCATAGTTGCTCCATTTAGCTATGACTGCCATTTCAGCTGTACAGTGAAAACTGACAGCTCAGACTGCTCTGCCGCTCCAAGAGTGCAGTGCTCTGAATAACCGATTAGTATATTCGCTCCAGTTTAATGAATGGTGCAACTTGAACCAGAGTGTCTACTAGCAACAGAAGTCATTTTGCAACACACGCTTAGTTTGAAAGGAAAATGTAACATCAGTTCGTTGCCCGTGTTATTGCAGCTTATGTCGCAGCAGTAACGCTGCATTTGAACTCTGTGGTTTGAAAATATACACACTTAGTGAGTAAATTAGGGATTTCATTTGGTTCACACTGCATTCATGTCAGTAAACCCTCTAAACTTCTGAAACCAGTCCTGCAGGATAATTTACTTCTCAGTCATTGATTTTATAAGCTACCAATTTGCTGGTCAATGACTTCAGAAAAAAAGGAACAAAGTTCTCCTGTGCCATAAAGTTTGAGATAAGATTTGCTGGTGAACTCAAGTCTGGAAGTGTATTCAGGCCCATTGGTTTATATTGATTTCTATGCAACTCAAGTTTATCCAAATAATAAATACTGTATATCCATCCAAGTTTATCCAAATATTATATTAGTATTTTTGCCCTAATACAGTGCTGTGCTGTGTTAGTATACTGTTCAATTACATCACACAAACACTTTATCTGCTGTTAAAGCTGTAGCTTTGGATTTAGGTAAAACATTTAAGAGATTGATACCTGATTGTTAAAGTGATGCTTTTCTCTCCTTCAGTGTCACACATATAAAGACAACTGAGACACAGGTCTAGTTATTTTTGACGCTGTACACTGGAAAACTGTATATATTTAAAAATATGTATATATGATGAAATGTATTGTAGCTGTGAGACTACCAGCTCTTCTATCAAACCGTGTCCCATCTCTCAGAGAGAAGAACAGCACATTGTGACTGTGACCCATGAGAACTGCAAACACCTTGTGGAAACAGGTACACATCTCAGCACAGCTTGTTTCGTCACATATTTAATCTGCACTGAGTCAAGCCTCATGCAGATGTTTTTTTTTTTCCTTGCATGGATCTTACTATGATTTCCACCTGAAGCTGTCTGTGATCCTGGAAAAGCCATATTTTAGCAGCTGAGGGGGGATTATTTCCGGCTAATATCCTTGTATCAAAAATGGCCTTCGGCGAGTCATTCAGAATTTATAGGACTGTGAGGGTGAAACAAGGATATCTGTCCCAGCCCAACTTTACTGTATTAACCCATATCTTGTGCTCTGTTTGTTAAGTGCTAACAGAAGAATGCATAACCTCACTTTACATCAAACCATGACATCTTATCATGATTACCATGCGAATAGGGCAGCGGATCCTCCTCACATTAACATATTGATAACAAAAGAGGCAGCAGACTAAACACATACTAATTTTATGTCGCTGGTGTTAACCACGCACAGAGACAAGGGAAAAATGTTAAGTAGACTTTTAATGAGGGAGTTTTATGCATGTACCCAGTGTTTATTAACACCTGTACTAGCTGTCATCCTAAGTTTCAATTACTTCATGTCACTTTCATGTCTGTAATCAAATGGAGTGTCAATCACATCAACTCACTTATTATCCCTGCTGATGAAGCAATGCAAAGATATTTGAGCTGTAACATCTTCCTGCTGAGATGTGCTCACATTCTTCAATGCGGTTCCACCCATTTGTTAGATTTCGGAATCATTTTTATGGATTGCAAATACAATAGGAATATTTCCTCTGTTGCAAGCGTTGGTAACCCTCTCCCCATCCCTCATGAGGGTTGAGGTTTAAGTTCACAGTCAAATTTGGCTAAGTCTGTCCCTCCCAGCATATTTAAAAATGCAGAATGACACTTACCACTGGGTGTGGAACTGTCAAGGAACTTGTTTTAGACTAACCAATCCAGCAAAATCATAAATCCCCAAGTTTACCCTGAAATTAAATCAGCCATATTTTTTCTGACAGTCATGCAGTGCAAAACAATAAACTCCGATGCATGCATGTATGCTGTATGCAAATTCCAGGATGCTGCTGGATTATTATAATTATAATTATTAAAATTATTATTATTATTATTAAAATTATTATTATTATTATTATGGGCATCTTTCAATACACTCAAGACAAGTCTTTCATGTTTTTTATGCATCTGTTGCCGGTGGTAACTGTCCAGAATCTGCAGTAAACCTGAAACCTATACCTACTTTTTAAACCCTTCTATTTTTTGTTATTGCTGTAGTCATTTTTATGTCATTTCTGTGTCCCTGAGAAATAGCAGTCTCATTCAGTTCAATATCTAAACTCCAAATGTTTGCCCATCACAATAACAAGTAGTAAAACAAATAACCTTTTAAAAACTGCATATATTAACATATAATTGATCCTTAAAATCTCTCGTATTTAGTTGTCTTCTTTCAGATCTCATGACCTTGCACATCACCCCTGTCCTCCGGGGGTCATCTCTGAAGTTACAAACAACAACATTGAATGTCAGCGTCCCAGTCTTTGGTTCCTATTATTATTCTTGCAAAAGAACAAAAGTAAAGCAACTAATATGTGAAAAAAATTTTAAAATCCCCAACTAAATTGTTTTTCAGTCTACATCAGGGCACTATGGCTTATACATTTTTTTTCACACTTAACTTGAGAGGCAACTAAGAAATTTAACTGTCCAAGTTCTTGCACATACCAGCAAAGGTAGGTCAACTCTCAGAAGCATTCATCAGTGTACCTGGCCAAAGAGACCCACAGCATATGTGCTCTGCCATCTGCTGTGTCCCACGGTTCCCCCCGACAAACTTTTTTATGGACTCACACTTGAAGCCATGCTCAGTTCAAACCACATCAAGATTCCTTGAGTCAGTGCAGTTTTTTTTGTTACTTTGTACATCACTCCATCATCAAAAGGCAACAGCAAAGTCATTGAATTTTGCTTTTTAAAGATGCTGTCCTGCACCTACTTTGTGGGATAAGAGAACGTGTTTTAATCAGAATCATATTTATTCATATTTCTTCATATTTATGTTCAATATTTAGTCACAAGAACTCTCGATAACTACACATATAGGCTCCTTTTTGTCATCAGATCATTTTTTCCAGAATATTGATCAAAGAGAGTCTATGTATATGACAATTTTTCTACCAAACCCTGTTGTGGCCCTCATGCATTTATCTTCCGTTCTCATACATTAGCCAAACTCAGAAAATGTCCTGATGGACTGTTTTGTTGGTGCTCCTGGTGATACAAACATGACAGATGACTGCGGAAATGTTTTCCTGACCAATGCATTACTACATGTGGGCATGTCATTTATATAATTCAGTCCATTTTTGCCTTGTCTTTATCGTCAATCATACTGGTGATTTTTGATTTTTTTTCTCTAGCTTCTGTTTAAAGAAAACTTTTAAAAACAAGTAAATTTACATGAAAACAAAAGAAGTGAAGCATTTTGATTCCGTTTTGATTGATCTTTGATTTGTTTGCTGAGGCTGGAAATGACGCCCTTGATATTTGCATAGATTCGCCTCACACAAAAATACAGCAGCCCATGTTCATCCAAGTCCAATCAAAAAATCACCACGTCAGATGGGCTGGACAGGATTCAATCAGGCAGAGTCGCACACAAAATATCCCACTAATTTCAAACTCAAACTCCGGTGCTGCTCATTTCATACAAACAGCTTCTACAAAACTTCTTCAGAGACGATGCTCAAGTGATTCTCGGCGGATGTTTTTCATAAAAAAAATCTTATTACAAGTGATTTTTAGGAGACATAGGTTGGCCTCTGTGCTAATATTTTAGCTATGTCACATGATTTAATCCACATCCTGGACAACAACAAAAAACAGCATACACTTCTGCAGAGCAGGAGCCAAATTAATGATACAGAGTCTTGATCCAGCATCATTAATTTGCTAAAGACGTGTTCATCGACAGGCTAACCATGAACAAATGCAAACTCAAATGAATTAATGATTCAGTCTGACTTCAAGGAAGTAAGTGGGTGGATATACTGTATGAATAAATTAATGTGCAAGTTATTTTCTGGCTTCGTGAGCATCGTATCTAGAAATAATACAGTGTAAGGATCTCATTATATGTGACCCTAAACCCGGGAACTTTGCTCGTTTCACCCTCTTGTTAAACCACATCAAGAGGTGACCACGAGGTTGCAGTGAATCATTTGTTCTATCTCATTCTCATCATATTCAATGTCGTGTGTTTTCGGACATCCAAGGCGCTTAATGTACATAGTAGACATTCATCATTTCTGTATCACTCCCTCACGCTACAGAACACTCAAACAAGCCCTCTGACTGATGGATAATCAGACTTCAACAGGAAAGCTACATCATATCCTTAATAACTGCAGTACACATGGATGAATGCAATGCATATGAACATCAGCATGGATCTGTAAATCTGTGTATTCCACACAGGCTTCCCTCCACATTTTTAATGATGTCTCAATAGGGTTTGTGCAAAGAATAGCCAAGTTTCTCACTTAAGTTAGAACTTGCATCAATCAAAAGTGAATGACATTATTCCTATCACATTTTAGGTCATGTCAGAAGTCATAATGAAAGGCAGGCTGGTGTTTTAAATGACTGGGGGATGCTGATACAGAGGAGTGTATGTCCTTGGGTGAATGAGGACAGGTTCAAGAGGAAATGAATTCTCACAGACATAAAACAGTCTACAATAAAGGCAGCACAGTACAATAGTATGATGGTATTCTTCATCCTCAGGAGAGTCAGCGTGAAGGGAAAAAGGACGAGAATAAAGATGTTGGAACAGTTTCATACTCCAAGCAAATGTGTCAGTATATATATATATTTTTTTGGATATGTCAAGATATCTCTGCAATATTCCACGTGCGAGGCTGTGTGCGTGATAAATCAGCCGAGTAGACAGTATTGTGTTTCATATTGAAATATTTTTAAATGTAAATCTTTGGGGGGGAAAAATATAAATGCATAACTGCCCTCCGTCACTGCAGAAAAAAACATTATAAGAGGCTTTGAGGAGAATGTTGGGGAGGAATAGGTTTTCCAAACAATATATTTTGTTTTTAAGTTGATCTTCCCTAAAACTGGGCTTTACGGTGACTGTGAATGTAAAGGTGTAGGAATCAGTTGCAGCTTCAGAGTGAAAAGACAAGACTTTTGGCTATTTTAGAGGAGGTGTCAATCAAAAAAGTGACTGCGTTCACATTGAGCTGAACACATTAGCAGGTTAATCATTCCCTTCATCTGCAGATGATGCATGGATACATTTTTTGATAATCAGTTACATGTTTTAGTCAAAAGTAATTTTTTCTGCCTCCAGCTTGTTCATTGTGAGACTTTGCTCAATTACTTGTTCTTTAATTATTTAATTGTGAACAGAAAATTTTTTAATTTTGGACGTTTGGTAAGATAAAACAGGCAGAAGTATTTCATTTTGGGCTCTGTGAAACTATGATGTGCATATTTTTTTTCCTATCTTTTACACACCAAATGATTATGGAGGAAAAATTCAGCCGTTTAATTGCTAATTTGTCTGTTTTAGAATTTCTTCCAGCCCTTTATAACATTGGAGTGAAGCACTCCCCTACATGTAAAAACATTTAGACTATAAATAAGACATTTACCTTGTAAAGTCTTCTCCAAGATAAATATAAACCCAAAAAGTACAGTATGTTTGACATGGAGGGTAATAGCTGCAGAATATTCATGTACAATAATAGCCTTCTGCAACATGCACCAATATCATTACAGCTTAGATTAATGTATGGATTTCCCTAACACCGTGTGCAGCACATATAGGAATGACAAGCAGCGCATAATCAGCATATGTAGCACTATGCCATGCCTTTGATATTTATTGAAGAGCATGTAATAAAAAAGTCGAGTGGAGGCACGGTGTGGATATTCGATCCACATGGGCAGCACGCCTAGAAGCCCCTGAGAACGAGACGAGAACAGGCAAGCCACTCTCCTCTGCGTCAACTTGCTAAGTGGAGCATGGCAGAGGACTGCACCACAGGTAGCAGCTGGTGGCTGTTTGGAGACCCAGAGGGGCCTCGAGACCTGTACTGATCATTACCTTTCACTCAGCATTTACAGCTTACTTTGCAGACAACGGCCATTATTGGCCCTGATACCTTGTTACAGTGCGAGCGTCCTTTAAGTCAGCAGGCTGCTCAAGAGGGAGAGGACACATCTGAAGCACAGAGCACGCGGCTTCCCACCACGGCTCGCTAAAACACATCCACACCACACTGAACCGTCCTGCAGGAGCAGTGTAAAGGCAGCCATCCTCTCCAGTTGCACATCATGTCTCGTCAGATGTTGTCACCAAGACAGGAGTGGCAGACATGTAGCTAAAGATAGATCCAACGACAGCAAGGAGGCATTCGAGGGGGGCTTTGTTTCACGGTGGCTAGGTTTTTGTGACAGGCAGATGAGGTGTTGTGGAAAAGCACCAGCCGTACGTCACAGTCAAAAGCCAAAAAATCTGATTCCCGTTTCAATGAAGAAACACATTGATCCTGAGGATTATTTTTTTTGGAAAAAGTCACTGATGATCCGAGGACGGCTTGAAGAGAGACAGTGAAATTTTGTCAACAACTGAAAAAATGTGTAAACAATTCTTAGAAATAAATACACAGAAAAACAAATAAAAAGAATCAGACAAAGCAGTCAGATTTTGAGTAAGAGACAGACATTCAGAATAACACAACTCTGGCAGTTTATGATCTGGGATTTACAAGTGAGAAAAAAAGTGTCAGTCAGTCTCACAGTTTATCCATATTTAAAACCACTTTACCACTTCCAGCTCCTATTTGAGTAAATGAATAATACCATTTGGAGCTCTGCAGCGTGTGAACTGAGAATGCACAACAAGGACACCGTTTTCAACTGATACTAATAACTGATACCTAGAATTTAGTAGTTTTGTGTATTTTGACCCTAAATTATATAACAGACATTTTTCTTGTCTTCCTCTGAAACTTAAAAACAACCGAGCTGATGATGTCATGTGTGCCTCTCTAGTTTACACAGTGTGACTCTGCGCTGATGCAGCACTTTGATGCCAGTGTGTCATCAGCACGCTACATTTGTTCTTCCTATACTTCTTCTTTGTCTTCTCTGTGTTTATATGGCGGATTGCAAATCTATTTTAAAGGTTCATACAGCCATCTACAGTATCAGTGCACATGGGATTTAGTGACATCTGGTGGTGAAGTTGCAGACATTGTGTAGCAGAACCAATGGCGGCTGCAAAATTTGCGTAAAAGAGAACCTCTAAATCCTCCACAATAGCACTATAAGTCAGTAAAAGCAATGTGGCTTTATATTTTTAACTCTATTTATAACATATAATGATAAATAAATGTTAATAAATAATCAGACGATCAGCAACTATGAATATTGTGCATTCATATCTCGAACATAATTATGTCCACTGCATCAATTTAATTTCTTTAAAATACATCATCATTAGATTTAACCTACCAACTTAAGAAGTATGCTTCTATTTTTGCAACAAATGAGGCATGTAGCACTGGTGCAGTCTATACTGGTCAAACATTTTTTTTAAAAATAGAGAAAAAAGAAAATAAGATCACACACCAACGGAAATATGTTTATGCCTGCTTCTTATATAAGGAATAAAAGGGTTCTTTCTCAGTGGCTCCAGGTTAGAATTTAATTGGGCAGTTGTTGACAGGGACTGATAGAAGAGAATAACATCTATTCAATCTCTCGTTGACAAGGGGAGCACTCATTCTTTCACATTTCAAATGTTTCTACAGCCATTAAACAGCTATTGCCACGTCGTCTCAGGAGAATCACTTCAATCCATTTCCTTGTTTTTCACAGTCGATTTATCTCAAATGAGCTTGACAAACATTAATTCTTCATGGCTGTGTTCGCAGCATCATTCCTCCGGTAGCCAATGTATATGATAACAGCTGTTTATCAACGGCATATACAAAGCACGTCAGGCTTATAGTATTCAGTCAAGCCTCAATAACCAGCTGTTTCTTTTATGTGTTTGTAAAGCTTTGTTTCTATTTTTTTTAAAAAAAAAAGGTTACTTAAAATATCTGAATTATGATTTTGTTATTCACACAATATGTGTTGTAAAATTGCAAAACAAACAGCATTGTTAATAACTACCCAACTGCCAAATAAAACCCCCTGTGGTTTTTAAATGTGTAGGCTGTATTTACAATTTAGCAGCCAGGGTTATGAGCAACAGAAAGTTGGACATAAACCCAGCTGAAGGCCACAAACAGAATAAACAGAGCGCTTGGTCACAGGATTAGGGTTTAGAAATATTATCCAGAACCTACTTTTGGTGTTAAAAAAAAAAAACAGTAACCCTGAAGATATGAGTTTTCTTAAGAAGCCCAAACACATCAAAATTCTCATCTGAATCTTGAATCTTTTTCTTAGGGGCTGAAACAGAGCATCACTGCTCCAGACTGACAAAATAACTTCAGTTTGGGACTGACGGTCTGAAAAAATAAACTGATGGCTTCGTGACTGTGTGACTGTGCAAATGTCCATTTTAATGCTGCATTTGAACAAACTGAATGATCTGTCTACAACTAAGACTGACAGACATGCTGTGAATATTGCCATCACTAATGAATTAAAGCTAGCGTAAATGAAAAAAATGAGGAAATTATGAAATACAATGACAATTCAATGAAGTCTAGTATAATCCAGCCCCAGGATGGAACGTAATGACTATTACATTTGAGAACTTATCGGCTAGGCTCAACCAATGTAGGCAGGACCAACCTGCATGTAGGTTAAATAGCAGAGTCCTCACTGGCCCCTATAGCTTGTTTACAAATGAGCTGACATCTCATTGGACTGAGCCTGCTTAAGCAGGAGATACTGTTTGACTAACACAATAATAAGTTTGTATTACTTCTATTGGCAGTTAAAGCTGTATGGAGATGACTGCAGCCCCTAAATTAAAAAAAAAGTAATAATAATTATTAGTAAAAATAAAATATCTTCTGAATATTTTCACATTCATGTTCCATGTTTTTGTTTTTTGCCCCAAATTATGGAGGCTTGTATAAAAAGTGTATCAATAAGTATCAGTGCTGATATGAAAGATCAGTATTGATAAAATTCCTATTTTTAAAAAACTGCATCTGATAAAAAACTTGTGTAAGCACCTTAAAATAAAACTCCAACAGAATAAATAAAAAAAATCAAAGATCCCCCCCCTTAAGCTTTTTGATATGCTTTGAGTGTTGTGTTGTTCTGCTTCCAATGCTGCAACCCTGAAACACTATTGTGTCCTGCAGCTCTCTGAGGGAACACCCGCAGTGAGAGCCCATCATGAAGCCATTTTGGGATTCATGAGCATGATTGATGACACAGAGATAGAGGCAGAGTTTGAGAAATCCCCTCTGCTGCGGCAAAAATGATGATTGTTTGGATTCTTCTCCCCTGATAGTGCCCCCCTCTGCTTCTCAGCGGGACACATTCACATTACATTATAAAGCTGAATGCAGCCTCACAAACTGGTGCTACCATGTACAAACAATAACTTAAACTGCCAATCCCAGCAGTCCAATTATCTGCAAATTTATCACAAACGGTCTGATGTTTGGAAAGTAAAGTGTAAATGCACAAACACACCATAAACCCATCAAAATCTCACAGCTCCTCACTCCCGGAGATCCGCCTCCACATGTGTGACTGACAGGAAGGTCACAATGATCTGACAATACATCACAGCAATACTAGCACACGCTGCAGGGGCTAACAAAGACACCTGGTCATTCCCTCTGAAGGCACTCCCATTTAGCCCTTTTTAATCCTCTCCATCCCATTACATGGCAGTAGAGAACTTGTGCACATTACACGCTCCAGCAGAGATCATTTGCCTCGTTGTGCAGGCAGCCAAGTATCACATAAAATATCAGCACCGTTATTTCTGTCCTGGATGGGAGCAAATAGAGTTGGAGTCAAATGATAGCATGCTAGCACATGCTAAGAAGTTTCACTGAATCCAGCAGTCTGCCGCATGACTCACTTTCCATATCTTGCCATCTTATCTCAGACGCTGGGTGGAAACTGAGACAGCAGGGGCAAAACTGAGCGCAGGTCTGATCTTTAACCAGAGCCGTGAAGGAATGGATTTGAAAAGGCCGAATTTTTTAATTTGATGAATAATATAAAGTCTGCCGTGGAGAGAGGGAGATGCTCTGGGCATTTTCTAAATGTTAGAGACTTTTAGAGAAATCTTCAAGTTCATGCTCCCGTGGTTTAAAACGCCTTCACCATGTAGTCTGACAGCCTCCAGCCTGGCCTGGTCAGTAGGCAGAAGCATTGCCTAAGTCATTTGGAATTATTGTACCAGCTGAGCCTTTAGGCTTTGGATCGTAGCAACATTTCTGTCAATAACCCTGACTCTACTGCTGTCATTCCACCTGACCTGGCTACTTCTGTTTGACCAAACAGTGCAGCAGAAAATCTGGGATCCTCAGCTTTTCTTGAAAAATATACTGCAGCAATGTTTCAGCTCTCTAAGTGAACACTATTCTTCTGCACATTTCATGCTGTTATTTCTCTATTATACTTGTAATGGTTACAATTACAGCCTTATATTGACCTAAAAGCAGACGGTATGATCATACTGTGAAAGGCAACAAAAATATGATCAAGAATTTAACAGTATGGGTTTAACTTAATGTGGCATGTACAATATGTGGTTTTTTTAAAGAGAAACTTTGTGTTTTCTGCCTAATTTTTATGTCTGACATCGTCTCTGATGGCATCTCACATCAAAAGCAGCAAGAGCGCACACACACATATCCGTCTGTCACTTCAGTTTGATGTTGAAGGCTCCACATATTTCGGATAATGAGGGAGATCTAAAAAAAAAAAAAAAAAAAAAAATACAGCAGCAAAGAGCCGTAATTTAGGTAGGAGCATCATTTGTAGAGGTGGTCCAGCAACATGAAGGTTGACGTTTTTGCCAAATCATCAGAGTTAATAGAGTGTGATGGCAGCTGGAAGGCTGACAGACAACTCTGAGCTATAGGGGAAGCTTTAAGAGCTGCTCCACATGGAGTCCCACAGGGACCGACAGATCAACAAGTGCTGGAATATTAACTCCAGTGTAAAATCATCACCGAAGATGTTCTCCATCTGCCATATGGATGTTCTTAATCCCTTCAGCGCCACCTCCTGAACAGCTAATACTGTATACTGCTGCATGAAAACAATAAATAAAAAAGGCTACATGAATTTGAGTGTTGTGGAGGGTTTATGTTGTGAAGTAATCTGTCAGTAAAATGCCCAAACCAGCAGCTTCAGCACTGGAAATTGTGATGTTTATTACATCTTCAGCTGTACCTAAAGCTTTAGCTTTGATACACAGCTCTGCTAACTCACTGAGCAGCTCCAGTCTGCACATGCGTGCTGAGGCACAATAGCCTCCAGCGTCAATGGGTTAGTAATTATGACATGAAACTAATCAGATGGCACTATTCAAGATACATCAAGAGAGGCAGCTGTAAAAGTAAATTTATATGTAGACAAAATTACTTTGTTTAATTTGCAAAGGAATTCTTATTTAATAAATCATTTTTAAAAAGACTTATTCATTTAATGTGTTGAATACAAAAAAATATGGCAACATTTATTTAAAGACTCATTCAAAAATATCAACAGAAGCTTTAAATGTAAGAAAGTGTTATTTTGATGCAACTCTGTCATTACAGAACATAAAAGTATGCAGTAATTCTACTCCAATTATGTACTTGAGTGCGTTTTATAAACTGAGAGTACTGAAAGTAGAGGAATAATTTAGGTAATGACAATCCACAACAGGCACTGCCTGGTCTATACAAAACAAACAAAAAAACCCACTAAACCTGTACAAGTAGTTTATTTTCTAACTAGCAATAAATACAAATTCAATTTATTACTGACATAAAATTATATTAACCTCCACAGTTTTAAAAGCTGACACTGGTTTTCTGTCTCTCATACTTAAAAACAATTTTCAGGAGATATCCTTTTTTATTTACAGATTTTAAATAAAGGTGTAGGCACCTTTACTTTTGTCTTTGCTTAGCTGGAGTGTTGGTTGCTAGAGTGAGAGGCAATACGTTGCAGCCTGAAGGGCATGCCCATCACCGTGTGAATTTGCTGAGCTGTTGATAATGCCTTGTCTCTCCAGCAGACATGTAAGGTTATGACTCATTCAAAGACCTGATCAAAAGACATTTATTCGAGTTGACATCATTCGCAGATGAGAGAGATTGAATTTTTCCCTCATTTGGGAGATTAACTGTGATGTCAGAGACACGGATCCAAAGGATTTAATCAGTTGGTTATTCTACCCATCTCTGAACAGGTGTGCCTGTTATCAAATATGCAGCCTTTTACTTGTGCCAGATTTGCTGCTGTATAGAGAGAATCATCAGCCCTGAAGCATAACAATGACCTGGAGAGACACGCCAGCTGAGGTGATGCGAAAAAAACAGCAACTTCCATCCCAACTTTTTTTTAAAATGCACATAAAAAGGGCAACTTACATAATAAGAACTTGCCTGCTATATGATTTAATGATTATTTTACTAATAATGCAAAATCACAGAGCTAAAATACTACAAAATCATGTAACAATACAAATTCTGCAAGCATTTTCATAGGCCTACTGAAATGCAGAATTGTTGCATTAAATCGTTATTTTGACACTTGACGTTGCAGGAGTCATTTTTAATCAAAAATAATCAGATTCACCAAAAACAAACATATGTATCTTTACATACAGCATACATATGTATTGGGAAAAAGTTCAGTATTTTAAAAAAACATAAAATTATGGATTTCCTGAAAACCAAATCAAACCAAACATTATTAAACCTGTATCATTTGCATGTATGATCATTTTTCTAAAGGCTTTAATGTAGCCTGACCCAAATGCAAGCAGGCTTAAATAAATAATCCATCCAAATAGGTATGTTAAATAATTGCCCTAAAGGGTAATGGCTGAAATTATGTCCAACGGGTGATTCCTGGTTATGGACTGCCCCTGCAGCACTGCAGGAGCCAGCAGCTCTACTTCACCTTATCACCTAATTTTCGCAGGAGCGGAGTTAATCTGCAGAGTTGACCATTCATTATCTCTGCTTGGTTAGCGCGGTGGGAGACCTCTGCCGGACACACGCACACAGATCTTGCCACAGCTGCCTCGGGGACTTTTCACATTCAGCAAGACGGCTGATAGAATATTGCTTTCGCAGAATGAATGTATGATCAGCAAACCAGCTCACACAAACTGATGGCCCCAGGGGCTGTGTGTTCAGGCACTTAAACGAGCTTTTTGTGTGTGTGTGTGTGTGTGTGTGTGTATGTATGTGTATGCGTGTGTGTGTTTTTTTTCTTTCCTGATAACAGCAGACCTGCCACTTGACTTAAGTGAGCTGTGGGATGCAAGAGGCTGCGCATCCACTCAAGTCGATTAACACAGTTTGGGTAATCGGGTGGCCTCTGTCTCTGGTGTGCGCTTCAAAAACTTTGGTCAGACTCGCAGAAACTTTTTGAGTGACAGGTGGTTGAGGTGCTTGTGTGAGCTATCAGCCCGATGCAGTCACAAACCCCCCCACCCCCACACACCCACCCACCCGCAGCATTTTCAAACAGCTTCAGACCCACAGTGGCAGGAATGACTTTGCATCATAAATGAGTTGCGACGGAATGAACCTCAGTATTTTTTTTTAACTTTTAAAAAAATCCAGAGCTGAACATCATTACACAGACAAATGTGTGTCATTAATGCGCGCGTTCATTCCTGAAGGTTATTTACAAAGCTCTGATTGACAGCTCGCGTGCTTAATTGACGTCTCGCGCTCAGTCCAGCCTTACCTGGGATCTCCTGGAGAGGAACATGTGAGAAGCTGAAGCCTTTCCCGATGCATGCCTCCCTGACCTCGCTGCAATTCCGTGCCTTAAAATCTGCTCTTGCTGCAACAGACAGCACAGAGAAAGTGCAAATCAGAGTCTCTAGTCTCAGCATTGTTCACTTCTGTGAAGGTCCGTATTGTTTCGGGTTGTCTGCAGTATCTTGCTTGCTGGTTAAAAACTCCCCTGCAGTAGATCCGCAGGTACTTAATAACTGGGCGGTTAATGGTTGCAACTCAGTTATTGGTGTCTACAAACACATTCCCCCCAAAAAGCAAAACGGGCTTCTGTCGAACCCCGAGAATGGTTAAAAGTCCGCCCGGCGCCGCAGAAAAGAGGACTGCGTGCATGGAGGTGCCACATGAATCCAGGCAGTGCGTTTCCCGGCGCGCTGGCTCAACTTCGCCCAGCAGACGAACCCCCCTGATCGCCGCGTTGGAGTGGAAATGCTGTGTGGAGAGGAGCGCTCCGTGTTCACATCAGATATACTGGCAAGGCAAAGCGGGACACAAAATATGGAGTGGAATCCAGCCGCATCCATCCGGCGGGGGCTGCAGGTCGGCGTCTGCACAAATGTAGTCTGAAACAAATGAATAACACACAGTTCATGTTAATGGATTGTGGGGCATCGTAAAAAAAGTTAAATTTTGAAAAAAAAAAAAAAAAATTCACAGGCCAGCAGCTGAACTTATTAGCCAACTGTGAACCTTAATTTGTTAAAACCTCTAGAAATATTTTGGACCTTTAGTGGTGTAAACTGGGCAATACTTTGTAAATGGTTTAAGATAATTTTCAGTGTTTTAATATAAAATTGCTGTTTTTAAAAAAATAATTTCTTGTGTTATTTTTGTATGACACAAAGGCGAAACACCTGTGGCATGATATCCAAGTGTATTAAGTGGCCCTAACCCTATGAGGATGTAAAGGATGTGATGAGGACCAAAAGGCAAGCTTTTACGGCTTTATTGATTTTGGAACAGCTTGATCCAAGAGTAGATCAACAGTGGATTAACATGGCTGCCATCACTGTGCAAAAGGTTCCAATTGGTATGGGAAAAGTATTGATTTCGAATACTTTGTATCACATATCTAAATGGCGCAGATAAACTTCACTTGATCATATTGCATTTTTCAGTCACATTTCACTGTTTTTTTCATAAAAAAATCTTTGTGTGTGCTCGTTGGTTTAAAGTGCAACATGTTTTTGGACCACAGGATCATTTTTGTATCTCCTGATCCAAATCATAGCCCATGAATGTCAACAAAAACATTGTTGGCATGGTAAACTTTGGTAGAGGATGGTTAGGGTTTGGATCAGAAAACTCACAAGTCTTAAACTTGAGTTATGCTTCTCTGTGTGTTAGGCTGGAGTGCATGTGGTCATGTGCATACGATTTTTGCAAATATTAAACATAAAACCTGCTGAATTCTGTTTTAATCTAAAGAAAAATGTACTCTCACATGCTGATACTTACAGTACTAGCATGTGAGAGCTTAGCATGTGAGTACTGTACTGTATCCAGCTGTAAGCTCCAGGGATGGTTCATCAAAATTATTATTTTTTTTAATACTGGCTGCCAAGTTGCCTAACTAGACTCTAGAGCACTGCAGGAGGCATATTGATTTCTAGCGCCTCTGTGCACCACTTGTAACATAATGTATGTATTTCCTATTTCTGTTCCATTGAGTTGTTGAGTGTTTTTCTTCAGCCAGTTTCCCAGGTAATCTGAAACAGGCTATAGCCCCCTCATGTGAGTGCTGAGCTTTTCTTGGGTCTCCTTCCAGCTGGTCATACAGAGGACTCCTCTATAAAGTATAAAACATAGTCAGTTCAAAGGCAGCAGACAGAGGGTGCACTAAAAACTCAGTTTTTTTTTTTATCATCTTGGCAAACACTGCTTGGATAAACAGCAAACACCAGAGTGACTAAACTATAATTTTGGCAATAAGCTGACTGTGCAGAAACCATTACACTCCTAAATGTCTCACTTTAACCCATTATGAGGCTAAGGCACACCAGCAACAGCTACTGAAGACAAGCAACCAAGGGAAGGGAAATAACTCGTAGAAGCACAGTGACAGGTGGATCCTGTAGTTAGCTTCAGTCATTGTCTGGCAACCTCCTGCTGGCAGCTTCCATTACACCTGGAACACCTGCAGTGAGCACCTGACACCTCCTGTGCAACTGCTGTCTGCTTAACCAGCACCTTAGTGAGGGGTTGCCACATCCTCATCAGATACCTAAACCACCTCATCAACTCAGGCTATGTGTAAAGGCCAGTGTTCGGCTTTGAGAGCATCTGGGATCTTTTAAACTTGTCACCACATCTCAAAGTGGGGTCGACCTTCCGTGGAAATCTCTTGTTTGGCTTCTTGTATGTGCAGCCTTGTTTCTTTGGTTATCAGCTAAGTTGTGGGATCAAAACAAAAAATTACAAAGCGGTTTGATCTCCACGTGACCCTGCATGCATCACTGCAACTGTGACCCCTAAGTGTTAAACACTCAGGATAAGTTGGCTGATGATCACACTTCCACATGGTATGATGATGGCAGATGACACTAGCTTATTTGTGATACTGATGTATGCTGTTTTATTTTGTATAGTTTTTTATCATATTCAGTAGTAAAGTTTGTTTGTTTGATCTGTTACATTTAAAACAATAAAGTTTAACTTGTCCTTGTACCTCAACCTGCAAGAGTCACAATAAATGAGTTCCAGTGATTTTGAGTAAATCAGTGTAACATAGGTCTGTGAATTGACTTACTATGGTGATTCTGTTTATATCTGTATTTTATTAGTTGTATGAGTTACTGCTTATGCAACTGCACATGAAGTTGGCAAGATAAGACAAGCAAAAAAAACCAACTTCTGATTAGTGAAAACGGTTGAATGAGTTTTGACAGTGTGGTTAAAAGTGGAGAAACAGCTCAGAGGGCTTCATGTTTTTGGATGCAAATTAAAACTGATATGAAGAATGTTGATAAAGTGACAAACTGAGACGACCTGATTTCTGCCTCTCCTTGGAGTCATGACAACAGAAAAAAGAAATTTACTGACTACTGTGAGTCAGTTTCCTACCTGACTGGCATCCTAACGGGCTTCGATTTCACCTTCCTGAATGTCTGCTCTCGGGGGCAGCTGCTCCGTCCTCTTATGGGCAACAAAATCCATGTTAATTCCAGACAACCACCGAGGTGCCAGACTTGGAGGTGAGGTGATCCCAGAGCTGCAGCCATGATTTAATAAAACCAGACGGATATTGTCATTCGTGGTAAACAGACTGACTCAAGAAGTTTTTCTCTCCTTGTATAGAGACTTCCACTGCATGAGTCTTAACCAAATCTTTAGTACATGTAGAATGTGAGCATATCTCCACAATCACTTATATTCACAAGATAAAACACTGTGTACTGGTCTTCATTTTGATGGTACTTTTAAATCCACTTTTCGTCTTCGAGTCCACAAAATTAAATTATTCGACATTTGAATGAAACAATTGAACAAATGAGGAAAGTTATTTGTAAACATGTAAACAAATAAGAAAAGCTATATTTCTGCCTGTGAGGACAGTCTCACCACTGTTCACCTGGCTTTTATACAAGAGTTCACCAAACTACTTTGTAATATGATTCAGCTCTCCACAAGATCAGCTGATAGTAATTAATCCAATAAATATGGTCACTGTCTGACGAAATTTAAAACAAAACCAGTAACCGACACAGTCTACCTTGCTCTCATGACATGTACACTTTGGACAGTTTTTACAAGGTGGTTTGATTTTTATAGGTCCCATAAAAGACCAATAATAACATCACAATCACAGGATCCATTAATCCAGGATTTGTTTTGTTATTGGCATTGATCAGTTGTTTGTATCTGCTTTCACATAAATATAGACATCTTTTAAGTAATTATGTGCAGGAATGGTGGCTATAATGGCTCCAGCCACTTGCTGTGCCACCCTACGTCATCTTTCTTTAGCTGTTTCTATGTTCGATTTTTGTTTAAGCATGTAATTCATTCAGTAGTTATGCTAAGTTATGCTAATGCAACTGTTTAATTCTTGAGTGGATTTCAATCTGTAGCCTGAAGTGCACCACTTGAAATATATGTTTGTTTGTTCAGTGTGTCCTATCTGCTTTAGCTTTAGATCCCTTAAAATGTTTACTGAAATTTGAGAAAAATTCCCATCGGATGCAACTGCTGTTTAGATATCTGGGTACTGAGAGCAGCACTGAAATGAGCTCATTTTTACAGTGTTTAGCTGGGCTCATTATAAATTTATGTTAAGGAGACAAGCTGTATCGCAACTAATAATCTGGGAAACCGAGTCACTGCCAATCTAAATGTCTGTGTATGTGCCTGAGGTCAAGCCTGTGGTGAGTACAGTACTGATTTGTGGAATCAAAGACCCTTCAAGTTTTATTTGTTCATGTCATCCTTCCCGTAGCGATTTTGAACTGTAAATGTATACTTAAATTATTCCATCAATTATGGACAGAAATCAGAGTTAGTTAATATGTTATTTATAGGAATGTTTTATTAGTTATCATGGATTCATGCTGTATTGCACGATCTAAACAATAGTTCAAGACTCTCGTCATCTAATACAAATCACAATTTCCCCTTGGTAAACTGTTTAATGTAAGCTTCAGTTCAATGTGCTACAATAGCAAACTAGGTTTTTGCAAATGTAAGATAAATCTGTGTTATTGGCTACCTGTTTGGAGCTGCATATAAATTGCACATACTGTATATTGCAGTAGTTTCAAGTTTCAGAGATTACATCTTTCAAACATTTGATGAGTTCTTTGATACATTTTGCATACCATAGAGTTTTCTTTGTTTTAATGTGCTCATCACTGTTGAAAATACTATACAAGTACTGTAATGCTTAATTTTAGATCCTCAGTTGTACTAGAGACGTTTTATATGTGATGACGAGACACGGGGAAGAGAGAGCTAAGCTATAAAACAAGCCATAAACAATTATTTACAAGAATAATCCCCGCCCTAAAGTTTTTAATAGTTTGTTATATTGCGATTAACTGCACAAACTTCCTAAAAAACTCCCTGTGGAATACAATAAACAGAAAAATTTAAGGAAAAATGCTTTTTGAAAAAATCTAAATCTTCTTTATAATTCTCACTCTGAAGCACTTCAAGTGAAAGACACTCAACACAAACCAGCCTCAAACTGCGAGCCCCAAACAGTCAGTTGTAAATCAGCTCTTTTTAACTTCAGTTTGCAATGAACTTCTCACCACCAATCCCATCCTTCCCTGGGGGACTCTCAACATTTACAAACTGAGAAATAAATGCATTTAAAAAGTTTCTGTGTTTATCTCTTAAAGAATTCTTATTTGATGTCTATTTTTTGAGTTGCATCCTCTGGCAGTGAAAACTTGAAATATTTCCTGGGAGAAATAGCCTGTATCTGTCTGTATCTTCGGCACCTGTGGCCCCATTCAGATTTCTCTGAGACAGGAAAGCGGGCTTTTTCATGAGTAGTCTGGATATAACATCTCCTGCTGCAGTGAACAGATGCTCAGAGGACAGAGACTGTTAATCCACTCCCATTGAAACCAGCTGCTGTGCTTCAGCTGAGCAGAGAGGGAGACGACCCACCGAGAGAAGAATAAACAAACAGCGGCTTCACCGATGCTAAATTAATAATCACAACAGTTAGATTCTCTAGAGGCTAATATATCACAGTTACCAAACCATTGACTGTCTGTACCATTCTTTTGTCAGGAGTGAGCACCAGAGGTTAATATAATTGTAATAAACTTGTAGAGATCTTCTTGAATTGCTACTGCCGAGACCTCCACCTGAGACCACTTCACCTCGTCTATCCATTCTTGCAGCATGGGGCTCCATTTAACCTCACAGGTCCTGAAGCTCACAGACTTCCCCACTGTTATAAGGCTGCAGTTTCAGGTGGAATGTGCAAAAAACAACCAATTCTATACATTTTTTTAGGTTTTATTCTGACTCACCAATGCATCAAAATGCAAAATTGTGAAACATTATAATTAGTCACAAAAACACATTGTACTTTATATTGTTTTATAGATGAAATTGGAGACCACACTAAGCAAAACTTGGAACAAACTACGGCGTCTGAAGAATGCTGCTTTTGCCCTGAAAACATCAAAAACAAATGAAACACAGAAACAGTTAAGGCTGTGGTCAAAATATTAAAAAGAAAGCTCAAACCACAGGTGAAATGAAAGTTTAGAGAGAGAAGTTTGAGTGTAAGAAGTTGAAGTTCTGACTGAAGTCCAGAAAGCATTTCAATTGTCATTTGAAGAGTGAAAGATGAAAGCAGTTGAAATGTCGACTTTAAGAGTAAGAGATGAAAGCAGTTCAAGTGTCAGCTGATAGTTGAAATTTCAGTTGAAAAATAACATTGGTTTAAGTGTCTATTGACCTGTCAGACAAAGTTTAAATGTTGAAAGTGTAAGAATAAACCATGATGTTTAATCTAAGTGAATGAGACACTGTAGAATCTTGTATGAAGTTCCTTTAATTGAATGCACATCCACAAAAAGCAGAATTACTCTAATTGTCCCTTAAAAATTCCCCTTGATTCAAAACTCTTCCAGCTTATTTACTATTGGATTTTTGTCTCATGAATCTCAATTGTAAGTGGTAACTGTAACAAGTAAGCTATGCTGATAGTATGAATTATATTACATATCATATTGTATTAGATGCATTATTAAACAGTTCTCACATTCCAATTGGGATAATTTGACTCATTATAAACTGAAACTAAAACACCTCACTTGTACACTCATTGTAATTTTGTTTAAAAGGAACTAATCACATTCAACAACAGACACAACGCTAATTGCCATCACCTGAAATTAAGTCAAGGGATTCTAATTAAATCAGTTCTAACTGCAAATACACTGAGGGGGTTTCTTATTGCATATTTTACTGTGCAGAGTCAAGCACCTGCAATAACCTGCTATTCTCATGCATTTACGTTGTGATGTTTATTAACTAATTTCCAAACATTTCAGATCATAATACAAAAATTCATTTATGAGAACAAATTAAAACTCAAATTAATTAGATAAAATCTGACATTACAGGACCCTTGATAATTTCAGGCTCCTCAACAATGGTGTCTGTACAAGGATGAAACTTATTACCAAGAAACCCTAAACAACCTTAAATACCCTCAGTCTTACAAATACACTACTGGCAGGGGTAGAGTCAAGCCAGTTAAAGCATATTCTCTAGTTTTTTGGGCTTTGCAGTATTTTGTTAGAACCTTTAATTTTGCTGTAATTATGTATGCAAGAAAATGGTCTCCTTAAATCACGTAGCACAAAAAAGCAACACAAAACCAGCAAAGCCCAGCACATTAAGAGCTTTACAGCAACTGCTGTAAAGCATAACGGTAGTTGTGCATTAATAAGCAGAATACACACTCTGGTTATTAATATGAAAGGCAAAATCATATGATGCCTTCATGGATCAAAGTGTCAAGGGTTAGACTATCTTTATTCACGTGCTAAATGGAAGAGACATCTGAGGCAGTTTTAAATCAAACCCAAAGAAAGATATTCCATTAAGGTCTATAGTGATGCAGATTCATCCATCTTTTTCTAAATCTTTCATTTTCTTTATTGCTGAAATGAAATTGAAGTACAAGATCTTGATTCTTCTCCCTTCATAGTCCATTTCAATACGCATAATACTACTAGTTAAATTAAGACTTGCACAGCCTGGTATAAGAGCCATAGTTCTGTATTGTGAGGTGTTAAATAATTTCCATAAAGTTGATTCCCTTTGATGCAAATTCAGTGTCAAATAACTGCACCTTTCTGTTACATGCAAAGTGTGAAGATCAAGGCTTGAAGGTTTTAATTGTGCATCTACGACATTGTCAGGCTGTGGAATGCCATTTGAGCACATAATGTCTTAGAAATTACTGTTTGAAAGACATTAAAATGTCTGTTTATGGAGAATTTTTCTGTGTCACAACCCCCTATAATTTTTATGAGTTATCTCTTCAAAAATTGATGCTTTAATCTGCCTTGTCTTGTTGTGTCCGATAAGGGGACTTGAATCACAGCCCTAATACATATTAATACAGTATTGTATCAAAAATGTTGAGCAACACAAGGTAACATGTTTTGCAGTTCCTATTTTACCCCTTTTAGCCAAGAATGTAAAACCTGTTGGTTGTCACAGGTGTCTGCATGTAGAGACACTAAAATGCAAATTATTGAACCACACATTGATAACATGCATTTTGATATCCTTTAAGTGGGATATCTATAAAGTGTTATTTACCTCCCAAGTGGCCTTCTAAATCACTCCTCTCCTTAAGTGGTTGATTAGTGAAGCTCCGTGAGACGTCCCACACCTTGTTCATAAGCCTGAGGCAAAGGAAGACACTGACTCCACTTTCATTGCTCATTCCTCATGACCTCAGCAATTGCATATTGCATTACAAACAAACATGTCTTGGGGGCATGTCTTGGGCTGTCTATGAGAAATGAATCCATTATGTAATGAAGAACGATCAACAGTAACAGTATGCAAATAAAGCAAACAATAAAACAGGTTTTCTCCACAATAAATCTTCCGTCTGCTATAACTGAAATTGCATCGAGGAGGCACCATCCAAACCATGAATGCACTGCAGTTTAAAAAAACCTCAAAAGCAAAACTTTAAACACTTAAAATTCTCAGCTTTGAATAATTATCCCTTCCAATCTTGCACAAAGCAAAGCCCAAGCCCCCCTCCCTCACCCTCCCTGGGACCTGCTGACTTAGAAAATTAATTACCATTCTTGTAACATGGATCGTAGTCTAATCTGAATGTGGAACAGTGTGCACTGTGAGGAGAGGAATTCCACCTGACAGAACCTGCAAACACTAGCAAACAGCCCGGGCAGAGCAATAAAGCTGGCTAGATTAGCACATAAAGATAAGTGTGCTGTCATTAGACCTGACCATTTCAATGATTTATCCTTAGTCTGATGGCCTTGGCTGCCCCAGTCTAGTCTGGGCTGTTTTATGATGGTGTTGTGTAAAGACCTTGGTTTGTTTTGAGTTTGCACACTGAGCTGGCATAATTAAAGCCTTTGCACTGTGTTGAAGTAGAATTTGCGACTTTAATGCTGTTAATAATTGAATTTAATGATGAGTAAATAAGGTTATTATCTGCAATTAATCTTTAATTATCTTTACATGCAAAACACCGACTCAGCATGAACTCAATTACCAGAATAAATGCTGGTTTTGTATGTATTTATTCAAACCATGAATACATATAATGCCAGCATATTCTTCTGGGAACTGCCTGCAATTTAAAGTCAGGCTAGTGCAGTGGTTAAGGTTTGGTTAAATTTAGGTAACAAAGAGAAGTAATGTTTTAGGGGAAAAAACAAAAAAACAAATTCAGGTTATGAATAGCATGAGCTAGAAAAAGTCCTGTCATCTTGTCAAATAAATAGGAGAAATGGTAATCCTGAACTGGTCTGCATCAGCATATAGCTGTCACTTCATCACCATACCACCCTCCTCCAACTGAGAAAGTAAGCTCATGTAAACCTTAAGCAACTTCAACTTACTTCAGATTGGTACATATTGTAAAGACATTGATAAGACACCTATGAAATGTAAAAATTCACCACAGCCTTTTAGTGGTTTGCAGGAAATCATAATGTCGACGTTTCGTATTGCCAACTTGATCATGCTGAGAATTATTCAGGAACTGTGTTTAAAAAAATACTGCAGGCAACAGAGATCCATCAATACAATCGTATTCATACAATAAGTGACATTGTATTAACCCGCTTGTTTTATCTGTCACATCACTTCGTACAATTTATGCTACCCTCCATTTCCCGGGATTGCATGTGAGTTCAAAGTCATGCATCTTCAACCAGCGACTTGTTATTTTATATCTGCATTTGGATCGTCATGGGATTTCTTCATTCTACTGATGTTCAGCAAGACAGATTTAATATGCTGTGCAATCCTTCAAGCTTTGCCCCTTCCCTCCTCCTAGGGCATCTAATGCAGCATAATGAATCAGTGGCAGATACTCTTAGATGAGGCCTGAGTCAAAGTCAATGGTAGGGATCTATGAAACTTTCAGAAATGCTCCAAAAACATATCACATATTTGTGAAATATAACAGCTGGTTCTTAATGTCAGATGTATTTTAAAAGAAGTGCTTTGAGCTGACTAATTACAGAAGTTAATGTCAACTGCTCAGAGCCACGAACATGAATGCCACACACACATTTCTAAACATGATGGTTATGTAACTGTAGTCTGTAGTTACACACAAATATCAAAAATAATAAACACAACATAAAGTCAATGGTTTTGGACGAAGATTAAGTTGATCCCGTTTTCCCTCATTCACAATCATTCATCTGTTCATAATTGCCTTAAGCAAGTAAAGGTGGTAATTGTCTGTGAAAGCAATCAAGGTATAAAGATCATTTATTGGTCTTTTTGCAACACAGTATTACACAAAGAATGAAAGTTGTGTCTTATGTTACGTACATAAAACATATACACAGAATAGAAGGGAATACAAAAATGCAGAAGAGCAATTTCTACAGAATTTTATAAACTTTGAAATAAATAAACATGGATACACCCTGGAATTAATTTCATGCAGTTTTTAAATTTGCATCTGGTAGAATGCAAACAGCAGCAAAAAGACAGTGATAATAAGGTCTGACATATGGGAAACACTGTCTACTGACCTTGACTGCACCTGAGTCCTGCACTCTGTAAAAAATAAAGGGAAACAATTGAACGTATATTCTTTAGTAGCTATTGTTCACCAAGAGCCTGAGCTGGTTTAAAATCTTCCAACAACAGGGGTTTAAAACTTATAACAATGTTTTTTCTGTCACTTATATTTCATTCCTTTTTAAATATCTAGAGCCTGGCACCACAGCTCACCCACACAACCCAGCTGAACTCTGGGAAATATTTGGCTGGTTACTCCAATTTTTCATTCAGCACAGCAGACTGACATTCATCACAACTGTGCTGTCATGAACAGGAGTGGGATGGATCGATACAACCCAATTATAAACACAGTATCTGTGGGATCAAAGGCCTACTCCGATCTTAGAGATCTGACTACTATGGTGCGCTAATATAGAACCTAGTTGTTCTAGTGACAGCGGTATCCCATCCTCTGACACTCCTCCACTGCTCCACTGATGCTGCCAGAATATCAACAGTCTCTCATTGTTATAGTCCTTATACAATCAATTTCAATCTAAGACTAGTGGTCAATCACTTTCCAATGGTGGACACTCAGAGCCTGCAAATAAGTGTGCGGGGAGATAGGCTTGACAAAGCTCCTGAAGTCCGACACCTCTTTGCTGTCTGCGTGTTGCTGAGCAGACTATAACACATGGGGTTGTAAACAACACAGCTGGGACAAACAATCCAAATCCTGACACTCCTTGGCTCCTCTCTGGTTTAATCCTTCGCTAGCTCCCTATCTGCCAGAAACCATAATGATTTGGACTATTCTGGGCGCCTGGAAGACGTTCTGAAAACATATTGGAAGTCAAATTACCTGTGGGAATCGGCGAGACACAACACACCTGATGGCTTCTAAACACAGATAAGACAAGATGGATGGCAAAAGAGAAGCAGCAATCAGGTCCAAAATGTGTTGTTACTGAAATGCTCAAGTTAGCACAATGACAGCATATGCTACATCTACACAAGCGGAAAAAAAAATTGGAAACAGCATGTCTGCATGTCATTATGCGAGCATGTATCTGTGTGTTAAGGGCGCTGGGGTTAATTCTTGTTAGCAACCTCAAAGAGGCAGATTAAAAAATGATTCATAATAATAAAATTTAATACACTTAAAAATATACATTTATAGCAGTGATTCTCAACCCCCACCCCCTTCAGAAGCCAAAACATTCAACACCCATTATATTGATTGATCATTTGCAATGATAGAGGAAGCAGCTAATGCAAAAGATTGAATTTTTCAAATCAGAGTTAAATTATTGTGAGTTAAGGTCAGCACCTCAGCATCAGCAAACTCTCGGTGTTTATTTCCCCTCATGAATCATATTTATTTAACTTAGCTTTTCTCCATGTTTTCCCCCTTGTCATTCACGCCCTCACCGCAGGAGTTCTATGCCCCCACAGTGGGGCCCACCCCACAGTTTGAGAACCACTGATTTACACTAAAGTAGCTCAACAATCAAGGTCGGCCTCTCTCTCATGCGTTGGTTCAGCTCTGTTACTGGTAAACAAACTCAAGCTGAGCATGTGAATCTGCTGCTTCTTTTTGAACAATCAATCAAATGGCTCCCGAAATGAAAAAAATGGATAATGTTTCCAAACACAGCTCTTGATAATGTTGGATTATTTGTATTTAATCACTCTAAAGTCACAAGCACTGAACATTTGGACCATTTCATGTCTTGTATTTTTAGCTTTGTAAATTGAGAGGTCTACATTCTTTTGCTCTTTCGCTTCTGACACTGTGGAACCTTTTACCACCCTTTTACCAATTTGTCCTCTGGTTGAGAGGTTGTACTTGTACTTTTATTTTTCTAACCTTAAGAGATGTTTCTGATATGGTGTAAGTGGTGGGCCCTTGGACTCGGACAATTCCTACCCTTGGATTTATTATCAAATACACTTATAATCCTGTAGAACCAATTCAATGAATGTGCAGCTGGTCTCTGCTGATGGTCTGATTTGACACCTCACTGGCTGATGAAGACACAGTAGGCTGATATGTTAGTTTGCTTGTTCTTCTTTCCCTTTTGTCCCTCTGAAGTTGAATGAATTTTGTTTTTGAGCCAAACTGCAGAATGTGTTTCAGTATTAAAATTCACCACCTTAGATGTATTTAAAAATTTAAAGCCTCCTCACCCAGAATTTCCTTGGTGTACTGTCTCAGACGACATTTCCTTTCCCTTTGCAAAGGATCATCGGAAATAATATCATTGTCTGCCTGTTTGCGTCTCTAAAAGGTCACCACAGAAAACTTAATTTCACAGATACGCCAGCAAGCTAATTTGTATATGCTGCTCAGGCATTGCACTAAACTGTTTTGGTATATCTCTCAAGATAAATTATTAAAAGAAATCCATTCCAATGCGCAGGATGTAGCAAACTACACATTTTGGATGTAGCAACCAAGGTTTGGTGCTCTCGAGTTCTGTATTAAGAAAAAGTCTCCATTGCTGTATGATTTGCACCCTTCACTTTTCAAGGCAAATTGTTAACAGTACATCAACCCACCATTGGCAGATATTTTGCCTATATTTTCGTCTTGGTTTCACTTTTCTGTAATAATCTTGGTTCATGTTGCAACATCAAAGTATTTCCTCTTCAGTCGTCGTCTGCCTGTCATGTGTTGAAATTACGCCTGTGTCTTATTGGGTGTGTTGGCTCAATAATAACCTAAAGTTTTGTGTGTCTGCACCAAATTAAGAACCAGTCAAAAATGTCAAAGTGCATTTAATTGATACATTTGAACATTTTTTAGTTTCAGGTGAAATCTGTGCTATCTCTCATGGCCTGAAAACAAATCAAAAAGCTGTGAACAGGTCCAGAGGGGCTGTGAATCTTCTTCTGATTAAAGTGAATTTCCATCAAGGAAGTGACACGCTCTGAGAATTCAACACCGCCAGTATGCAAGGGTCCAGGCACCTTGGGGACCCCAAGTCTAATTTGCTTCAAACCTAAAAGGCAGATAATGGTGCTGATCTGACAGCCAGCCAATTCCCAGCTTCCCTCATCAAGAATACATTCAATTTCAAACATCAAACTGCTTGCAACAAAAATGAAAACCCCTTTTGAATGAGTGAAAGTTGGATGTGGGGGGAAAACCTCAAGGAATGCTCGATATACTTGACAAGTTTGAAACGCCATCAGTCTCAGTGATATGAGCTTATGCATGGTCCAAATTTTTAATTAGATGATGTTTCATTTGAAAGTCACTAACTTATTCAAGATTGGAGAAAAGGCAAAAAGTCTGGAATCAGATATCTTCTTTAGTATGAGTAAAAGGTGAGATTGAGCTCAGTAGTATTTCTGTCATCGGTTGCTGTGGCACTTATTCAGCTGCTCCTTTGGCTAAACCCTGCTACATCTAAATACAAGTTTTAGTGCATGGAATATACTGAGCTCACGAGGTTTAATCCATTTTGTTTCTTATTATAGCTAACCATGGTATTGTGTTATGTTTAGACAACTATAAGCACTTGTTTAGGGTTAGTGAAACCTTGTAGTTATGGTTTGTGCTCTACAATTACAGGACGGTGAAGGTTAGGAACATTTAAAAATGTCAAAGGTGACCTTGTCTACCATTCACATGAAGCCACTGCTGTTGCAAATAAGTTGTAAATGAAGATAACTGGCAGGAGAAAAGCTTTGGAACATTCAAAACTGTAGGTAAAATCAATGCTGTGCAGTCAAAGACAAAAATGATGTAACTCAAGGGCAAGACGATAATAAAATTAAAAAGTAAATGGTACATTAATCTACTTCTATCTGCAGCTAAGAAATTGCATCAGCAATCGACAGATTTCTGGCAGTTTACAAGGACCTGTAAGTGAAACAAATAAGCCAGCCAGTAAACCAGTTAATTAAAGAAGTGAATCGATGGATCTGAGCAGAGATCTGATGAAGAAGCCATGCACGCATTAATGAAAGATTCTGACAAAATCATACTTTGCCATTTGTGAACACTGAGGTTTGAAGCAAGAAGTATTTGCATATTAAGGTCATTCTGTGCTATGAGGCAGGAAGAACCTATCACATCCTTGTGACAGAGTGAATGTTATAAAAATGCAGTCATCTCTTAACAATGGCACAGAGATTAGGATGTGTTACTTCGCAGCACAAAACCAAGTCTTATGAAGCTGTTGCACTCGGCCCTGCATCCTCCTTCCCTCTCTGTGGCCCCAGCACCTCACCTTTGAACACACTATTAGTGAGAATACAAAAGAGCAGTGAGACATGTTTTCAGATAGTTGTAGCCACCTAAAATCTCATTACCTCTCTTCCTTCAGTAGGACTTTTTCCACTTAAGCTGTGCCAACAATCTTTTTTTTGACACTTTTTGTTTTGAATATTGATTTTTTTTTTTTTTTTAATTTAGGTTTTGGTTTGAATTTCCTTGTTATATCCTTTTGTTGTATTTAATAGAGTATAGGCAAAATAATGTTTTTCTTTCATTTCTTTCTTTTGCTTTTGGCTTTTGTATGCAGTCCAATTGAATTTGTGTCAAATCCCTTTTTATTGCGATTTGCATGGTACAGTTTTGTTAGCTGATGTCACTGAGTGGAAATCAGTGTAGCCCTCCCCCTCTCTGCTCTTGCTGGTAATTGAGTGCATATTTACCTTCCTTTGGTTCAAACTGTGAGTTTGTTTTTGGGATCAATAAGTCCACCAAAGTCCAGATTTTATGAGACTATTTCTACCTTTTGAGTGACACTTTGACTTTTGATTCGTGAGCTTCATGTGAAGGATTCAATAGCACTTTAGAATTTGACCCACATTTAACATACAATTATCTTGGTAAACACAGACAAATACGTACATTGGAAGGATATGGGGATTAGGGACCAGCAGGAGATAACAGCTTTATGTTTAAAAGGAATAAATTATACTCAAGGTGTTTTTATATTACTAAGTAGACCTGTCTATTTAGTATTTACAGGGTAATATAATATAATATTTACACAGGGTAATGAGGCAGGAAAAATGGGGAAAAGGGGTAACATGGTTGATTTAATTAAATAATTTTGGTATAATGTGTTTTATTTTTTATTGTAATTATAGTGTAATCTCAGGGTGTGCATGCTGCAAAAATAACCTCTTGCACTAAATATTTTCCCATCCTAATCTAAAATCCCCATCAATCTTCATTTCCAAACTTATCTGGTTCCTCTGGGCCGTTCGCTCAGTTACAGTAAGACGATGTGAACTTGCTCGGTCCACGCTTCATTACCAAGATGGTGCTGCCACAAAGGTTTCGGCTCATTAATTCAAAGCCTGTATTACTTTCAGTGGGATAATGGAGGTCAAGACAAAGACTCTTCATTTGTAGAACAACAGATAGACCCTGTAAGAGATGCTATTTGCTCGCTGCAGATTCCATTATTGTGTAAACATATTATAGGTGAATGTTCACAAAAATGAATTAATAAACAGCTATTATATGTGGGAGAAAGCCACCTTTAATGTAATTAAATCTCTTTGTTTTCTCATGAAAAACCGTTTCCCTGAAACAAAACATTAAAGATGCTATGCCAGGAATACAATCCACCCACTAAGTCATCAATAAGCTCTTCGAGCCTCCTGTTTTCATGTAATCCCACGCACTTCTATAGTAGGAATTCTTTGATTTCCTCTGTTCTCTTACTATGAAATGCATGCATAAAGCAACCCAAATCTCTACAATGATGCACATGGAGGAGGCCGTTGTGTAGAGAGTGCAGTATATTTCCTCAAATGCTGTGAAAAGAGTGCAGGATTGTACCAGTGAGGCAGATCATAATAAACTTTACTGTAGTCGTCGCAGATGTCTAGACCAATGCATTGTGATGCCCGTCTCTCTGGTGGGCAAGTCAGAGTCCTTTTCAGTATTCAGTCTGGCAGCATTACCACGTTTCTTGTCAAAATTGTCGAACTGTGCATCTCAACCAGACTCTATAAGCGAGGATCACATCAGCAGAGAGACTGGTTCTTACATCTAGGACAAAGGGCATGCCAGCGCTACAGCTGTATGTGCACCACAGGAGAGCTCTCCAATCTGGCATGTAGTCCGTGCTGCCTTGCAGCAATTACAAAATGTAAAGGGACGGAGAGCTGTTGCTGAAAGGAAATATTAGTTTATTTCTGACAAATGGTACATCTTTAGCAGCAGTCAGTGATGTGTGTCATCCAGAGTTGGTCCCAGCTGTCTCATTTGACATTGCCTGCAGGAGTACACATGTCAAGTGTGATTTTCCGACAAGTGGGGTCAAACCGTCAATTCTCCCAACTGAAAATGGTGACAGATAATTGCTTGCAGCTTTACTTTGTAAACTTTCAGAGGATGGAGCTGGAATATTATGCTAATTCGGATGGAGCAATTAGGAGACATAGTAATCTAATAGTGGCTCAGAGGGGAATCACTGTGTGATGACAAATTACATGATTCATTGGCCACTGTGGAACGCATCCTTCACTGTGAGTGAGGTGGGAGGAGTACTGCAAACGCTCATACCTGTCTTCAGCAATATGCAATTACACGTAGAATTTAAAGCATCACTGACTAAGAGGTTAACTACAATGAACTTATGTTAGTTATTGCTTTTTTACCACATGAGATGAACCAGTTAATATAGAGAAGCAGACCATTTTATACACTATGCTGGAAATATGATTTGACTGATTCTGCTCACTAAATTGAAGATTAAAAATGGCCTGAGCGTTGTCCCATTACCGAGATGTTGCTTAATTACAGTTGACAAACGAGCAGCAGTCTTTATAAATGATGAGGTTTTCTGCCTCTCACCCACAGGGCCTGCAACAGTACAAAAGAAGCAGTGTTACATGACCAGTTGTTTTCCCCTTTGAGATACTTTATTAATTAATGAGAGGCTGCTAAGAGGCTTGTGTCTTTCTCCTCTCAGTTGGTTCCCTCAGAGAAAATCAATGTGTCATTTCAGCTGTCAATAAATCTCTCCTGCCACAGGGGTTTTTTATTTCCAAGAGACCTCTGTATCAAACACTGCATGCAGTTTGTACAAAGACAAAAGAAGATGTGAGGTGCTGACACAAAATCCCTACACACATGTTCTAAGATCAAATCAAAGATGTGCATGTCAAAGAACTTCTTACAACTACTTCTTATGTTGCTTAAAGGAATACTGAGTTTTATCCTGTGGTAAGTGAATAGTTGGGTACAAGCAGCTATAATGCAGCATGATGCAATGTCTGTCAACACTCACTAAGGCAGCCTATCAGTAGCACCCCAGATTGACAATGCAATGAATAAAACCCACTGGCAGACCAATGCAGTCGTGGGTCAGGCTGGCTCGGACTTGAATGGATCAGAGCTTGTTACCTCATATGACCTTGCTTCACAACTCTCCTCCAAACCCTCTCCAGGCAGTGTTCAGCATTGCTGAACAAGAGAGCCTTGGAGGGAGACTAAAACAAAGCAACAAACATTTACCCAGTTTATTTATCAGCACAGCCAACACTCAAATCTGCAGAGCATTCCTCGAGTTTATCTGTTATCTGTCACTGAGACATCCTGACAGATAATCATCCATGAAGGCAAAACCTTAAAGAATCCACACTGAGAGGAGTTCTTCAAGCAGACGTTACACAGTACGTGTTTGGAGAGAAGATGTTCTTTGAGGGGAAATGAGTTATGCTCAGAACCAAAAAAAGAAAGCTTTGCCTCTATTCGATTGAACATAAGTCTTGCACTGAAATGCCTCAAGTGAGATAAGGCTAAGCCAATGTTTCATGTTGCCATTATGAAACATAAGAATGGGCTGAAAAGACTTAGCTGCAATCTTTTCTCTTCTTTGTCTGTTGGAAAATAATACACATTTCTTTAAACATTTCTTTAAGTCTTGCAGACACAGTGGCACACAATGTTCTGTCATTTATCTAACGTTTCAATTTTGCTGTTGGCCATGACTGGTGGTGTAACTGAGGACAAGGGGTACGGCGGCAGAAACATGAGACTCCAGGTATGAGGATGTGCCAGCCTGGATGTTGTTTTTTTTTGTAGAGAGTGTGAATAAGCTTTCAGCTCCCTCTATAAACAGAAAAAACAGGAAAGAAAACTGTGATATATGGTGGTAATCACGGTTACTGAAACTCATGTTTCAACTGGAGATAAATAAGAAACAGGGAATTGAGGTAGATGGCGGCTTCCATCTCATCACTGCATTTACCCAAAACCAGTTTACTTTTAATTTTAATTAGAATCCTTCACTTCAAAGTATTCTTCCCTTGTTTAAGGAGGAAATACGTACATCAAAAGGATTTCTGTATTGGCTTTCATTTCCACCATCTGCCATTCAGAAACCTTCTTAAAAATTCACTGTATTTGTTCTAGAAAGAGCAAGCTTCCTATTCTGTGAAGCACTAAATACCACAAAACCCAGTCTGGTAGCAGAACACAGTAAACATGCTGTGTATGAGGGCCATTTTCTCTCTTTAAAAATTATATGCGAGGCAAGTCAAACCAATGTTTAAGAGAATTTTTTCAAATCTGTTTTATTGTATAGCTGGATATTGGTCAAATGGCTGTGACTTCTGACCCACCAGCTGTGCTTCCCTTTGTTGTTTTCGCTGAGTGTAAAATCAGCTTATGGAACAACTTCAACTTACAATATGTAACACTTCCTCATTAATACATCTAAAAACAACTACCTCTTTGTTGTATATTTAGCTGAGTATAACATCATCCACAGTGTTTTAACAATGTTCAACCTCAGAGAAATCTGACATTCAACAAAGTAATTGTGTGTTTCTTTTTGTTGTCTGTCTTTAACTTCTGTCACTTTCTTCAAATACACATATCCCACGATCCCATGCTGCTTCACCAAGTCATCAAATATTTCCTTTGTTTTAGTTGTTTTAAAAGCATAGACCCTGAGTGACAAAAAATAGAGTGCTTTAAGGTTAAGGATATGGTCTGATATGCTATTTATTTAACTTCTACAAACAAAATGAAACTATATCCAACAAGTTTTTTTCAGATTTATTGGCAGAAAAGGCTACAATGTTTTTTAATGTCATTCAAAAAAATCTTAAATGACAGTTTTCTAATTTAGCAGAACAGATTATTTGTCACCGTCGTCTATAATTGCTGTAAATAACTATTAAAATGTTATATGATAATTTTCTGATCTGCCATCTTAAATCAGGTTTGGCAACAGTTGGCTACAAAAACATCTGATTAAACTAGGGGGAAGATAACGTTTTAGGTCAAATGATCAACCAAATATTGTGCCAAGGATTTCATCACCTGACGTGACCTGACAGTTCCCCTCAGCTCTATAGAGCATTTTAGAGTTTTTCAGCTCATTGCTGCATCAGTTTTACAGCCCATAGTTTTATTGTTTTGGTTGAGTCTGAGAGCTCTCGTCAACCTGATTCAAGCAGCAGCAGGCAGCATTAAAAGCTTTTCATAAACACACTCTAATTTAGAAAATGCCACAGCCTTTATGTCAGCAAAATACCAGTATATAGACATAGGAGACACGCATGAAGTTAGTACTGAAAAACTAATATCATTGTTTCCACAAAAACATCAATGTGAGAAAAGCACAAAATAGTGTTGGGGTTCCTTGTCATGATTGTGACCAAAAGCCCAGATGGTACATTTTGGATTGTTCACTCCATATAATACTGATGGAATACACACAGATGTTTCCCCATTATTTGTCCTTTGTGGTCTTTTGACAACCCAAACCCAAGAGATAGTCTCTAATTTCACTGCCATCCAGTTTTTCTAAACCCATTAAAAGACATTTTGCTCCTCTATACTGGAACTTGGACAGAAAACTTAGCAGAGGCAGCTGCTATACTGGAGATATATCCGGAACAACAACACATGAAAATAACAGTGAAACACTGTAGTTGTACAGACAAGATACCGCTGTCTCCTCAGTAACAACCTTGAAATTGTCTCTGGGACTGCAGGGCCAAAAAACTGTAGAGCAGTTGATGCTTCAACATCTGCGGTGCTGAAATCTCTGCCAGTACCTTCCCACTGCCTGGTCCACTGGAAATTAGTTGAGCTGATAAAAAAAAAAAAAAAGAAGATTGGAGACGTTTTCAAGCCAAAGGGAACTTTGACTCCCCGGGGATGGGAAATGAGCGACAGGTGACAGGAGGGTTGAGTGAAAAATAGGACACAGATTGGTGGCTGTGAAATAGTGTGGTTAAAGACATTTTGTGTGATTTAGCAGCCCAGTATATAACCACAGCAGTGCTCTTTTCTTGCACACACTGCCTTTGGGGGCCTCCTTGAGACATGAGACTGCAGCTTCCCACAATCAGCCCCAGCTGGCCTATTTTTACAAGGACAATTTTTGAGAGTTATTCATCAAGATCAGAATATAATTTGCAACCGGTGGATGCTGCTCTAATCATATGTTCATGATCTGTTGTAAAGGAGTAATTATATGTTGATAGAATTTCTTCTCCAAAGGTTATTTGGTTTAAATACCTTTAAAGTGCAAAGAATAGTATGATGTATTAGTGTCTATAGAACATTAAATTTTGGTAGAATTATGTGACAACATCTGTCTGGCTACACTAAAGTATTATGCCATAAATATTGCATAGTTTCATTCAAGGTTTAAAAGCAGCATGGAAAGGTGTGGTATGTGGCATTGCTGTTAAATGTAGTCGTCCTTTCTTTTGGAAGGTGTGTAAGTCTGTTATTAGAAAGAACTTGCAGCTCAGAATTCTGAAATAATTATTAATAACTTAAAAACACCAAGGTCCATCATGACATCACATCAGATCATCTGTGCGTACAGTCTATTAAGCAGGCAAGAGATTGTTTCCTAATCTTGAACGGACATTCTTTGAATTCTGTCCATGTCTCCCTTCACGAGCCACATAGTCAGCAAGTGCTACAGCACAAAACATTGTGATTAAGCTGCTTGTGAAAACTCCTCATCAACCTGCTCAGAAAATTAATTGTTTTTCATGGCTAATTCAAAAGTGCATTAGCATAAATTGACAGCTGCGGTGTGCCATATGCATACGTAAAACTGGGAGTTCATCCCCCGGTCGGACACGATCCTGCAGATAGAGCCACTGTTAGCTCACAGAGGTCAGCTGAAGGAACAGTCCCCCATCAGAGTGAACGCCGGCGTGAACTGCAGCCTCAGCAGCACGGCTGACAAGGCCTTTTTTGTGTCTGTTAGCAGAATTAAACAATCCCCTGAGACATAACATCAACACACACAAGGTTCCTTCTGAATATTCAATTAGTCCTACAAGTGCTAAGAGGAGCTAACCGTTCTCTAAAAACAGTCACACCCCGATGACCATGAGAGTAGTTGTATACAGCTCTGTAGGTTAAAGACCCTTCAAATAAAAAAAAAACAAAAACAAAAAACTAATTGCTGTTAAATTGTGTCCATCCTGTGTGCAAATATTATGCTGGGAAACCGACCAATCAGCCGAGTTCATGGTTTACTGACTCTGGCAGATGGGTTTGGCTCCTCTCTCATTCAGAGATTTCCACCCAACCTGGCCCTTGTCGGGCCAATCATGATCATTTAGCTAATGTGGGGAGGGTTTGATAAAATAAATGGCAAAGGTGTGTTACTGGTCCAGGTTTGAAAAGCCACAAGCCATATTGGTTGTCTGCCACTGGCTCATAAAATTCACTCTAAACTATCAAGCCAGATGTGTCATCGAGTCAGATTTTTGTGACTGCATTGCCTTTTTCTCACCTGCTTTTTTGTTGTGTTTTTTGGACACACATTGTAGTTTACTGTTATATAATTTTAAAATGTTTGTGACCAGGCCGCAATTATTGTGCTTGAGATCAGACCAAACAACTTGAAAGTGCTGCTCAGTACTGCATCTCTCATTTCATTGCTCTGATTGGTTGGAGGTCGAACCCATTGTGTCAGACTCTTAATGCCTTTTCCATTATATCTCAATTGTTACTGGAATTGCCACTGCAAAAAATTAAAGATTTTGAAATCCTTGGATCATGATTGGTCTGTGCTCACTAAGTTCAGTGCCAGTAGACAACAAACAAATATGACGACGGGAATGCTTCTCTTCAAATATTTAGTGACTTTTGGTTGATAAGTGATTATGTAGATGTAAGTTAATAACTTTATAAGTATTTTATTCAAATTAAAGCATATTCTTAACCTTAAAAGCATGAGCCCTGTTCTCTGTGGCAGAAACACATTTGGG
Organism: Acanthurus leucopareius; assembly: GCA_029814765.1. Lineage (NCBI taxonomy): Eukaryota > Metazoa > Chordata > Actinopteri > Acanthuriformes > Acanthuridae > Acanthurus > Acanthurus leucopareius. Next base: position 10,077,018 of record JAQMCX010000011.1, on the reverse strand, counting down.
TTTGGTTAATTATCGTCAGGGCAAGAGTCTGTTTCTGACTTTATGCTGATTAAGTCTTCAAGGTAGAGAAATGTGGTCTGTTAAACAGTGGTGAAACAGAAAACAGCCAAATTTCCGTGAAGAATGACTCAGACTACTGGAATACCAACAGATGTTTTACCACCATTTGCCCTGTGTGGTCTTTCAGCAACCCAAAACCCAAGTGACAGTACGCAATTTCATTGCCATTGAGCTTCTCCAAATCCATAAAAAGACATTTTTATGCTCTGCCATGCTGCAATTTGGACATAAACCCATGAGAAGAGACAGCTGTTACACTACAAGTAGATCCTTAACAGCATCATTTGATATGGTTGACAAAAGACTACTTACAATGTACAAACCTCTGTGAAGACTGACTTGTACTCAGACTCACACATTCTCTTTCTTTTTGATCATGGCCAAAGTCACAACAATAATTGCACCAGGAAACCTGACTAACTTCAGTGTGCACAAGCAGACTGCCAATAGTCTGATCATCAAGGAATCACAGCGTATTGATTTTCTTGCTTCCTGTTAGGTTTCAGGTGTTACTCACAGGAAAGGCAGGTAAGTTGCATCCAGAAAATGAGTGAACAGTCTTGATAATTTGGTTGTTTTGTCCTGTATCATCCTTTCTAATCCAGGGAGAGTGAGCACAATAACTGCTCACAATCAAAGGTCAATTTTGCATAAGTCTGAGCTGGAAAAAATACCAGTCACGGGTTAAGGGGTTTGTAAAATTCCCATCATTTCTATCCATTGATGGAAAGAGAGAGAAGGGGGGAGAGAGAGAGAGAGGCAGGCTGAACTCTGAATACAGATTAGAGACGAATAAGTCTGCGAGATGAACAACACAATCAAGCAAAAGGACAGAAAGCACAACACATCCAGCAAAGAGCACTTCTGTGCTCAGAGGATTGTGTCTTAATTAGACTCTGCATTTGAATGACTTGAGACAACTGGCATCTGCAAAGAGACAGACGTTCATTTCCCATGGCTGCAACTAACAGCTCAAAAACAGATATTCTCTTATCACCATCTCATGGCAACTGTAGTACTACAACTATCCTGAACAGCTAATCGAAACACTCACTACCCTGAGCATGCAATGAGATCTTTCATTACCCTATTTAATCAATTTAGCACAAAAAAGTTATTCAAGAGAATAAAATTTTAAACCTGACTGACAACCACTATACCATGTTCAATAGGAAGAGTGAGATATTATCCTTTACCTGGTTAGTTTAATGAACCACAGCAAAGTTAACATCTTCCTCTTTTACAATATGTGTTATTAAATGACGTTTCTACTGAAGGAATGGGAAATACATAAAATACTTTATTTTCCTATACAGAACGCGTTATTTATCAAGGAAAGGCAACACACACTTACAGCAGATGGTGGTAATTTGCATGACTTAATCTAATTATTTTCAATTAACTCAAAAGCAATATAATGCCATGATATGAATGGCTCAGGTTAACACAATCACTAAAAAACAAAACAAAACAAAAAACCTAGCTGTTACTGTGATGATAAGTATGCCAGGTTAGCAAGACTAGTTAGCTTGTGAATATTAAGGCCCTGCTTTTCTAGTGATAGAGCTGATAGCTACTTTTTTAACCCTCAAAATAATACACTAATAAGGGACAGATGCCTAACCACATGTAAACACAGCAGTCTGAAAAGTAAAGCTAAACAAGAGATAACCACACACACAGAGGCACACTACCACACGAAATTGAAAAAAACAGTTCTTAATCTAGATTACCATAAGGCTTCCCTACTATCAATACCCAATGGGGGGCGCTTCACAGCAGCCCAAACACAATTCTAATCTGACCATGAGAAAGAGCTGACCCTCTACTACAATTATTTGCAATATTCAGCATCTTTGATTAGTGTGTGAGCGTACTAATATTCGCCATTAAGCACAAAACACCAACTGCAATAATAAACAAATTGGAATTGATTGGAATGATGACATAAGACGTCAGAAGGGATGGGATCAACAAAGTGATTATAATCATCCCGAATTTCTTGGCACTTCAGCCATGAGATCAACAAAGTAATCAGGATTCATCTTTTGGAAACCATAACTGTCTGCACAGGATTTTATTACAATCCATTCAGTAGCTGTTGTGATATTTCAGTTTAGAGAAATGAGGTGGACTCACTTACTGACCATCAAACAGAAATTTCTATCCTTGAAGACATGCCTCTAGCATGACTAAAATCACGTGCTATAGTTGTAATGTGCACTTACAAAACTGTCTTAGTTTCTCTACCATGAGTTTTCCTCTAAGTGTTTTATTTAAATATCACACATTCAAAGTAAGTGCAAATGCTATGTTAGTTGATCTCTGTAACACTTTTGTCACATTAGCAACATCTTGAAAACACCAGGTGCCATCTACCTGACAACCCACAATTATGCCACATTTCATGTCTTATAAAGGCATAAGAGCTTCCAGTCATCAATGTAAATAGAGGTTGCAAAGGCAATCAGCATGGGCTGACAAAAAGAAATACATCTTTGAGTTCATGTCCTTTCTGGATGCTTCCCATTTATCTTAACTGTCAAGTAAAGAGGGTATGATAATGAAATGTGAACACTCCAGTGAAGGGCCCTCTCTGTCAGCCTAACATACAATGCTAAACAATAAAGACACTGCTCATCGGCCAGAGGTTGGATGGACAATGGATGTCGAGGTGCATGCAGGTGTATATAGGGTTGCATTCATCTTGTTAATATTTGCTTTTGACAGAAAAAAACTTTGGTAAAAAGCTGCAGAAAAAATCACTCCATGTGTACAATGGTAGGTTTTAAAATACAGAGACTATTGTATTTAAAATTAGAGAGATAAACTTAGATTATCTTGATACGGTAACTGGTTATGATTTACCTTTGTTAATACCCATTAATTGCATAAATTATTTATTTTGCCTAACTTCTAACACGTTTAATACTTGTTAGGGTGAAAGGTGAAAAACTCAAGCAGCCATTATCTTTTACACAATATAAGGGTCTGAAACTGAGATATCTGTGTTCAACATGCATGCTGTTTAAATCAGTTTGCACTAAAGTTTCACTCAACATACAGTACACTGGCCATGTGTCCTAAGGTAAGCACACTCTTTATTCAGTATACATATGCCTCCCTCTGCTGGACGAAGGTATAGCTGCACTACTCTGCAACAAAATAAATTTAACCCTTAAACGTCCACCTTTTTGAGGCCTATTTAGAATAGCTAAATGGGAAAAGCTTTTCTACAGGAAACTATTAGGCTAAAGCAGCATATATGCATTCGTGAATCATTAGTGGATAATTGAACAAAACGAAAAATGTCAAGCATGTCCACAAAAAGCAAGAAAATCTTAACACTTACAGCTTAATAAGTTGTGCTTATTCAGTAGCTTTAGTGGATCGTGTAAGGTGATTCAACAAATGTATATGGTTTAAGGGAACAATTCAGATGTGAAAACCACCGTCCCTACTGCCAATATTCAAAACACAGGACTGAAACCCACAGGGACACACCTCACATCATTAAAAAAAGAAAATTAACCAGAAGCTACACCAAATCTACATCTATCTTTGGAGCAAAGTATTTATTTGAATACCTGCTTTAACATAAAACCCTTTTCAACCATAATTATGATGAATAACCCATAATTTATAACTTCTGATCACATTTTTGATCATTAGTATTTTCTTCATTTGGTGTTTTGATTGGTGGTGGTGAAGAACTCAAACAAGTCAGTCGTTCATCTCCAACTCCTGATTAACTAACTTTAAACCTAGTGATGGCAGGATTCTAAATTCTTTTCATACACATTAAACCATTCAATGACCAGCTGTGCACTATGATCAAGTTTTTCCTCTAAATTGTCACCAGTGTGTACGTGTTTGTATAATTTATTCCACCCTTCACACATCATAATGTAATGTTGTGTAATTAAAAATGTGGGAAAAATTTTGCACCATTGGGATGATTAAAAAATATATTAACCAATTCTTTAATTATTAAAAAAAAGCTGTTTTAATCCTTGGGAAAATATAAAAAATTTAGAGAAATTCAATTAAAGGCTGGTTGACTCAAATATCAGATCTGATTTTGATTCCACCTTGAGAGCAACACACAACCTACCATGAAAGAAAAAAGGCTTTAATTTTCTGACACAAAGTAAAATACACACAATAAAAGGGTGTAGAAGGTTCTCCTTACAAAAAAACAAAAAAAACGTTGTTGCCTATATCTGCTAACACTATCAGGTGATTAAAGGTGTATATATTTGATCAAACAGCAACAGGTAACCGGTGAATCAAGAGAAGATATATTTTATTTCAAAATTTAATATTTGCCACAAACAGTGACATTACTGTCTTTACACACTTTGACATTCAAGAGAGAAAAAATGTTCACATTGTAAATGTTTATAATGCAAGATTTATGAGGTAATTTTGAAGCGTAAGAAGTAAAACACATTTAGCAGTTAGATTGTTCAAGATAATAGCACATAAAACAAGATGGAAATGTTGATATAATAATCCAGAAGTCTGATAAATGCATATCCCGGATGCCTCTGTGGACCACTTCACAGAAGAACCTGGTGAAGAACAATTCCCCATTTCCTCAACAGGCCGGGACAAGTGCAATACCACACAAAAACAGAGCATTGCTACCTCTCCCAACCTGTACAGAAAGGGATCACTTTTGATGGATCATTTCAGCTCTATGATCAGTTTTGCATGGATTTGCACAGCAATAATGTGAAAAGCTGAAAGCAAACCAGCAAAACTAACCAGAGACCCATGTGCATGCACTACCTCTGCATTTTTTTCCAAGAAGTAATACATGTCTAGGAGTACTTTAAGTGCTCACACTGCAGTAGAATTTTATTAAAACTACCTGCACTATAAGCACTTTAATACTACTGAAACCTGTCTCTCACTTATTTACAGAGATGACTGACCACCTTGGGGGAAGAAATGACATTCAAAAGAGAACTCAGATGGAAACACAGACCACCATCAGTTTTGCATAGATTTGCACAACTTATTTCTTCTTGCAGCGCAACTATGCAAAACTAACAGAGAACTGCTACAATTAAAAATGTGTATATATACATACATATATAAATCGAAATATATATACACATATACACACAAATACAGAGCAGATGAGAGTCCCAGCCCCTTATGCCAGAAGGAGCACTTAGGGCAGTAGGTGCTAGTCTACTTCACTATCTGCACTAGATGCACCTTAGCATAAGTACTAGCAGAAGGCACACAAGTGCAACGCAAGTTATGCTGAATACTTACTGAACAGTAATTTCTCACAACAGTATATTTGCATTAGGACAAAACGTTAACTTTACATTATTTGGTCTCTGTCATGGCAGTTAATTATTAAACCAAAAAAATGTCACCAACATTAGGTAGCCAAACTGATTTCATGCACTGCTAAATTATGAAAGGTTTTTATTAACAGTGACAGGATGCCTCGTGCTCCACAAATAAGGAATGTTTAATGTTTAAGAGGGGCCTCGCCCCAGACACAGTTGCTTCACTCTGGAACAGCGGGACACTGAAACCTCACAGCAGGAAGGAGATGAGGTTCTGCCAGATGTGTATTCACATTAGTATTTGGATTCAGTCCTTGGTCAGCATAGACAAGTCATGTCAGTGTATAATTTGGATCCTTTAAAACCAAGATCAGAATAGTGCTGAAAGTGCCTTCACTGCAGTAGACTTTTACAAAACTACCTGCACTGTAAGCACTTTGACACTACAGTGACTTCAGACTGTGCAAAGGAGCTTTCATTCACAGAATTTATTAGGATTCCTTTCAATCCACAATGATGGGCTTTCCAGAGGAGATAAAGATGTGCATAGGGGTCTGCAAGCATAAATGAGACATGGTATCAAAAGTATGTCAGCAACTTCATGTTAGGGTTTGAATAAATGATTTATGTTATTGACCAGAGAACATTATTTCTTGGAGTCTACAAAATCTCAAGAAAGTGTGAAAACAGCTGTTAAATAACTGCAAAGGACAGGCAATATCTTTAAAGTGTTCCCTTGGACAGTCCAATTCAATTTACAGTGATATAAAACAGGGAAAAAGCACATCCTTGCAAGTGACAAACATGAATGTCAGGCATTCTGTCAGATAAAAAATAGTGCTTATAAATATTGTAGAATGCACAGCTGCTAGTTTGAACTAGTAAATCATTTAAACTATTCTAAATGCCAGTTACTTGGCAATGATTGATTTGTGTTACTTAACTGTTCAGCCTACTCAGATCGTTATCTACCAGAATGACCCTTGTTATATACAATTTGTTTTGAAACATCTATAAGGAAGCTGTGTTGTTTGTCTTTGCTTGCAAAATCTTCTGTCCAAAAAAACCCAAACACATTTATGAAAAACACTCTCTCAACTAGTAACTTAAACTTTAATCTATCCTCTTAAAAAAACAAAACAAAAACAACAAAAACAAACACCACATATTTATGGTCTGGCATTTCTAAATTTGGAAAACTAAATCTGCAACAAGTAAATAAAACACCAAATTTTCAAGAGACACTTCAACAGTTGTTGGTATTTCACTTGAAAGTGGCAGTATTCTAGTATAAAATAAATGTACTATTTTGTCAAGGCGCATGAGACTAATTTATAAACAATTTTGCACTTTCATCCACGTATAAAGCCTTCACATTTCGAAGATTGGGGAATCCCCAAACCTCTCAAATTGCCTGTAATTGTGCATTATTAATAAGAACAACGGCCCAAAGGCAATACAGTAAACCTTTCGTTGTTAAACAATGGTGAATCAAAAATAAATGTAAATAATCATTCACATATCGACGTGTTTTCAATAACACAGTTCAACTGGAGTGTTAACCAGGAATACTAGAGGATAGTAACACTTGCGCTCCATTCACATTGCTGTACCCCTCCCCCATGCGCTAACATGGCGCCCATGAGTCCGCATTTTGAGCGTTTAAAAATCTACTTCCACCGACTTCAAACATCGTTACTCTTACCAAATTAATAACGTTGAAACGTCTTTGCCCTTAACACTGAAATCAGGTGCATGTGAGGTGTGCGCTCATTATGACTGGGCGCACCAAGCGTATGATAGGAGCTACTGCAAACTTAAGTCAGAAACCAACACAACAAGCTAGTAGTAACCAAGGGCTCAATCAAAACAGTCTAATGCAGGCATGCACAGGCAAGCGTGTGTTGACTGCGAGTGTGGTTAACTTTCAAAGAGACTTTCATCCGATTAAGCTTTTTAATACCACAGGTCGCTTTTATTAAACATGGCATTTGGGTAAATAGCTTCGAAGACACACCAAGTCTGCAGGCTAATGTTGGCTAACACCCTCCATCCACTTCAGAGCACTGCATTCTCTTATCTTAGCCAACTTAGCTGCTTTAATATACCCAATACATACGCAAACACAAATTAGATATCAGTGTTTCCGAGTGCTCGTTAACATCGATATTTTTACTTGAGCGCATATTATATGGTCAGTCAAGCCAGTGTCAAAGTAACTTAACGATATCTTCTCGTCGGTATGTTAGCATTAGCAACCAGCTAACTCAGCAGCTCGCGGGATAGCAAATGCGCGCGGCCTGCTGCAACCCCATGTGCTGCTGCTGCTTTGTTCTGGAGGCACTTTTAGGTGTAGAATACAGAGCACAAATCGACTGAAAACTTAAAATTTTATCAACACGTGGCCGACAACGGGAGAGCGTGAGTCTAAAACTTGCAGCTACTACTAAACTGTGTAACGCATAATTTTCACGAGTGAGTATCACTTCCCCAAGGTACTTGAAGGTGCAGCAGCAACACATGCTTTTCAAATCTCCCTCATTCTCCAACCATGGAGGAGATGTTGCCATGCGCCTCTTACAACATTGTTTTCAAATACGGAAACTGACTATAAAACGTTTTTCTCTGACGTTAACATCAAAGTGTGGCTCCAGTGTCGGATACAGTGCCGAGCATTTTCACTTTCCTGCCGTTTACAGCATCTCCCGAAAAGGCTAACAACAGGTTTCTTGCCAATAACATGCGCGTAATAAGACACCAGCTTCTAAAAATCCACCATCTTCACTCACTTGTGCAGACTTACCGTTTACTCACACTGTTTCAGGGGGATCTGCAAAACTGAGAAAAGAAAAAGACTTCACAAAATGAGTAACAGCTAGGACGTATAATCCCAAAAAACACAACCATGTGCTACTATTATGATTTGCTATGAGTTTTGGAATCGTAGTAAGATTGCGAAAGTGGCGCGAGTACACTCGAGGTTTAACCATGTGGTGAATGAAGGGCGGCTCCCAGCCAGCGTAGCTAAACCCCAACTCCTTCATTAGCATAAATCAACTACTTCCTCTCCAAGTGCGACTCTCAAGTTTCACCACTTGATTTAGACTGCTGGTAAACATGAAGAGCCGATGGAATAACAAACTATCAACTTATTTCTTATGAGTAGGACAACAACCCCATCTCCATCAAAACGGAAACAATTACAGACAACATCAACACTAGAATCGCCGGCTGTAAAGTTTTATAACCTGATTCCGTTTCTGTTTTTTTCTGCATGATGTTGAGACAAACATGTCTTCGAGTATGACGAAGACAAAAGGTAAACACATACGAAACTAAAAAAAAAACAAAAAAACAAAAAAAACCCCTTCTTAAATCAGTGATAAATACTACTATCACGGCACTTGCTTTTCAATTTTAATCAAACTAAGTCTCTCCAATACAATTTCCCGTAGTTACAAGTTTTTTTTTAAGGTAATCTAACTGCATGATGTTTAAGGTTTTTGAACGGTAAACGCATGCTTAATTTATTATTTTTTTAAAACTCAAATTAAACAAATAAACTTACAGTGAGAGCACCCAATTAATGAAACAGAATCGTTGGCTTAAAGTGCCTATATTAAAACAATTAATTACAGTGTTTCTTTATATATGTTTGTATATAAATATAATAATAATAATTAGATATCTTCTCTGATCTGCTCATACAACTTGCTGTTGATATTTTTGTTCAATAATATACATAATAATAGGTAGTTATTAAGTAGGTATATACACATATTAACTAAAAAGACAAACCAGATGTCTCATAACTGCCAATACTGCAAGAGAACCATAATATTAATATGCTCTATAAGAGGACCAATGAAGATATTTCTTTACCTGAATTCAGTTATCCCAAACTTTAACTTTCCCATAAAATAAAATAGTACATTTATCTATCAATAAAATATTTGTAAAGGATGTTAACTGTACACACATAATTTAATTTGTGATTTTTAAAAAAAAAAATATTTTTAATTTTTTATCAACATTTAGCAACAAAACCCACAAAACCTAAAAACCTCTAAAACCTAATTTAACAGCATTATGTACAATACAATTGCAAATCCACACCAGACTTATGGCCAGCTTTTATGTTACAATTTAACCACAAACGACTCTCAAACTTATACTCACATGTGTTTTAATCTGGGCATTGTTTTCAGAGAAAAAATAAGCTTTTTTGGCTTTAGTATAATTAACCTTATTTAAATTTAAACCTTGATGCACAAATAATTAAGATTATTAAGCAAAGACTAAAATAAAAATGAATGTAACTACCAACTTTGTAAAGGGTCTGCCTAGGCTCCTCCCACTGAAAGGGTAGGAGGAGTGGTCCTCTTTCAAGCAGAAATGCCGGGAATTGTCTTTCTTCTGACCATAGGTCATTCCAGTTCACCTTTCACCTCTAAATTCAGTCATGTGTGAAGTCACATAATGGAGACCCAGAGGATGAAGTTGCTCTCCTGCTTACTGAAATACAAAAATGTTAAACAAAAACTGCTAAATAAAAACTGCAGTTTAAATAAGTATTTTTTTTCTGTTTTGCTATTACATGACAATGTAAAGTGACATAAAAACGAAAAGAAACAGTTAACAGTATGGATATAACACTTAACACAGTATATTTAAGAGGTGAGATTCCTAAACCAAATGTGTTGCATTTCTGTGACATATATTTACACTTTATTTCCCTTTAACTGAGAATGAAGAAGACCATGTACAGTTAGGGGAATTACATGTGATTAATGTTTTCTGATACTGTTAAAAGTTTATTTATTTTAACCTCAGTCTTTTTTTTTGTTAGAACATGAGTTAACAGAATATAAGTACAGAAGGCCTAAAGCATTATTTTAAAACAGTTAAGAAACAAAGAACTTCATAAGTTCCATATAAATTTATTAACTATTTGACAAACTGCAATTTAAAGTCTATTTCTGGTGGGAGTTGGTTTGTCTTTAAGCAAATGAAAAACGGTATTTGAACATTTAACCTGCTAGCAAGATAAATTTAGTTAAAAAAATTTAGCTGGATTATGAAGTATATCAGATTTAAAAGTTTTATGAATGCAAAGACAAAAAGCTGTTGTGGAGAAGATTAAAACATTTTTGTGCCCATTAAAGCAGATTTTTTGAACTGCTGAAGTAATAAGGCATTGTGTTTCACTAAGTGTCAGAGTTGATTCCCTAAGTGCAACAACTACATGTTTATTAGCACTATAAAAAAACCCAAAAACTCTGCTGTCTCGGGTTTAGCTGAAGTTTATAAATGTACATAGCTTAGTTTTTAGACTAGGTTTGATCACATGTTAAAATACCAGTAGGCTATTAATGAATCTGTGTGCATTAAGATCAAAATTAAATCAGGTCATCAAAATAGAGCTGGCCTGGAGCACTGGTCCTGACACATACTCAGAATACTTAAAATATTTTAATGAATTATTTGCTTATGGCACATAAAAAACAAACCCCCTTAAACATTTTTTTGCCAAGCTAAATTTCCAGAAATAGGCCCTTTTCAAGACAATCATTTTTACTTTTTAGGAGTGGCACAAGTCCCAAACAGTGAGACAGTATGAAACATACCAGGATCCTGAAACTGAAGCTTAATGGAATTCAGTCATTATTTATTTCATCTTGAAACCTCTGCTCTGAGCCAGTGTTTTAAGTCTTAAGTGGCGGCCCAATGATAAGAAACTTAGGTTTAAAACTTGGTTATATTGCAATGTATTTCTTCTCTTAAGAGTTGAATTTCAGTCATAACTAAGTCATTTTTAAGTTTTTGACGGATAAAGAGTAGAACAATTTGACAAAAAAGCTAAAATTGTATCTGAAAAATTGATCTATTAAATTAGAAGTGTTTGCACAGAAATAAAACTTAGAAATCAATATATGCTCTATAGTAATTATAAAAAGCTTTCAACTGGCCAAAGTTAAAAGGATTGCTTTCAGTTTTAATGTTTAATATTCCAATATTTTTAAAGCTTTAGAAAACACATAGTTAGAGAAACATGCACATAAAATAGAAAAGTAACAAGGTATTTTTTGTGGAAATCTATTTTTTCTTAAGGTTTTTCCTTAATTTGGCAGAAAAGTTTTTAAACACATTTTGTGTACTACAACTTGTCTATTTTGTTATGCAGGAATTAAAATAGTAGTGGGCAGCCTAAAAGGCCTGCTAGTTTGTTAATAGCCTAAGGGGGGAAAAACACGATTAAGTAAGAATATATTTAAATTCTTTAGAAAAGATTTATTTCATGTTCTAGGTTAAACACATATATTGAACTTGTGTTTGGCATAAGTCTAAACGTGTCTAAATATTTGTTTAATGGCCACAGTTTTCTCTCAATGTGCTTTTCAGACTGTGAAAGAAAAGAGAGAACTTGACTTGAATTTTTGTTGATCTAGAATCAGATCTAAAAAAATAAAATACACACACACACACAAATAATAATCGACCACAATAATGCATCGGATCAATATTATGATTGTACCTCGTGTTTCACAATTTCTTGTCGTCGTTCTGGTATTTGAACCTACCCAGCTGCCATAGGTTCTAGCAGCCCTACACGGAAGCCACGCCAGCCTGTCACAATAATGCAAACCCTTAAGCCCGAGACGTTTCTTAGCAGTCATTTACTGTGGAAGTAAACGATGACACTGGATTTGTCGATACATTATTACAAACTGTACATCACACTATAATGTTTTAACATGTTTTAGGTAAAACTCTGTCATATCGTCTAACTAACGATTTCTAGGATTTTTATTTTGAAGGTTGAAATTCTCGAGTTCCGCTCTAAATGTAGCATGGCTGTTCACGAAACGCCTCTTCACCTCCATACTCAGTGAGGTTAATTCATGCCCAGACCGTGGTCCAGACAGTTGACTACTGCTCAATGCCGGCGTGAAAAGGTCATAGGTGAGCTGAACGGTCTGTTGTCATGAAATATTGATTTGTTTAAGGTGAATAGATTTTTTTTAAGTTGTCGTGCTAGACACTCAGCAACTTAGCCTAATTTAACGCTACGAGCTAGCTGAAATCACATTTCCAGTCGAAAACGTGGCTGCACCGTGTAAGAATCATAAGTAGATTATTTGTGCAATATGATAACTTTAAAGAAAATAATAATTTTTAGTTATGTTCATTAATGTATCAAGCCTTGATCTGGGGATGTGTCAAAGTTCACAAAATGTTCCTTGATGTCCAGTTGATTTATTAATAAGGCATGTTACAGCACAACACTGAAGAATTTCACAAGGTAAGGCATCTTGTAGATTGAAACATGAGGTCAAAGTCATCTAGTTTCAGAGAAACACTATCCATGTTATTAAGGGCTTGTGTTATGGTCAGGGTTAGATTAATGCCAGACATGGAAGGACCTGCATGTATGGCAAATTAACCCTTTCAATTTGACAGTTGTTATCCATCTCTTAAAGTCATGCCTTTGTGTTTTTAGTCTGGCAGATTGATGGCTGCCCATGTGCTTTGTCGACGGGTACCCGGGCTACGCTGCCTCCCAGGCTTGAGAAAGAATATTACCCAGGCTCAACACACAAGTTTCAAACAGGTAGATGAGACTGATGATCAGGAGGGTAAAAAAGAAGAACTGCAATACCAAGATGCCTTTCTCCAAGGAGGGTACAGGCTTAATTACAACCCCAGCTCATATCATCACCCTGCACGAAACTCTGCAAACTCCCAGAGCCAAACAGATAATGATGACGATGAGAGTCTCTCTACTCTTACTCCATCCTTCTGGCAACAGAGCAATCGCTACAGTGTGAGTTCCTCACGGCATCTATCCAGTTCAAAAAACACTCTTCTCGATTTGGCTTTCAACAAGGGCTCTGATCCTGAGATGCCATCAGCATCACTCTACCAAAGTAAACCTGCAGTGCCGGATGTCAAAGTAGATTCACGTGCCTTCCTCAAATGTCGACCAGAACATGCCTCCACGACTCTTGACCTTACTCATCGGCCTCAACCGATAGAATGGGAAGAGGCCTTTGCGCTGCTGCAAAAAGTGACTGTTTTAAAGGGCAGCATGAAACCATCTGATGTGTCTCAGTTTCTTGTGGCGCTCAGCTGCTTGCACCCAGACAAAATACCATTAGTAAGGAGTGACCAACGCTTCATCATGCTCCTTCGATATTCCGTGGAACACCTTTGCCACTTTACTACTCTTCAGCTGCTGGATGTGCTGCAGTCATTCGTGTGGCTGGAGATGCCCTCTGCACACACTGTTCTCAAACTGTATGAGACTGAGCTGAGCCAACGGGCCGACCAGATGAGTCTACACCAGCTGTTGTTGGCTGCTGATTTGTGGCGGTGTATTGGGAAGCAGGTCCCCAAGTTTTTGCAGCACCTCTATGATGCAGTCCGTCTGAACCTTGGTCAAATTGGGGTCCCTGAGCTGGTGCAGCTGCTGTATATAATGGGAGAGGGTAGGCAGTGCCCAAAAGACTTAATCAGTCCCCTGGAGAAGCTTCTCATGCTTTATTTGCACCAATTATACCCTGAGGAGATTGGAACTGTATGCTTGGGGCTCTTTAAATCCCAGACTTCAATAACAGAGGGTGTTGTGACTTGTATTGTTCACAGGGCACACTCTTTTGTGGAGGATATGAGTGACTTTGCCATTGTAAATGTGCTGAAATACCTGCGTTTTAGCTACCTGAGTCACAGGGCGTGGCTGGAGGCCATGGCAGAGGAAGTTCCCAGACGGGCCGATAGGATGGGTGTCAAGGGACTGATGCATGTGGCACTGGCGTGTTCTGCCCTGCATTATCGCAATGATAAAATACTACTGGCAATTGCTGAGAGGGTTCCCTTGCTGGTGCCACACTGCAGGAGTAAAGACTCAAGCAAACTACTGTGGGCCTTTGGCACATTAGGGTTTCTACCAGGTCAGAGCCCAAGTTTCTATTCAAGCCTTACAGAGGCTCTGAGACATAGGAAAGTTGAATTTCAGCAATACCCAGAGCATCTGCTCACAGGTCTTCTAGGCCTGGCCTTTGTCTCTCACTTCCCAGAGGACCTAATTGCATTAGCTTTGAGTCCGGAATTTGTCAACTTAGCACTGAAATCCACACAGCTGGAGCTGAAAAAAGACTTATTCACCTTAGATGGAACTGTGGCTCTGGAGCTGCCTCAGTGGACTGGCCCACGGCTAAGCCCTGAACTAAGAGAGGAGGCTACAGAAATGCTGTGGAAGTTTGTTCAGTCAGATGTGTGCCAAAAACCAGAGGTTCAGGAGGCCGAATCCGCTCTGCAAGATCTGCTTGGAGGAGAGAAGTTTGTATGCAAGAGGATGATTCTGCCCCACACTCGCTCCATTGACCTGGAAGTACATCTTGACTCCTCTGGACAGCCAATACCTGTCAACACAGCGTCTGAAACAGCCAAGTTATCTCCAGAGAGCAGTTCATCCAAGTGTCCTTCTCATCAGGGTTGGGGAAGAATGGATTTAGGAGTAACTATAACTGATGGACTTTTAGCACAGCTAACAAAAACCAAGAGCACCAAAGAACCTTTGACTCCATCTCCTGTGGTTAAGCCTCCTACTATTCACAGAGTACAGCCTGATGAGGGCGGGAACCTGTTTGACACGGGGCTCCCCTTGACCAGTGACATTACAGAAGCTCTAATCAGACCCAGCAGAGTAGGCTTAGCCTCTCAGGACTCCAAAGGCACAGTCAAACTGGCTATACAGGTCTCAAGCAGGAACCACTACTGCTACCATTCACAGCAGCTGTTGGGCCTTCATGCCATGAAGAGGAGGCAGTTGAAGTTGGCAGGATACAGGGTTGTAGAGCTTAACCACCAGGTATGGTTTCCCATGCTGAGGAAAAGCAGGGCGGAGAAGCTGGCCTACCTGCACTGCAAAGTCTACAACAGTGTGTGATGATTCCTTGACCTCCAGGAGCCTAAAGTTGTAAAAAAAACAACAACAACAACAACAAAAAAAAACTCAGTCTTGAGTGCAACTATGTTGGCACTTCTTTAGTTTGATGTATTTGTTAACTTATTTGCAAAGGACAAAAAAGGGTCTGCTGAGGCAATGGACATATGTTTGACCTTTGACTTTTTGTATGTTTTTTTTCAAAATACATTTCTGAAATATTTTGTCAAAATGCATGACATTTCAGAAAACAATTTAGCAATATAATTAAAAAAAAAATTCAACTCCTCACTTTCCTGGTCAAGATTGTTGTCTAACATACAGTAGATAATTTTAATGTAGTTTCTTTTCTGAATTGGCATAAATTTGTTTTTGTCTTCCAGGTTCTGTAAAAGGACAAACATGTTTTGCATCAGACTTAATCACATTAACTCAGGCATGATGAACTTTGCAGAGGTCTGGGTGCCTGTTGCTGGGGCTTTTAAAATCTCTGCTTGCTTTGCACATCAACCCATATGAAAGCTGTATGAAACCGATCCCTGTGTTGTTTTTTTGGTGTTGTGGCTGCTCTTTAACAATGGAACCAGTTATGTAATTGGATGAAGAAAAAGGATTAAACTCTTTACAATTTAACAGCGGAAGGGAGCAAAGATAATTTATTCCAGTGAAGCATCTGTACCTAGTGCAGAACTTGTCTGTCACACTCATTTTCTCATTTCTCATTTTCTCTTTCTTTCATGCAAGCCTGGTTAGATTTTAACACCCCAGTTGTGAACAATAAGATTTGTTTCAAAATACATTTTTTGCATTGACATTTTTTTCTTTGTTTGCCAAAATAAAGACAGCTTATTTATATTTTACCCAAAATGGAACCTGCATTACTAAACTTGCTAATGTTTTAAGCATCTCTTTAGATTGGTGCGTCAGTGACGACAAACATGGGAAACAGGACAATTCAAAGGTTATATCTTACATAAGAACAAATAATCCAAAGAAGGAATCCTGTCACAGGACACAGTGTCTAAATCATGTTATACTCAAATCTAAATTTTTTTTAATCAAATTTGAAAGATTGAATATTTTCATACAAATATGTGGTTTCCTTTCTATTTTCCTACCTCCTGTTTCTGTCCAGAAAAACCCATAACAATAAAACAGTTTATTTTTGTCAGCTGCTTTTCAATTTTAGTAGTCGTATTTAACAACCTGCAAAATAACACATTATTATTGGATTATTTAAATATGTTCATTCATTCACAAGGTTAGTAAAATGGCAGGATCCCCCTGTACAATAAAGTGAAATACGTCCAGTTATTACAACCCCAAAATGACTGTGGTGTTAAGCCTGAAAGGCTCAAAATATTTGATGTTCATGTGAGAATACATTTTATAACACGTATGAACTTAATTACAATCTACTGTTTGTCCACTGAGACAAACCCAAATACAAACATGATCACACAGAAGGGCAAGACCAAACACTATCTCTGAAACTGTCTGAGCACGGCAAGCAACAGAGTGGTCACAGCCCCACTGACTCTGAGAAAATTAATCCTTTCACACTGGGATGGAATTTGATGTTCCCATGTTTGACTCCTGCAAGCTGTAACAAGATGACTTTGCTGTGAAGGTCATCTGTCGGTCTCATTCCACCATGCAGCAGGATTAGAGATGTTCACAGATGTCACTGTTTGTATTTTTATCTCTGTTTTTGAGGTAGAATTGTCTGATTTTTTTCTTTGACACATTATTGTTAGGATATTGTTCTGTTACGCATAAAAACTTTAGGTAGTGTAAAAATAGTAAAGCAAGTAGATTGCTGAACAGATTTTTATTGTAAAATATTGTAAAAATTGTAAATTTAAGAAATAAAGTATGCTGCAAATTTTTTGGGGGGCTTATTTTTCGTAACTCATAAAAGCAGTTCAGCTGGTTGTGTCAAGGTCTGAGACGCCTCACATCAAAACTCACCATAAATCAGTGGTAGATTTTTCAAAGCTGCACAAGGTTCAAGTAACTAACTATGCTGGTATTCACAGAGATAAATTGCCAAGCTCAATAAATCAATTTCTGTTTGAAGATGATTTTTACAGTGTGTAGACTTGAATGGAAATCAGTGTCTGTCTGAGGAGTATATGCTCACAAATCATGTAAATATATTTGCAGGACTAAAATATGCAGAACTACAAGTTTGACTTCTAATTTTATGAAAGCAATGTATATATTTATGTAGCTTATGACCATTGTTTTATTCACAGGTTTTCAAATGCATAACAATGAAGCAAATTTGAAAAAGTATGACAAGTGTTTGCTTGTGTTTTGCCGGAACATCTCAAAGCAGGATATCCTTGTTGCTGCTAAAAGAAAAAGCAGGAATGAGACCTTGAAGGACTCACTGGAGAGACTACAGGTGTGTGTTGTCTCCCGTCTTTCCCTCCTTACCTCCTCATTTCCTCTGTGAACCAGAAACTGGGGTTAATGCTTCCTTCTTGCCAGCTGTCCTAATACTGAAGGAGACAAAAACAGCTTCAAGGTCTCTTAAAGGAAAGGCCTGAAGATCCTGCAAAGAGAACTGTTTATAATGGCATGCTAATGAATAAACAGACACAACTAGCTTTATTTTCCCGACTCTAAAGAGAACATTCAGCAGCATAAATGCCTTGAAAGTAGAAGACATGACAGAATTTGCAATAGTTGATTTTATAATTGGTTATTGGACATAGATGATTTCATTTAGGATCACTTCGGTAACAGACATAGATTTTTATTTCATTAAACAATTGTTCTAATTGTCTTTATACTGCCTCCCCTCACTGAAAAGAGAGGCATAAAGGGAGGAAAGGAAATAAGCAGTAGGGAAGAAATTTAATCAAGCCTGCATCTGTCAGTGTGTGTGGGAGCGCTTGATGATGCCTCCCAGGATGGAGGAAGCCGCTGGGAAAAGGGACATTTGTTGCTCTGTTGCCATTTCTCCCTCATCAGCATGACTGAGAGGAGACTGAATGTTGAGCCATGTTTACCATCGGCCAGCAGAGGGCACTCTCTGCTTAGAAAACAGCACATCAAATATCTGACTGACAATGATGAAATAGGCCTTGGAATTTCTGCAGAATATTTCCATGCAACTCACTTTAATATAAATGCAAAGGTGTGTATCACTGTGTTCAGAGAAAAAGGTCTCAAGGAGCTTAGGTGAAGATATTAGGCCTGAAAGAAAATTTGCTTCACATTTTGGACAATATTACATAATGTTTCCAGCAGAAACACAGGCCAGTAGGTAAAATTTAATAAGATAGGAAAGAGTCAGTAAATACCCCTCCTCTTTCTCACAGATCTGAAAAACTATAAAAGGGAATTCACATTTGGGCACTTTCAAGTCAGTGCCACCCCTGCAGCTACAAATTTCACACTTCTGAGTGTGCAGGAATCGTGCTTTTGAAGTCGAGATGATTCAGTTTCTCATTTAGCACCATTTTCTTTGGATTCAAATGCAACTCACTGAATTGGCAAATAAAACCCCTATCCACATAAAGAGAAAACGTGACCTCTCTCACTGATGTTGTGTCAGCTCTATTATGTTTTCAGGTTGACGCTAACAAGGCTAAACATGTTCGGGGAATAGGGACTCCCTGCCACAGCACACTAGTCTTGTGTGTGGAGTAATGGGACTGATTATCGGCTTAGATTGGATCATTATGCTGTTATTATGATGTTTTCTGAGAGAGGTGCTAAGCATTCCCTTATTCGTCCGTATCAAAATAATGACAAGGCTTTTAACTTGCTAGAAACAAAAGCAAGTAAATAGAGAATAATCATAGGCTTAGACACTTTTCAAATGTGACCAGCATTTCACCCACTAATGGAGGAGGCTCTGTTAGAGTGAATGCTCTCTCAGTAATCCCTGTCTTATTTGCATTTCAATTCTTTTGCTTTTCTCTGCCTGGAAGCTAATCCAGTGCAGTCTGAATATAGGCTAAACTTGCATCAACATTTCTTAAGTTATCTCAACATGAAGATACTACTGTCTGCCTGCCATAATTCCTTTATTTAACTTATTGTATGAAACAGACAAATCCGAATGTCACATATTCTTTAAGTGGTGATGCAAGACCCCTACTTCAACTTGTCACAGAAAAATCCACCGCGCAGACTTGAATCCTTGACTTGGAACATTCACAAGTTAGCAAAACAGGTTCGGATTAACCAGATGCATGCAAATGATTTTCCCTTGAGAGTGACGACAAACGACCCTTGTCCCAATATTGCACGATAATAGTGCAAACCACTGCCAGTGCACTCACTTTCTCTGTATCACTCCCTCTCAGTGCAACTTCCTTTCTGACCCCTTTGGTCGCATTCAATAATGTGCTGGATCCCTGCCTTTAAGATTCCAAACACACACACTCTGCTAAACCAACTGCTGCAGGGACGCGACTGATAGGGAGTGTTTGCATTCAGCGCTTGTCTTTGCTGCTATTGATAGACCTTTATTAACTTAACCAAGTTCAAGATTTGCTCTCTCTGTTCCTCATTTATTTGGGGATAAACCTCTTGCCTCAGGAGCACAGTGGACGGATTTGCATTATTAGTGCTGTATTTTGTCCCTGTCAAAAATGAATAAAGAGCATGATTCTGAAGGATGTTTTGCACTATTACTCATGTATAGTCTCTAGAGTATAGTGAAATATATTATATGATAATCTGACCAGGTGCATTTGCCATTTGAAGTGGCATAGCAGTGATGCTCAAGGTTTACATTTGTGTACAGATTTTGTTTCTCATGATGTATTTTGTTGATTAAAACTACCCATACACACATTAGTGGTTTGCCAAGGATCTATCATGACCAGGAGGCAAATTAAAGAGAGGAGGATGAACACAAACAAACTATAATAATGATAAAATGCAGCTTGGCAACGCAGCTCAGAAGTTCAACAGAAATAAACATTTGCGAAAAAGAAGTTTCAGTAATTAAAGCACATGCTGTCGTAATTAAAAAATCCCCTCGATCGTTCCACAGCAACTATTTTTAGCAAGCTTATAAAAGATGAAGGTATCGGAAGAAAAACAGTTTTCTTGTTTACAAACTAATTAACATTATATGTCGTCCCCCCACCCCACCCGCCTGTGTGAGATTAGCTCAAGATGACACTCTGTGCGAGCAGCATTGTGTTGTATAATCACGTGACTGTCCCCTCACACTCATCATTTGGTCACACAGATCATTACGGCTCAAAGCAGGATTGATGTGAGCTCACTGAACAGGGTGGAAGTGTACAGCAGAGTCACTGTAATACAGTTCCACACTGCCTCATGCCATTATAAAGCTGCATGATAATGCAAATTCTGGCTGGCATATACAAATGCATTTCAAGGTCAGTTTTATGACTGGTAAAATATGTCTGGTATAATATGTCAGTCATAATATTTAAATTTATATGTATATCAGATCCAATTTTCTGTGCTATGTATGGCGGATATTATTTCAGCAAAACTGAAACTGTGTATTTGGACGCAGTAATTGCCCCTCTGTATTGTGGTTTCATTGTTATTGGCTGAGTCTGCCTCATTTGTGGGATTCAAATTTGTTACCCATACACAAGGGAAATGATGGACCTATATTTTTGATGTGATGCAGAATAAAAAAGTTGGCATCAGTGAACTTTCTTTACTGTTTTCTTTCTTCAAAAAAATGACAGATACACAACTTCTGCTGCAGCTGGATTAGTCACTCAATGCATGTTTTCTGTGTTTTTTGTGGACGCTGCATGTGTCATTTCAAACAGAACTGTTCGATACTACACTAAAGATACTTAATGTAACATTTTAGCACCAATTATAGTACAATTCCTCGAATATTGCTGTTAAAAATGTGGTCAAATTTGCTTCAGTTCATTTGACCTCATGTTAATTAATGGTTACATCATAAAGCGCAATGATAATGATCCAGCAGTCCCATATGGTGTAGCAGCCTGGATGTGACTCCTGGTATGGGAATAGTTTCATGGCTTTCAGTCAACATTCATCATGCTGCCATACACTCTTATACTACCAAAGCATGGTTTAAACTAGACATCAACCCTGTATGTTCACAGTAATTTAAATTCTTTACAGAAATTGTACTGTAATTGGGGTATGTATTACATGTAGCAACTGTAAATAAGATGCACTTGCTATTAAAATCTGTAACCACAGGAATCAACACTTAGATCTTTAAATCTATCTTAATAATTTTTAAACAGAACTGTAGCATTTTCACAAAATCACCTTGTAAATTTAGTTTCTTTAAAATCATTCAAAGAAACACATACATCACAACATCAAATTACGATTAACTGACTAATTTTTTGTGCTTTTTTTTGTTCTTCATCTACAGCTGAGTGTAATATCTGACTTTACAGCTGGAACATTTTCTACTGTCTTGTTGCTAATTGTGTCTGTCTGCAGTTTCGTGCTGGATATGAAGTACACTGCTTCTGGAAATGAGACTGAAGAGAGCAGTGGTGGCTGAAACCAAACAAGCTGAGAGACACTAAAACACTCTACAGAGCTCAGGGGAGCTTTCAGATCAGGCGCTAATTTGTTGGTTGATCACTTTCCATGTTGCATTGCATATATTATTTGTGAAAAATCACACAGTTCAATACCTCATAAGTTGGGTACTAATATCTGTGTTTGGCCATCAAATTCTTCAAAATGCAAAGTAGGACACACAAGCAAAAGGCACCATTAAGTATCTTTTCGTGTGCCTTTGAACGCTGCAGACACAATGCGCTTACAAGGAATACACAAGAATATCAAGATCTTGCAAGCTTAATTTGTGAGTTTCATAAGGATAGATGGGAAGAATTCTTCTTTACATGGTAATGAAATGCATTCATGTATTCTCTTTCAATTATTATGACTTTAAAACTTTCAACAGCAGCTGAGTCACTGCACTGAAAGTTTAGTCTAACACATATCAGAGTTCAGGATGCATACTGTGCAGAGTGGGTGAAGATAAGGAGCAACTGCAAAGGACAGAACTGCAGTTACCTTTCTGGCATCAAATGACACCAATGGGATCAATAATATCCGTATTTTGGGCACATTTAGCAAAAGCTCAGTGCACCAAAGGCACATAAATAAGTGTACGGAGCACTTGCAAAAGTTTTAATCAATTTTAAGGATATAATACTTGAAACAAGATGGCAATCAGGGCACTTCAAATGTGAGATGAAGTAACCAATGAGAAAGGAAATTGTTTAAAAAAGCCTTTATTGTTGTGACTGAATCATTTAAAAGGCAAACATGTTTCAACTACTTTAGGTCTTCATCAGGGCTTCAAAAACAAGCAAGAAAACAAGCAGCCAATTGTGGTTGAAACATGTCGGCTTTTTTAATGATTTAGATGCAGCGAAAAAGGGTTTGTAACATTTCCTTTCTTGTTTTTTCCTTTTCTCCTTCCACATTTGTTGAATAGATTCCTTTCTTGTTATACCTTGTGTTTTTCTCCAGTCTTTCAGAGGCGCCTGACACACATTTGATCTATGTTGGGTTTTATAGAGGAACCATTTATTTCCTTTAATTTATTTTTTTAGCATATTTTAGAACATCCGGTCATCCTTCAGTCATTACCCTTTTTTATAAAGATACAAATGGCTTATTAAAAATGTAATTTAGATGATCAGTTAATTTCCTTTAATGGACAAACTTGTTGCAACAGAGAAAACTGCACATTTCAAATTTCATGTTGTAACTGTTCAAGTTTGTTGGCACTTTAATCATAAACTTACTCAAGATAAGCAATGTGATAGAGCAATATTATTTTGATCTGTGCTTCATGTTTAATTTAGTTAACTCAGTTTTCCCAAAATGCTGGATAATTTATAAATGCATACATCTCCTATACCCAATTCTTTCATAACATACCCATATTGCAGACAAAACAGATTGCTTTTTAAACAAATATGAGGTATGTTGAAGGTACCTTTAAATTTTAAATCTATATGGGAATTTGTTTGGTTTATTTCTATTGAGGATCAGCCTGTGCTGAAATATGAATTATAAGAACTGTTCACGTCAGAAAATGAAATAGTGAAAGGCTCTTTTCATCATGTTTATCCTGCATCCTTCCACACCAGAAGCTCATCAAGCAGGCAGATATTTAGCCTCCAGGTTAGTATCAGTATGTGACTATATTTAATGTTGGCAGTGTGAGTTAGACTGTAGGACATGTGGTTCCTCTGTATGACAAAATTCATGGTGCATAGATATCATTGGGTGTCATTTTAGGTGCTAACATGAATAAAATTAGAAATGCACACAAAGGGGTGATGCAGCAATTGCAACATCAGGAGCTGGAGCAAACATCCAACCATGAAAGTTTAATTCTACATGCCTCTGATGTCAAACCAGTTTCTCTCTATTCTACATAATCAGCTTTCAGCTTTTTGGTCTCAAAGTTCTATTTAGTGCAAGATCGAATCAACCAAACACAGCAACAACATAATCAGAATTTGTCTCATGAAATTAAAAAGTACTTTATGCTTTAATGGTGTGCCACAGCGTGATGCACAGCCAACCTCGGAGCATGAATTAAACCTGTCCATGTCAATTGCTTTTTAGCACACTGATACCATCTTCAGCTTAATGGGAATTCATACTTTCAGTCTGTAATTAGACCCCGAGAAGCCTAGTCGACAAATTTAGAGTGATGTGTTAACGATTACGTATTGATTAATTACATAATCTCAAACATTTGGAGATCAGGTACTGAGATGTGCAAGGAGAGGGAATATGGAGAGAGACACACAGGCAGCACACACGTCTGAAAACAGTTCACCCTGCAGCGCTGTTCGTAAATGAATTCTGTCCTTACTACATTATAGCATCAGGAAGGATGCTGGAGAAGACAGTTGATGAAAGAGCTGGAGAAATTTAAAATCTTTCCAATGTTCCAACTTCCTTTTATAAATAATTGATGAATTTTACAGTACATTCACATTGCCTTGACATTGCGAAACATTGTGCTCTGCCTGCATATTATTGTCAAACATTTCCGTTTCATGACCGTGGTGAAGGGGAAGAAAAAGAAGATGGAAATGGTGACAGTGTATTGTAAAGTGTGCGGTGTTCAATTACAGAGCAGACTGTCCAAGCAGGAATTCAGCCTTTCTGAGTCACACCCACCTTATGACAAATAATGACAAATGGTCGTTTTGACGCAAGTGGTGTTCAAGAAGGACATTTTTTCTGTGCTGCAGTGGGTGCCAAAGTGCTGCTATCAAACTGAAAAGGACATTTAAAAAGGGTGCTCAGCTATCAAAAGGCCGAAGAGGACAGTAAATAAAAGGGTCCAACAAAAGAGAAAGGACAAATGCCAGGGCGCTGCAACAAAAGTATAGTAAGGAAGCTTCACATTCAAGAGAGATTGAAAAAAAGGGGCTATTTAAAGTCTTCCAAAAATGTCAAGTCTGCACTTCCAAATCTTTCTTGCATTGCACAAACATATTATTTACATTCCCAGAAAGAGCAAGCTATAATCGATGACACTCTTTGGGAATGAAGGACATTTCTGATTGTCTGACTCACTCACTGTGCTGTAAAATGCATCGTCCCAAGCCAACGCAGGTTTTCACAGCTGTCAGAATCCCATATTTAATGGATTTGACTGTATGGAAACCCAAAGTGGTCGACCTCATTCTTGGAGTACTGATGCATTATGGGACCTTCTGATCAGAAGGCGTTTTTAATAATTTCTGTCTTCGTGGCTTAATGCTTATCAACGTATCCCTGCCGCTGATTGGGCCGCAAATTCCTGCTTTAATCCGGACAACTTAATTATACAGGAGATGTCAGACTTCCAAGGACGCTCTTATTCCGAGTGTGGTAAATCCAAAGTGTGAATATTTGATGTTGTCGTCCTCCTGTGCCAGAGAAATGCAGTCTCCTGAGAAGGCCAGAAGGGCATGCAGGCGGAGTAAATGTGATTTATACATACGTGCATGCATGGAACAAATCTCATGTTCAAAGATTGATAATCTGAAATGAACCTATAAATAGCATCCCAACCTCCATATACAGTCTAATGAAATATAGTTCATGCCTTAATGCTAACCACTAAACATTTTTTAGTTCACAGTTCATTAAGTTTTGAATCCACTAAAAACCTGCTGTTGATCTGCTATCATCACAGCAGGTGTTGATACTATATGAACAGGGCCTTGGGTTGATTAATGTAGTTAATATGCTCCTGTCTTAATAAAATTGTAGCAGGAGACCATACAAGAAGTGGTAAAAGTTGCCATAGCAACCAACCTTTTCCCCGCTTGACTGTTTTCCTGTGAGTGGATGTTGCTTTGATGTGGTAGCCAGTGGCTAGGTGAGGAGTTTAACTGTGTTATGACCGAAGGGAGAATTCACCCCGTGGGGGGAAAAAAGGAGCCCATCAAGATGGCAATCATCACTCAGATTAAAGAGGAGTAAATCTGCTGTAATCTGCTTGTATGAGTTTATCATCTTCTAGGAATCGACTGCCGTCTTTGAAAGGTCTGGAGTGTTTTATTGCATGACATTTAAAAGCAAACAGACAAAAAAAAGAAAGATGAAATCAGCCTTCTAGGTATTGAAACATAGTTTATTTCTTTGCACAATTACTGTGTTACATCCCCAATTTTTTTTTTTTTTTGCATTAAAAAGCCCTAAAAATAAGCATGTAAACCTCCACAGAAACTCAGGTATTTTCAAATATGCAGGATAAGCAATGAATTATTAACAAACATTGTGAAATCTAAAATAGTGCCTTTGAATAATTCATCTTACATTCTTACGAGTTTCCTATTGTGAATCACAGTGGAGATTGATTTGTTATCACACATTGTTAAAGAATTTGTATTTATCACTTTTCATTTATTACCTCTTAGTCGATCTGCAGCCGAGCGGCGGTGTCAGCTCAGAACAGCTCTGAGGAGGCTCTGCACACGCTCAGTGAGCTCAGCTGCAGCAGGTGACTCTGATGTTACAAAGTAGATGCAAATATCTTTTTTTCATACTTTCCAGAAGGGCGATCTCTTAGTTTACACCTGAGCGTGTCGCCACAAGAGTGTACTGTATTTTCAAGGGTCCTTGTAGAGTAGCACGTCTGCGCCTCTGGCTGTAAGCTCACATTCTTCTGTGACAGTAAACACAAACACAAACCTGCAGCCAAACTGCCTCTCAGCCATTCCAAGAAAATCTTCTCTCCTGTTTTGTACACACACAGCTAAGCCACCAGCTTTCTTTGGGTTTCATGAAGATTATAAAAAAAAAATACTTTAGGCCACTTGATCTTTCAATTAAGGCCATCACTAACGTTTCAAAAAGAGGGGAGGTTTACTTAATAGTGTTCCCATGGGTGAGCAGTGTTAAGCGATCTGTATGGAGTGTGTCAGGCCTGCAGTCACCTGAGTTGGTGTAGCTGATGCTGCAGTTGCACATCCAGCTGTGTTCAAGATTCATCAGGGATTGGCAGTGTTCTCGTCGGGTGTGCTCTGAACCATTTTTGTGCTGACATTTATTCTTTGTTTGGTAAAAACACAGCCCCTTTCCACTTGTTTTCTTGTTTATTCTGTTAGTGTGAACCCAAATTTATGCCAGTATTTCACATTCTTGAATTATTTTTTGACATGTATCATTTAAGTATATTTTACATTTGAAGGCATTTGGGGTGCTGTGCCTGAGCCTGATAACATCTTTTGATCACTGATCACAACAGGGAATCATTAAAAATTCATATTTTTTTGAGGAATGAATAATAGAACAAGACAAAGTTCTGTTACCATAATAGCAGCTGATGTGAGGCTGCACATGGGCGCAGCACTGTTAGCTCACCAACACTGTTTGGGAAATGGTGACAATCCATCAAATAGTTTTTGACATATTTTGCACAGACTGCAAATGTCAACCTCATGGGGGCACCAGAGGAAAGGTCAAAAGATTGACAAAATTTTTAGGACTTCTAGTCTGAAACACTTGTCTGGTAAACATTTTGTGCCAGTCCTTCAAGTCAAATGTTAATCTTTTCAACTGGTTGAGTAAAAAAAAATCCCTCCCCATGTCGCACTACAGTAAAAGTCAAGGGATCACCAAAGTTATGGAGGTCCAGTGTGTGGGATTTAGTGGCATATTGTGGTGAGGTTGCAGATTGCAATCAAAATAATCCTCCCCTTCTTAACACACAGGGAAGCCCACAGCAGCTGCAAAACTCAAAGAAGAAAAAAAAAGCCAGAGCCAGTGTTCAGTTTGTCATGAAGAACCCAGTCTCACTGTGGATACCTCTAAGGTAACAGAAACACAACAATTCCTATTTTCAAAGGATTTTACTATGTTGAAAACACCTAAGAATTTTATATTTCATGTATGACACATTTAACAAAAATATCTCCAAAAACATGCCACTACCATGGCTTCAATTGTGGTTTGTCTTAAATTTAACAAAAATCTTAAAATTACATTCACTATTATTTAAATAAACTATATTCTGCTTTTCACCTCATTTCTGCATAGATTTATTTTGTGTACATGCATTTGTTTATTACATGGGAATACACTGTCAGCAAGAAATGCCTGTCTCTGCAGATGGAAAGTAAGCAACCTCAGGATGTGAAGCTTATTTTGTGAAATGTTCATAAAAATGCTGAACCACAAAATCACAAGGTATGCTCTCTAAATCTGACACAACTGGAATGCTACCAATGTTAGCTTAACATGCTGTTATTTCTGTGATCTAATTTGTTTTGTGCGAACTTCCTGCGACACACACTGCATGCAGTTTATCCACAATCTGCAGCTTAACACACTCCAGACACTTCGGGTTGATTGGTATTTGTACACAGAGCTGTGTGGAAACGAGGCGTTCGCCTTGAATGTCATCAGGAATGTCATTCTGGATGAAGACTGACACACTCATTATGTATCATCAAATTTTAACTGAATTAATTATATGCCAGATGTTTACGATTGAAAATTATTAAATATTTGACAGATGATCCGTTTAGTGAGCTGATTTTCATATGACATGACTGTTAACTGACTCTTCATATAAGGTTTAGGTGAGGCACGTTTTATAAGAGGGTTAGGAATTTAAAAAAAAACTTTGTACACTTAAAATCTGCTATTTGTTACTTTCTATTTTTATCTTGGCATCTCTGAAATTATTCTAAAGGCATAAATATTTGTTTGTTGAAAAATGCAACAATCCTTGTCAAAAATCTGTGAAGTGTTTTAGTGGTTGACTGGACAAATTTGACACGTCTTTTGGGAAATCTGGGAAGTCTTGGCAGTCATGTAACAATAGCCTGTCAATTATCCAGTCAACAGTGAACAACTGAAGTGGTGTCTTACATAAATTGCTATGAGCTTCATCAGCATCACCAGAGCTGACACATACTGGCAGTGGGTCTTCTCAGTCTTTTGGCTTGTTAAGGGTTGTGTAGCTGCACAGGGAGGAACTTGAAAGCGCCGTTTTGATGCACTTGCCACCAGCCTGCTGTACTCAGCCTTCAGCAAATAATGCTTCCCAGTGTGGTTAATGAGGGAAGATATGAATGGCCAAATGCAGTTAATGCTGAGGCACTGAGTTACCACTCTTTGAAGTGCTGCTTTTTGAATATTAATGATATTCATGACCTATTTGCTACTTCACTTTATGTAAATTCCTGATGGCCTTGTTGCCCTGATGCATTCACAGAGGATATGAAGATGCTGTTGGCATAACAACAATATAATTAATAAGGGGAGTGTATTCATAAACTTCTTAACAAGAACCAAGGATGTGGCATTAGGACTGAACGCACTGTTCTTTTGGGTGGCTTAACAATTGTGAAAATGAACATCAAAGTCGGGATCTCATTATATTATAACAAATAAAACTCTGGGTGAAGACATTTGTTTGACAGCTTGTATATGGCAGTGCTCCCTGGGGTTCAGAAGATGGTTACCCAACACCCCCACCTTGCCATCTGTCTGGATCCATTGTAGCTTGTTGTAAATCCCACAAGGATACTCACAGCGAAGAGAGACGGAAACACGGAAAAGTGCTTTTAGGAACCACAGCACACCCTCAGCCTGTCACGAGAGTTGAATATGACATGAGAGTCTCGCTATGCCTTGAACTATACTCTGCTCAGAAAGTTATCTTCAAGTTTAAATATAATAGTGTCTGAGTTGCCACCAAGTGCACAGAGAGGATGTTTTTTTTTCTTTCAGTGTTTGCAGACTCGCTGTGCACATAAATATCACTTTCTGAGCATTGGGGGATGCACTTTATTGTGTGGTTACACACAAATATGATAACCAATGAAATTTCATTCACATTTACATTTACAGTGCTGCTGTTATGAATGAGTCAGTGTATATTTTGTAGCAGGAAACTACTGCATTTTGTGGCCAAAGGAAGACAACACAGAAAGAGATAAGAAAAGCACAGGAGGGAGAGAGTAACTGGGAGGGATTTACATTTTTCTGTGAGAAAGCTTAAAGAGAACAATGATTTAAGTGGACAGTAGCCTGTGTGGGACATGGCAGGGGTTTTTTATGCTGCAGTTTTATAAGCCAGGTTCTGTGCTGTGAAGTTACCAGAAGCCAGAAGCATGTGTGGTGATGAGGGTCACAGCAGGTTCCCCTGTCAGTGTGTATTGTGCTGCAGTGTCCTTGAGCAAGATACAGAGATACTCTTATCAGCTCAGAGGGTGACGTGTCATTTACCTGACACAGTACCAGGGTCGAAATATTGCTTTTCCAAAAAAAGATTTCAATTTTCACTCATACTGCCTGCATGTGGATCACAGTTAAGTAATATGAATGAAAAAAGCAACAATCTGACTGTGGCAACCAAAAAAAAATCAAAAACAAGAAAGTGAATTCAGTCTGCACCATGCTTCAGATCATCATTCATCATTTAACCTTTTAACACTTAGCTTTATGTACTGTGTCTCTGAGCACAATAGTGAAATAAGAGACCTTGGTTGTGACTTGTGTTTACTGCAATGCGCTTCAGCTCCATTTAGGGGGCTATGATTGAGGTTTCAGGCGAGTATTTTCATATAAATACACAGTGCTGCAGTGCAGCCCAGTCGCCAGAATAAAATGTTGCACAGTTCTGCAAAACAAGGATACTTTAAATTTGCATGTTTCATATTTGTCACATCAACATTTCTACATTACATATGGTGACATAACAGTTTGTGTCCCATTTATAAAACCTGCTTCTCTCATCAGGATAAAGAGGAGGGGCATTTTGAACGAAACACTGGGATATTTTTCAGCCGTCTTTTAACAACTTTGATCTTTTCTTGACTCTAACCAGGTGGCCATTGTGCCTAAAAATTATTAAAAATATTGAAAAAATCAGAAAATGTGTCATTTTAATGTATCCTTACACTTTTTGCATTACACCTTTCAGTTGTAATCTCTTCCACTGACCATTAAGATGATATAAAACTGCCCACTGTAGGATTAAAACCACAGCACTTCTAACAATGAATTGAATGTGAGCCCATTATAGGGACTGCAGACTGATGTAATGCTACATGAACTCATTTAGGCCATTTAGTACAATTTGTCCTTTCACCTTTTTTTTTAAGTATGGCCCTCAGAGAAATACTCAACAGGGAATATGTTAGAGGAATAATTATTACAGTTAGTCTCTCACATTATGGAAAGGTCCGATCAGACTGAGGAGCTACGTGTCAGAACAAACTGAACATTTGAACAAAGGCGAGCGGTTAGCCGCCTCCCTCCAGCTGTCGGTTTGGTTTTAGGAGACGGTCGGAAAGAGAAGAAGGAAATGTGCAACAGAGCAGCAGTAGCTGAATTTAAATTCAGGCTGCCACAGTACATGCACAATCTGTAACAGTCCACTCACACATCATGGCACTCGATTCAAAAGCTTCACAGCCAGGCCAGATTTATCTCAGTGTGTGAAATTATAACACTTCTAAGAAAAAAAAAATGTTTAAAATAATACAAAACAGGAGTAAGAAATGTTCTAGCTCTCAAAATATGTTTTTAATTCACAAACACAGTGTGAGTGCGTTAAAATAATCCCTGACATTAATTTAAGTGTATAAATTTGCCCTACAGTTGTTCAGGCCAGTGTTGTCATTGTTTCTGGGGAGATTCGTGCCCTTTTGTGTGGACTGTTATTGTTTAGACAGGACTGCTTTTTCAGTCTGAGATTTGAGTCTCTCCCATCTCTCAACTGAATGAGGAAACACAAACAGGGCCCTTTCAGGTCACATCTTTTTCAAATCAGAGGGAGACAGCTCTACAGTGGATCACCCCGGTGTGCCGCATTTACAAAGTAAATCCACCGCCAGGCAAGAAACAAAAACACACACACGTATTTAGCATTTTGACGTAAAGAGGTATTTTACAACATATTCATAAATGCGGTGCGCTTGTCCATCGAGGCATGTTTGTTGTCACTATAAATTACAGGCCAAAGCATGCTGGTCTGTTGGAGCAGTTATAGTGACACTTCAGGCCAGGCTACAGAGAAGGACATGCCCTTGATATAGTGGAAAGCCATGAGGAAAAAGGGGCTGATAAAAAAAGAGGGTGGATATCTGGTTTGGGCAGAGGTTAATGTGAGATGAGCGACTCAGCCGGGCGACACATGAGCCGCGCAGTATGCTAGTGACTGAGGGAGGGAAAACATGATTTTCAGAGCGGCTAATTTAGAATTGAAGAATATCATTCATTTGTATGAATACTGGCAGGAAATCTCAGCGAAGGATATTGTGTATTCAGCCAATAGTCTGACATTGTAATACAGAGCACTCAAGAGCCATGAAAGCCTCTTATAAACATCAATTCACTGTATTCACAACACAACGTTTTATTTTGCCTTTTGCCAAAGCTTTTCTTTTTTTCTTGGTGTGAAATATTATTCTCATGTTTAGTGGAGAGAACTATAAAAGGGAGGATGAAGAAGGATTTTGTCACTTTTCTCAGGTTGGCAGTCATAAGCCTGGATAAGCCCTCATAAATATTAGTGTGTCTCATACACACTGTTTCCAGTTGTTGCAAATACACTGGCAAAGTTTAGCACATCCCAAATCCAAATCTTCCTCTCTGCATCTGTGAATACCACTTCATGCAGCATGCATAAAGGGCAATTTTTCTCTAAATCAATCAGTAACAAAGGGTATAAACTTTAACATCCAGCATACACGAGCATACTGGACACTGATAAATGACAGTTTTGGTTCAAGATGTAACGCATCAATTATTACTGAAGCCCGTTGCTTGGCTGGTGAGCTGTGTGAAGGTCTATTGAAACAAAAATGTTGGAAGACGAAAAGAGAGGATAAAGGTCTCGCTACATTGCTTGGCTGAAGCCCTGTAGGCAAGCATGAATACACTCAGAGTCAATAATTTATGCACCCAGACACACACACATTCAAACACACACACACACACACACACACACACACACACATTCACACAAAGTGAGAAGGAGAGAAACGGAGCGTTGCTGCACAGGGAAACAGAAGACTGAAAGAGCTTCGGGGACAGAAACATAGTCTGTTAACAACTGGAAGCAATACATATGTCGCCAGATGTGAGATTCTATTCTGCTCTCTATTAAGAAAGAAAGAGAGACATATGAAGGAGTCAGTGGTATTTCTACTGTGTTTGGTTTTGCCTGATGTAAGCAGATAGTAAAGGTTTTCCCTTTGGTGAATGCTTACAGTCATATGCTGTCTTCACACCGCCTGACACATCACTTCAAGCTTACATAATGTAGATCTGTCCTAATTTCCCTCTCCCTTGCAAAAATTAGGGTCTTCAGAAGCAGAGCAACATAACACCATCAATCTGACAAACCGATGAGTCAAAGATGATCCGCAGCGGTTAGCAGTCTGACTAAAATTGACACTTTTCAGACACAGATACTGTGTTCGTCAGTTGCGCCTGAATGCAACGCAAGGATTTGTGTTCCATGTGTGTCCTCTTTTAGCCTGTAATGTGCACAATTTGGAGATGTGCAACACAGTAATCACAGAAATGTCAAAAAGCCCAGTTACAAATTAGTTCACTCTCGGTGTCAGCGAAACACCTCCTGCTCTAGAATTGTTTTTCTGTGTCAGGTAATTTTCGTTTCCATG
Organism: Acanthurus leucopareius; assembly: GCA_029814765.1. NCBI lineage: Eukaryota > Metazoa > Chordata > Actinopteri > Acanthuriformes > Acanthuridae > Acanthurus > Acanthurus leucopareius. The sequence goes on along the minus strand of JAQMCX010000011.1, from coordinate 10,043,569 downwards.
GATACTGGGCTTCCAGAAAGCTATGTCTGCTAAGAATATAGTTCCTCTGCAAGTGTCTGCTAGCATGTGCATGCAGATGTGTTTGTAATTCACAGTCACAAAGGTCAGGTGTCCCCATTTCAGCTTTATGCACATCACATTTGACACAACCGATGCACCCTTTTGTTACCACGAGATCAAACATTTTAAATTCAGACGTATACACAGAAGTCGTATTCGGTATAAGTACATTTTCTCATTCTGCCCAGGGCCTGTTCTGCTATTTGTGCAGCTGTCTGAATCCTTTGGGTATCAAATCATCATTTTAAATATACATAGGATATTTGATCATTTAGGTTTCTTTGTCACAATGTCTTTGGGTGATACTGAGTAAAAAGTAAGGCAGCACAGACTAGTAACCGTGCCATCTCCATGTCGATTATGCAACATGACCCTTTTGTTATTTCCCATTTGCCTAATTGAAACCATGATAATGGCTTGATCTGAACATTTGAATTGGATATTTTAATTTTAGTAATGTTTTTGAAAAATGCCAGTGGGGGTTTTATGCAACATTTTAAAAAATGTCCTCCCTGTGCACTATGACATTTATTGCACACAGCATGCTTGAGAGGCTGAAGGAAACACAAGAACAAGCGTATACCAAATGAATGCATATCTTTTATTCATCAGCTAACAACTAAAGAAACAGCACATGTAGATATATTTACCCCACATATTCCTAGTTGTACTGTGTTTTTGCAATAAGAGACCAGGTTTTTGCTTTTCAATGCCGATGCGAGTTTGCATGGAAATGCTGATGAGGTGTCCTATTTACAAATCAGAGGTTGACATATATATAAAATCACTGTTTCATATGAAAATCTGAGAAAACAAACAAACAAAAGCAAACAGAAAAAAATGGAATAGGATTAAGACACTGGCTGGACCTCTTCTTTGCAAATGAAGCATTTGCACATACACACACAGGACAGTCACATTTTGATTGAACACATTTTTTGGATTATCAGTATTTGTAGTCTCACATGTGACAAAAATCTGCATTTGGTCATTGATTACAAAAAGCAGACAGAGAAAAACATCTTACAAATTCTTCTTATATACAGTAAATGCTGTGTTCATTTACACAGTTGCTTTTGTAAGATTCTTACAAACTGAAATGATGTCATTACAAGGAAAATATTAAAAGTGTAGAATTTTCCTCCAAACACACTGGCAGACTTAATTGCTTGCCTTTTGTAATGTGCTATTTTCTCCTCTGTTGCATTAGTCTGGCTGTACAAAATTTACCACACATAAAATAATTATCAATTTCAGAACTGGAACGATGAACAAAAGGCTGGCTACCATTCACAATAAAAAAAAACATTTTTATGTGTATCTGTCTGTGCATGTTAGCAGGTTTAACGTGTTTTCACCACTGATTTCACAGAAATATATTGATTTAAAAAATAAAAAATCCAACATGTAACAAAGTACAAACCTGTGCAGGTTTACATCATGCTTCACTGATTAGATTGTGTTTGTTCTGATGAATTTCCAAACAGGTCAACTGACAAAATAATCACAAAATGACTCTGAACATGTGAAAGGCAACAAACCAAGACAGTATACTTGATGCACAGCATGACTAATACTGCAGTGTAAAACATGGTGACGTGCATACAGGGTCCAGATACACCATGTCCTCTAATTAGTTGAGTTAAGATGACAGGTTCAGTGCATAATACTGTACTGTGAAGTCACTCTATTCTGTGTGGGGAAAGTCAGATTTCTAGGCTTACACTATTGACCCAGAAATTGGTTAGACTGAATTAAGACTGGATCATGTGCTTAGTTTGCTTTAGAGCATAGGATATTTCAATGCATAAGGATGACTCCATCCATTCAGCTACTGCATTCACTTTGCTGTGCTTTTCAGTCTAATAGCTAACGCTCTTGCAGACCTTTGCACATTTGTTACACTACCCATCACTCCCTCCTCAAAAAACGGAGCAACAGAGACTGCTAATTGCAGTCAAATTGCCAGATTTCATACAACCCTGCATCAAACAGATGAAACAAACAATGCCAGATAATGAGAGTGTTTCTCATTGTAATGCAACACACACACGCAAACATCCACTAAGTCTCCCCCTAAAAGACATGTAATTAAAAATATATGAAGTTTTAGAAAAAATTAATTATCCAAAATGGTACGAAAGTACATCTAATTATTCTTGTGTGTTTAATTTCAAATAACCCCTAATGGGATGTGATTATATTCTTAAATATCATGTTTATGAGTTTGTTGGTGACTGAGGGGATGAGCTGCATTTGTACAGATTGTCTAAGTATACTCTGTCTATGCATAGTGCAAGATTTTTTAAACATTAGTTCCTTTTATGTATGCAGTTATCAAACCTACTTCTATGGCTATATGCACGTGTTACCATATTGTGCATTTCACAAGTGACATCATTGTTGACCTGTAGAAGTCAATAGTGCATTTGTTTTGGTAAAGAAACAATGAAAAAAAGGAAATATTTGTATAAAAATAGTCATTTAAAATATGTATTATATGGGCCTGCAGCCAACAGGTTTTAAAGATTTTCAGCTGAATTTCAAACAGAAGTACATGGAGAAACATTAGGCTTGTACAGTATTGCAAATCTCCTCAAATGTATTGCAACTGAAAGGCAATTTTTGAAAGCAAGAGAAAAAGGTTGCAAGGGCACAATAAAACACAAGTTTGTGCTTTGATGTAACCCTCTGAGTGAGTGTCAAAATTTGCATATATTAGGAGCTGATTTTTCATGTCGAGTGCTTTGGTTGTGTTACTGACACATAAAGACACTCGTTACACTCATGCATCACTTTTAAACCAATGTGTTTTTCAACTTACACATTTTTGTAAAATACCAGAAAATGCATACAATTTTATCTACATATTTGTGACATAATAATATGGGCCTGCATTTGTAGCTCATTTTCTTTCAGTTGCAATACGTCTGAGTGCAGCTGTGATAATAACCTTAGTTAGAACATTTCTGAGTACAGTCACATTACATTAATATTTAACTCAATACAAGTGCAACATGTGTCCATAATCCACAAGTGCAGTTTGTTTAGAGACAGGGAGGCTCTGAGGGAACACCACTGATTTTCACAGATTACCCAGCAGTATATGCACTAGGTCAGTATATTTTTAGGATACATTAGTCATCTCTCCCAAATCTGCAAACAACAGAGTAGAGATTTAGTGTCCTCATAATCTGTGCTGCGAGATATTACATTGGAATTAGTTTTATGATCTTGTGCATTTAATATTATCATCTCAGAGCCATGCATACGGGAGAACAAACCACCTCGCTAAATGTGTCTGACTCCATTTATCACAATTTCATAACAAATCTGCAGGCTATGTGACTTCTGTCAGCACCTACACGCACTTCAAATTCATGATTACAGATAAGTTTACTTGCGGAATAGATCTGATTTAGTCTCATGAGTGAGTTTTGTTTTGAAGACATTTTAGGAGACAGAACCGGGCGCCGTACATATGACTGAGAGAAAATCCTGTGTTATTTTAGGATAAGAACATATCATCTGCACGGTTCATTAACACTCATGAAATGCAGCTAATTTAAGAGTAAAGGCTCTGTCTCGCATTATTGTCAGTGAAACACCTCCAGGATGTATTTTATGATGGGATGAGTCATAAGAGCCCTGAATCTCTGGTTGCTTGTTCATATTTACAAACTCAAAACAAACTGTTAAACACCACACAGATGAAGAGTTACGTGATACTTTAAACATGAGTAGTGCTCCCTTTTATTATTCAGTCCTATAAAGCATGAATCCCAGAAATGCATACTGTAGCTCACAATGCATTGTAATAAAGGTGATAAAATACAGTAGTTATGCACGATCTCATTCCTGATTAAAATACATACATTGCATCAATGCATCCATCCAAGGGGGGGAGTCTCTTTAAAACTGTGTAAATGTTGTTCGTTTTTCAAGGACCTCAAGGTAATCAGGATCAATATGAAGCTTTGCTTTCAGTTCCCAGTACTCGCTCCTGTTGGGCTCCACATAAACAGTACTTGGAGCTGTGCAATAAAGTATTGTCTGTTGTATTCTCTCTGGGTGCACATACTGATGCCTTGCATCAAAGTCTGAGGTATACTGACTGGATGAATGCGCTGTATGCTTGCATGGTAGCGTATTGCTGTAGCGTGTGTGCTTGTCAGGCTCAAGCACATCTCTGTAGTAGCACAGATCATCTTGGTGAGGGGTGGAGGGCTTGTTAAGAGGCTCTGGCGTGGTGGCACTGTATTCTGAGCTTATTACATTACTGACTGCCTCTTCATCCGAGTTACCCAGAAAAGCGCCGCTCAACTCATCAAAGTCTCTAAATCCATCCACTGATTTGCTGTCCGTGGGGGTGTGGGCTGTAGTTCTGCATGTGGATTCTGCAGGAGGGGGAATGTACTCGTACACATGTCCGGCAGACGTTCTGACTTTGGGAATGGATCCCTTTTTGTAAAGGCCGTATTCCATGTTGAGAGAGCTGATGCAGGCGTTCATGGAGATATTCTGCTTGTTTTGACTTTTCTGACGTCTCTTTTTCACTGCCACGAACAATCCCGCAGCCACAAACACAGACACAATGAACATGAGGAGCAGGGCAAGAATCATCACAGATAAAGGGATGGCGCTGTATTGTGTGTCAGAGTCCAAGGATGTTTCTATGGTGATAGTGCTGCCAGGGAAAGATTCTTCAGAGGGTGGGATCATGGAGGCAAGTATATCAGAGTTATTAGGGCAGAAATTAGCTGTCTTAATGTATCTCATGTCCTCCCCAGCTAGCTTCTTAGGCGAGCCACAGATGACATTGTTTACAACTGTGCCTGTGCTAAGCTGCTCCAGCCACATCTTCAGCTCCAGTATGCTACAAGAGCAATCCCATGGATTTTCAAACAAATCGACTTGCACCAGTGCTGTAAGCTGATCAAGCACACCGCTGACAGGCAGATATCGCAGATGGTTGTTGCGGAGATTCAGTCTAGCTAACGTCAGGCCAAGAAATGTTCCCACAGGTAAAGTTTTCAAGAGATTATTGTTCAGGAAGAGGAGCTGAAGTTTGGGAACATGCTGAAAGGTGTCAGAGGCCACCTCTTTGATGACATTGTATTCTAAATATAAGAACTGTAGGGTCTCCAATCCATAAAACATATCAGATGTAAGATGATCGATCAAATTTCCGTTAAGATAAAGTCTTCTTAGATGTGTCAAATCGCCAAAAGCTCTGTCATGTATGCGAGCTATTCGATTGTTGCCAAGATGAAGCAAGTCTAACCCAGTTGCCTCGATAAAATCAGATCGACGAACTACAGGGATATAATTCCCTGTTAGATACATCTTTTTTGGATTGTAAGGTTTGGGATCTAAGTCTGAGATATGCTCAATCTTTCGCTCTTGGCAGTTCACATTCAGGCCAAGGTCTGAAATTTGAAGATTGCAGGTGCAGGCAGTTGGGCAATCTAAAGGCACGGGGGATTTGGTTTGATATGAAATAATTTGGCCATAATTTTGTGGTTTATTTGAAGGGATACGAGAAGTGGGTCTTGATTTTAATTTGCCTGACTGGCGAGGTCCCTTGGTGGGCCTTGATGAGGACCGTGCAATCCCGGATGAGGTGAAGGAGGCTGTGGCTGGGGCTGGAGTGGTCCTATAGTATGCATCGGTGCTCAGATGCGGCAGGGGCGGCATCTCATATTCAGCAATGGCTCTCCTCGGGCACAATTCTTGTTTGGAAACTTCGTCAAGATCTCTCCCGTGGAGGCGAAAAGGGAACTCGCAAACAACGTCACCGACTAAAGCTGTGTATGATATGCTCTCCAGCCAGGTTTTGAGAGCAATCAGTTCACAGGAACAGTTCCATGGATTCTCCTCCAGCTGTAACTCCACAACGCTGTTCATGTGCTCCAGCAGACCTGAGTAGGGAAGCACCTTAAGCTGATTCCCCCTTAAGTCCAAATGAGTCAAAGGGACATACTGGAAAATGTTCACAGGCAAAGTAGATATTAAGTTGTCATTTAGAATCAGGACCTCCAGATGTCGAAGTCTGCTGAAGGCATGTGGCGCCACATGAGTGATATAATTATAATCGATTTGAAGATATTCCAGACTTTCAAGGCCAAAGAAAAACTCTTCCTTCAAGGCATCGATTTTGTTATTGTTGAGATGTAATCGTTTTAATCCCTGAAGTCCATTAAAAGCTCCTGCTTCAACCTCAGATATGTCATTATTCCCCAGATGTAATATTGTAAGTCCTTTATACTCAACAAAATCATTGGCAGATAGCTTTTTCAAAAGATTCCCTGTGAGCAGCAGATGATACTGGGAGAAGTACACTGGGCTTATGTCTGAGAGACTCACAATTCCTCTGTTTTCACAACTCACTGTAAGTATCCCCTCTCTCTCCTCGCAGGCACACAGTCTTTGACATATTTCTCCATAACTGCCAAACATCTCAACAGTGCACATGGAAGTTGCACTTAGCAAAACATATGAAATCCAAAGATGCATTTTCCTGCGAATGACAGCTGAGCTCACAGTCCTGCTAAGATATCCTCAATGTCATCTAGAAACAAAAGACAACACAAGGTGATGTGAAACAGACTTGCAAACTGACTGCGGTGAAAGCAACTTCCACACAACAACAACAACACAACTGGAGCCTGCATGAGTCAAAGCTTAATTTGCTGTTACCCAGAGGTAACTTCTGGCTGTGTGGCTGCTGATTTAAAATGGCTCAAACAAAGCAGGGGGGGGGAAGAGAAGCAACTCCTTCAAGCTATGTAAATAACAAAAAAAAAAAAAGCAAGGTCATAGCAAGACATAAGCACAAAACAATGGTCTAAATCCGCTATGAGGGGAATAAGCCATATCCCATTCACTTGTTAAGACATGAAGAATGTAATTAAACACTGGTGTTGGATTTAAGGCTATGTAAATTACGGAGCGTTAGCTGAGATTCCTGCATCAGAGTGTACGCCTTGTCAGACATAAGACAGCCTGCATAATTTCTGTCTAACTCCTGGTAGAAATACATACCTCACACACATTGATGAAGATGTAGGCTCGTTGGATATTTCAGCGCATATTTTTTTTTTGCTTTTTTTTTTTTTTTTTAATCCGTCAAAAAACGAAAAGAGGAGAACAGGGAATCTATTCAAGTCGCGCGCGTTCGTCGTCTTTAATGCAACGGAGAGGATGAAAGAAACGCTGATCAACCATAACTGCCAAATGCTTCTCTTTTACCACGCTGTGCCGGAGGAGACACAGCTATGCCTGGTAACAAAGTTGCTTGCTCTCTCTCTCTCTCTCTCTCTCTCCGTGGACGCTCACAGCACACGCACGCGCGCGCACGCACGCTCGCTCGGTGGATGTCGGGAGGATGTCAAGTCATTTCATGCACAAAGAATCAGCTCACTGGAGCATCATACCGAGATACATCCCCCGAAAAGATGTTGACCTACCTACAGAAAAGATGTCCCAAAAAATATCAATAATTCAGCGGGTTGGGCGCGCTCCTGCGCTCAAGCGGGTTGTTAAACCGCTTATCATGTTATTCATCCTGAGAAAAATAAAGAATTAAAAAAAAACAAAACAACCAACCTTTATCACATTGTCACGTTACATCAGCTTATTATGCCCATGCTGTAATGTTAGGTAGCTGGGGAGCGACAGATATTGGCTAAAACATCGGTGACAGTGTGTCTTTCTTCTGACCTGACAGCAAATTAATTACATCTGTTCAACCTCTCACTGACAGTGCAGTTTATTTACATCCCAGCTGCTATTTTAGGACATCTTAAGTCACAGTGCCTAAGGTTCCCTGTAGGTGCTTCACCGTTATCCTTCCATTCATATAAAAATCAAGCAGTCTGAGGTCAGAGGTTGTTTGAGTTTGAAATGGTTTGTGGTGAGAATATTTGATTAAAACCAGTGTAGCAGGCCCTTGTATGAACTGTCACACTGATCCCATTTCAACTCCTCAAAAGCAGTGCTAACATGCTTATGTTGCCTGTACAGAACAGCCCTAATAATCATGTCATCCGCTGCATAATGCAGGAACACAGTGAGACTTTGCCTCGTTAGGATGTGTATTGATCACCACCCAGCTGAAAGCTTGAAAAATTAAAAAATAATACTCTTGAAATGGTGCAAAATTTGCCTGGTGGTTTATCAAAATTAAATAGTAAACTATGAGTCACACTGTGTGACTCATCGGCCTTATTGAGTGTGTTTTCACCTGATCTTAATGAAAACTAAACAGTCCTGGCACGAGTTCTCGCAGAGGTGTAATTAGAGTGAATTATTCAATCTGCTCTGTTTAATTTATCAGACGTAGCATCCGAACTGGTGGCACATGTTGCATACAAATTGGTGGTGTTGGTTTTGTGACAGGGCAAAAGGTAAAGAAGAAGACCTGTCATGTCCTTCTCAACCTGATGCGGCGGCACTCGTGTGGAAACATGTCAACTATCATATATCACTTTGTCCTCGTGAAGCTATATCCATCATCCTCCCCACTTGGCTCTTGCTCACATGGGAGGAGTGCAGGCACATCAGGGACACTGCCTGTGGCTCAAATTAAAGAGTATGAAAGCTGCATTCAGCCTGCATGCAATTCATTTGTGCTTCTGTTTCCTCTGCCTTCAGAGATTTGCGTTGCATATTGGGCTAGACCCTCAGCATTAGCTACACCCCATCATTACACCCCTATTTCTGAATAAATTAGCTTTTATGTTTCTTGCAATGTGATAAGCAAATTATGCAGCTGGCTTATATCTTATTTCACTAAAATAGCCGTCATGGTAAATATCTGAATCAGATTTTTTTTTTTAATTTAGTAAAATATTCTTTTAAATCACATTTTTTGATTATGTTCTCACATGTGTTTGCATCTGTCTGCTATATGATAATTCATGTTCGCCAATGGTCATAATGTGCAGAGGGAACATTAGGCACACACAGACGATGCATGATACGAGCTTCATTTAATATCTCTCCAAGTTTTCCATGACACTGAACATAATCTTCTCCAAGTGGGAGCAGAGGATGGCACTCTCTCTACACACACACACACACGCACGCATGCATGCATGCACGTACACACACACACACACACAGACACACATGCATAGGAAAGAAATCAGCATAACAAATGACTAGAAGGGAATGATGATGACTAACTTATGTGCTCCAAGGTCAGAAATACACAAATGGAGTTGGAGCTGTGCCACAGAGGATGATGGGTAGGACCTCTGATGTATGTTCCTTGCAGATGGTGTGTCGCACTTTGTCAACTGTGTCCAGCTGGAGCATACAAGAACACTCGGCATCCCAGTGAACTGTTCTGTTATTGTCTGGCAGGAACAGTGCTGTCCAGCCTTTCACAAGCCTTTGTTGCATCAGAAGTGATGTTACACGGCAAACAACTAGACAACACAGCATTTTTTATGATTATCAGGTTATTATGTCAGCACATTATGCAGAGATTTTTTTAAACGGGGGCTCTAGTGTTAAATAATTAAGGCCTTATGAGTATTTGCACAGGTGGTCTACTTATATATTGATGTAACATGGAAAAAAAGAAAGATAATATCCCTTTAGTCACAATTTCCTGTGCTTGAGCCATGCAGAACAGAACCAACCTGTGAGCACAGGGGCAGTAAGGAGATGGTCAGATGAGGCTTTGCTTTTGAGAGGCTGTTTCAAAGAAAGTGACTAGAAAAAAGTGAGCTGCAAGGGAGAACGTTGCAGACAGCCTGACACACTGCATCATGCATAATCTTTGAAAACGTGTCCAGCAGGGAGGTGCACTGTTTTTTTTTTTTTTCTAAACAAGTCCTGGGTCCCACAACTGAAGGCTCTGCTGAATGACAAAAGAGGTATTTTATGTCAGGGACAAAGAGGACCTGCGGCGGATACAGAAGAAGCAGAGGAGGAAGATCAGGGAGGGCAGGAACTGTTACAGGAGGAAGACTGAAGACAGGCTGCAGCAGAAGGATTTGAGTGAGTTTGTAGGGGCATGAAAAACATCTTTGGATACAAGAAATCTAACAGCAGGCAGTCAGTTAACATGCCTCCCAGGGCATCTCTGGTCTCCCTCGACGAAGCGGGGGAGAAGAAGATGATGGCCACATTATCAGCCATCATGGACAACACCTCTCACCCCCCACATGGATCCCTAAGTGCCCAGGGCAGCTCTCTCTCTCTCTCTCTATGGCATCCAGCTCCATAAATAAAGACACACTGCAACATGTTTTTCCAGCTCTGCAGCCATGAAGCTCCGCAATCTCTTCTGTTCTCAGAAAAACCATAATAATCTCCACACAATAATATATAATGCTACATAATAACAGTTTTTAAACTACGAGTGTGTTCAATTTTTATTATCATCCGGCACCATCTGCTCAAATGTATACGCTGCTGGTGACAAATTTAAATTCACCCTGTTATCTGTAGCCCTTTTTTTCCATTTACTTCTGCACACTCTGATACAGCTCCAATATTTTCATTCACTGTATGTAAAACTGTCTAAGAATATGATTTTATACACTGCATATACTTTGAATATGACGCTTGATTCCTTCAAATCCTTTAAATCTTTTGTTTATTTTGCTATTTGCTTTTGTCCACTTTGTTGTATCAAAGCACATGAGTCTCCTCCATCTTTTAAGCTACTCCTGCACCCACCACCAATCTACCAAACTGCACACTAAAACCTAACATCGGACATGTTCCCTAACACCACCAACCCAGCTGTCGGGATCTTGAGAAGAACTCATATTGAACCGGGTGTCCTCCGCTAGACCTTCAGGGGACTTCCTGTTGTTTTTTTTTTTTTTATAATTGGCATTTTCCCAGCAGCTGCCTCTATTACACACTTTTTCACCTGAGGGGAGATGGTCTCTCTTTGAATTAGTGCTCCTGTGGTCTCCTGTATAGAGTTCCAATTTTTTTTTTTGTCAGGGTGTTTCATCAAGTTGAGTCAGATAGTGTTGCAGTCGTGAGTCTGTAAAGTTCACAGAGATTTTGATGTTGTATTAGTAGATATAAATAAACTTAACCACACTGGACAAGTGCAGCTAGAATCAGTTTCTTCTTACTCGCTATTTATTTCTTATAATGCATCAGATTGCTGTTATATTTCTTTAATAGAATATCACATTCTTATATTTTTCTGTAGATGTAGATTTGGTATACACAATCTTTATGACCTACAATATTTCATGTCTGTCACTAGACTGCACTCCTGCTTTGTCACTTTAACTTTCCCTTGTGAGATCAATAAAGTCCTATTTTTATAGTAGCCGTAACTTCACATACTCCAGATCATAAAGTTTTTATATCAAGGGCCCATCAACAGATACTCCTTTAACTATCGATGCCCATTTATGGCTTTGTGTTGATGTGAGTGGCGATGCTGTCTTTGAAAGTCCTTCATTTTCGTCAGTTACTGAAATTGAAGTGGAAATAACCTTTAGCTCTCCCACATTTTGTCCAAGACCTCCTGGAAATGTTTCAGAGGCCACAGGTGGTCCATGAACCTCAGTGTGGACACCATTGCTCAAAGCAAGAAACAAAATCAGGGTCTTTGTTTTTTGCTAGTTGCTATAGCACCACCTGTTGGTCAAAACTAAGAAATACAAATGAGGAAAGGAGGACAGACGAGGTGAGGATTATATCTGAGAGTAATTAGCGGTTAACTGAATGTATTTATGTGAATTGGCACATTAAAACTGAGGGCCACACTTCTTTTTATTACACTCTATGCCTGTATGCAGCTTTTTTTTCACAATGAGTGGAGAGATACAAGTCAAAACATCATGAATACATTTTTTTCTCTTTTAATTACATCCCATTCTATATAGATGACAAGGGCATTGCAGTTTCCAGCAGAAAGTCAACTCCGGCTGCTGCTGTATCTCTGCATAATTGGTTGGAAGGAGAAGAACAAAGAGAAACATTCAAAATTATTATTTTTCACAACAGGTCAAATGAAATTGCACTTAATGTGTTTGAAAGCTTCAAAACTGACAAAAGAAAAGTGGATTTTTCTTAACTTGTTTAACCTTGTTAACAGTTGACGTGTGACATAAATAAAGCAAGAGAGCTGCCTGCTGAGATGGTTTACATCTGAAATGCTGGGGTCCTGACAGCAGCTACAGGAAACAATTATTAGCCTTATCATCAGAAAAAAGAAGTTTGTTATATTCTTTATGTGACGGCTACATTTCTACGTCATGCAGTAAGAGGCTAAACTGAAACAAATTAACAAATGAACTCAAAGCAGATTTACTGAAGTTATGTCCTTTTAATTCAGTTTGATCTCTGACAAGTACCAAGTGAAGAGACTGCTTCACTCCGACAGCTGCAGGTTTATAATGCCTTAGACCATTTTTTTTTGCTTAATATAAAATCCTTTTTAATTGAAAACATGTCCAAGAGGGAAATATTGTACTTCCTTCTCCCCTATATTAAGTTTTAATTGCTTTCAAGATTCAGTAAAAAAAACCCCAAAAAACTGATAATTCTAATATATTAGTATAGGTTAAACTACCAAACATTGTATAAAGTGTATAAAAATAAGCCCAATATTCAGAGCTTAGCACCTTAATGAATCGCTATTTATAATCTAGTTTTATAATTAAGTGTGGCATTCTGTATTACTTTGGTGCTACATATTGATACCATATTTTGATTCTAATACTTTTTTCCTTTGAGTTGGAAGAAAGTATTTCTACACTGTGGTGTTGCTACTTGTTCTCAAGTAAAAGATCAAAATACATTTCCCTACACTGCTCAAATGTCTATTGTCAAATTTTTCTTTATTTTTCTCTTTTAAGAGTTTGTTCCCATTTTAATTTACCCTTTTCTAACCCTCTTTCTCTTACCCTTGTCACTTTTTGGAGTTACATAATTGGGCAATTATCTTTTGGTTAACCTGAACCAACCCACGCCATCTAGAAAATGATGTGTAATTTTATCTTAAACCTGAAGGTGGCACTGCTGACTTAGGAAAGAATCCTGGTTTGCCTTCAGCTGTGCCTCCTTTGTTTTTCCTCTCTCTGTTTAGGGTTAGGCTCATTTAATGACTCACAGTTGGAATAGCAATGAAATTTGGTATGAATATGCAAGACTAAAACCAAGATTTAACAGATTTAACAGCAGATTTATTCAGTGTTGATAGACAAACCTGCCAAAGTTGTCACATGATTAATTGTCTCATGCAAATCTTGATGCTCTGATTTGCAGCTTAGGGTGACAGATCTTTTGAAGCTAATAACCAAATTGTTCAAAAGTAGCACTTTGTAGATTATGTTTCTGAATGTGTTTTCCCTTTAAGCCTGTCTCACACTAGCAGCATAGCTTAAGGCTGTATTCTTTCTTAATTTTATAATAAATTTTGTGCAAATTGTTTCATTCTGTCACACATTTTCTAACATGTAGCAAAGAGCAGATTTTGTTTAACAGGAAAAAAAAAACACAACGCAAATTAATTAGCATTCAAGCAGGCCAAATTAGAAAGTCTATGCACTAAATAATATTGCCACAGTTGGCTGAAATATAATACCCAAAACACCGTAAGCCACCACTTGAAAATGCTACATGCTCTGGCTGTGGAAATCAAAAGGCTGTCTGAAAGTACAGCTATTTACTGTCTTCACAACTCCTGCTCAGGGCTGATGGGAGCAAGATAAAGTCTTGACATGATCACTAAGGTCAATTGCTGTGTGGTGTCTGTATGTAGCCAGATACCAGCAGGGCTTCCAACCCTCTTAATTAAATACTACCTTCACCTTATCTCAGTTCCTCATGCTGACAAGACTTTCCTGCGAACTAAAGACATCTTTTCTTTGGCCGACAGATCAAATGCTAATGAATAAACAAACACGTAAATATCACTGTGCACGTCAAGAACCAACAAGTGTGCCGTCGCTCTCTGTGGATTGCAAAAAACCACACTGCTAATCTGATGCAGAGAGATCTCTGCGGGCTTTATCTCTGGCTCCCATGACTCAAGAGCCGAGGTAATTACCTTGGTCAGAGAGGTCGTTGTGGAACATAATGGAAAAGAAACTGTGTGGGGAGTTGAACAGTTACATTTAAGTAAAGTGGAGTGAGGACACTACGTGGAATAGTAAAAGAAAGAATATGTCAGCTGTGTGATCATGTTAATTCAGCAGAGGAGTGAAAGCAGGCACCGCCGCATTGCATTGTTGTTGTTCAATTACTGTGACCTACATGTGTGACAATCAAAATTTGACAGTTTTGTCATTTCTGTCTGTGGAGTAATTGTTTTAAAAATTAAATTCTGGCTAACACGGGGCTACTTTGTCGGCTGTCGAGTGTTGATACTTTGCCTACTTTTCCCCACAGAAACAGGTTGCAGCAGAATTCCCCACAGAGGAGAGACAAACAGTGGATTGTAACAGTGTGGCAGCAGGGTACTTGAGCTTTATTTAGCTATGTGCCTTTAATTCTCAGGGGGATTGGGTGCAATGTTGATTGTTCACAACCACAGCATTAAAAAAAATGGAGGCCTCTATGATGTTGCCACGGTAACACACTTTGTGCCTTTAATGACAGTCTCTGCTCAAATCATTTGCAGCCATGAGAGTACCCAACTTACTCTGCACTGATTCTGTGTCTGTATCTGTATTTAATAAGTTATGGGGTTGCATATGTTTCACTCATTTAGTATGCATTTCATAATGGGAGGCATACTGTGTCGTGCATTTGTTTACACATGATAATTAGCTCACAGGGTGCACATTTGCATGCATGCTGTGTCATGTTGCCTAACTGTACGCTTAAGAGTATGTGCCTGTTTGCATGCATGTCTCGACATGTGTTGCCGCTGCTTGGTGTTATGTCCTCGTTCCGCACCAAAGATGATCACTTAGCTGACCATCACCTCTCTTCCTGCTCCCATGCGGATTCAGTCAGAAAGCAGGGAGGAGCGCCGGCTGAGACATCATAAACAGCTTAACCATTTCTATCACGTTCATCAGACCATTCACCAGCCAAACAGTTATGGACTCGCTTTCATTTTCAGCTCACATTTGTATAGCCTTAGGCAGTAACCCAGAGTAATACCTAGTGGCGGGTAGGACTCAGATAGCTGTACATCACTGACGTGTTAATGTCTCCACTCGATTAAAGTGAGAGTGCATGTTTGTGAAAAAGTTATTCTACCTAATAGCCCAGGTTTCTTGCTGCCATTCATAATCAATATTTCATCTGGATATGAAACAGGAACATATGCCGGTGTATTCATTTTGCCTGAAATCTCTGTATAAGATGGCAGTCTGTGCTGCATACTTAATTGCAAATTCAAAGGATGAGGGGATAATAACTTGTGTATGTGTGTGCTCGCACACGTGTGAATGTGTGAGAGGCTGCAGCCGGCAATACAACTCAAAGTCTCCCCTAAAATAGAGACAAATTTTCATTTTAACACATTATCACCCTATTAAGTCATTTAGAAATTGATGCCGAGCACTCTCTTCAAAGCTCAGTCTGTTCATCTCAGCGCTGAGCTCTATAGACTTTAGACTTTGCGTTTCCTTGAGGCATCTGTGTGTGTGTTTGTGCGGTCTCTTAAAAAACAGTAAGCAATGGTGGCGTAATGAGAATTCAATAGGCACACATTGCTATGAGTTCAGGGATAATCTTTGCAAGTTGAATTTTTGGCCTCAGTACACCTTTGCTCAAAGAAAAGGTTTGTGTATCGTTTAAGCTGCTGGAGACGATGCGCTCCACGCTTTCTCTTCCTTAAAACACTGCTCTTTGTTTTTTTTCTTTTTCTTTTTTTTTTTGACCTGTTAGAATTTCAAAGAGACAATATTCCAGCTGTGGGCTACCTCCTAGGACCCTGAATACTTAAAAAGACCATGTATTCACATGTTTGGGGATTGTTTTGGGGCCTTGGATTTTACGAAGACTTCAAAGAATAATGGGATAATTATTGCACTTACCACCAGAGGGAAAGAGAAGGAGAGAGAGGGAGTCACACACGGAGACAGACAGACAGAGAGAGAGAGAGAGGGAGGGAGGGAGAAAGAGAGTAATGAGTGTTCAAAATAGACAATAAATCTAATAGCGTGCAAATTGAAATGGAAATATGCTTTCACAGGAACATCCAATCTGTTATTATTATTATCAACTCTGATGCTGTGATCTTGTCTTGTTTTTTTCTGTTGTTTTTTTTAATGAGAGCTTCATACTGTTAGTTTGAAATTGCTGTTAATATATTTTTTTTTTTTTTGTCCCCCACCATGTAGAGCTCAGCCCAGGTAACACCATAAACAGCTGGCGCAAGCGTGGCTGATAGCAGCACGCTCACACTGATTAAATTGCAATCGATTTCTAGAAAATGTCAGGAAACGCTGGGGTCTGGTGCCATTTAATGTGTGTCCGATGAGACCTGAAGGTAAGGGTCTGTGTTATCACTCATATGTCACAGAATGTGGAGAATGACAGGGTGGTGCCGGGAGTTTAATTGGCGTTAACACTTGTGGTGTAGAGCGCAGGCTGAGTCTCCCAGGCACTGCCCAGTCAATGCAAGTCAAGAGAAGCACTCAACAGGCTTTGAAGGGAAGCAGTTATATTTACTTACTGAGATGGATTTCGGAGGGATATTTTTTACAAAGCCTTACACGAGTCTGGAGGGTGATGGGAGGTAGAAGTTCAAAGGAAATAAAAGCGGAAAACAATAACTTGAGTACACAAATCAGGATCAGCCAACACTGGGAGTCTTTTGAGTAAAAGAAATCCTTAGCTGATAAAAACTGATTTTGTTGACTAATAAAACAGAGTCCGTGATCAATATGCCTGTAAATTGCTTTTGGTGGAGAAGATGACAGTAAATATCATTATGCAAAAGAGCATTCACAGCATCTCTAGCTGTCTTGGTTATCTAAGGGTGTAATGGTTATAAACAAAAATGAGGCCGCTACAAAAATGCCACGATCACGAATCATGATGCTCTCTTAAAGAACCACAACCTTAACCATAAACTCTGCCACCACTGTGTCCCATAACTTCCTCTCTCTGTCTTTCACTTTTACTTCAACCCGGACTCATATTTATCTGTTAGGAAGACTGTTTACCACAATTTCTATTCCCCAAAAAGACAAAAACTGTGAAAAATACATTTTACCATTAAAAAATGGACTCTCTCCTCATCTCAGAAACCGAATTTTGTTGAACTGGTGACTAAGAAAGTGAATCTACCTTCATAATGTTCTTGAGAGTTTCTGATATTTAAACTGTAGGTGATTAAATTAAACCCAGGAAGAAATGAGTTATCACTTACACCAAGACTGAAAAGTCGTGGTGTGAAGTGATTCGTGGATTTAAATAATTGCTATGTCCCTATATAGAACCCTTTCGTACATGTAGCTGTTAATGCAGCAGCAGCACAGATGGACTCACAGGTCACCATATAATGAATCATGTGCAAAAACAAGTTAACCCACAAATGAAGAGCAACAGGAAAAAGCAATTGACTTCAAACATCTTAGTTGACAAAAACCATAAATACTAATTAGCCCACTAATTGGACGGCCCGGCCCTGGTCAACCTGCTCAGTTAAAGGTTTTAAAGACATGAGAAGATTATTCTTTTGGATTACCTAAATGACTTTGCGGGGGAAAAGCCATTAATCAAAGGCACCCTCTGGTCGGGAAATGGCCCCATAGAAAATATCTACAACCTTCTCATTTCAGCACGGAGATTTCTGGCAAAGCTATAAAGCGCAGTGTCATGAATGACTGGCCCCACTCCAAACCCATTAATGATGTGATGATTGAACTCTCATTCACAGAATAACCCAAGACACTCAAAATGTCACATCAGGCTTGTCAGCAAAGGTTGTTGTGACAGACCAAGGTCACATGCTGGAGATGTGCTCTTGATGTCTCCTGTTAACTTTTTGACTTTTTGAGTGACAATGGCGAAGCATCATTTAACCGACAGTGACAGACAACCGTTGCCAACACACCTAACAGACCCTTAATCATTTGGTCCATATGTAATAATTTTCTCGAGCACATAAAGTTGTCTAGGAAACAAAAGCTGACTGATACTGTATGCAGGCCCATTAACTGCTGTCAAAACAGAATAACTTTGACATATATAAGGGCTACAATGAAACACATGGCCTCCACAGCATCAATCTGGAGATAAGTGAATCTATTTCCCTTAAGAATTTGTTGTCATGATTTTCATGGTCATATGAATTTCCATGATGATAAGTTACTCTCTCTGCCTCTGCCGGTAATGCTGCGTTTCATTCATGTAAAATGCTTTTCCTCTGGATGTCGTCCTCCTTTGAATTGACTGGGGGAATCTCCAAAATTCCCACAAGAAGCATGACAGATAAATAAAATGGAATTCAGTTAGACATCATCTCAAACACCAGATAATTTATTCTCCTTTTGTTTCCTTGTCTTTCTTTCTTTCCACCAAGGCTATAAATGCAAGCATATGTGTAGCAATACACAGCAACACAAAAGATTATCCGATAGAAATGATGCATTTCATCAATGTATATTGAGTTTAAATTATAGACTTTCCCCTCATGTATGTGTTTGACCGTGACGTTAGAATTCTTCAGGCAAGAGTGATGAGCGAGTTGGTGTAGGAGGATGAGCGGGTGACCTGGATGCGGAGGAAGGTGTTTTATGTATTATTTTGCATTTTTTGTCAATAAGTTGTATAAACGTGTTTTTGCCATTCTGTGTGAAAAAGAATAAAAAGGTAATAAAAAGCTGAATCATAAAAGACATTATTCATGTTCTGTAAGTTATTCTGCATTTGCAGTCTGCACAATTCTCCTTTTGATATAGCGAATATTAAAAGTTTCTTAGCTTGAAACATCTATATAACTAATTTCACATGAGTTGCTACATTATTATTTTGGTTTTGCAACACTGAAATGGCCAATTACCCTCTGCACTGTGGTACTGATTCCTATCAGTTTTTGGCCACAAGGTTTGGGGTTCAGTGTGCTCTCAAAGCCTCATTGGAGGAGTATTTGTTAAGTGCTGACAAAATAATTGCAGTTGTATTTTAGTCCTGGAGAGAAGATGTAATCATGTCTTAGTAGCAAGTACAAGACTAAATTTAGCTTAGCATATTAGACGGAAAGCCGCCATATATTAGAGCTTTTCAAAAAGGTAATAAAGGAAACTCTGTGTCGGAAAATGTATTGTGGAGTCGAGGCCAGCAGAACAAAAGCTAGCTGGGAAAATGGGTGAGACATCTGCACTCTATGCAAAACTGCCTTAAGATAAAGTTCTTAAAGTGGCTGGCTGTCAGATGCTGTACTGAAGTAAGTAGTAAAACTCCAATATAGTGTAAGGTTCTCCACTGCTGCCTTTTATTTCCTACAGCCTGAGAGAAACAGCAATGTCCTGAAAGGAGGAAGATATCGCTGTCCCCACGTGTCCTTTCTTCAGCTATATTTTAAAGATGACACTCGATTCAGGTGTCAGTTCCAACCATTGTCACTTCATTACATGCCGCGATTTCTTTTCGCTGTGTTATTTCATCACTGTGGCGGTTTCTCCCCGACTTACAGTCTCTCTGCCGCACAGTTTCTTTATTATGACGTGTTTCCATCAAGGTCAGAGAGAAGTGGTTATGAGAAGAAGAAAAACAACATAGCACTTTAGACTATTCAGATCCAGCTCTAATCTCCTCTCTCAAGATGACGGAGGAAAAGGATCACATATGACGGAAGAGTCTTTGTAATGGATTGGAAAAAAAGATGACGAGAGCCCACGCAATCACTCCACCCTCTGGTGCAAGAACTAAATCCCCAAAGGAAACTCCTCATAAACATTCAATTTGTTCAAGGCTGCTCAAAATGTGTTCAGTTTCTCATTTATTGTACCTTTGGTGCATATCCAGTGGAGCCCTGTGGTAGCATGTCGACCACTCAAATAACCTGGAAACAGGTTTGCTGCCTCTGACACGGCTGTCGTAATTTCCAGCCCTCTGGCAGCCCTTCCAATTTAAGTCTCAGTCTAGATAAATACATTAAATTAACTTTATATTAATTTAATTTGATTGGGTGTAATCAGTGGCATGATTAGTTTGTTTAGACGAGAAGAAAGGTTCACAGAGCGGACGGATTTTGGGATTTAAACGTCATGCCTGATGGTTGCGTTTCATATCCCTCACTAAAGGAAGAAAAAATAAGGGATCAAGCGAAAGTAAATGCTCCCTCACCTCATCTAAGCCAGAATGAAACCCCACTTTGGCTGCCATTTCCATCCACACATGTGAAGTTTTCAGGAAAGGGAATATTGAAAAGAACACATTTGCCTTCGCAAATTGCATGAAATCCTGCCCAGGATTTGGTGATAAGGGTTCAGGGCTTGAAGAGACACACACATTCTGTCAGTGAGGCTTTTGGTAGATGCAACTAATATATTTTTAGCAGCAGTAAAAGAAGTGACCTTGAAGAGGAGGTTGTCTTAATAAGGTGAAAATATTCAGAACAATTAGACTCATTGTGAATCTGCAACCTCGAGCGCTGAAAAAACTGCAGTCGTTGACACGTAGTGCCAATGACTGCATTTCCTTGGATCGCTATTCGAGGTTGGCTCAGAGAGAAAGTCAAACCTCTGAAAAGCCCTTATTAAAATAGCAAACTTTACAGCAGAAATAAACATGTTCACAGCCTTGTGTAAAAAAATTATTTTGGTCTCTGTAGCTTTTTCCCCTGTTCATGCAAAGCCCTCAGCAAGTGTGCCAGGCTTTAAGTCAATTTTACATAGTGGCTGAATTGTGTTATTACATGTCACATGATGCACAGGGGCTCAGACGGACTTATCACAGAAGCTTAGGACTATATTGTGAAAGAAGCAGCTGTAAAATAATGGCTAACTTTCCGTGAGCACCACAACCCCAAAAATGACTTGTTTTAACATCATAATTTGATTACTTTGGTATTATAACATTAATGAAGTCTAGAGGAGCCACAATAAGACAGCTAGCCTGGCCATCGTAATTATCTCATGTGCATTCTCTATGGGCCCTATGCAAACAATCAGGGTACTTTTATCACTTTTTTTTTCACTTAATTCATATTTTTTTTATATGAATTATTAGACCCACCTACAAAAGCTAAGAGTGACCATGGTCGCATCTATCTTTTTTCATTTTGTTATCTCGTGATAACGGGATAAATAAATATGTTATAACCTGATAATGGGTTGTTATCTTGTGATAATAAGATAAATTAATGTGTTATTATAGGATGACAAAGTCAAGCTTTCCTGTGGAAACAAGATAAATTAAAACTGTTTTTTTTTTAAATTCATGATAATGCATTATATTATTCCATTACTGTGAGATAACCTGTTATCCTGTGATAATGAGATAAATATTTGATGATCTCAAATCACAGAATGAAAAGATATAGTAGCAACCATGACAGCTCTCAGCTTCCGTACCTGCCTCTGTCACTGTCTCTATTTCTTCTTTAAGCATCCATAGTTCACAACAACTATACAGTTTATTGGTAGAAATGTGTACCCTCCCTGACTCTGCTTTCTTTTCCAAATATGGTAACTTCTTGCTAAAGAAAAAGCAAGCAAGCAAGACAACCAAATTGCCAAACACGTGGCATTTTGGCAGTTTGTGGTCCATACTGGAGTCTATGTTGTAGTTTGTGGGTTTTTTGTTAGTTTTTTCTTTTTCTGTTAGCTGCTGTGTCCTTGCTGCAGACAGGCTGCAATGAGAATTGAAATGAGAGTGGATTGGACAGGAGGTATTGCATCACAGACTAATGTGGAGTCTGCAGTCGATGCCAGTTAAAGCATGCCTGTTTGAAACCGGGATGCGGTTCATTTTAGTTTAGCTGCTTCTGTTTTTGGCTTTGTTAAGGCTTTAGGTAAACAGTAAACAGACCTCACATGATCTGCCTTTGGATGTTTGACAACGTAATCATGTAGCAAGAGAACTATTTGCAGAACTTAATTGAAGAATGTTACATTTCACTGTGACAAATTCAGAGAGAGAGAGCGGGCCAGATGGACAAGAAGCAGAAGTGTCAGAGCCGAATCTCACTGTAGACGCGGCTCTGGGGTCAATATTGCAAACAGTGCTTCAACTCCAACACAAACAATTTTGATCCGAGTGCTCCCACTGATCCAAACATTTACTTATCCAAATTTACTTCCAGTTATTGCCTGAAAAGACAAAGTCGGCCTTTGCCCGACAGAGCGTGGATGCTGTTAAAGGATGTGCCAGATGATTGATGATTTAGCATTTGACATGGTTGTCTGTCAAGTAGTTCTTTGATTTTGTTTAATTGCTTTTATAAGGCGCCCCTGCTGACACAAACTTAAGATTCAGATCAACATTTAAACCTTTTTAACCTCTAATCAGCATAGATGTGGCACCAAGCAAGCACTGAGGTTTCTTGCTTTAATTATGGACTATTATTATCACTGAGAGATGAACACAGGGGTCATGAAATCTTTGCAAACTGACCCTTACGAGTCTTCTTTTGTTCTCAGCTTAGACTTATGTACTTCATGAAGGTTTGTCGGCATATGACAGAGGCTTGAAGAGCAGGGCATCTCTCAGCCCTACATCTTCCACTGAGCAGTCTGTGTGAGCAGAAACCCTTGATGAAAGGGTTTATTGTCCATTAACAGATACTTCCAAGGGCATGCAGGCTTTTACAGGAAACTAGTGTCATTATCAGTTTAGTTTGGTTTTGAGAAGGTATAGTGACGGTGAACGGGAACAAGAAGAGAGATATAATACCATTGCATGCAATTAGATTCAGACCCATGCAAGAGCTGAAAATGGATGATTTCCCAGGGGGTTGTTCTAATCCACTCAAGTGCCATGGCACCTTGTCATGCACTTCTTTAAACAAATCATATTTTTATCCTGGTGTAAGGTCACACTATTTACATGCATTTCTGCAGCTGCCAACATTATTAGAGCTGGCATTACTTCTTAAAACATTAAAGACTGTTCTGGGTGGAAATTACCTTAACTGGGCATTCATAATGAATCCATTACATATCCACAAATGCACAGTGACTGAGGCACAGCAGCACAATGGGACATCCATGTCAAGTCTTTAGGACTAAAAATTGCATTGTAGCAGATGAATGTATATCACCAGATTCCATCATCGAGCAACTTCTGGTGAAAATGGAAAAGGCTGGCAACATTCATCAAGTGTATAATGAGTCATGGCTTAATAGGCTGCATATAATCATGGACACCTAACCATGTGTTAACCTCTGCTGATAAACAAGTGTGTATGTTACTTCATTGATTTCTACCCCAGTTACTCAAAAAAACACACTTTTGGGTCAACGTATGGAGCTGCTATAACTGGCCTATAATACTTCATATAGCAGAGCACTCATTATGAGGTTAAGAGGCTTGGCTTGCTGTGATATTTACCCGACTTGCACAGCCTTATGGTTAACCTACTTTTGCTCATTCAAAGAGGGAGGGGGTAGCTGGCAGCCTCTTTTCATACTTTTATGCCAGCGGCCTGATCTATCCTTGAGTGAAACACCATGATAGGTGGATAAGGATATTCTCTTAAATGCTTTATTTATGATGACAGTGCTTCTCATTTGAGTGGGGTATCATCGTTGCATGAAAACAGCTTAACCAGTGTACCCAAACCAGGCTAATAGCCAGAAAATCGGTGCACAAAAAGCTGCCGGTGTATGAGAGACAAATCTCAATGACTATACTTAGAATTTCCCAGTCTACCAGTTGCTGAAATCAAACCTTTAAAAAATCTGTCACTTTTAGATTACTTTGCAGATTTTTAACCAGCAGCTGACCCACAAAACTTTCTTTTGGTCACAGTCTGACATTTTTAAGTGTTTCAACGACTGGGCAGTGTGCTTTTATAGCAAAGTTGTGCTTTTCTCATCCCTGTAAACATTCTTCATCAAGCATTATAATGCACCAAAACCGTAGCACATCAGTAGAATGGAAAATCCATACGTACTAATGATAAACAAATCAAAAATTACTGCAAACACTGCACTACAGCAGAAAGCCTTTTGTTACAGGGCAGAATGTTAAGGACAATGAAAGAAACAGCAACTCAGGAATAATTAGAGCTCCAGTCCTCAGATATTTGGGCCTATCAGACCTCTGTTGTATGGACCTTTTCTGGGAATTATGTGAGGCCACCGAACTCCTTGTACTAATAATCATAAAGGTGTAAATTGACAGAGCCTAACAGGTGCAATAAAACAGGAGAGTGAGGCAGATGACAGCTGAGCACTCTTCTTTACACACACCCACACAGTCCTCATGCGAGGTTCAACCAAGGCAAGTAAAAACACCTGCATGGACCATGGCTGTATAAAGGCTTCAGTGTCAGTGGGACTGCATGCTTCAAACATTTAAGTGCAAGAAAGAACCACAGTGTGTTATTCTCTCCATCCATGTTCGCTTATTTTATTTTTTTTATCTTGTGGGTTTAATGTCACTAATGTATTGTTTTTCAAGAGCTGACCTAAATCAAGGATTTTAGAGTGTTTTCGGGAGCACTAAAAGAGAGGTTCTGCTCAGTCACGTCTACAACACAATGATGAGTAACTCTGACAAAAGGCAAGTAAAGAAATATGCATTGTGACATCTCGCCTACCTCTAAGACGTTTCAGCTCTCTGAAGGTTGATTTGGATAATAAATTGACATGAATAAAAAGCAGTCTGCCGATATGAAGTAGAAATCCAAATACTTATAAAGATAATGTGCTAATGCATGCAAACTCATGCAAACTTTAAAAAAGACCCAACCACCTCCAACAAAGATGACTGCATTATCATTTGCAGATCTCAGTGAACAGTTATGGAATCTCTATAAGAGCTAGAACAAGATGTAAAGCTTGACATTTCATGCATTCTGTACTAACATTTTGTGACGTCCTTACTTTTACTGTTGACTTCACAGAGTCGAACAGCTGAACGGAGTGAAAGCCTGCTGTGCCCTAACAGCCTAAGGTCGGTGCCTGTGTTTCACTTAATTGGGCCATCCTATTCTACATCAAACATTTTTGTCAGACACACGTTTTTGCTCTACACCACACTGTTTATTGATTGATAAACTGTCTATTGATTCTAAAAGACTGGGCATATTTCTGCTATTCGTCTCTCTTTGTGTAGTGCTCCCTTTCTCTCTCTGTTTCAGCTTTAAATTTTCCATCTTATTTGTGATGGCAGACAAAGCACTTAAAGGCTAAAGATTTTTAGATTCAGGACTTCTGAGCATATGACAGAACGCATTAGCTTTTCCACTTTATGCAGATATTGGCCCACTTTGTCACTAAAAAGGCGTGTAGAGGACTATTTTTGCCCAATTCAAAGTGAGGAAAGTGTGTCATGACCCAGTAACACATAGTGAAACCTGTGTGAAGTCCTGCCGGATCATTCCTTCATGCTATATCCTTTCTTGGCGTTAAACATTAATCATGATTGACAGATTGGCGTGCATTTGAACTCCTCCCAGAGGATGCCATAAGTAACACCTTTTAAACAAGCACTAAAAATGAAATAGCTGTGTAGTCGGAAACTTGTCTGTCAGACAGGGTCAATGAAAGGAGCGTTAATTCCTGCGGGTTTCAGTGAAAAACTAAATGCAGTCAACAGTGTCATACTGCTCTACGAATGGGAGGAAAACAATGTTTAAAGGACAGTATTTTGCAAAGGCCTCCAAGTCTGCCCTGTCAAGTCTGTCTACAGTCACAAAGGGAAAATAAATTGTGAGAGTGCAGTTGCTTCAACACATGCATATCTTACCACGCTCCTTTGAATTCAAATTAAGGGAATCATTACCAAAAAGTGAAAGTTGGCATTTACATTTATTTCCATGTCATTGTGTGCTGTTGAAATATAATAACACATAAATCAATTTGGTTAACCTCCTTTTCTCTCTGAGTATTCAGATTCTAACAATCATCTCATTCCCTTTCATCCTCCTTTAGTTTAGACATTGTAACAGATTTATTTTCTTTATAAAGAAAACTGGTGCTTTTCTAGACTTTACCCAATGCAGATGGATAAGAAGCTACAACAAAGAAACATGGGCTATGTTTCAATATCACTGAGTAACATGGTGTTCAATATTTCTCTGGAGTTTTAATCCTAAACTTAGAGTAACTCCCCTGACACATCTGCTATGATTAATATTTTAACATGGTTTTTGTACATAAAAAAGTTTAAAAAAGCTCTGAAAAAGGACTGGAGGCACATCTACTCTTTCTCCCTCATTGAGTAAATTCTGAATCTATGAATCATGCCTCAGGCCTTGCACCCTGCGCGCCACCGCCGCTTGTGTTATGTTGACCGGTGCGAAAGCAGACCACATCACGATGCCCGACAGTTAGCATGAGGGGTAACATCAAAGAGATTTAGCCATGCATGTTTGAGCTAAAACATGTATGAGAGTCAGATAATGAAGTCTGTTGTGCACAGCTATGAACTAGCAGACGTATCTGAATTGTAAGTGTAGGGGTTATCATTATTTGTTTATGTTGTTTTTTGGCTTTTCGGCTTGAAACTGGCAGGGGCTGACAGTGCAAGTGGTTGTTCTAATGCAAACTCTCACTCTGTGCCTTCGCCTGCGAAATCTAGCTTGCCCTGTGTACGCTTGAATTTAGATTTTAGAAAAGTGCAAACACCTCTCTCGTGGTAAACTTTGTACAGATACAGGCCAGCATAGTCAAGGCCTAATTTTAGGAGGAATAAACATGAAAAACAACATTTTTCAAAGGAGGTGATCTTGGGTCTGGTAAGATCTTGCGTGGTTAGAAAAAAAACATTTGGAGCTTTCAATTTGCTTATTAAAATCTGCAGATAAACCAATGTATAAGCTGCCATCAGAGAATTCACTGCTACCTCAGCAACTCAACGGGCAAATCTAGACACATTGTGTGAACTTAGGTCTCAAAATAGAAATAGGTTAAGGTTTCACAGCTGAGGTTTTTAAAACATAGCTCCCTGATATTGAGAAGAATAGTCTGATATTTTAGGCAAATATGTTTATCTTCTTTCTTGTCTCAATTAGATGAAAAGTTAAATAGCATGCTCTCTTGTTTATATGATTCTATAGCCAAAATCCAGTTAGCTTAGATGAGGAAATAAAGAAAATGGCTAGCCTTGCCTTAGCGCATGACCTCCAGTCAAACTACAATCTGTCTTTTTGCACTTTGTTTTTGTACAAATTAAACAAATTATACACGATATATCAGCAATTTAAGAGGTGTTGAAAGCTGGATTTTATTACCTGCAGACAGGCTTTTTGTTTACCCATGTTTTGGGTATTCGCACTAAGCTAACTGGTTGCTGGCCTTAGCTTCACACTTGTCATACAGCTGTGAAAGAAGTGTCAAGCTTCTTAACAAACTTTTGCCAAGAAAGTGGAAAATAACATGTTGTAAAATCTCAAAATATAATTTTATTCAAGATTTCAGCTAATGAAAATGGCAGCAAACTGCTATTCCTAAAACCTATTAGTGCTATCTTTTGTATCATGTGAAGCTATTTTTCTCTGCGCATTTCAGAGAAAAAGATTGTGACAAAGGTTTGCATCATTGAGTGTTTTTTTTTGCACTTTAAATTCTTTCATTAACAATGAATGCATGTGTTAATGAACTGAAATATAAATAAATTAATTAATTGTGTGTATTATACAAAGTGATTTTCAAAGCAGCATCTCTTTAACACATTTACACATTTACATTGCCTAATTGGGTACAGTTTTTTGGTATTTACGTGCTGGTTTGCTTTCTACATTTAAAACAAATATTCAAATAAAACCTAGAGGCGGCATTTTAATATTTTTGCCCTAAAGGCATGCACGCTGTGTTCATCTCTTCGTTAAAATGAAAACTCTCAATATTGTTTATGTGTTGTGCTCACTGTTGTTTCCCCACCAACAGTTCTCAGCCAAGTGGAACCATCTCCCATAGCATTTGGTGGAGGTGGAAGACAAGCTCTTAATCGGCTGTGTTATTGAATTATTGAATTAAAAGCTTAAGTACTCAGGGTGAGCATGTCAATTTTTCACAACTGAATGGTACACTGCTCATTCCATTTTCATCTGAATAGATCATTTGTGTATGTAAAATGTAGAAGAATGGAGGTATTACACAGATCAGTTTCATTGTCTGTAATTCCCTTTCACTGTGACTGTAATCATTCTGAGAGACAAGTCATATTCAACCAGCGCTGCACGCTAGTCCTTAATCTGCATTCAGCTCCCCTCAACAACATAGCACTTTTTTTTTTTAAAGCAGCTGCACTGCAGTACTTACAGAGTTAATTAAGAAAGGGTTTGCTTGAAAGCTAATTTTGCACGATTATGGAAAAAGTGGAAGTTTAACCTGCCTTACATCCTTGTGATGTAAAACAATGATATAGTGTCAAGAAATGGAGGAGTAAGTGTCGCAGCAAATGGTTCAACCCTTTTCTACTTGACATTCTGCTCACCTGTCTTCATCCCCCGTGTTCTGAAACCCTGGGACTGATACAGATAAAAATGATGTGATGTTTCTGTCTGTATTTCAATGGGATGGGTTGCTGTGACCCACGCAATCTCCCTCTCAAAGAGTATTTCAACTTATGCAGATGAGCTCATCAGAGCTGCCTGCTGAGATGAGACATCTAGGTCTGGAATTGTGTCAATACCAGCACCAAAACAAATGCAAATCAAAATCCAAATTAATGTGTTTTCCCCGAGGAGAAACTGAGTCGTACTTATAGTCAGCTCTCAGTAGATGACAGGATTCTGTTATCCCGAGCTCATGAAAAACAAGGCATTCTCAAACCGCTCACCGAGCAAGGGTACAAAAGTCAGTGTCTCCAGACGAAGAAACTAAACTGAACTACGGTAAGTAAAAAGAAAAAAAAGAGAAGGCTTTTGTGTGATTGTTTTACAGATGATAAACAGAAAACATTTATACATTTCCAGGATTCCTAAGTTTAGTGATCTATCTTGGTAAACATACATGTTTATACATAATCGTTCTATATAGACAATGCAGAGCAGGTGGTGTGGATACCCTCTGAGTTTTCTCATAGGTCACAGCAACATTTATGTCCCTGTCTTGTGCTTGAATGAATAACAAGCAGCCATGTTTAAAAATGAACAAATGAACGAATCACAGTTGTTCAGGCTGTTCTAATGGATCGGCGGACAGTGACCTTTTGTCACTACATCTCCCATTTCTGCATTTGATTGAATAGTAAATGGTGAACAATGCATATAAAATGTCTCCTAACCTTTCAATCTCTTTACTGAAGATGCTCCATGTTTGTTTGTTAAATAATTCTCTCTTTTTTTTGTGACAGCCTTTAATGCACTATTTGCTCAGCCCTTTTGCTGCTGCAATGACCCACTTTCCCCACAGGGATCATTAAAGTTTCATTTTATCTAATCAAAGACTTCATCGCAAAAAGTCCTTGCTTGTAACTGACAGCTACAGCCGAATGTTAACTTTTTCATTTTTGTCACATTCATGTCCCGGCAGTCATAAATTAACTTAAAATTCACAAGTAGACATAAACTGACGACAGCCCTGATGACTTAGAATTTGAGAGCAAGCACAAGCTCCTCTTTATGATGCATGTACTTAGTGTTATTTCAACACCGATACCAGTATTGTTATCAGCCTCTGATACAGCCTGTAATGCTGGATCAGATATCGGCAAGTACATGAGACCATTCACCAATCGAATATCGTGTAAATAATTTAATAGAAACTGGACCCTGCTACTTCCCAGCAGCATCCTATACACATATATGCAATTTAACAAATTTTCCATTGCACAAGTATCCGATATCTGGAAGGAAAAAAAAAGGTATCAGAACATCTCAAATTCTAATATAAGCATTGAGCAGAGGAATCAACTCATCATCTGTTGGGTGCACTAGTACACAGTGCCTGTTTTTATTTGAGTTTTTAAATAGAAATAGCTGTGTGAAATGTTGATTGTGATTTTATTTTGAAGTTCCCCCTAACTAGGATCTAGACTACTGCAGACAACATGTGCTGGTATACAGTACATAGCTACAGTCGGTACGCTTGCAGAGTCACTAGAGCTTTTTATCATTAACACTCATTAAGAACCTTGTAGACATGAATGCACTTCTCTCACATAAAAACATGACAGCTCCAGCAGTTGTCACCAGTCAAAAATAATTGCCTTTCAATGCACACAGTGTATACAAATTTAATAAAATACACAACAAGTACAGTAGCCCACATTCACGTGTAAGCTCAGCTTATTTTCACATAAACTGCAGAGGACAACAATAAAATTACAAATACATTCTTAAAAAACAGTTTTTATAGGAACCTTAAATGGTTTTATGAAAAGGGACATTCCCTGTTGCACCACCATTAACAGTTCATAAGACACTTCACTTTTGTATTTAACGTCACTGATATGTATTCAGTTGCCTGTGATATTCAAAGAGATGTTCCTTATACACTAAATGGAGACAGAAAGCTTCACTATACAAAAGCAGACAGGACTCAATAGCTTAACAGTAGCAATTTGTTCAACAGCCTCACAAAATTGGAGCTTGAAATGTGTAAAATACAGACATCTAAATTGACAGGTACAGTACACCGTGAAAACACTTGAAGTCAGGTAAGCACTGATTCCCCACCCCCCAAACCTTCACAGCGGTCAAGGACACATATTTCACTTAAACACAACAAGTCACAAACTCAGAAAGAAAAGACATAGAAAGCGGATGGTTTTTGGTTATACAATGCGTGTCTGGACACCTGTGTGGGTCAAAATAAATCACCTCTTGGTCAGTAATCTGTGATGTCATCATCACACCCCTGGCAGGTGAGAGCGAGCGGGATCATCTGACCTGTCAGTTACCGGGGTCCAGCGGGTCGTGGGCACAATCCGACCCCCCGCACTCCTGGCTGATGACAGAGCTGTGAATGAGACTGCTTGACAGGGACTTCGGCCTGAGCTCGCAGGTCAGGTAGGTGGGCTCCTCCAATTCAGTGTGCAGTGGGGAGCACTGGCCATCTGGAGGTCCATAGGCACTGATGTCTGAGCCACCCTCCTTCTCATCTGTGGACTCTTGGTTGGCCAAGTCCAGGGGCATACTACTCTTGGTGGGACTACTGGACGCAGATGGACTCTCCTGTAGCGGTGGGCTTAGTGCACGCTGTGATTTTAAGTAAGGTTTGACATTGGCCACAAGGATTGTACTGTCCCGCTGTTCCTTTCCAAACGTGCTGAGGGTTTTTCTGCTGCTGCAGCTGATGGTGCCATAAATCTCTGTCTCTACCATGGCATCCATTCCCACAGGGATGAAAAGGTTGGTGCGATTATCGGCGCTGTCTGCTTGGCTTCCTACCCGTAACTTTGGCATCCAGCATCTGTCAGAATGTCCCAGTGCACGACATTCATCGGTGCAGTGGACTGATTTGTCTTGCTCTGTGAAAACAGTTAAACATTTGTTATTGGACCCTGCTGGGGTAAAAAGTAAACAACCTAGAAGAAAATGTAGATGACATTTTGAAGGATGAGCAACAATAATAAAACACTTCAGCGAACACAAATCCAAGTTCTATTCTAAAAATCCTGCTACTAACTTCAGTATCTTTGTTGATATAATTTTTTTTTTTTAGTTTGTATCACTGGAAGTTTTCAGAATAAAATAAGAACCAGCAGCATGTTGCAACAGCTATGAGAGGGTTCAAATTTAGCAATGTTGCTTTGATTCAATAAGGTACAGGTTTTTCTATGCAAGACCCTAGAAACTCAAACTTAAAACATCTTCATAGAAAAAGAAAAAAAGACATTAATTTTCCTTTTTTTCTTTTGCTGGTCAATGTAACAAATTGAGTCAACCTATCCATGGACCCCCCCTTCCCTCTGGTATTCTCAACAGCTTGTGTAGGTGTTTCCTGGAAAATATCATCTGGTGCAGAGGAAGTGATGTGTCACTCATTTACATTTCCACCAACAGCAGCCGTTTGAGTGAAACTGACTGAAAAACAACTGTAAAAATTTGCATGAGCATGAGTGATATCCACATATTTTTTTTTTATCAGAAGTTTATAAGATCT
Organism: Acanthurus leucopareius; assembly: GCA_029814765.1. Taxonomy (NCBI): domain Eukaryota; kingdom Metazoa; phylum Chordata; class Actinopteri; order Acanthuriformes; family Acanthuridae; genus Acanthurus; species Acanthurus leucopareius. Next base: position 10,011,389 of record JAQMCX010000011.1, on the reverse strand, counting down.
TCTGTAGTTTGATCATCGTTGGTTACATTTTTGTTTTTATTTTTTTCCAAAAACTATGTAGAGATAGGAACAGACACAGGGTGTGTTAAGTTCAGATATTCAAAAATCAGATAAATGTCTAAAATAAAAAAAAATCAAGTTGAAAATGGATTTTTGAAAATACCACTTGTGGCACAAACTCATTATTTCGACCTTTAATATCTTTTCTAATTACTTTGAGGGACTCTAGTGCATTCTCAGCAGCTCATTTGCTTTTCCTGCCCATTTTCCCTTTATTTCTTAGTAGAGGATGAAGGCTGCTGTGTACTGTGACCCGTCCTTGCCACAAGACGACCTTGTTAATTGTAAACAAGTAAATAGCCAACAGTTTCTCCTTGCAGCAAGAAAAAAAGAACTTAGATGTATGGAAACAAATGTAAATTAAAAACACTGAGCTGGCATGCTTCTTTTAAAGAACATTTCTGCATGCTTTGGTAGGAATCGGTGAAAATGTAAACCAGCTCAAAATATATTTAGCATAAGTGCTACCTCAGTGCCATTAGATTAACACACTAGTCATGGCATTTCAAATTGATGGGTGGACATTTATATCACTTGGTGCAAAGAAAATACACAACCTTTTATTCCCGACAATATATTCTTGATTGAAGTGGCTCCCTGATTATTCCAAGACTGTAATAGCTTCAGCTGCATTAGTTGATGCCGAACACAAAGCCAAACGCCACAGGACTGTACAGCATGTGCGAGGGACTGCGTATTAGTGTCAGTGGTAAAAAGTGGAGCAATGAGTAAAGCTCTATCTCTGTGCCATAACTCAGTCTTTTACATTTCACACATCTAACCCAGCAAGACAGGAAATAAGCACAGGGAGAGTGACACATAGAAGGAGCCAATTTCCATGGTGTTATGATGTAGAGGCTTCCATTTTTTTTCTGTAGCCATTACATTGGACTATCAAAATTAATCTGACAATGATGCATAGAGGTATTTTGTATGTAGAGGCGTGAAGCAAAATGTCAAACATGTCTTTTTAAATTGCTAGCAAATGACAGTTTTCCCTCATTTGTTATCCATGACAAAACAAAACAGCAATTTAATTTGTAAAAGTATAAATTTAATCTTTCTGTAGTGACTGAGGACGGGTTTAACTTTAATAAATGTTTTCTCTGATGTGTTGCCACAAGGTTGTAATGACATCCTTTATGCTTGATAATTATCTCTGAATCGATCATAATTTTGTTATTTATTTAGCTTTTGTGCATTGTATTCATCGTCGAAAATACCACACTACAAGAAATGACTGAATGAGCCAGTAAAACACGCAAAGACAATAACACAGAGTAAGACAGCACACACCACATCTAGAAAATCTCCGCCTCTATGTAGGTGTCTTTCTGTCAGGAACCAAACGTTCCTAGTGAAATATAATGACAAAAAAAAAAAAAACAACAAACCCACACACATCTAGATGGAGGCTCACATTAACACTTCACATCCCCTTACTCTCATAATCTCATCATTATCTCCTCCCATGGAAAACAAAAATTTCAAACAAATCATTAAACCAGTTTCCTTTTCTTTTTTTTAAATGGGAATAATCACAATTTTTTTTCATCCAATCACGACATGGCTTGATACTACGCTGATTAGCTCTCGTAGCTTTGGTCTATAAATAAGGCTTCTCCATCTTGCTCACATGCCATTATGTGATATCAAAGACAGTGAGTAGAAAGTGACTAACTGTGAATGAGGCACTTGATCTCATTTTCAAACCTGGCCCTGATGAGGATGAGAATATCAGCCCGGAACAAGGGGGGAGCTCCGCATGACGGGTGGGGGGGGGGAAGGGGGCTCTTCCTAGAAGCGGTGGGGGGATCCTCTCGTTCAAAGGCAACAGTACCTTCTGCGCGCACCAGCCTCCGCCAGTTTGCTGAAGGACGCACAAACCCAAGGGAAGTTCAAACAAAAAACCGAGAGAAATACCAGCTCTGCACCGCAAAACCCAGGAGATGTGAAAAGCAGCGCCATGTGCCACACAAGCTCATTTGCAAAGTACAGGCTGCCACCATCAACTACTGCTGCTCAAGTCCACCAACACCCACACAAACACACACCCACACACACACACGCACAGACAGACACGGACACACGCAGCCATAGGACAGAATGCAACTGTTAATTATTCTATGACTGGGCAGAGAACTAACACTTTAATCTGGGCTGTTAATGGTTTAAAGATTTCATAAAGAATGCTTATATTAGGAGCAATAAAGGAACAGGCATTCTGACATTTTATCATATATCAGCTGCATTTTATATACCTTTGTGGGCTTCAGTTGTTTCTGCAGGACATTGCATTTTAATGTGAGTAGTAAATTCTTTTAGGATAATGGGTGTCATTTTGTATTATGGGATCCAATTTCACGTGAAGCTGTCCTGTTTTGTCTTTATTTGTTACCTGCATGAGAAGCTTTGCACATATAGACATAAATACATTTTTGTGGAGAACCTCTTCTTTTGCTTTGTATGTGTGTGTTTTTTTTGTTCTGCATCTGAACACCACTTGGGGTTGAATATGCTCACTATTAATCTTCTGTGGTTTACATAAAGAACGTCCATATGGAAACAAATAGGCTTTCTCTCTAAGTCAAATCAAATAACTCTTTGATCGATAACACAACAGATGCTAATTTGACATAAAAGTCTAGACCTTGGAGTCCTTATTATTGTGTGGTTAAATATTGTATGAAATATTATATGAACTGTGCTGATTTATTCAAAGCAAAATGATCAAATTTATATCAGTCTGATAAACAATACATCCAGTAATCTGCTTTGAATTTGTCAGAGATGATTGTTAGTGGTGAATTAAGATCAATTGCAAGGATCTAGAGGATAAAATTATTCTTTTACATTCACAGTTTTTGCTGCTTTTAAAGATGGTTTAGAATAATCAAATAAGTTCCCTCATCTTATCAGGTTATTGACGATAGTCCTGTGTGCACTTATTGTCTAATTAGTCTGTTTATGTTGTTTTTTTATTGTTGCAGCAGTGAACTTTTGCTGCCCTCTTGGCCAAATCTCTCTTCAAAAAGAGATTTTAATCTTAATGAGACTTGTTAAATAAAAGAGATTGAAATTAAATAAACATAAAAATGTCTCACATGTGTATAAATAAAGTTGGTTAAGGGGTTTGAAGCAAAGCTGGATCACATAATGATCTGAATTTAGAACAGGGCCTACATAAACATAATTATAGTTAAAATCTGTAAAAAAAAAAAAAAAAAAGAAAAAGAAAAAGAAAATTAGGCTGTTTTCATAACTGTTTGGCTGCTACCTTCAGTATTAGGTTTGTGGTGCATTATTAACTTACAAGTTTGTACGAGAAGGTTTATATTCTTTCCAAAACAAATAAATTTCTAGGCTGCATACTTTGATTTTTCCCCCCTGCCATGTTACTTATTATACAAACTTACACCGTTACATTCAAAGCATAAACCATTCTGGTACCCTCTTTGTCAAGACTGAGATCAAGAGAAAAAAAGCGTATTTGAGTTCAAAATACATTTCACATCAAAAGAGGGAACTAAATGATGGCTTTGATTTGGCAAAACCGCAACACAGATCCTGCATATTATAAGTGCCGTGCTTTGAAGCATCTACACCCCAGATTACAGTTCTGTGCCCCATGCATTTGTGTTTTTTCGTCTTTCTTCCAGCGACATTGAGAAAACTACTTTTTAAGCACAGATCCATGAGGCCAGAACAATAAGCATGAGCAAAGGAGGAGAAGAGAGATGCTGAATTCATTTCCATGGTACCTATCACCACTGCAGAGGAGCTAGCAGATGATGCTGATGCAAAGGGATGTATGTGCTTAGAAGGTTGAGCAAAAACCCAGAAAAGGTTTTTTTTTCATCATTGTGCTACTTGTCTGGCAATAAAAACCAGAAGCAATTTAAGGATGTTCGCAAAATATCAAATGCTTAATGCCTACAAGAGATAAAGATATTTAATCTGCCATAATCACACCTTTATGATCACACAGTGTAGTTTTCTAAAACGGTTTGAAAAAGCTTATAACTACATGTCAACAATTCTGAACGTAATACATATGTATCGCAGTGCTGTTTAACAATTTATATTATTTGAAAACAAAAAAATGCAAAAAATGCTAAAGTAAGAGGATGAGAAAGGGAGGCTGCTTTCATCTGTTGTGCATGTCATTGGCTTTCCATTTCCATTTTCCATTCCATCACAGAGTAAAAAAATGTTGAATAATAGCTCTAAATTTACTGAGTTACACAACGGCCTTATATAGTCCACTGCATTTACATATTTGCATAATAGATTCATGACAAAGTGACAAAGCTGCGATCTTATGGGCAACTGTGAATGGAACAATTACATGTTCTCAAAAACAAAGAAACTGCCTGCCCATTATAAATAGAATCAGAGAAAGCCTAGCAACATACCCCCTGTGCATCTGGTGTCTGTGAGAGTGAATAAATATTCAGAGTGCATGATAGTGGAAGCTGCACAGGTGCATATATTACCTGTATCAAAGCAGCCTGGAGACTAGAGGGATGGTAAAGGTAAAGACATAAAAGCAATACTACTTAACCCACAAGCTTTTGTGTTGGTGCATTTGGAACGAAAAATTCTGTGGCGTCTCCATTTTGGATAATAGCACTATCTTGTCAAAATCTGCACAATAGTGGCTTTGTTGTTCAATAAATGTACCTGTACGTATGTGTGTGTGAGCAAGAGACAGAAGGAGTGTGTGGGTTGGAGGGTGATGTTTTTATGTGATCAGGTCTATGTGATGCACATAATGTAGAACTTCCATCTATTAGTCAACAGACAGTGACACCATTTAATTTTCAACTGACCAACCCAGAGAGAGAAAACCATTAAATGTTACCATTAGATTTGCTTTTTAACTGTTTTTCTAACATGAAAACAGGAGAGGTATTAGAAAAAAAAAACCTATTAATATGAAAAGCAATGCCCCAGTTCTCTGCATTTCTATTACCTTACATACGCGGGTCTATAAATTAACTGACGTTCATGTCATGCATGCGTCAGCGCTGTGCATTTAAATATTCAGTCTGGCATGTACAAAACATCTCTTTCAATATGTGTCCATTTGATTGGCCTTAGAACTTGGGCTGAATCAGATACAGAAATGTGCTGCGAAAAAAATATAAAAAAAAAATTGTGATTGAATTTACACCTCCCACAGAGTCAAGTTTGGTCTGCCATAATTCCTCATAGCACACACTCACACACACACACACACGCACACACAAACACACACTCACACAAAAGTGAGATAGATAGAGAGAGAGAGAGAAAAAGAGAGAGAGAGAGAGATTCACACTTCCTTCTGGCAGCCACAGGAGTGTTTCCATCTCTGCCCTCCTGAGCATGCCACAAACAAACAGTTCAGAGCAATGTAAATGGTGTGGAAAGTACTGCACAGGGACCCGATGACCAGAGACATTCTCTTCCAAGCCACACACAAGGAAATGAGAAACATCACCACTTCCCTCAAGTTTGCCATTATCTTTTATCTTACCAGTGAGAGTAGCTTTCATATTTTCAGTTTATATCCACGATCGCTAAATATATCAGTCCCTATCAGGTCAGGCAGGGTGCAACAGATTGACAATCATCTATGATTATACTCCTGGCAGTGCGGATCATTTCAGATTTGCAAAAGAAAATTTAACATTTCTATTTTCAGTCGTAAAGCAAAGCTCCTCTCAAAACAGTGTAACCACTGCAAACCTGATAATAACTGAGACAATCTTTCCAAGCAGAAGGTGGAAAGACTCTGTCATGTTGCACCAGAAATACCTGTCATTTTGCACTGCAAGTGTCTATCATGCTTTCTTGTCTCTGTCGTGTTATTCAAGACATGCATGCAGCGAATCTGTGTTCAAATAATGACGTGATCAAAAGAGACACAGACGGAGCTACACTTTGCCATGCATATGAGTTTGTTTGATGGCGAAATCAGACAGAAGATGTTTGAACATTCTACCTTCAGACTTTGGACTCTTTTATCCTTTAAAACTACCATCTACTTTCCACTGTGGTGCCTTCATGTCATCTTTTAAACACAGCAGAGGCTGTCTGCAATGTAAAGCAGTACAAAGTAACACGACCTGCATCTAATAACAGCGTGGATTTACCTCTTCCATGTTAAATATTTGTCTGCGTTGGGTGCATCTGGGGGCTGTTGGAGCTCAACTTAAACACCAGTGGACTGTGCGCTTGTTCTCGGTGCATAAAGTATAAACAATGTCTGGTACAAGAGTCAGTTAGGCATCTTCAAGATGTCAGGAAGAGAGTGCATCCACTCACCCTGTTCAAAAGGCTGGCCATTAACTGCTGTTGCTTTCATCTTGAGGGCCTCCCTAGCAGACGTGTCGCAGTGTGAGCCTTTATTAGTATCCTGGTCACTATCAGCCTGGTCACTATCACCATGGCCACTGTCTCGGAGGCTTGCTCGTTCTGCATCCTTAAATGTTGAGCTGCAGCAGAATAAAAGGAGAGGAGACAAAAAAAAACATAACTTGCCATTACCTCTGCGTGAGCACTCGTATTTGATAGCTATAGTCAGCTGGCTTGATACTAGGATGAAGAAGCTAAATGCACTGGTCAGGAAGCTTTTGGATACAGCTCTTACCTTTGAACAAATGGCTGCCTGCTGCCAGCATAATTGGGTTCTGAGGAGAAATTTTCCGTCTAGAAATGGGGAGAAAAATAATATTTTGCATTGGCCGTGTTAAAAGTTTCATGCAATTTTCAATGATAACCTGAGTAACATGCCATTCAGACAGGGAAAGTAATGTTCTTGTCTTGTTTCTAGACTCCTGAAGTGTTATTCCAGCACCTATAAGATGTGAATAAAAGCCATAGAGCACCTGCCAGTATTGACGGCATGATAAGAACAAATCTCCATTGTGACCATATGTGACTCCTTGGCAAGGCAAAGGAGTAAAGCATTAGCCGCTGTCATCAGCATCCTTTTTCCACTATCTTGAGAATAATGTGTTTGTGTTGCTCACACCCACACACCCTAGTGACTGGTGACAGTGCCAGGCCTTGTCATCTGTGTTATCATCTCCAAATGAGACTGTCTGTGAGACTGTCCTAGATATTTACATCGTTTACAACAGATAATTCTGCCGTGCTAAACATCACGACAACCCCATGCTGTCAAATTAGCATGTTAGCTGGCTTGTGTACACAACCCTACCATCTCTACAAGGCAAGGCTGGACCCTATTAATGGCCTTATCGTGCCAACTTTGGATGCGGATGGGTGGATCTGGCCCATATTTGTGGGGGAGCGAAAAAATGCGATTGTAAGGTTATGCTGTGTGCATCTAGCTGTCTGGTGCACATTGGTTCAGTAATGTGATCGGACAAGCTGCTCAAACACCTGTCCAATCCCACATTTCAGGCAGGGTTTTGTTTTCACTCTATAGCAGTGGATCTGGCAGGGTCACAGCAGCCTTGTTCAAGACTCACACTGTTTGCATGTCTAACTGAGAGGACTGATTATGCACACCACCTGTACCATTTTGCAAGAAGAGACTCAGAATTGAGCACTTTTTAAAATGATTCCCTTCCCTTAAATGCTCTTAGAAAAGGTTCACTTTAGTGTAATGCCATTTACAACGCATCCTAACACTAAGTTATCATACAGATATCATGCAGAGAATATTTCAGTGTCATAACAGGGAAAGAAAAAAAAAACATAATAATGATGTCTGCACACGGTGACAGAGTTTCTCTTTTTCAGTCGATTACTTTTCTTTTGTCAGATTTGTATGGAAAAGCAGCGTGTGCAGATAAGCGAGAATAAAGAGCAGATAAAGAATACAGTGCGGCATCCTTCTTACCTGTATCACTGACATCCTATTCGCTGGAGTGTCTGTGCTAAGCCCGGCAAAGCTGGAGTGGCAACCTGCTCTGGGGACTGTCAGGCTGTTTGGGGTGGTTTTCAGGTACATGACCTCTGACCTGGGCAGTGTGAGTGGCAGAGGACTCTGGTAGTCAAAACATATGGGTGAAGTGATGAGAGAGGGGCTGCTCACCACATTCATCCGGCTTGCAGAATCTCTTTCCTCCATCTCACTCTGCACCAGCATGATGTCACTCTTGTTGATCCTTTTCTTTTTGCCTTTCCCCACTGGAGGATTGGAGTACTCAGCCATGCGGCAGTTATAATTCCCAGTCTCCTTATCTTGATGCTTGGACTTGACAGCGATGGCGGTCATGACTGCTAAGAGCATGACAGAGATAATGCAGAGGGTAACTATGAGGGGCAGGGATACATCCCAGTGCTGCTGTTCCCCGCTTGCGCTGGAACCCCCTCCTGCTGCTGTTTCTGTGTTCGCCTTAATGATCAGCTTAGCCACGGCAGATAAGGGGGGCTTGCCATGGTCAGTTACCTTCACCACCAGCTCAACCACTGGGGCGACCTCCTCCCACAGAGCATGGGCAGTCCTGACCTCTCCTCCCACTGGATCCATCTCAAACAGGTGGTCGTCATTTCCCTCTGTGATCTCATAGGTCAAGTGACCACTCTCCCCGTGGTCGTGATCAACCGCTTTCACAGTAGCCACGATATATCCAATACCTACGTTTCTAGGCACTGGGATTTCTGCTGTATCATTCAGCAGAAGGGGTAAAATAATAACAGGGAGATTGTCGTTAACGTCAAGGACATTGACCCTGACTGTAGAGGTGCTCTCCATGTGAGGGGATCCTCCATCTTTAGCTTGAACTTTGAACTCAAAAGATTTTGTTTGTTCGTAATTGAAAGACCTTGAGGCATATATGGCTCCATTGGTGGGATTAACAGACACGTAGGTGTACACTGAAACATCTCCGATATGTGACGGCAGAATGGAGTATGACACTGTGCCATTGCGACCAACATCAGGGTCGTGGGCCAGAACGGAGCCCAAATACTCCCCTGGGATGTTGTTCTCAGGCACCTGTAACACATAAACTGTTTTAGTAAACCGAGGTGCATTATCATTCTCATCTAGGATCTTCACAGTAAAAGACTTAGTGTTGTTCAAAGAAGGGATCCCATTGTCTCTCGCCACTATTGTTACATTGTATTCATCTTTCATTTCCCTGTCCAGGGGTCTGTCTGTGAGAAGTGTGTAAAAGTTATCATTGTTTTCCTGCAGTCTGAAAGGTACGTTTCCAAGCACCCTGCATTGAAGCTGACCATTTCGTCCAGAATCTTTATCTGTCACTCTCACTAGCGCTATGACAGACTCTGAAGGTGCTGCTTCACTAATGGCTCCCTGCCGAACAGAAACGAAACTTATTACTGGTGAGTTGTCATTTTTGTCAAGAACTTTGACAGTAATTTTACAGTGGCCTGGAATCGGGTTGGGCCCAAGATCCTTAGCCTGCACATCAAACTCTATGATTGGATTATCTTCATAGTCAATTTCTCCCTGGACCTTGATGACGCCAGTATTGGGGTCAATGGAAAACAAATCTTGGATTCTCTCAGATGCATATCCAGTAAAGGAATAGACCACCTGCCCGTTGCTCCCCTCGTCTTGGTCAGTGGCGTTTAAATCTATGAGTACTTTTCCAGGAGGTGAATTCTCCGGAATCTCAATCACATAGGTGGATTTTTCAAAAACCGGGCTATTGTCATTCGAATCAGTCACCCTGACGTTGATTTGCATGGAGCCCGATCTTGGATACTCCCCACCATCAATTGCTGTGAGGAGAAGGGTGTGATGGCTCTGATCCTCCCTATCCAGAGGTCTCTGAACCACCAGCTCTGGATATATAGTCCCATCCCCCCTCACTTTTAAATCCAAAGAAAAGGTATTGTAATCATCTCTCGTGACCTGGTAGGTTTTTATCCCATTTTCACCAGTGTCTGAGTCATGTGCAATAGTCAGAGGAAAGCGTGTCCCAGCAGCTGCGTTTTCTGAAATATCAATATTAACATGATCAGAGGGAAAACTGGGTGAGTTGTCATTTATGTCCTGTATGTCAATCTTGATCATGCATATTTCCTTGTCGTTGGCAAACACCTCCATAGACAGCTGGCACTTTGGGCTGCGCCTGCATAACGTTTCCCTGTCAATCCTTTGTTTGGTGAAGATTAGTCCACTCTCCGGGTCAACATCCACCAGATGTGGTGCAGAATTCTCCAGTACTCTGAAGTTAGATTTTTTCCCTCTCTCCATGGTCCCATATCCGGCATCTTTTGCTATATTACCTATAACTGTGCCAGGTCCTTGCTCCTCCGGGACAGAATAATTGAGATTTTTCAATGTCAGGGCTTTAACCCACAGCAGAAAGAAAATGGGTACAGAGAGACGCATCCCTTCAACTGGATATGCGGTAGTGGCAGACAGAAAAAAAAAAAAATCCTCGTTGACTTTCAACCTGTTGATTACGGCAAACCTAGAGGACTAAACCCAAACCAGGCATGTGGTTGAAGCCGATCCCACACTAATTGGGTATTAAATCGATTTGTGAATCGTTATTGCCTTTTATTCGGTATTTTAACCTCTTTCACATGCCGTTCAGCTATGATGAACTCTTTCTGTAAACAAAGATGACCGCCCGACGACACCTTATGCATGAATTAAAGATCAAATTCAGCATAGTGTACGAGACATTCTTTGTTTTTCCTCATAGGGGGACTTAATGAATAATCGATGACTATAAAGTATTAATATTCCCTGCTGCATCCAAGGTTAAAGCGTTTGAATCTCTGTGGTGAAGGTTAGACCGTAGCTTACAAAAGCGCATTGCCCTCATGCGACATCTACACCTAGGCTACAGCGAATACTGACATGCTCGTTCAAAATGCAGCATTGTCCGATGTTACCATTCACGATGCATTTACTTTTTTTCCTGTGCGGCACACTGTTGCATATGGGATCTGCTCGTGTAGCGTACACAGCCTGCCCATACCACAAAGTAGAATAAAAGCAGGAAATCGAGCTGTTAGTCCCATCCAACCTTTTGTGTTCTCGTCATTCAAGAGCATCTATAGCACGGCTGCGACTTTTGCCCGATGATTGTCCTATAATCAGTCCAGTAATCCCATAATCCAGTCCAATTGGACCCAGTGCTCTTGCATCCTTCATTCGGACAATGCTCATCTGCACTGCCCCCGTGAACGCTGCCAAAAAAAAAAAAAAAAAAAAAAAAAAAACCGGAGATAGAGAGGGGAAAAAAAAAAGCGAAAAAGCCCCGGTGCTGTAAGATTTCAGATAATCAAAATTAATCGCTTTTCCTGCGCTCAGTTCTCTCCGCGTCAACTGTTGAAACCTGCTCCCTTCGCAGTGAGATCTGACCGGAATCCTCTCGACGCCTTTATGACAGACTCCAGTGTCTTTCTTGGTGCATTTAACATAGTTTCTGATCCTCTTCCAGCAAATGAGTGAATAGTGACAGATCTTGCCTTGGGGGGGTTTCTCCAATAGGTCTGGCAAGATCGCATGAAGAAGGGCTGTTCTAGTGCTACGTGATTCATTTACTGATGTGCGCGCACAGAGCAGCAGCATCAGAGGGAAAACGTGCTGCTGGTGGATGTTGCTCCTAATACATGTGGATGTGAACTAGGGATTATGAATAGATCGATGAAATGTGTTTGGCTGGGATGTAGTAGAAGCAGTAAGGACCTGACAAGTGGTCAATCTTAAAGAGAAGTGAATCAGATGGCCATCATGGTGTGAAAAATGTCAAATTAAAGATGACAAAACATTTTTTTTTTAAAAAAAGATTAACAGCTTTTTTCCCTTCAGAGTGGTATGTTCTCTCTATCAGTGGAGCTCTTTGCATATTCAGAACTAAAGATTCTTATCAATAATTGAAAACAATACCACCTGTCTCCTGTATTGCAGCTTGTTATCATTATGAGCCACAAGATAAAATAAAAGACAGACCGTGGGTGTTTTCAGGATAATCTCTCAAAAGGACATAGGAGAATTACTTATGTTTCTGAAAAAAAACAAGGCTTATTTCACAGCTCAAATATCACAGCTGTTGGTATAACCTGCCTTCTGCAGCTTTCACACTTGCCTCCAATAGCCTATCCACATCAATCTCATATCTCATATTGAAAAGATGGACTGACATTTAGTTCACTCAGCATTTCAACAATATGACATTTGCATTTTTATTCTCACTTGACCAGATCTCAGTGGTGCATGGGGCTCCTTGGTGATGCAGGTACCCTATGTGTGTGATTCTGAGAGGAAGCTGAGTCAACATCAGGGCAAGAACTGTGTGGCCTGGTTCCTCATTTAAACCCATGTTGCCCAGGATCTAAATCAACCTTGAGTTGTCCCCGAGTTCATTTCCATTGTCTGAAACATGGCTGCTTTCCTCCTCTGGGGAGCATCAACTTTGCCTGGCCAGGGTGCAGCCTGCATAAATTGGCCATTTCTGCAGGTAAGAGATAAGGACAACAAAGGGAAACTAATTATCATTCACTCTATGTTAAACCTCAGGAAAGGACTGCTATTGACAATTGTGTCTGCATTGTCACAGTCAAACCATTTAATATGATCTGAACTCTGAATGAGAGGGTGGTTTATATCTATAATAAATAGGCCACATCCTAATGTGTGGCTCCGGATGCCTTGTTTTTGTAGAAGCTGACGACTTTGTCATGGATAACTTTCTCTAATGAGACCACCACACCTGCCCCGGAATGAACCACCATCACTGCTGCTTTCGACGGCAGTAAAAACACTGGGCTTGCATTGGTTGTTTCATGACGAATTGATTTTTTACTTGAAAGCACATTATTCCATTGGTGTAAAATCATACCTGTTGTAATTCACACAGAGGGTAAAGTGACAAACAGTAGCTATGCTTATTTGAGCATACGCAGAATCTCTCAGCATCTCTTTCATGTGACTCACTTACCACTCCACAAGCATGATTAGAGGTGAGATTAAGTTGTTTATCATTCTGTTTTTGCGCCCGTTGATGGTTGCACCACACCTCGAGCAGAGCACCGGAATACTGATGGTTGTGAGTGGGAATGATCATCAACACAAGTCGCTGAAATTTTTACCCCAGAGTAGATGCACGAGAGAGCAAGTTGTGTTTGGAATAAATTTCTTCATGAGACATAGTGTAAACATGTTAATTTCACACATAAAATAACACGTACAGCAAGGTTTTTAACACTTAGACGGGATTTTAGAAACATTATGCAAATCAGTGATAGAGGAAAAAAAAGATGCTTAAACAACTACAACAACAACATAACTTTCATAGGATTATTATCAAGTAAATATAAAGAAATCTGTTAACAAAAATACTTATCTGACCATCAATACTATTATTATACTACAATGATTAATAAATATTACTATTTAGTTCCTTATAGACCACTATAATGTGTCTTCTACCTCTGATAATAAATAATGATCCACATCCCTGCATAATCAATGTACTCCTCAGCAGAGAACCCAATTTAAAGGGTCAGTTCACTCAATTCAGACCTGCAAGGTTTTGTGAGATTCATGTCTATAACTTCTGCAGCCAACCCAATACAATGGAAATATATATTTAAATCAGTAGCAGCTGTTTTTTTCAGAAACAGTTTTGCAGCTACTGTGGATAATCCACAAAGCATACTTACCACGCTTTTCATGGGGGGTATTTCCTTAGTGGGAAGCAGCAAAGATGAAAATTGACCGCAGATGTTTGTGAATACACGCAGACTGACCAGGATATTGTTTCTAGAAAGACCATTGCTGTTGCATGTTATTTTCCAATGCTTTGATGATTTAACAGAAAATTCAATTCTCATGCACTCTGCCAAGTTGGCAGAAGAATGAGACACCTTGAAACTGCAGCAGATAAAACTGACAATATATGTGTGGCTCAATACTACTTGGAGCAACTGGGAAAAATGTCCAGTTTGTAAACTGACTGGTTGCAAGGGTGTGTTATCTTTTAGAGGGGGGTCTATTATTAATACATTTTTTAAATTTAGCCAATATTTGTGGTGCATAGTGTGTTATTCCAGAATTAAAGAACAAGTGTGTTATCTTTTTTTCTTCTTATCAACAAATCCTAAAGCAAAAGCCACACCAGCAAAGAAGATATACTTACCAGTATAGTATGTGCCATCAAAGCCTGATACAGCTTATTCCTCTGAGCTACTGATCTGCATTTATGACCAAAAACTACCAAAAAACCTGTCAGTGTGCGACACTTCCTTCTCTGCCTTTTAGAAATTACATTTATATTGAGCTAAATTGCTACATTGTGGTGGCAAATGTAATGGCTACCTGGCTTAGCTTCAGAGGCAGAGTTTCTCTCTCCTGAGTGAATGAAAGGTTTTATTTATATACATCAACGTTCACAACTTAAATGCTGTGTGTGTGTGTAGGTTTAGAGAACAAAAGCTCTTTGGTTAAGGTCACAGAAAGACTATGATCTTTTCTTAATCTTAACCTATTTAGATCACTGGCGATCTGTTTAAGCTATTTTAAAAGAGGTTGAGCATTGATAATATAGATTTAAATGTTTAATCCTTTGTCTTTCTTTGGGTGTTCTCAGCATCAACTAACACATGCATTTTTGCCTTTTTTCCCAGTTTTCTGTTGTAAGGTTTTCCAGTTCGGTTTTCCACATCAGCCTGAAAAGGTAGATATTAAAAGGGTAAACATAACCACAGAGGAGTTTAAGCTCTAAGCAGTTATTGCATCGCACTGCAAGATCAAATAGCAAATTAAATCTGTTGTCAGTGTACACTTTACTGATTTGTTCAGTATAAACATATTTAAGACTTGTCAAATGTGTTCATTAACAACATTTTCTCACTATAGTTATTAAACAGGCATAATCGAACCTGGAATTACATTTCCTTCAAAACAGATTCATTCTCTGACACAGACAGGGTTGACACTGTTGCACTGGGTGGAATGTTGCTTCATTAAGATGATCATGTGTGCTGTAGTTTATTTTCAGTCAATCCCATCATCTTGCTGTCATAACCCTCTAGCGTACCAAATGTGTATTAATCCACAGCTGAAAATAGCCCCCAACAAATGCCCTATTTACTCCTGTTGGAGTGGTATCTCTTTTTTTTTCTCCAAATGAATCAATAGGTTTCAGTTTTCACACACTTACAATGAAATCCAGATTGTCACAAATAAGTAAAACAAATTAAGAGCAAAAATATTTTTTAAAAATATGTGTAATACAAGTATTAAATTATTCGAGTGCATATTGGCTTTCTCTGTTGGCAAGCTGCTGCAAATAACAAAAGACTGAATTTCATCAGCCTTGTCCTTGTCCTCTAAGTTTATTTCTATATTTTGGAGCTGGTTTGTCTTGTTGTCACAATGTATCTTTAAAAATATCTGAACTATCATGTTGAAAAAAAATCCAATTAGACTCAAATGGTGGAATTCTTTCACTTGTTAAATTGTTGGTGCATCACCATGGCCAAGTGTATGGTCAGAATCACATCATTATATTATTATATCATTACCATTATATCATCCCTCATATGGTGCCAACTGGCCTTGTTGCACATCATAGTCTTGCACTTTTGTATCTATCATCATGAATGACGATGCATAGAATGGATGCCGACCTTGAAAAAAACCTTGATTGTGAGCATAAAAATAGATAAAGGACATATTTACAGTGTATATTGTTGTGGTCACTGGAATCTTTACACAGTGTGCTGTTGGCCATTATTCCTGCAATTCTGTAGGTTGACACTTGTTATGTGGGTCTTTCACATCCACCTTCAGAGCTTCTGAGCGTGGATGCAACAAAAGGGGCCTCACACATCTCACAAGCTAGTTATTATGATACATGCCATCTTTTTTTTTCTTTTCTTTTTGTGACAGCCCAACTGTGGGTTTGCATTGATTTGGACTGTTACAAATGTCAGAGTTTCACTTTACAATTATTGGTACCTAAAGAATTTGCGATAAAAATATTATTGCATTACCTAAAAAGAAAATAAAAATAAGATTAAATTAAAAAAAGGCAATTACTCAAAGTCAAAGTCAAATTCTGTCTTTTTGGGAAATGATTTATGCTCAAAATTCGACCTTAAGGAGGATGAGAGCAAGTCTGTAACCACAACTGTATAAAAGCATAAAAAAGAAAAATTAAACTTAGTGAATTTTTCTGTTTTATGATGAATGGTAACCAGTGTTAAGTTACAGTACTGCCACCAACTACTGCAAACAGAGAAGAAAGAACAGAACAAAAAAAGATTATTTCTAGTATCAAATGTGTGTAATTAACACTGGATCAACATTTCATTTTTTAAATGTAACAGTGATTGTCAACACACCTGATGCAAACGCAAATCCTTAAAGATCAATGTGCCACTTCTCCAATGTTTCAACTCTGATTGAAAACTGAGGAGTGGAGCTTTGCTCTTCAGAGTGTATGGGTTAAAGAATTGATGTTTTTGCATTTGATTTGTAGAGAAACTCTCTGGGGCTCCAGAAGCTAAGTCAACCCTCTGCCAAATTATCAAAACTGAAAGTCTGACTTGAAGGCATTTTGGATTCTCCATAGCATCCAGTGGAGTTTCAGTTGGTGGTCGGTAAGATGAATTTAATAAATTCTGCACCTAATCTGCATTTGTGGGGGAAGGAGCTAAGAGTGTGACTGTCTGTTGAGAATGTGCCTTTTAAAGGGTTTATGCAAATATGCACCTAAAAACTCTCAAATTACCTGCTCATCAATCAGTCTGGAAAACAAGCGTGTAATACGCTGCTCTGATCCAAACACAAAACACATTAGGATTGTAAAACTGACGGGTACTTTCTGGAACAGAATTTACATTCAATTCACATCAAACATTTGTGACTGGACTCATGAATACAATTTTAGGAAACAACCAAACAAACACCTTAACTTTGATGAACTAAAAGACAATCTTTTGAGTCTCTGCACTGACAACAAATGAAAGGCAGACTCTGAACATGCAGTGATGTTTGCCAGGAGGCGAGTTCCTTTGCTTTTCAATGAGCCAAAATTTTAGAAGGTAAAACCTTTTAAATAAGCACTGATAGACTCTAAGGCACAAGATCTTGAGTCAAACAGAAAACACAAATACAGCCAACACAGTCAAATATTATTTATTATCTGCTTCTTATTAAGTCGTAAATGAGAGATGGTCACAACATCGTAACAGACATGCAACAAATTAACACTATTTACCATTTACCCAAATTGGTTTATTCAAGAGTGTGAATTTGTATTACAAATGAGTAAGGTAATTGTAAATAGCCAGAGCTGGAGAGACTACAGTTATGCAGTTGTCGGGAGTAATCACTCTCACAGGAATACATTGATTATTCACCTCAGTAATAACCTCATGTCCAACCTTGTTAAACTTCAGTAATCTACAACCTAACATGTAGTCCCAAAGGCTCCAGTAACAATTCGCTGCTCTAATTTCAAAAAACCAACCTGAAAAAACATGCAAATCCTGAAAACATTATTGTCTTTGATGATCATGTGATTATCTTAATATTAACTGTATAATATTATATGATAAATAACATTTCTGAGTTTGGAATTTTGATTCAGGCTGTTGACCAGGCCATCGTACTGTCAGAGCATGTAGCTTTAAGTCACAAGCAATCATCACAAACCATATGCCTCCTTAAGATCTGTGCCTGTGCTCTCTAAACATGGGATCAGGCCAGAGCCAGATGTCAGGGACTTTGGTCAAGAGACTGAATGAACGCCAGACACAGACAGACATCAGCTGTCTGTGAACACCAGACAAAAAATGGTTACAGTATCGATTGGGAAGAGGTCAAAGGCTATCTGTCAGGAGTCGGGGAATGGTCTGAGAAAGATCTGATGCCAGAAACCATCATTGAAAGCAGACATGGAATATGATAAATTTGACAGAACAAAACTAAGACAAGTCAAACTGATTATGAAAGCAGATGCAGTTCAGTGCCCTGGAAAATTATATATGTTATTATATTTTCTATTTAATGTAGTTTTAAGGAGATTAAAATCGAAAGAAACAACCTGAAAATTAAGCAAATGAAAAATATGCTCTCACATGTAGCAATACAGGGCAGCAAATTATGGGTCTCTAAGCTTTGGTCGAAGTACCCTAAAATATTTTTTTTTAAAATTACAGCAAGTAAAAAAATGATATTTTTTGCATTTTTAGATGTGTCTGGACTACATAAGAAAGACACACTGTCTTGGTTTGTGAGATTGAAAGTGCCAGAAGATGTTCTTTTAAACTTTGGACAAATCTAGGCTAACTGTTTCCCCTTGTTTCAAGTCAGATTGCTAAGCTAAATTACTTTTCTGCTGTCTTCTCCACAATCAAAGCAACATGTGCAAAGTGTGTCTGTGGTTTTGGATTGCAGTTTCATTATATACCACCGTCATCAATATGGGCAACATATGCATGGACTTTTATTGATGATATTTCAAATAATTAAATACCTGAAGTTTTAGACAACTTTGCTAACACAGTCATGTATTAAGCAAGTGCGACAACACGAGACAAGTTGGCTAATATGATGTACTCGTTCAACAGCAAGGTCAGCTCATCATCTGTCCTTTTCTGTCACTTAGCCTCTGTCATGATGTCTGCAGAGGCCGCTGAGCCCAGTGTCATTGCCAGCTTGTCTGGCTCGGGTTCTTCTCTCTATTCTGGTGCGGCTTCCCGCCAACATTCCCTGCTCCCTGGCCTGAAAACCTCTTCTTCATCCCGGTGGTCCAAAGCTCATAGTGGTGCAAAGCACACACACTCCATGGTGCACTGAGCTTCCATGTCCAGTCCCGGCAGAGTCACAGCTATCAGCACTAAGCTCCCATGTCAGTTAGCTAGCTTTGGTAACTTGCTACCAGCAGCTACATTTAGCAGTTAGCAGTTCCTTTTGCAGCAAGTAAAGCTATTAGTCTATCAGGAAAACTCAGTAAATTCATAGAGAATTGGGCAGCCAGAAGACATGAGAGGGAAAACTAGGAAACGTTTTCTTCATAAAAAATGAACCAGGTTAGATGGTGGTGTTTGACATAGTGTTGTTAAATATTACCCATTTCTTGCAGGACATCGTGACCACTCACCCAAGTTACAGTTCAAGAACAAGCGTCCA
Organism: Acanthurus leucopareius; assembly: GCA_029814765.1. NCBI lineage: Eukaryota > Metazoa > Chordata > Actinopteri > Acanthuriformes > Acanthuridae > Acanthurus > Acanthurus leucopareius. Next base: position 9,992,236 of record JAQMCX010000011.1, on the reverse strand, counting down.
GGGAGCAGAATGAATGGGAAAAACACAGGCACCATTTTTCCAATTACAAGTCAGTGCGCTGTCAAAATTGTTTTGGTGCTGTTATTTTAAGGTAAAACAGTTACGTAATGTTGCTTTAAAGCACTAACATGAGAGTGGTGTTTGCTTTCTTTCTGGTCTGACTCTCAGAAAGAAAGCAAAGGGCATTTCTCAAAAAGTTGAACTACTTCTTTCATATTCTTGAAAAGTAAAGTATAAAGCCTGTGTATTTATTTAATGGGACTTCGGGAGTACACAAGTTCAGAATAAACTTTACAAAGGCATATGTTTAAATCTATTTTTAACTATTTTCTCTAACTCCACTGCTCTGTATTGAAGAGTAAATTTGATTTGTGCCACAAAAGATCCATTTATTATCAAGATAAATATAACATGTGTGCCACTTTATTTCTGGGGCCACTGTCTAAATTTCACTCAGCTAAATCTAGTGCGTAGTCTCATGAAAGTTGTGCCAGATGCCTCGATCGTCTCACTCATAGCTCAAGTGTCCCACATACAGTGTAAGGGAATTGCTGGTTACACTGCTCTTAGGACTGGCAGAGAAGCAGCAGGTTAGAAAAAAAAAACACCTCCCAGGAGAAATGATTCAAGGTATTGCAGAGCCGGAGAGGCGAGTAAAGTGAATGCAATTTCAAAGGGGAAATAATGGAGGTCATGGTGTTTGATGTTCCTGTGCTGGCCACGAAAATGATTTGGCTGATGATGGAATCAATCACACCTCCATGGCAATGAATGTTAATGAAGACATGTTTGGTTGTTTTTTGCATTTTTAATAACAGTGTTAACATCAAACCTAGTCATCCATTGCTCCAGACAGAATGAAGTGCAGTTATCAGCTGCCGTGCCGGGCGATATCAGCTGACTGAAGCAATAACATTTGAAATGTGACGGGTGTTTTTTTTATTTATTTATTTATTTGTTTAGTATTTATTTTTTTATTTTCCTGAGCTGTTCTTCTCTTGTGTTTTTGTTGTGATGAGTGAGCACAAGGTCAAAATGGAGTTTATCCTCTGATATCACCTGCCAGTCCAGACAAAAGAAATGCTCACTCAAGGTGACATTACTTTGGTGTCTGTACTCAGCATGCCACTACATCTTTCATTTCCTGTGAGCTAAAATTTACAACTTATCCTTTGACAGGAGGAGTAAACATCTCTAATATGACCCAGGCGGTGATCTTCCTGGTAAACAAAAGAAAAACCTGCCTCAGCCTCTGCCATCCTTGACATTCCCAAAGAATAAAACAAACAAAGCCCTTTCATGGTGGTATTTAAAATATTAGACGAGTTGAGAAGTCCTTGAACAATGCCTCAAAATATTCAGAGTACTACAGAATCAAAATAAATTTATTATAATGTTTGTGATGATGATAATGACTAGATCTCTGTATTCTGTGTGGGGATAGCTAAAAAGGTGACAGCCGTGCCTACGAACAGAGCTTACATAATTAGATGGAAACAATGATAATAGATAGTTACAATAGCAGTGTGATTTAGGGGAGCACATGACATTTCCTTATTCTTTCTGCAGTGGCACTTTATCTCAGGCGGGGAAAGTTATTTAGTATGCAATGGATCAATCACCATGCTCAAAAAGTCATTTAAATTAACTTCTCGGGCAGATATCCATCCAGCAAAGTGGCCGACTGAGGCAAGGGACTATCAGAAAATTAAAAAGGACATAACGTTTTTCTGTGTGAAATAGAAATGGAACAAAACTGAGCAAAGCATCGACTATCCAAACACTCCAAGATGTTCCCTAACAGATTGCTTTTTTTGTGTGTGTGTGTGTGTGTGTGTGTGTGTGTGTGTGTGTGTGTGTGCGTGTGTGTGTGCGTGTGTGTGTCTGTGTGCATGTCTTGGGATGTTTTTCTTTTCTCAAATTCAAACAATGAGGAGCAGAGTTATTCTCACATGCAGGGCTCATCATCCTCGTCCTGACAACGCGTTCAGTCTTTCCACTGACAATCGGACCCGCAGTCTGATGATTGCGTCCTATAGCACGCCACTGATACGGTAGTTGTCAAAACCATGACAGCTAAATTCATTTTTCAGAGAAACACTGTCCAGCTTATTAATTCAAAACAAGAAGTGACTGGAAACCCTTGCACCGAGCCTGGCTCAGTCTCTCCTTTTAAATTAAGAGGAGTCCAAAGTGAATGTTTGATTCCCCACTAAATAAAAATAAGCCAATGGCCATGCAGTGCATGTCTAATTGCAGATGAAGTATCAAATTAAAATGTCAGGGACTAGTTGGAGAGGCAGTGGCTGCAGAGTTAGTGTTTAAATTTATGTTAGAGATTATGCCACTTTCAAGGAAGGTGTAATTTGTGCAGCAGCATTACCAGAGCAACACCGTGTTATTAGTTTTGACAATTCTCAGTCATGTAAATGTCGGGAAGGAAGGAAGTCAGCATGCCACCTAGTGGGATGTGAATACCCCATATATCTCACCACCAATTAGTATTAGGCTGTACTGTAAAGTGACAGGAAACTAATTCATAAATACTGTAGCAACATGAAAGAGGAGGGAAGCCATCCACAGAAGAAAAATAAACTGTCAGTCCCATACAGATAGAGGGAACATCAACAGAGGCTTTCCAATTACTTCAAGGTTAACTGTGAACTGCTAATAACTTCAGGGAACCGGAGAAACAAAACATTGTTAGCTAATTACATAAGCAAGTCATTTAGACTGATTGATGCAACATATTATTCTGTGCTCCCTCTCTCTCTCTCTCTCTCTCTCTCTCTCTCTCTCTCTCTCTCTCTCACTCTCTCTCACACACACACACACTTGCACACTCTTTATATTCCTCGCTCTCTCCCTATTTTTCTCTTCCATATAGCAGAGAGCAGCATAAAGGCTGTGTTTCCTTTGGCAGCTGTCTCCATGACGGCCCACGCTGACACAATGAGACACTCTCCCGGCTCAGCAGTAAACCACAATCAACTGGTGAACAACTGGCACAGATTTATCATCATCAGCTCAGGACCAAAGCTCTATGTGTGAGCTGACACACTCTGCAGATAGAGAACTGCAGGCACTGCCATTACTGTTTAAGGCAGAGGTCAAGCAGTCTGTTTCTGAGGCAGGGAAGAAGCAGTCACTCCATGTGTACATTTATGCAGTGATAAACAAAATTAATATTCCTATGGTTGTCAGCCTTTGGAGACGACACATTCTGTTTTTTGAAGGGTTTATATAGAAGCCATAAAACAAAGCGGCCTAAAGGGAGATCATTTATGTTTATTATTGTTGTTTTTTGTTGCCTCCTCTGTCACTAAGGTAACATTCAGAATACTCTGCTCGCTCATGCATGCGATGGTACTTGTTATTTATAAAGATGCATAATAACAGCTCATCCTAAATACAAGCCCAACCAGGATTTGAGCTTTTGTTGTACAGTAATGTAAACATGCTGAATGTGAATTAGTTATCTCCAGTGTTTCTATGGAAGCATGAATATGATGTATAGTGAAGGGAAAAAAAAGAAAAGAAAAGAAAACAGAATGTTAATTTGTTTCCATACTGTGTGTGGGTTTGGCTCTCGGTTCTGTTTACGATAAAGATCAAAGAGGAGAATATGGGATTCATGGCGTTGAATGGCTCGTGGATGTGCTTCAGCTGACAATGAGCACTCAATGCTCTGATTGCCAGAGCCCTTCAGAGTGTGCTCAGCCTTTGTATGTTCACCAGACTTGAATGCAACATGTTCTTAACCCTCCAGATGATGCCACACTGGACTGAAAAGTTAAAACCTCGGTAGCTCTTAAAAAGGACAATACTGCTGAACCTGTCATTGAAAGCTGAGCTATACAATGAAGGAACACATTTGAAATTGCACTACACACAGACACAGAGCCGGGCTTTGATATATAGCAAGACCTCATGAATTACATTTGCCTGCTTCAGAGGAGACGGATTTTTGTGTGCTAATTACCAAACACAATGGTTATGTAACCTATTGTGCTATTTACTTATTACTCTTCCTACATATTACATTTAGGTTTCTGAATATAAAGATGTTATCCATAAGTGTAAATGATGTTTGGGTTGCCAGTAATGTTTTGAGGTTGCAAAGCATGATGTTTCCCCCTAGTGGTATAAGAACTAAAAAAGGACAGAAAACATTAGGAATATTGTTTTATGCCATCTATCTATCTATCTATCTATCTATCTATCTATCTATCTATCTATCTATCTATCTATCTATCTATCTATCT
>JAQMCX010000011.1:9962129-9987871 GCA_029814765.1 Acanthurus leucopareius | reverse complement strand
ATCTATCTATCTATCTATCTATCTATCTATCTATCTATCTATCTATCTATCTATCTATCTATCTATCTATCTATTGTCTGTCTATTTATGTTTGTCTGGAAATATCCTGCACTGAAACAAAACATAACAAATGACACCTGATAAATTAAGTCAAAATAATTAATGAATTCCTGTCTTCTTCACTTGTCTGGGATTGTTTTGAACATTTATAAATGTAGGACATACCTACAATAGTAATGTGGAAAAAAAACTAATGATTTATGAGGCATGCTGAAATGGCTAAAAGACTTCTGCATCATATCTGACAACATTTCCTTTAAAATGGGCTCTTCTTTACTATGATGAACTGATGTTGATGTTGCGCTGCTTCTCCCTCTTCATCATTATCTGTTTCTGACTTTTGAGATAAAAAAGAAACCTAGCACATCATTTTAAAGCACTAAATTTATCAAATCAATCAAATCAATAACTGCATTCAAATCCAGAGGCCAACCATAAATGGATTCTAAAAAGAAGTTACAAAAGCACATTCCTTTGTGTTTTATGTGCCTTATAATATTACTATAAAATCCTATTCATGGCTAAAATGCTTCCATATTAAGAATGAATGAACAAACATAACTACAACATGTGCAATCGTGCAATCATCACTTTGAAGTTTATTTGCAATTTGCACTTCCAAGAATAGTTTATATCACACTATAATGTAATTAAACACTCCAAGGTGATAATATCATTGTTTAATAATAGTGTTGTAGCGACTGACCTCAAACAAAAGCTTACATTCTGGGGCCACATACCCACAGTCATGTCATAAGTGGTTAATGAAACTTGTCTCCAGATTTCCATAAAAATGTGACAGCTGAAAGGAACGGTTTCTATAAAAGATGAAATGAGCAATTTATTTAGCCACCCATATTTGAATGTCCAATATTTATTAATGTCTTTGACTGAATTTGGAAAAGTTTTTTCCATTTTTCAAACCCTTTCTTACTTCAAATATAGGTCTTCTCTAATATTACTGTTATTACAAATGTTGCCAGACATTTGAAGTCTACCAAATAATATATAACAGTCTGCTTTAAACATATCTTTTTCATATGTGACAATGTAGCTACCAGACAGGTAAAAGTATATATTCCAGAATGAAAATAATACTTTGAATAGAATAAAATAATAAAAAAAAAAGGTTTAAAAGCACAGAAAAAGCAGGAGTGCAACAGAGGACAATATTTCTGTGACCACAGCCTGATGCTCTGATATGTCTAACACAAAAGGGCAGCATGGTGCTAGTGGTCCAAAAGGACCCAGACTCTCCTTTTTTCATTTTTTTTATCATATACAACATAATCTGACACTGAGAGAAAACGATGTTCTCAGCTCAGATCAGAATATGAGGATTCAAATACTTTTGGTTTTGGAAAAAACAGGGCAAAGTATGAGCATAGGTGAATTTGAGGTCAAAGGAATAATTCGACATTTGGGGAATTAGATTTATCTGCCTTCTTGCCAAGAGTTAGATGATAAGATCAAAACCACTCCCATGTCTGTCCTTCAACAAAGTTGAAGCTTTAGCAGCAGGTTAGCTGAATTTATCAGGAAGATTGGAAGCAGAGGGTCGCAGCTAGCCTGGATCTGTTCCTATGTGACATAAAATCAACCACCAGCACCTCTGAAGCTCAATTCTTACATATAATATGTTTTCTTCATTAACAGAAACTTAAAACAATTTAAAGAAAGGGGGCTATCGTGCAGTGACTTCCTGGAGTCTCAAAGAGTTTTCTAACTAAGCTAATGCTAAGATAAGCTAACCAGCTGCTGGCTCCAGCTTCTTATTGAATGGATATTTGATAGAGTGGTATCGATCTTCTGTTCCAACTCTCAGCAAGAAAATGAGTGAGCATATTTTTAAGTCTTGAACCATTCCTTTAAATTACTTTGCATGGAAAATGATTAATTAAAGCAAAGTTCAAACTGTACTTGTGTTTTTAAGCTTTTTTCCACTAGTCATGCATATGTTAGGTTAGGGGAACAAAAGCTTATAATATGCAGGTCCATCCAGGCCCTCACACTGGATATGTTTTATCTATGTCATACTAGTTTAGACAGTAATTACAGAGGAATGACAAAGCCACAGTGATAACATCCCATAATTTTAATTAAAGGAGCTGTTGCTTTTGCCTTTTGTCTAATATTTTAAGTATCCTAAAATGTCAGACATTGATGTGGGAGTGAACTCGGTTTGATATAACTTATTATAAATGGAGCAGACAACATCTTAATGGTAAACGAATACAGACTCAAATTCTCCTTCCAGACAAACTGTCAAGTGGAAAACAAATGGTGTTATTTTTGTACACACCAGCCCCGCAATTCAAAGCATCCAAAAGTCAATATCCACACTTGGCAGTTTAGACAAAGATGAAGATAAGGTGTGAACGGTACAAACATTGCATTGTGGGACGGGCCCGGAGCACCAAATGACATCGATTGAGAGAGGCTCCATGTTTACACGCTGGGTACACTGGGGACTTGTGTCTTAAAGATGAGATGCTAAGAGGCTGTAACAGCATAATCATCGTCGTACAGCTATTTGTCAAAAATAAACCTAACACCAACAGGTGCAGAGGCTAGAAATGACGTGTGCAGATCTGACACATTTGTCAGCAGACTACTGATGAGCTGAAAACCATCACTAAAACACTCATTTTCTATTACCTGGGGAGTTTTCGAATGTGCTGCGAGAGCCGCTGCAGAACATTAATGTGAAGTCCATTTGGATGTGAGTGAACGCAGTGTATGCCTGCAACGGCTTTTCAAACAGACACACAATTTTTTTTTTTTTCAAACTCTGCAGATGAATATACCTTGTGGCACAAATTGTCAGGTCAATGCACAACTATTTGACCTACACGGAGCATATAAAGCTACGATGAAGGGATTCATATTGTATTGATTGATAAATGCATTTTCCTCCTCTGTGCAATTGGCTATCTGTCAGACCAGTGCACATCACTGGGGGCACAAATATGACCTTCTTTCTTATTGCTTGCCTTTTGTACCGGATGGCCTTGAATCCTCAGTGGACTCCATGCCTAAAATAAAGTTATTAACTTTGCAATTTCCAAAGTGTTGTGACCTTGCAGACTTGAAGTATTAAATAAAAAAAAAAAGGTGATCAGGGCGGCTCAAATAGGGAGTGTAGTTTTTGAACATTGTCCTCTGTTAATGAGGCATATTGTGGTAATGTGTGAGAACTCTTTTTAGTGCTTTACAGTTATGTAAAAAGGCATCTAATCCACTCCATTCCAGCTTTTATCACAGCTATCAAAAAGCAGAAAAGCAGGTATTTATGCTTATGCAAATGAGCACTGCTCTTAGCCTCCTTTCCTGCAATTGAACGGAAAAGAGAAAAAAAAAAAAATAATGGCTCGGTCTGCCATCGGCTTCCACTGATAGCTCTTCCTTGGCAGCAGTTTTGGAAACTATTTATTTTCTCTTCAGGACTGGCCCTTAGAAGGCTATTATGTAGTTTGTAACGACCCTTTACTCTTGTCTCATTTGCTTTCATACATCACTGGCTCATTTAAAGTGACCTTAAAAATAATGAGGACAGAATACCGCGACAAACTTGTGCGTGAGCAGATGAAAATCAGCAGGTATTTAACATTGTTTAAAATGTGTAATTTCAGTAAGTCTTTGAATTTGAGCGCATTTTCTACAATGTTGATGAAAAGCAACATTAAAGTAGGCCTGCACATTTTAAGTTGTTGATGAAAACACATGCACTTCCCCATAGACATCGTCCCTTGATTTAGAGATGTATTTAATTGATTTTATCTTGCATAATTCAGTTGCAGACTTTCTGGGTATTTTTGCATCTTCGTGTCCTGGATTTACTTGCATAAAATTCTGTTGCTGCCCCATTTTGGTGCGATATAAGTAAAAAAATTCCAAATATTGTACAATATCTATGCTTCAGCGCCATATAAAAGCTTGACAACTACAAACTGGTATTCAGGGTGCTTTTTTGTCTGTTTGTTATGGTTTTTAAACTCATTAATGTCTCATCAATAAATCATTTGGGACCAGGGACAGTTTGCACTTGCCCTACATATTCATGGGTAGATTAAACTTAATAATATTGATCGTTTTTTGCGAATGTGACAGTAGCGAGTACTATCAGAGTAATCAGGGTAAGAGTCAAATGAGGCTATTTCATCCTGTGCTTAGTTTGTCCCCTATTTTCCTCAATAAGATAGTTTTGTTTTAATAAAATAGCTGAACATTTGCCCCCCCTTAGCAGCAAATGACACTCAGGAATTTGTCAAGCACCCTAATACGTGTTGTTTATGGTGATGCAAATTATTTAGAGAATGCGAAGCAGGTGTGACAGCACCCAGTGTGATTTTGTGGGAATAATAGTTTTTACTTTATTTTCCACTTGAGTACCAGTTCTACTCTCTCATTTACATGCAAGAAACTCCACTGAGCAACCAGGAGTCTTCAAAGCCAGTCTCCCAGGTAATGGAGCAGCTTGAGATTTTACATCTGATCATCACCGACTGTAGTCTTGATCATGTAGATTCACACTGTGGGAAGAGTTCTCTATGTTTACAAATTCAGCCTGGAGTTTCAACTAGAAAGGAAATCACTTTTTAATCTTGAAAACACAATACTCTTCGATTAAACGTCTAATCTTACTGCTGGTCATGTCATTAAATTTGAGACATTTGTTGAATAAATGAAATTTTTCATTATTTCATTTGCACTTTTATTAGAAAAAAGACACATTGTGCATCATACTGTACAGGATAATGGTACATGAATAATATAACATGAATAAACATACCAATAACACATTTTATATCTTGGAGAATGCACTCAGCAGAGTGCAGATCTCAGCAGATGTGCTTGGGGGCATGTGGGTGAAGTTGTTGATCACTTGGAGCCCCTACTGACTAGTTAAGAGGAGTGAGGACTCAGCAGTCGATGACAGTATAAAACAAAACAGTCAATAAAATATTTTTTCAGCAATTGTGAATCACCTAAACCACAAGAGGACCTTGAGGATAAAGTCGTAAATGTGCACAAAAAATACGAGGGTGGTGGGTCCAGTGGTATGCGAGATTAGCTGCAGACAACAGATATACCCTGCAGGTTTATGCTAGGCGGAGATAATAATTTCTTTCAACTGAAAAAGAAAAAAAAATATGTACACCTCTTCCCCATCTAGCTTACAAATATTTACACCTTATAGGTACAACATAATAAGTTTATTCTAACAGTTTTTAAAAGATAGTTGCAACCTCTAAAGCTGTAGCTACAGTTACAATATTTGGGCTCTGTTTGTGGATTTCTGCCCCTCCAATAGCAGCCTCACGTTGTTGCTGAGGGAAGTAAGAAGGGAGGGTTCCTGTTTTGGAGAATGCTTGCACGCTGCTCCTTGATTTTGGGCGATTAGTGCCATAACAGGCATCCTTCCATGAGTGGGGATACCCATGAGGATTGTTGAAGACTGGTGCGGGGGAGAAGCCTATTGTGTATGCATTGTCTCTGGGTGCTCTAAAGCTCTGTGGTGGTACTACACAGTAGGTGCTTTGGCAATCCCCAGACAAGCTGTTAGCAGCGCTGGATGAACCTGAAATACAAGTGACACAGATAAAAAAAAATAAGGATGAGAAATTGCTGATATTTGATGCTACATTACCATCATTTATCATTTGTGCCCTCCTTGTGAATATTTTTCTTTAAACTGTAAGCATGTGATCTTAAAAAAAATTCAAAACTCAGAGTGAAAAAACTTACTTTTAGGTCTTGGCTGGAAGGTAATGAAGTTCCTCTTGCCTCCGTCACCACTGATATCAGAGTCACTGTCGTTAAAGTCGCTGTCCCCTTTGCCACTGTCCTTCACGCTCAGCTGGTCAGTGTTGCCAATGCCACTGCAAATACAATCAACAGATACAGTATGAGCCACCACTGCACCACATTAGCTTGATTATTGATGTCTCTTTTTTTCTCATGCAGGGCCTGTCTCCATCTAACCTCATTCCACAGGCATGCCACAAGCAACAAAATGTATGCACAGCGCATGTTAATTACCCTTGTTGTTCAGCAAGATTTGACTGAATAAAGCATATCCTATCTGAGAAAAGAAATTACATTTCGTTGTCTTACCTCACTTGCAAGCAGTATTTGTCACCTTGCCACACAGATGTTGCCTGGAAATGCTTGGAGGGGAGGAACATCTAAGAGAACAAACAAAATGACAGCGGAGAGCTTAGTTTCCATTTTTGGCACAGAGATCAAGGCAGCACTCTCTGGAACATCATATGCATATGAAAAAAAAGAGAAAGATGAAAAAATAAATACTCTTGTAGTTGACTTACCTTTGTCTCCGAGTCCCCACTCCTCTCCTCATAAAGACAGGAATCATCCAGAGAGGAAGAGGTTCTCTCGTGGAAGAAGCCTCGCTGGCCGGTGTATATGTTCGGTTCTGCAGATGCGAGCATGGGTAGGGGCATGGGCCTGCCATCGAACAGGCTGTGACACACTTCTCTCTTGGAGCCTCGGTTTCTCCCCCCACAGCTCAGTTTGCATGTGACAACAACCACCAGTATTGCAATCAGCAACAATGCACAACCCCCACTGAGCATAATTATTACAATTAGCGAGCCATCCAAAGTGGAACCTTCCTCATCGCCGGACCGCAACACGACGACGACTTGGTCTTCAGCAGGGTCTGTGTCTGAGATGACAAACCTGACGGTGGCGGTGCTCGAGAGTGGCGACCTGCCTTTGTCACTTACAGCAATTTTCATTTCCAGCACGTCTCCAATTTCAGCTGTCAGCCATTGTTTCAAAGCAATCTCTCCTGTGTCTTTGTTGATTGTGAAAAGCTTCAGGTCACCTTGGACAATTTGGTAGGAGAGCTCGCCGTTCACCCCCTCGTCCTCATCTTCAGCTGAGACGCGGAGGGCAAGGTAGCCGGCAGGTGCGTTAAAAGGCAGGGGGATATCAGCAGAGTCATTCAGGAGGACAGGGAAGGTGAAATATGGATAATTGTCATTCTGATCCACGACTCTAATCCTGATTGTTGAAGTGCTTGAGAGAGAAGGGGAGCCTCTGTCTTCAGCTTGGATGACTAACTCAATCTGCTGAAGAGTTTCATAATCAAAGGACCTCAAAGTATACAAAGACCCTGAGTTTGAATCCACAGAGATGTAAGTGGACACTGGAGATCCTCCTGGCACCTCTGAATCTATTACTTTGTAAGACACTTTTGCATTTTTACCCACATCTGGATCTCGTGCAACAAGAGTGGTTACATAAGAACCTGGAATATTATTTTCCAGGACTGAAACTTCATAAAGTGACTTGCTGAACAGAGGGGGGTTGTCATTCTCATCTGTTACACGGATGGTGTACTGTCTGACTGTTTTAAAAGGTGGGTTTCCAAGATCTTCTGCAACTACAGTCAGGTTGTACTCTGGGATCTTCTCTCTGTCTAAAGTAGTGCTGGTTGTAATCATAAAAGAGTCACCATAAGCCTGCTGGAGGGTGAAATGCTCGTGCCCGAGCAGGCTGACCCGCACGTACCCGTTAGAGCCAGAGTCTCTGTCCGAGGTGCTGATCAGAGCCACAAAACTCTCTGCAGCTGCAGCTTCTGTGATGTAGGCGACTCCATCACTGCTGGAAGTCATCGGTTTGATGTTGATTTCAGGTGCGTTGTCATTCACATCCACGATGTCTATCACAACTTTGCAGCTGGACGGGACGGGGTTCGCGCCCATATCTGACGCTCTGATCTTCAGCTCGTATGATCTCCTTTTCTCAAAATCAACCAGCGCCTTTAAGGTCACGTCCCCGGAATAAGGGTCGATGTGAAAAAGGCACTCAACCTCTGGCGACAACCCTTCAGCGAACGCGTACATCACCTCGCCGTTAATGCCATCATCCGGGTCAAACGCGTGCACTTTAAGAACACGGTGACCTATCGGAGAGTCTTCATTCAGCTCAACTTTCAGCGAGCTGTGCTCAAAAGTCGGGCTGTTATCATTAAAGTCCAGCACTTTGATATTTACAATCATTGACCCGGACTTAGCGTGCGCTCCTCCGTCAGTTGCGGTGACCTCGATCGTGTAGGAGTCCTCCACCTCCCGGTCGAGCTCCCGCATCAGCACCAGCTCAGCAAACTTCACTCCATCCTCCCGATCGTGCACTGCGATGTTGAAATGACTCGAGGGGGAGATGTTGTAGCTCTGAATGTAGTTTTCACCCACGTCTTGGTCGAGAGCAATCTGCAGTGGGAATCTTGAGCCCAGCGGAACATTCTCAACTATCTCCAGACTCGTATCGTTGCGCGGAAAATGAGGAGAGTGGTCGTTGATGTCTTTCACTTCGATCTCCACGTGGATGAGTTGAAACTTTTCCTTGGAGAAGGCCACGATGTCGAAAGTGATGAAGCAACGCGGAGATCTGGGGCAGTGCTGCTCTCGATCAATTATTTCTGCAACACTCAGAAGTCCGTCAGTCTCCCTCATTTGGATCACTGAAGAGTTGTTTTCCTGCATGAAGCGGAACGAGGTGTCAGGGTCATCGGCTGGATCAATCTTTAAATCTTGGGATAAATTCCCTATCTCAGTCCCGGGCGCATCCTCTTCATAGGTGAAATACCTTGTAGTTGTGCACTGAACAGTGCAAAATAAAGCGAGCAGCACACACAGTCTAAACTCTAATAAACTGCAGAATCCCATGTCGAGGAGTTACAAGTGCTGCTCAAAAAGACATAAGTGATGCAAACACACTTGTGCTATGTCAGGTCGAATCCCAACTGTGTTGAACTCTGACTTTGCTGTGGGACTATAAGCCCCGGTCTATGCAAATAGGCTGCCCCATCGACCAATGGTCTGCCAGTGGACCACCAACAGGGAGCGTTTGGCTCTGCAGCAGACTGCTGCTCACTTTTATGAGTGCAAATGGTTTATTAGATAAACTGATTGTGGAGGTTTAATCAGGCTGATAACAGTGTTGCTTAAATAAATCTGCTCGTGGCAATTAATTAAGTCACTTAGAGGACTGTATTTGATGGGACTAAGTGCCATCAGAAGCCTACCTGTTGAAAGCCCGAAGGATTGATTGGGCGTGTTAGTCAATCAGTTACAGGAAATTATGCAGAAGAGGAAAAATCCACGTCAATGAAATTAGAACTGCCGATAATTGCTGCAAAAGTAAACAAGTGTTCACAACATCAGAATCTCTTATGCGTATTATTGCTATGAATGAAGTTTTTTATTTGATTTTTTTACTCTCATTTAATTGTTTAAAAAAAAAACAATGTAATTGTAATAGAAACAGTTAGGTCTGACATCTTTGTTTTACATGTTGGAGCATCAAGGCGTGAAATTTACTCTGTAACAAGTAAATGAACTGAATTTACAATGTACATAAATAACAGGAACATTATAAGCAAAACGCTCATAAAGCATCAAAAGCACTGATAATATACATCAACCACTTTCAGAGTGTTTCATTAAATGCATATGTTATATTATTGGATGCATTTTATTGATGCATTAATGTGTAAGTAGCATTTCAGTTCAATTCAATTCAATTCAGATAACTTTATTTATTCCCTGAGGGGAATTTAAAAGCGAACATTTCAGCAGTTGGTCCAGCTGGAGCTGGGCTTTTTCTTTTTTATGAAATGCTAAGTCAGTTTAACAACAACAATACATCTTCTTTCAAGTTTATTATTTAGTTATGCAGTAACTATAACTGTCAGGTAAATTAGTGAAAAGTAAAATATTCCCCCCTGAAATGTTGAGGAATACAGGTATAAATAATAAACTATGATGTAAAATGGCAAAACTCAAGTAAAGTACTTAAAACTATAGTTCTCACAGGCAGGCTACTACTCCACCACTAAGTAAAAGCAATGGGAAATGGAAATTAGGACACTTAAGAAAGCATCTAACACTGCAGGATCATCAAGGCAGATGAATTTCATATACGAGCTGTTTAAATAAACTTATGCAATATAATCACGCAGTCCCACCAACACTTTACCCTGACATTTAAGCTTAATAAAACCCAAACTATGATTCCAAACATCATTTTTATTTAATACCCTTTTTTTCCCCTTCTCAGTACCCACTCATGTAAACACAGCCAACAAATAAATTGCCTAATAAAAGAAAAGCAGAAATCTCTCTTTCTGTTGTGCAGCTGCAGACGATGCTTCATCTGCTCAAACAGCAGAGGAGGAATTTCAATGCAACGCTATAAAGAAAACCCACAATGCTAAACAAGTGTCATTTGATTAGTGCTGTGTTTTGGACACCCACAATGTTAATTGCATGTAGAATATCACTGTGGCTGTGTGTTTGAGAAGAAAAAACGTCCTGCATAATCAAGACCATCTGTACTGTAATCAGCACTTAAATGCACTTAATTTAACCTTTTCAACAATAGTTCTAAAGCAAGAGCCTTATATGTCAGAAGACAAAGGATGGAAAATAAACTATACTAAATGATCCCCCCCTCACACCTCTCCCACCTACCCACATAGACACACACACACACACCAGAAACAGCTCCCATAGTGAGAACAAAAGAGCATGAGTCAACCAGACTTTTGTCAACCATATGGGTGATTAGCTTCTGCTGATTAAAAGGCGTCTATGGCCCTTCAAAGGGCTCTTGACACCTCACAAAAGTTTGGGCAAGCTCTGTCTGAGCCTCCAAGAGGGCACATACAGTGGGGTGTTAAAAATCACACAATAAACAGCCACAGAGACCAGAGATGCTTGTGATACTGTGTCAGTGAGAGGTGATAAGTGGCTCTGTGCTGCCATATTTAAAGTGTTACACAAGACCGGTTTTGCTTTTGCATTTAATTAAATGATAAATGCATGAAGATAAATACTATATATCTTATACTAAATCCTTATTCCATCCATTCATCCATCCATCTATCCATCCATTTTCTGACATTTATCCAGGGCTGAGTCATGCTGTCAGCAGGCTAAGCAGTATATTCCAGATGTCCCTCTCTCTCCCTGTGAGGATCTTGAGGTATTGAGTAGGAGTTTCTGTTACAAATTCACCCACTTCAAAGTGCAGCAAGAAGGGAAAAAGTCTAATAGAGGTCAAAACTCTAGCAACACTTGTAGTTACTTTAAGGTTGTTTGTAATGTGTTTCATGACGACTCTGATGAAGGCCACATGCCAGAACGTGTGGATCAAGAAGAATTTTCAAAGGACCTTGGTTCCTTTCTGGGTTTGCCCTGGATTTTCCTTCCAGTCTGACCTGGAAAACAAAAAGAGGTGCGTGGGAATCATCCTGATCAGATGCCCACACCAGCTGGATTGGCTTCTTTTGCCGTGAGAGCAGCGGCTCTGCTCTGAGCGCCCTACAGATGTCCGAGCTCCTTATCCTATCTCTGTGGATGACCCCAACAACCCTGCACAGGAAACTCAATACATCTACTCCTAACAGCTCATAACCACAGGTAAGGGTTGGAACAGGTGAGTAGAAGGCCTCCTTCTTCAGCTTGGCTGCTTCTTTCACCTCTGATGTCCACCAGCAGGTTGACAGCCACCGACGACCATCTGACCACAACTCCAAGAGCTGTTTCAGCAGCAGAAGCTTTGACCACCATGGCCCACTCAGAGCTCAAGTCCCCAGCCCCCGCTGAAGAAGTGAAAAACTTACTCCAAAAATGGGAGTTTAAGACCTCTCAGCAAGACAGTACCATTTCATCTCATCACCACAATGCCGGAGACATAACAGCCACAAGTTCTGATGATACAGCCACAAAGTCGATCATTCTGATAGCATACAGTCATGACTCATCTTATTCCCAACGCTGTGTTTGACATAGCCATCGCATGACTAGCACAGAGGTCTAATAACAAAGCGCGAGTCGGGTTCACATAGGGCAGACCACATTTACTATAATAAAAGTTATAAATGTGAACATTGATTTTCTTTTTTCAGATAATGTTGCCTGCTGTTCTTGGCAAGAATACCAGGCAGCATGAACACACACACACACACACACACACACACACACACACACACACACACACAAAAAAACAAACAGTTAAAACACTTTCCAGCAGAGCGGGCCAATTCATAATGTATGCTATTGAGAGCTGCAGTGGCGGTATTTACATATTGAACTTGGAATGTGCTTCAGTCGGATCACATTACAGCAGAAGCAGATCTTAGGAGTTTGTTCTCAAATCCACAAAACGGCGAACCAACAAGTGTTTTTTTTTTTCCTCCAGATGCTGAAGCTTGTATTATGCCACAAATCATTTAATTGAGCGTTATTTTATTTTATGCGCTTAGGCTGGCCAATACAAAACCAGGCATAAATCATTTATCTTGTAAGTGCAACAGCATTGCATCATCATACACAGTACTCAACAGTGAGTGAGAAATATTATGATGTTCAGTTGAGTGTGAACATTAAAGGTTGCCTCTATCTCTCATAATCTACTCCTTTCTTGGTTATGTTTATTCACTCTCTATCTCTATTTTCATCCTTAATTAAAAACAAGATCAGGCTGAACATATGAACACCAGAGGGGGGGATCAAACATAAGATACTTTTCTGCCATTACCAGACACACAAAGCCTTCAGCACAATAGTCCCATGCTGGCTGGGTGTTGAAATCCAGGATTTTATGGCTATGAGGAGTCAGAAGGTAAGGCAGAATTATTAGCCAAATTAGTTGTTTGCCACTAAGAGGATTACACTTTAATCTTATCAAATGTCTCACGCACTTACCACTTTGTGTTGAGACGAGTTTTCAAGGTAACAACGGAGCAGCTGCGGATGCAAATACTCAAGTCTAAAATAAAAATCACAGATGTGACGATTAAAACAGCAGCTGCACAGGTGACTTGTTCATTTGTGGTTTTCTTTAACTATCATGTTTTGTGGGAGCAAAGTGCCTCAATGTGTAACAATGCATCCTTATGTTGTTTCTTTCTTTTTTTTTTTTTTTTTGCCTGATCAATGCACCACTACAAGGTCACCAAAGGTCTGACCACAAACAAAACCCGGCTAACACAAGAGCGATACTTGTTTGTCACTTAAGTCAGGTGATTAATGCAGATCACGGCTTGATTAAGACCTGTGTGGTGACAGTAAGAGCATTGCAGCAGATTAATGGCTTCGGCCATCTGTTCTTTCACTGAGGTGATTTTAATTAACGGTAAGAATACTGTTAATCTTGCCCTGGCAGTCAGCATCACAGTAATCACAATGATGGTCAGAAATCAGTCCCGATGTCAGCGAACGAGCCTTTGACATCATTTGGAGGCCATTTGAAGATTGTGTCTTCAGCACCTCACACACCACCAGGTAGGAAGGCAGGAGAAGCATTTGGTGACACTAGGAGCAGTAATCCTGGCATATGCCACTGGGAGCAAATGTCTCATAGGCCCACCTTTTGGATAACAGCCACAGTGTCACCCACTGCTAGAAAAATTGTCATCCAGGGTTTTTTTTTTTTTCCAATTTTCACAGATGCTAGGTTTCCAGTTCTTGGGAAAATACTTTGAGAGTAAAAGGATAAAAAAAAGTTTTCTAGAAATGGTATTCCTGAAACCTTCAGTGTTTTTTCTCATTTTGAATGTTTTCAGTCTAATTTTGTCAGGTTACTCTGTGGGGATTTATTATCAATGCCAAAATATACAGTCAAAGTCATTAACAGGTAAACTAGGAATAACAGAGTTTTATTAATGAGTTTCAGTTCATCTGAGTTTTTATATTCCTGCAAATATCTACACAATGCACAGTGGCACAGATACAGAGTAAAACCACATACATGTAGGGATGTTTACAGAAAATGATCATGAAGCCAAACAAGTATATTTTCTGCAACATAACTAAGACACTGACACTGAACAAAAAAGTTAATCAGCTTTGTCTCCATAATCGTCATGGTACGAGTTCACAATGGCATCACGGACTATGGTGACAAATGTTACACCATCTTCATAAATGACAGTTATGATGCCAATTTAGGGATCATGAGTGTTGCATGTTGTCACAGATGAATAAATGTTAAGGAAGTTCACTCATCTCAAGTCATTTCATTTGCATTACACTTTGACAGATAACATTACTACATTTAAAAAACATACTTCTACTAATACAGAAAGGATCTAAATAAAAACAAGACTAAACACATATATAATGAGTGAAAATTGACTATATATAACCATACCTGTGCTGTTTCTTGGTATGACTGAACTCTGTAAATCATCTGGTAGCTGGCATTTTAACTACATATATGCAAGCCTTGCGGCTAAATGCCTAAATGAGCTCCTCTGCTCATAATACAACCTTGAAAAGAGATAGACTTGTATTCATGGCACATCGTTTATTAAATTTAGACTTTCACAGGGTTTTTTTTGTTTTTTTTTTCACTAGAGCTGAAAATTCATCGAGCTTTTTTTCAGGCCAGTCCCTTATCAGTTTCCTCATCTCACTTTAACCTCAGGTGCTCTAATAAACTGGGGGTATACATGTCACTGTTCTGGTCATGAGGGTCATGTGGAAGGTTTAATCTCGGCCATTTGGGCTGTCTGAAAGGCAGATAAAACAAGATTATCCCATGCTTATACTGGCCCTCGGTGTGACGAGAGAGGGTGGAGGCATGTGAGCAGCAGCTGCGGAGGTGCCAAATACTCAGACCGGCTAGTGGTCTCTGTTGCTTTTGGCACCTCCTGCGGCGTCACAGGCACAGATAACCCTCAGACCACAGCTCATCCTCACAGCTCTCCAACTGATTACAACTGGCCAAATGTTTAACATACTGTCCCTAATCACACTTAACATTCTGTCACAATATGGTCCTAAATAGCTTTTAGGGCAATATAAATCACATAGGTACTTGTAGCCTTGATGTTATGGCGTCTAATTGTTTTCTCTTCCTATTTAGCTTCCTTTCCTACATTTGCAGCCCTGTAGCTAATGCATTCAGATCATTTCAGGAGGGATGAAATCTCGTTTGCACAGCTACTGAATTTAGGACATACGAGAGACAACTTAAAAAGATGTATTTGTAAAACAAAGATCAATTATGGAAATAAATGCATAACATAAGAAAATCATAAAAGCGTCTTATTTTTTTTTATGATAAATTAATTAGTCTATTAGGGCCAAGCATGAATAATACAGGGTTTGCTTGTAATAAGATCTCAGTGGACTCTACATGTTTTAAACAAATTCAGATCATTAATATGGATGCCGTGTAAACATGTTTCTAGGATTTTTTCGTGTTGGCCACAAAAGGCTGAGTCTATTAAGAAATTTGGAAAGACAGATTTTGTTGTTTAAATCTCCTAAAAGCCGAGGCAGATCAAAAGAGGCATTAGTATTCAGAGACAAACCATGTTTGGCTGAGGTTCCTCTTCCCCCACTCAACTCCAACCATTCCCCACTGTGTAACTAATGCTCGCTGCCTGAGAACGATTGGAACAACAGTTGCTAGCTGCTCTTCATTATGCATAAGCATTTTGGAATATGCCTTGGCCATATGCACAAACAGGTATGTTGCTGCTGCACATGAGAATATCTGTCATTATAGTTTAAGCACTGAGTGAAAAATTCAAAATCCTGTCTTGCCATCATTAACAAAATATCTGCTGAAGGATCATGATGACAAACAAAGCAAAACAGGTTTTGGAATCGAGGCCAGTCATTTCAAAATGGGGAGTCGACCTTTAAGCTTTGGATTAAAACCAGGGATGAGAGTGCCATCTACAGGCTGAAACTTTGTCATGGTAACATCAGATGATGTGAAAAATGCTGAGGACACGTGTGCCTCTTCACACAATGCTTTTTCACAAAGAAACAGATCATTAACTCTCTCATTAATTAATGATTAATCAGTATTTGAACCACCTGTTTGAGGGAACATGTTGTCCTGACAGATGATCCAACAGCTCATTAGTGCAGAGGAAACCTCAAAATAGTGCCCCATCCGATTGGATCCGACTTGAAAATCAGCTCCACTCGTCTTAGCGTGAAGTGTGTGCTTTATACTCTCTGTTTGGTAAAGGACCCACTATGGGTTTCAGTTCAATTACGAGGACTACTTCGCATTTCATGCTTCATATTGAATTTCACTGCCTTAAGCCACATGAATGAGGGCCCCAAAAGATCAGCAGGCCTGCACATTAACCTTCAGTGATATCCTGTGTGTGATGGTTGCAGGCACATATTTGACTTGACATAACCATATCCGACTTTCACTTTGATTTTCATTTTCCACGTCACTGCTGAACTGGTCATTGCAGATACTACAGCACCGAAAATCTCCTTGTTTCAGTGCGTCTGCACCGAGCATGTAAACACTCAGGATCCATATTTCCATGGCTGGTTGGCTGTTACTATATCAGGTGAGGTAAATAAGAATTTGCCTGGTTGTCCGGGCTGTGAATAAATTTGATTCCCTCTTGGACGTTTATATTATTCAAAGCGGGAGAGATTAAGTACTGCCCTCTTTCTATGTGTGTCTGTGTGTGTGAGCATGTAAAAATGTCTGTGCATGAGTATATTTATACGTGCCTCTGTGTGTATGTCGATGTCAATGCTAATTTGTGCCTTTTCAAGGACCAGGTCTCTCTCCTCCTCCACCTCCTCCTCCTCCTCCTCCTCCTCCTGCTTGAATATATTTCACATCTCCATATTGCCATCCTAGAATGTCGCCTCCTTGAAGCAATTTCCTCTCAGCCATTATCTGATGGGTGAGAACTGCTTCCCATTGGCAGGTGCAGATGATACTTGGGCTGGGCAGGAGCTGGCTGCTAAACGTGGGACTGGCTCCTTACCAAGCTTCCAGTCTGCCTGGTCCTGACTGCCCCCACAGGGCTGGCCACTGGGGGCGGACTGTTGGGCCAACTGGCCACTGAGGGGTGTAATCACTCCCTCTGACATATTTGGCACAAGGCTCCCCATTTGCTCCACGACAGAAAAAGGCCTGTGTGAGCGTCTTGTGCTTAATCCTGTTAGGCCAGGAGATGGCAACATTGAGGTGGGTGAAAAGCATTTGAAACACTTCAGCCCCTGTAATGGTTCATATCACATGAGAGGCTAAAGAAAGCAAGTAAGGATTAAAGAGTCATGATAATTTATGAAAAGCATTCCACTTGATGGTCCTCTATTATGTTCAATGTTATTTTGTTCACAAGGAGAATAAAATAACAGGGAATATATATTAATTATTATGTAAAATTTGATACAATAACAACAGAAAAAGAGACAGAAAATTACACTTTATAAGCTTTATGAATATGGTGTAAACCCTTTTTCAGTGCTTATTGATTTAATTGCATTGAATTTATTGTATTAACACTGTTCACACTGTTTATTAAAGGTGTGTATTCGTAGATAGAAGGTTTGAGACGCAGAGAGGAGACAATACCACCTTATTTTCTGCCTTTACTTATAAGAGTTTACAATGAATGCAGAATCGCAACAAAGGCACTGAAGAGGATGTCTGTGGTGTATTATGTGTTCGTGTTTGTGTGTGTGTGTGTTCGTGTTTGTGTGTATGTGTGTGTGCATGTGCACGAGTGGAGCAGAGAGATAGATTAATGTTGAGGGGCATCAGCTTAGAGGCTGTTTTGTTTCCCCACTGTGTGCCGAGTGCGGAGAGGAGTTAAGGGATTCCAATCTGGTCGTCGAGTCCTGCGGTGCGAAGAATGTTTGGAGTGTGCTTGGTGATAGCGGACTCCATTACGGGGCTGAGTCTCAGGGTAGCCTGCCATTGTACCGGCAAGCGAGGAGGTTAATCAGATCCCAGCTCCATTATGAATGCTTGCCATTTCTAAAGGGCTCTATGAATAGAATACTGTAAGCTCTCGTAAAAATGAATCTGGGCTCTGTGCTTTTACAGAACAAGGCCTGATAAAGAATAGAGTTGGTGTACAATTGAGGAGATTTCACATTCTCCAGAGCAAACCCAAATGAGTGTTTTATGGGGGCCTAGTTATTAATTATCCAAGATTAAGAAATACTCTTTCCAGCTCTGGAACGATGTTTTCTCATGTCTGCTTTGTTTGCTGTTGAGGGCAGATTAACTTAATTTATTTTTTTTAAACTACTAAATTAATTTTTTTTATTGTGAGTCGATGACATCTGCTTGCACAAATTGGCTAGTATGTTATCAGTTTCTCATTAAACCGACTGACAAACTTTGCTAAATGTACTTTTAAGGCTAATGTTTCAGCTAATGATTATCTATGTTTTATTTTATTTATTTATCATTCCCATTTGTTCATTTTTCACCTTTTTATGTCTTATAGTGGTTAAATTAACAGCTTTGTTGATAACCTTGACTGGTAGAAGGAGCTTAGGATCGACCCTTTAAACCCCTCACACATAAACACTCATTTATTACAGGCAGATGTTTGGCAGCGTCGCTGGACGTCATCCTTTCTGGAGTGCACCGTTAGGTTTCTTGAGCTGCTGTGAGCCAAACTCTTCAAAACATCAGTAAAAGGTGGCAACTACTTGACAACACCACTGATGTGCCTCTACTCAAACTCCCGGCTGTAAATCTTTTAGATTAGGACGCGGGTGAATGGTGCTGCTTGTCTGATAGCACTGCAGATTTATGACACCTAATGTCCTGTATGCTAACCATCTGAGGGGGTCAAACCTTAATGATGACACAAAGAAATGATGCATCAGACTCTCTAATGTTTTGTTGTTGCCTTTTTTTCACACTGACTCTCGCTTTTTTTTTGTCTCATTTATTTGCTGATCATTTATCTGTGAAAGCACTTGAAATTCAGTTTGAAGAGTGCACTGTTTAAAAAAAAAGGGCATTATGAAGGTAACAATTACATAATGTTCCTTTGGGATTTCAAATATTTACCATGAATCACAGTCCAGCTCACAGCGTAGCACGTCTGAGTGGAAAAAGTGAATGAAGACCACAATAAGGCATGACTTTTGGGAATCATTCAAACAGGAGAATCAGCAGACTGCCATCAAGACAACACGCACTAACTGTGATTTAGAGAGCAATAAACGCACGTCTAATAGGGTAGTTCACATTTCACACAATTTATAGAAAATCTAATTTCTTTGTGAAGGCACAGAAGCTAAAATTCAACTAAGCTTTGCAGAACAACACAGCACTTATATGGGAAGAAATGTGTTAACAGGCTAGACAGTCCTATTCTCAGCAAAGAGGTATTTAAGTACTGAAGATGAAGTGAGATGGAAAATCTCATTTCCATAACAGAACAGGAAAAACAGTCTGGCAGAAGGTGTTTTTCTTTTTTTTTCACTCTCTCTCTCTCTCTGCTGAATTGTCAGAGCAATCACGGTCGAGCCGCAGCCAGGGCAGCAGACTAAAAGAAGTGGGGGTCGGGGGAAAATGGGTTTGGGGGTGGGGGGTGGGAGTTGTGTGTGTGTGTGTGTGTGTGTGTATGTGTGTGTGCAGGAGTGGTGGTGGTGGTGGTGGAGGCGAGGGGGGAGTTGAGCCCTTTTCCCCAAAACACATACAAATGAACTTGAACAATCTCATGCTCATGCACACAGCAGTAGATACACATAGATGCAGGGATGCACAAACAGTGCTTAGTCTCAGAGGAGCAGACAGTGAGCACATTATGCAAACAGAGGCTTTGTGTGTATGGCTCCGAACGTGCCTGTGTGTTGGAGGGAGAAATTAGACTGATTAAAAAACCAGGAAAAAATCACAAACTGTTAGATGGATCTCCTAGGGGCTAATTAGTATGTTGAATCTTGAGCCAAAAACACACTGTTTAACAAAATCTGGAAATGTAGGTATGTTCATGATTTGTTTTTCTGAGTTCTATTTTAAACACTGGACATGTTTACACATCATATGCCAACCCCTGTGCACAAGAGCAATATGGAAGAAATAACTAACATGCAATGAGTTTCGGGGGCATCACATTTTTTTTTCTTTTTCTTTTTTTTTTTTGTTCCTCTACACATTCAATTTCTTTGCAGAAGTTGAATGTGGAATGCAAGGCTCCAGTGTTCCTTTGGGTTACGAGTTGTAGGAGTTGCTATAGAATGAGCTGAATGGAGAGTATGGACATAGAGCAGTGATCAGTCAGTCTGCAAGCACAAGATCAAACTTTCATGTTGAGATCAAGGTAACAGCGGAGTACATTTTGGTGCTTCAGGAGCAGGAAATGAACTACTGTTAGCGTTTCCATTGTGAGTTATGCAATAGAACGACTAGAGGAGCCTGCAGGAGCAAAAATTGAAATGACCCTCCTCAAAACAGAATAAATATTTAATTCAAGCCGAATAATAGACTATCCCAGAATGTTTTGTCCTTCACCAAGAGCTGAGCACTGGAGATATTAGTTCAAGGGAGAGAACAATAATCAGCACAAGAGCCAATTCTGTTCACCTTATAAAAGGGAAATCTGAACAGTTCCCTGCTCTTCAATCTAACATTTATAAACTTTAGATTTTTAATGTACCTGCTATCAGCACAGTCCGTCAGCCCTTATGAATAGATTCAACAACACACAGAGACAGTGAACACAAGGAGATCTGTTTTAAGTACAGGCAGAATTTAGTTTAATAATTAAACCTTTCTAAATCTTTCTTACAATCTTGAGCTTTCAGTATGCTACACAGCGAGACCTGATGATTTCTCCTTGTACTCCTCATGTTAACAGGGCAACGGCGCTCCCTAGACTGAATGGCCATGACATGACATTCACTTTCACAGATATATAGAATGGAAAAAAAAGCTATCGACTTCCATACATAATGCATTCAATTATCCAGTGCTTTGGACTAGAAGTGGCTGCATGAATGACAGATTTAAAATAATAGCCTACTCATTGGCTCCACTGCAACAAATACAGTGTAGTTTTTTTTTCTCCAGTGACCCTGGCTGCAAATCAAGAGACGGGTCTATGGCAGCACGCGTGAAGAGAAGAAAAGTATACTGCTGTATATGATGAAGAGCACTGTTGAAATCTCTGGTGCGACTGTGGAAAACTTGGGTGGTATTTTAGAGAAAAATCTGATGTTTGCACTGAGTGATTTCATTGGCTGCCTCAGTCTTTGCTTGGAGCTGCTGTATCCGTTTGAAGCTGTATGGCCAGCAGGGCACACATGGAAATAGCCACCAGCAAACTAGCAGGTCAGCGAAGCACACCTGTGCCTAATTATCGTTTTTGTGTCTGCTCCTCTGTGTGTGTGTGTGTGTGTGTGTCTGTGTGTGTGAATCAGAGTGGTAAAATGGCTGTGGACTCAAAGTAGCTACATCAACCACTACAAGGCTGATACTACAGAATGTTAGATTTAACCCCACATGTGGAGTGTGTGGCTAGAAACATCTGAGTCAGCCGGGGTAAAGAACGGCGATTTAAACATCAGTAGCCGGGGCTTAACACCCTCTAATCTTATACATTCAATTATCAATGAATACAGCTGTCAAATGGTTACCAAAGCACTGTTACAAGCAGTTTTATTGATTAGATAAAAAGGATTAGCCTGCATGAAAAAGGGCAAAAAAAAGGAGTACAGGAGGTTAACGGACTATCAACATGCTCATCCTCTCCTCTATGTGACCCAAATTTACCACCAACACGCCTCCTCTCATGTGCCACACCTTAATGGAAACCGTCTCCAGATCGCCACCATGCAGCCAAACCAGCCTTAAAACTTTAAAAAACCCAATCTGAGAAAAAACAGCAACAAATAAACAAAAAAACCATCTAGCAGATAATAATCCGTGCTCCACTGGAAATAAAAGACAGCAACAGTTTGACAGCAGTACAGCATAAAAGTAAATTATTTCACATGCCCTCTGGCTTGTACATACTGTCCGTTTTACAGATATTCACCCTGCACAGACAGTTACAGGTCTGTGCGTCCTTGAGGCAAAGCATTGCTCTCTGCAAATCACTATGCAAAAACCCCCCCAAAACAAACAAACTACCGCTTTACATTTGCAAAATTTTAACAAATATTTCATTACGCACCCACACATAATAGCCCATGAATTGAGACAAAGGTCAGTTCAGCTTTTTGATTGATAATAAATTATTACTCTAAGCACATCCAAGCATTCCACTCAATAGTTTTCTTCAGTGTTGAAGACATTTCAGCAATGTAACATGAATCATTAAATACACCCGAGCTCTACATTCATGATGTACTTGGAGCATTGTGTGAAACTAGGTTTTAAAAGGGAAGAACAAAGATTTGAGTTCACAATTTAAACTTTGCATTCCAGCTTAATGTAGCATTCTGCACGGCGTTTCACTCCACACAAAGAGTGTCCTTCACCAACTGTTCTTGCCGCATGAAAAGAGTTTTGCTTTATTCCAACCTCACCTACAGTATCACAACTCGCACACATGTATCACTGAGCCACTTGGCCCCCTTTAAATCTGTTGGTTGATACCCAAAGTAAATGGCTATATTTTCTCACGTGCCAGTGGAGGTTTTAATGCAGGTTTTGAGTTTGTTTTGGACATGTGGATGATCCAGATTAGCATAGGCACTGTGTTTTACAGCGACCCGTTTGCATAGACTTGAAAGATATTTTTTCAATTCCGCATAACAGCTTTAAAAAAAATCATATAAACTGCATTAAAATCTATATTACAATATTTCACTGTAATGTTGAGGCAAATTTTTGGGGGGCAAATGTGTCGAAATCTTATCAGTTGAAGCCAAAATATCTGCTTGGCTTCAATCACTGGTGGTTAATGAATAAGTTTGATAATAAACATTTTTCTTATTCTCAACAAACTATTTAAAAACACCACTGTCATCAATAAAGTATTATCCCTTTAGCCAAAAGCCTGATATATATACATTTTTTTGTCTATGTCATGTTCCTCCACTTTGTCCAAGCACTAAAACACATCAGGGAGCCACAGTGATGAACTACATGCCTTCATTTCAATACAAATGGGCACTAATTTTCAGTCAATCCTAAAATACACTTACCTGGTGTCATTATTATTCACCAGTGCCACAAAGCTGCAGATTAAAATAGTCCTCAACGGATCCGCTACTTACTGTTATTTGAATAAAGCTTTTAAAAGACCAAAGTGTCCAGCTGGTTTCAGGAAATGATTTCGCCTATTGTGTTAACCTGTTATAAGGATTTGTATCTTGTCTGTGTTTGGTGCTGAGGGCCGCACAGTCCTTTCAGTTTATGTTTGGCGACAAGTGTAGTTTGTACAAATACTGAAAGCAAAACTCTCCACTGTTGTTTCCTACCTGTACACTCTGAGCGCTGTCACCGCCTGTCACCACAGAGCTCAAGCAGAGAACTCTCTTGTCAGCCTAAATCACTTTCTCTGATGCTCCCTCATGTTCAGCGTCTCTCTCTCTCTCTCTCTCTCTTTCTCTCTCTCTCTCTCTCTCTTGGTTGCACGTTTCCACGCAAACTGCTGTGCACAGCGAGAAAGCATGGAATCTGTGCGCTCTGCATCGGGCGATCTGGACATACTGTCAAAAGTGAAGTGTTGAATCAAACTGACAGTTCAGACATGCAAAGAAAATACCCCAAGAATTTTCATGGCTTAAGGAATGATCGTCTTCAATTTTAGATGGTGCAAGTGTTGATAAAGCACTCCAACCAAGCTGGAGGAATGCTTGTGTAAACTTGTATGTGGCCTTCGCTGGTTTCGCTCGTTCTTTTTCTTTTTTTTCTTCTTTTTTTTTTTTTGAAGAGCACGCAAATCTTCTCAACACCACAAGACATTCCAAATAAATTCTTCATTGGCCTGTCAAAATGCTTTTCCTCTCCCTTCAACACCAGCAAGAGACCACCGTGATCTACTATGAAATGGCCTCATTGTGGAGGGCATCAAGGATTTCTACGGCTCCATCTCCGGGTGTGCTCTGAACTGTGAATTTCACATTCAGACAGCCCAGGACCCAAGGCCATGAGCCGCCAGCGCTGCTGAAGCACTCTGTTGCTTCACACATTTGAAATTGGCTGACATGTTTAAGTTTGCCGTACCTTTGCTCAATCTTTGTGTGATTGCTCTCTGGAAACCCGGGCAAAGCCGAGTGACTCAAGACCTACATGTGTCAGGGCAATGAAGTCCTGCCTTCTCTAATTTTAGGCTGCATTTCCAGAACTGCCATATATGCACATTTTGATGAGATTTACGGTACATAGAGGAGTGCTGCCAGACACATCAGCATGTAACATGGTAATCTGAGAGAGGATATTTGACAGATAGTTTTCCATTTGGTCTCAGTATCCCATGGTGCTGTAATCCTTTAATATCTTACCAATAACTATTAAGGATTTAATGTCACTGGCACTCTGTCGGGGTTTGACTTGATTCTCTCTCAGTTCTCCTGAACCCAGGGCAAGGATGAGACTGACTGAGCCCATAAAATCTTTAAAAGTCTCAACTCGTGGGTCGCAGAATCATCCGTGCAGAACAGGATGTTCAGAGGCTGTAAAACAGGAAGTCAATGTGACCGTTTCGACCTGAGTCGGCGCAGCATATCCATGTCAAGTTAACTCTCAATCGCCTCTGTGGAGTTTTGAAATAAGACATGAGGTAATATTAGACTCTCACAAAGCAAATAAAAGAGAAAGAACCTTAATATCTTGTCTGAAATATAAAAAGTCCTGTAATTCACTTTGTTAGGGTTCCCATTAAGAAGCTTTGTCATCCAGACTGTTTATATTGAAGCTCAAACCAAAGTCAGTCACAGTGTGAAAATAAATGCAGTGCACCCAAGCTACAGGGATGAAAAAAAAAAGAATACTCCACATTTTAAGTCTCCTCAAAAATCCCCCATTTAATTTTTCATGGCCGTACCTTTTAAGAGACATGTCAGTTTGATTTAACATTGGGCTGACAGTTATTGGTTTTTGGTGTTTACCTCTTATCACTTCAGAAAACTGGGGAGGCCAATTTACACTCTGGATGCACATAAAGCGGCATCAAAAATTAAGATCTTGACGCCCTGGAAACATTATAAAAGCTTTCTATAATGCCGCTCTGTGTGTAATTGGTTATGCTTTTTTCTGTGTTTGTGTGTGCATCTGCGTGAGTGTGCATGAGTGTGTGTGCGTGTGTGCGTGTGTGTGTGTGTGTGTGTGTGAGTGTGGTAAAAGGATGGCAGGCATTTTAAATTTTATCAGTATTTCCTGTGTTTAGACTGACATACCCCCACATACTGAAGAGCCATTTCTAATGCTTTTCTTTCTACCTCCTCATCTGCAGCCTCACTCACTCACTCACTCACTAACTCACACACTAACTCACACACTAACACACACACAAACACACACACACACTGGACTGGAGGACAGTTTGTGTCTGAATGATGGAAGTGCAGACTGGATGTTGTTTGTTTTTTTTTTTACTCCCATTACGGATGCCCAGAGCTCGCCTTTGTCAACTTAGTATTTTACATAATAAACAACCAAATAGCATTTAGTGTTTTCATTGACACATATGCTGGCATATTTGGTAAAGGAAATCTTTAAAAGGGGGGCTTACAGTGGAGAAATTGTCTCTAGTGGTTCAAAGGATTTGAAGTGCGAGAAGAGAGGATTGATGTTTGCGCTGCAAGCCCCTGAGTAGAACTGGCCCAGGGTCTAATCAGAGACCAACAACGCGGGCCCCCCCCCCCCGCCCCCCCCCACGCCCCCAGGGGGCCGGGGGGGTGGGGGGGGGGGGGGGGGGGGGGGGGGGGGGGGGGGGGGGGTGGTGG
>JAQMCX010000011.1:9928652-9962029 GCA_029814765.1 Acanthurus leucopareius | reverse complement strand
TTTTATTTGCTTTATGTTTGTTTTTTTTTTTGGGCTGAAAGCCCTTTTTTTAAATTGGCCATGGGTATAAACTTTTACAAAAAACCCACCCCCCCCCCCCCTCACACACACACACACACACAGCCACAGGATTTTCTCTCACTATTCAGGGGCTGATAGATGAGCCTCTCTTTGTATTTCAGCCATGCACTTTCTTAAATCTGAAAAGCCAATTCATCTTGGGCAAACGCAAGAGGAGGAGGGAGCAAAAGAAGAAGCAAAAAAAAAAAAACTTCAAAACTCTTTCTTTTTTTTTTATTTCATTTTTTCCTCTCCTTGCCGGCGCTCGAGTGTCATTCACGAGCTCTCTGAGCACTTTGTCTCTCCTTCATTAATTGTCTCAGTGCTTCACCAATGTCACGTGCTCAGACTGCGACCAAAGCTGAAGGGGGGTGGGGGGGAGTAACCTGTGCTATTCCCCTCTGTCCTGTCCTCCATGGTGATAACTTCACAAAAGCAATGGCACAGTCTGCACAGATTCATCAGGGGAGAGATATCACAGAAAAAGGAGGGGGAAATGTGTTTATGTTTCCTGATGGGCTGAATTAATCTTTGCTTTTTCAGGTACGGCGCTTCTCAGACATTCAGGCACAGTGGTTTATCTACGCTTGCTGTCACGGAGAATTCAAGCATTTAGCGGGCCAGACAAATAACCAGTGTAATAAATCATCCTTTTTTGCGTAGAGGGGCATCAGGGAAGCTGCTCTGCGGACAGGCTGTTTGAAGTTTAGGCACTTTCATTACACACATGTCAACAACATGTACAAAGTTTAATGGTCCTGTAGTGAACTCGGGGGCAATATTTTTTTTTCTTTTTTTAACACTTCCTCTGGCAAAATGAAAGCCTATTTTTTTCCAAGAAGATTATTTTTTTCAGCTAGCTACACAATGCATACCCCAGTATTGTTATTTTTTTTTAAAATCCCACCGTGCCCGTGTGTTGAGAGAGAAACGGTGTCATGTTTAATTAGCAAATTTTCACAGGGAATGTGGACACCTTGTTGACACATCCATTCCACATGAGCTATTGCTGATTCCTTTGAATACAATTTACATAATTATACCTCATCCAGTCCTGTGAAGCGCATGCCTTGCCTCAAACACCATGTTGCTCACAGCAAAACAGCACGAGTAGAAACAGCCATATTAACGCTTGTGGCAAGAAAATACTAAATGCTAAAGCCGCCTCCTCCATCTGCATTGTATGAGACATGATGGTCTTGCTGCATTACAGATATGACCCCAAACCCCCCCCTCCTCCCCAATGTGTGCTCACACACACACACACACACAAAGAGAGAAAATCTCACCCTCTGTGAAAGATGACCTACATTTCTACAATGCTTTGCACTTACTGTACATATTTAAGTTGATCTGTAAAACCCACCGAGCTCCACCTCACTGCAAAACATAACTTCTCATTTACATGCACACTAATGCAAAACGAGACTCACTGCTGATGAGTCTATAAGCTCTGTGGTAACATTCAAAGTCAAACAACACCCATCTTCCCCAAAAGAACAATGAAGCATGACAGTCTGAATTGCCAGAACGTACTGTCAGAGGGCTCCTCCAAAGCTCCCAGCATTGAATTTCCCTCTGAATCTTGTCTTGCTCGTCTAATAACTTTGTTTATGTCTGCTATGGGACACGTCTGGAGAGACACCTTGAACACTGGGATACAGCTCTCAGTCCAAACATAAAGAGAGAAATGAAATATTCACCCGAATGATTGTCTCCAAACTCCAAGAGAAGAATCAATAAAACATAACATTGGCTTCTTTCTGAGCTTAAGACATCCGATGGGGTTTGAAACCCCCATGTGACGTCGGAGGCTTTACTCTCGCATATGAAAACACCAGAGTTTTATTTTGATGTTTGAATTAATCAGCAAAGAGCATCTTCAGAACAAAAAGATCTGATGTTGCCTGTGGGATCTGCGGCCATTTGAGATTTCACAGCCTGTATTTAAAAGCATGTTTTGAAGATGCATTTCAGCAGCCCATAATAAGCTAAGTCGATCCATAATGCCTCTCATATCTAGTCTACAAAACTCAGCCAACCTTTTTTTTTCCATATACCACAGATTTTTGATGTCCTGATCTATTCCTTTGGTGAATAAAACTGCCTTTAAAGACTTGTGTTGGAAATAAGTGTTGACTGTAACCTCACTGCATTGTATGTTTAAGCACAACTTTCATGTGAAGGTTAAACCTCTGTGAAGTGTGTCACTTCTGGCAATACAATGGAGCCATTATGCGGACCGGGTCAACATGCAGGAGACAGAGGATACGACTGAATAGGAGGGGAGTGTGACCCCATTACCATGTTATCACAGAGGTTAAAGAAATCCTTTCAGCCCTTTCTCTATAAATAAACAAGACAGAAGCCGATAATACTCTGGCTTTGTTCAATATACATTAACAACAGATGCTACTTTGACTGTGAAATGTCTTGATTAATGTATGTTAGAGGAGGTATTGTAGATGTTTTTTGGGGAAATATCCTTACTCATCCTCTTGATAAGAAATATAATATGTTTATTCTGTAGCTTTGGAAGTGCTAGTAGATAGATTTTATTACATTTGGAGTTCGCCAGGCTAGCTATTTCCAGTCTTTGCGCTAAGCTAAGCTAACCAGCTGCTGGTGGCAGCTACACTTTTAGCAGACAGATATACATACAGTACCATTCTTGTCTTCTGACTTTTAGCAGCAGAACAAATAAACATATTCCCCAAAAAGTCCAAACTATTTCGTTAATAATTCTGTCAGTATATTTAATCTAATACGAGCTAATAAAGACATAAATGCACCTTGTTGTTGTTTAATAACTTCAATTTGTGTCATTCCCTATTTACTGTTGCATGTAATTTT
Organism: Acanthurus leucopareius; assembly: GCA_029814765.1. NCBI lineage: Eukaryota > Metazoa > Chordata > Actinopteri > Acanthuriformes > Acanthuridae > Acanthurus > Acanthurus leucopareius. Next base: position 9,959,116 of record JAQMCX010000011.1, on the reverse strand, counting down.
GAAAATAATCACAACAGATTTATATAATGCTTCAACTCATGTTTTCCTAAAAACATCTAGCTTTTTTTCCCAGTAACAGTCACATATGTACCTGTAATAATAGAATAGGAGCTCACTGCTCAGTGCTTAAATATAGCAACAGTATAAACTGTTTTCTGCCCCATTATTTTTCACATCTTGTCTCTCTGTACCTACATGTATGTGTCAGTATGTATGGTGCTGGTAAACTGTCAGCACTAAAAATTGCACATGAAACTGTTAGCAAGGATTCCTCTTGAGCACATAATTAAACTGTAACATATTAATTAAGTTCACAGTCTGCATCGTCATAATTATGTGATAGCCTTTACTTATGTGTCGGGAGGACCACTCAAACTAGAATGTAACTCAAATGTCATATTTTAATGTCAAGTTGAGCACGGGCAGAAAAACTGACAAGAAACATTAAGGAGACAGATAGAGAGAGAGGGGGAGAGAGATGTACAGAGACTCTTGCTTCTCAAAGACACTGAATATTGAGTTCTTTAAGGCAAACGATCTCCCACTAGAGCAATATTCAGTTGAGCTGAGCTCCACCACAGTGTAATTTGCCTCTGATTTCTAATCTTTGTAAAAGAATGCGAAGCTAAGTGCCTTCCACAAATGCAGGCTATCATGGCATTTCTTCAGGCACATTATGGACCAGAGTGATTAGAGAACTAAAAATGCAGAAGCATCCCTTGAAACTGAATGCATTTACAATCCCATTAAATATGGAATTGTGTCTGTGGGCCAACAGTAAATTTGAAATATCTTTCCCTGCAACACTTTTTTTTCCTCATACGTTTTCCGCTTGCTGCTTGCTTCTTTCACTCTCTCACTGAATCTGTTTGAGGCTTTGAATAATTTGCCAGTAACTTTCATGGAAATAGCTACATTCGACACAATTATATAACATTAATCATGAAAATGCTATCATGATTTCCCATCAGCATTGTGCAGACACTTTTTATTACTAATGATTTTGACAGTTGGTTGCTTTCACCGTGAATAACAGTTATATAAATTGCTAGAAAGATATAAAATCAAATATTAATATAAAATGTAGCTTGAATTCAGAGCTTGGGATGCTGTATAAAGCCTCTCTGTGAAAGTGACCTTGAGCTTTTGTATCAGAATATTTTACTTCTTAAAGTATCAAATTCTCCTCTGTGTGTTACTATCATTTAAACTCCTTAGCTGAAATTCAGACGACCTTTCAGCTTGAATCTTAAAGGCCAAAATCAGCAGAAAATCCACCAATGCAAACACATCTTATATGAGTTTGTTGACTACATAAGACAATTAAATGAACAGCTGTTTCTTAATATAGTTAAATAGTGACTATACATTTCTGTGTAAACATGTAAAAAAATCTATTTGCAAGGTTAACCAGCATTATATCGCCTCATGTAAACAAAGAGAAAATGGCAAACAATCTTTCCTCACAAGCCAATAACTCTGTTTAACCTTTTTACATGAGGACACTGTGAACAGAGTTTCTGAATGTCTTCACTATAGCCACAGTTTTCACAAAAATCAATTTTCAGTGACCTAAAAATACATTTATGAGACAAAAGGCCTAAATACATGGAAAAAGCTATTATACTTTATAAATTGCTTTTTGCTGTTGCAAGATGCAACACTGATGAAAGCACTTAGAGTGGATTAATACAACTGCGGGCCATAAAACTAAACAGTGAGCTAAAAAATGCTAAAACACTGTATAAAGATGATAGAGTTGGAGAGTGAGGTGATAATTCTCTGTGGGTTTGTCACTGCTAACAACACTTTTTACATTGCACATGGTCCTTTGATCCATTCTAACTATAAAAAAATACTGATTAGTGCCATAAGCTTTTATTGTGACCACTGTTATCCAAAAATGCCCCCGAGTGAGTAGTTAACTCCACCATTTTTCTCAATTCCATCCCCAGTGGAGCACCTCCAAATTTAGACTTTTAATGACAACAAACATTAGAGAAAACATCAAACATCCACATGGACCCAGGTGTGAATTGGGACCTTCACAGAACAACAGTGAAGAAACCCAATGACAGAAAAAATTAATATTTTTACCTTAGATGGACTGTTTTATACACTGGATGCTAACAAATATACCTGCTGTAACTCAGCATTGGAAGAAATGAATTTTATTTGAATGCCTTTCAATAAACTGCCTGAAAAAATGTACATTTCCGAAATGTTTATCTTTGAATGACTCAAGCTTGTAGGAACCTTCATATTTCTTGTCAACATACTTAAATTTTTGCACATTAATTGCACTGCATCCTGTTGATATTACAGTGAATACAAGCAAATAACACATTTTGAAGTCAGGAAACATGTTTTCCTTTGTCTATTTAATTGAATAACTTTGAAAAAATGAAGTTTTAAACTTTTAGACACATTTAATGACTATTTTGTAAAAAATTAAAAATTCAAAAATAAAACACCCTAAATTGGGGATGGTGGCACATCTGTTCTCTTTCCATTATTTTGAAATTCTGGACCCATGCCGCTTATGGCGCTAAGTTGACCAGTAAGAGAGCACACATTAAGATGACAAACAGCATCTCAGCATCTTTTCTTTGTTTATGTTGGTTTTTATCGTGTCAGTTAGCTTGTTAGTGGCTAACACAGGGTTAACTTACTGGCTGAGCTGATGCATTCGCCTACTCTCTGCTATATTGACATATGTGCTCTGTGATGGAGGTTTCAGTTTTTTTTAGGAAAAAACAAGCAGCTTACGAAAATATATAAAGAAAATATATTATATGTGTATTTTTAAACACACACACATATACATTTATATATAGCATCTTATATTTGTATATAGTGTTTTTGTGTGAATCTAATAAGATGATGAAAAAAAATCATTAATTATTGTCTGTATTCAGAGCAATTTAATATATGATCCTAATACAAACCCTTTATCTCGACACTGTTTATTCCCACATGTAATAATTTCTGCTTTAAGAAATAAATACAATCTGTCACAGTTGTTCTCTCCATCAGTTGGAAAGCTTATACTGTAAAATTGCCCCCCTACCATGGTTGTTTACTGCAGCCTTTTTTTCCTTTCAACATGTCTCTGTGGGCTTCTCACAGTGTTTCAGATTATTATTGCTATTGTTAGAATCAGAATCAGGTTTTTTACAAAGAAGAACTTGGTAGCTTGGTGTTTATGGTGCATAACATAAACACTGTAAGTAGAAAAATAATTTGAAAAAGATCAAAAGCAAGTACTGAAAGTAAAGAAGCAAAAATAGAAAATTTAAGAGGTTTACAATAAGGTTTTTTTTTTAGGAGATACTATATATTTCCTGCCTCTCATGACTGATACCAATAAGAAAACTGATAATTTAAAAAAGTAGCTCATATATTCTGTAGTTTGTGCACTGAAAAACGCTAAGAAAGGCTTGTAGGCATTGACCAAAGATGAATGATTCAATCTTCAATAGTTTTACTCTAATCAAATCTAAGTAACATCACTGCTTTTTCCCTCATCTTGGAACTTTACAGAACATGTTTCGTAAATTGCATTTGTGTTTGAAACTGTAAAACATGTCCACACTGGTGACGACATGTTTGGCTCTTCAGTCTCTACCACAGTGCAGCAATTTTGATGTCATGAGTGCAACAAAAAAGCACTGCATTGTCCATCTTCCTCTCTTTCGTCTTCTCTTTTTTTTTGGCGAAATCACAAACTAACCTCAGTGGTACATGCTGCCACCTTCTGTATCACAGTGTTTAGATGCTGCATTTGTCAAGTCAGTGAAAGCAATTTGGCGCTGTATTGTCATCTCTATCTGAACTTTAGGAGCTTGATGGTCTTAGAGGTCCAGCTGTTGTCGTACAGAGTGAAGAGCAGGGTGAACAGATACAGCCTTGGAGGGATTTGGTGCTTATGGTCCAGGTGTCAGAGATATGCTTCCCCAGCTTCATGCACTGCCTTCTGTTCTGCAGAAAATCAGTCATCCACATGCAGGTGAAGTCAGGACACTCAGCTGCAAGAACTTTTTGACCATTATAGTTCGGATGATAGTGTTAAAAGCAGAGCTGAAGTTCATTTAAAAAATCCTGGCATACTGTAGCTCAGTGAGAAGTCCAGGTGCTGGAGGATGAAGCAGAGAACCATGCTAACAGCATCATTAACAGCACCAAAGGCAAACTGCAGGGGGTCCAGGAATGGGTCTGTAAAGGCTTTGAGGTTGTATGGAGTCATTGTATTGCTCCTTTGTCTTTCAAAGTAAAGGTAGAGCACGTTACTTTGGTGGCCATGTGTGAGTCACTGATTAAGAGAGAGGCTTTAGGTTTGTAGTTTGACATCCATCTGAGCTCCCTCCTGACAGGAAGCAGCATTAAAGGCTGAACATCTGATGCTGAAGTTTCTCAATTGTTGAGCTTCTTTTCTTTTTCCTCACAGAAGCTGATGTATGAACTTTTGAGTCAGAACCATATTTTTGATGACCTCATAAGTGTTTTTGTGCTGAGGTAAAAAAAAAAACAAGAATTTTTGTACCTCAGCACAAAAAAAAGTGGAAACAAAATCGCAGTGGGGAGTAGAAAGGTTTGCAGTTTATGAAAAATGATTCCAGGTCAGAAGAGCAACACTGCAGGATCACTGTCACATCATTACACCAGCCACTTTTACTAGAAAAACAAATTCCTCCACCTCTCTGTCGTTTTGCCAGAAAGTTTTGTGTGGCAATCCACTCTGAAGAGTTGGAAGCCTGTTAGCGTTATTGTTTCATATTATTGTTTGTGCTTCAACCGCAGCACGCTGTGGACTCTATGGCTGACTAATGAATCGTTCTGGGTAAAATACACACAAGCTGTCATCTTTAACAATTCTACTCCACATCCCATTTAAATACACAGTAGAGAGAGAAGTTAGGAGTAAATAATCAGAGATAAATGGTGAGTAGAGGCCACAAATAAGTGATTTCTAACCAGATTCTGGGCAGTGCAACAATTATACTCTGGGTTTCTTAACAATCTAATGTAGTCAACACATCAGCAGAACAAAGAAGTGCTACAAACATAATTATACTAGAGAAAAAAATCACATCATCAAATCTAATAAGCTCCACTAGAGGTTGGACAGAGCATTTAAAAATAAAGAATAGGCATGCACACACACACACAGTCAGTGGAAACTAAATCAGATCCCTGGCGAGGACTTTTAGATTTCTGTTTAATGCTACTAAAGAAGAAATGTGTAACACAAGCCTGTGTTCAGAATTTCAGTTAAAAACTTAACAAAATGTACTAAGATTAGCTTCAGACTGCAAAGAGGAACAAGTTCTGTTGTTATGTAAGATATCTTTGTACTGTGTTGCAGAGATATCTACTGAAGTTAGCGTGCTAACCAAGTAGCCCAAGCACATTCTGCTTCAGGCTTTATTGCTTTGTTAGCTCATCTTAAAACACACTTCTTTCAAACTTGACAAAATAAAAAAAAAAAAAAAACTCAACAAAACCCTCTTGTTATTCTTCTCTTCTGTTCCAACGATTGCTTATTTGGTTAAAATAAACTATAATTTACCAAGTTAGATGTAACAATCCCAGCTGGAGATGTCCGAGGCCCCTTTTGTTTTCCTCTCTCTTTATGCCAGTATAAACACCAACACTCACCTGTCACTCTAAGCTCCTGGTCCAGACAGACAGACAGACAGACTACTGGCTGCACAGCTAACTGAACTATCAAACTAATAGCAGCTAGTTACAGCCAAAGAGAGCTAGTGACATGCTAACCATTTTTTGCACATTTCCCCATTAAACTAAGTCGATAAACACAGTTGCAGCATTTACTTTTTTTTAAGTTTTGGGAAGGAAGGCTTAATGAAGGATGGCATTTACATGTACCAGCAACAAAAATACCACAAAACAAGGGCATGTTTTGTAATCCATTACAGTAGTCCAATGTGCCAGAGAAATATAGCCTCATTTTTGAACTTTGAGGCTAATGTTGAGTTGGTTTCATATTGTTTCCAACCTTAGAACTTAAGAACATGTATAGATTTCATTACATGGTATGCATGGTATGCAGGTACCTAAAAATATAATCGATCAAGAGCACTAATGTTCTATTATAAATGTTCTGTTCTATAACACCTTCTGCTCCACGACATTTTGGATCTTGGCTGCAGGGATTTGCTTCTTGTCAGCCACAAGAGTATTGTGAAGGAATTTCTCTAACCCTTCAGGCCTTCTTACCTCTCCGTCTGCCACTATACTTCTTTGCACTTAAGTCGAGCAAAGTTGATGGCTGTGTCACACAGTCCCTTTGTTATAATCAGTGTTTCTGTCTTACAGTTATTCGTGCAGACTCTTTCAATTTGCCCCAGCCATTATGACCAAGGCTGAGGGCTTAGCTTTTCCTGATATTGAAAAGGCAAAAGGATAGCTCTTGATGTCAATAGACATTCAGAGACAGACACTGACCTCTGGTACGGGATACTGTCACCTTTACTAGGATGAAGCTCAACAAAAGTTAGGTAGAAATGTTTATGTTCTAATGCCCAGTAAGATCCTGAAAGTGGTCAGCTTCACCTGATTTGGATAAGTAGTGTAGAAGACATGTGGTTTAAATATACCCTACACTCAGGACAGCCTCAGACTGGTGGTGGCAATACTCATGATTACTTGTGAATGTTGCTAGCACTGATCTCCTCAACATTGAGTTCTGCAATAAATGCCTCTGCTTAAGACATCTACTGTCTCCTGACCTCCTCATTTCCTCCAGCTCATCTTTGACTAGATTCTCTCTTGACAAGCATTAGTAAGGCTGGCAACTGATGTTTGCCAATAAGATCTGGCTTAAAGTTGTCATTTATTTTAACCCAAAGGTGCTGGATGGGACTTTGTGCAGGCCAGTCAATTTTTCACACCAAGCATTTCTTAACAGACTTTGCTTTGTGCACCTTGGCACTGTCATGTCGAGACAAGAAATTCCTGCCAAAGTGTTGGAAACACACCTTTTCCCCACATATCATTGCATGCTATAAAATTAAGAATTCCCATGAATGTTGAAAAAGAGCTTTGCCCCAAACATTTCATAACCACCGCATAAAATAACTGTATGTATGTGCAGCCATAAAGAGTAGTTCATTTTAAAGTGTACATATAATGTTGCAACATTGAATGACTCATCCTCATCAAAGTGCATTGAATGTTAATTAATATTCATGACTGTTCATGATATTCATGACAGTTGGAAGTTATGTTTCAGAGAGGAAGGTCGCAGTCAAACCTCGGGAGGAACATATGTTTATATGTTTATATATTTATCTTTATATATTTTATGTGCCAGAAGAGAGGCGAGATGTAAAGACTGAAGTATGATTTTGGAGAGATAAAAAAAAACTTGAATATGAAAAAATGATCTCAAGTCTACTTAAAGTATCTCTTTGTATATTATTTAAAATGATAAAACCAGCCATATGAAGTGATCGATCCAGCATCATTCCTCCTCATGACTGTGTCACCAGATAATGAAGCTGTTGCACCCTGAACAAAAGCTCGCTCAGCTCTCCAAAAAAACCAAGAAAAAAAACAATTGCGCTGGCCGTGTAAGTGCGCGCACACATACTCACACGCCTGTGCGCACACATGAACGCACCTACTCGTTCCCAATAAACATCAAAGGAAAAAAGGGAATAGGCTTTTGCTAAATAAAACCATCACTTGGTAATGGCTGCAATAAGACGATAAACAGTGCAGGAACTATCTTCAAGCAATGGCTTTCTGTTCCTTTTTTTTTCTATTTTGCAACTTCCTTCAGTGTGCACTCTCAAAACAGGCTTAGAGCTTTTTTTTTCATAAGGGGTATTTTTAATTCTAAAGCGAGGGATTGGTCACACTTCGTCTCATTAGCATGAGGAGCTGTATAAACCCCGCCACTGCAGAATTTTGAGCTGTGTTGAAGGCGAGGCAACAAGCGTATCTGACTGGCTGCGCGCAAGGAGCAAGTAACTTTCACTTCCAGCACAGTTCAGTTCATAAAAGCGGGAGCTGTATGGAGAGCTCACTCCAGAGGTGAACCTGTCTCGTCTGTTTCTGTTCAGCGCACAATGAGGCTGCTTACCGACGAAAAGATCACTACCAAGATGTTACCGGGCAAATTTATAACTTATTGGCACCGGTGGATTTTTATTTTCTCAATCCATCAATTTTTATTTGCCTCACTGGCTCAGTCCGAGGGAAACACTATTCGATACCAGACCAATGAGGAGGGCGCACCAGGTACAGTCATCGGAAACCTTGCCAAGGACATGTCCTTGAGTCTGTCTCATTCCTCCAAGACCAATTTCAGGATGATGAAACAATTCAATGATTCATTCATCAGGGTGAGAGAAAGCGACGGGGAACTCACTGTCGGGGAACGAATTGACAGGGAAAGAACCTGCAGACACACTCCACAGTGTCTCATTACTTTTGACGTGGTAAATTTCTCCAAAGATCGCTACAAATTGATTCACGTCGAGGTGGAAATAAAGGACATCAATGACAACTCTCCAGAGTTTCCAAACAAGGAATCTATAGTGGAGATCTCAGAGAATGCAGCGGTGGGCTCCCGGATCCCTTTGGACCCGGCTGTGGACGCTGATGTCGGTTCAAACTACATCCAAAGCTATCAAATTTCTGTCAACAGTCATTTCACCATTGATGTGCTCCTGAGAGCGGATGGGGTTAAATATGCGGAATTGGTGCTAATGAAAGAGCTAGACAGGGAGACTCAGTCCTCATATACTGTGGAGCTGGTCGCCACAGACGGAGGGAACCCGTACAGATCGGGGTCAACAAAGATAACTATAAAAGTGACTGACTTTAACGATAACAGCCCCGTTTTTGACCAGAATAGTTTCTCAGTCAGTTTGCCGGAGGACGCACCGGTTGGCACTTTTATTTTGGACTTGAACGCAGTTGATGCTGATGAGGGCTTGAACGGAGAAGTCGTGTACGGCTTCGGAAAACAGGTTTCTCATGAGATAAGAGAACTTTTCCAAGTGGATAACAAATCGGGTCGCCTGACGCTCAGGAGCGCGGTGGATTTCGAGGACAAAAGCACCTACGAGCTAGACGTGCAGGCGACCGATCTGGGACCCAACCCGACCCCCTCCGTGTGCAAAATCATAATTCACGTCACGGACGTTAATGACAATGCCCCAGAAATCAGCATCACGCCGATGACCTCCATTACGACAGGCATTGCATACATCAGCGAGGCGGCAGACAAGGACAGTCTGGTGGCGCTGATCAGCACCCTGGACAGAGACTCGGGTGTTAACAGCCAGGTCCACTGCACATTATACGGCCACGACCATTTCAAACTCCGGCAGGCTTACGAGGACAGCTACATGATAGTTACAGCAGCGGCCCTAGACAGGGAGAGGATTAGTGAGTATAACTTGACGGTCATGGCTGAGGATTTTGGGTCACCTCCGCTGAGAAAGATCACTCAGTACACAATTAGACTCAGCGACGAGAATGACAACGCCCCTCACTTTACTAAAGCTGTCACTGAAGTTTCAGTGGTGGAAAACAACGCCCCGGGGGCTTATGTCACCACAGTGGAGGCCACTGATGCAGATCTGGGCATTAATGGCAAAATCACTTACAGACTTGTGGACAGCCTCATCATGGGGTCTCCGATGAACACCTTTGTGTCTCTGAATTCAGTGTCTGGCTCCATATATGCACTGAGAAGTTTTAATTATGAAGTGATGAAACAGCTAGACATACACATCCAAGCGAGTGATGGGGGGTCACCACAGCTGCAGAGCACAGCTGTCATCAGACTAAAAATAGTTGATCAGAATGACAACCAGCCTTCCATCATAGAGCCACCACTTTACAAAGGATCTGCTGAGGTTTTCCTGCCCAAAGATGCACCTGCAGGTTATGTTGTAACCCAGATAAAGGCCACAGATGCTGATGAAGGCATAAATGCACAGCTGTCCTATAAAATCACAGAGGGGGGACACCTGGGCTTCTCTATCAACAAAGACACAGGGAAGGTGCACGTGAGTCGGCAGCTGACGTATGATCTGGCAGACAATGTCAAAATCACAGTGTCGGTCAGTGACAATGGATCCCCAGCTCTCACCTCCACAGCCATTATACACTTGAGTTTCATAGAAGGAACTCTACCCAGTATGCCTTCCTTGGCTCAAGATGGCAATGAGGAGCTCTTTGAATGGGACATGTCCATAGCCATCATCATTGTCCTGGCAGGGAGCTGCTCCCTCCTCCTGCTGGCCATTATTCTCATCACAACCATTTGCAGTCGGCGGAAAAAAGAGACAAGGGAGGGGGGATATGATGAAAAGGAAGACATACCAAATGTGGAGAAAGTGGAAAGTGGTCATATTGATTCATTGATTGCCAACCACAAAGGCAAAGTGTTTGATGCCCATCCATTTCCAGAGAAACCTCCGTTGGCCAGCAGCAACCCAACAGAGACAAGCTGTGAGGATGGCAGGCAGACAGCAGGCATCTTCGAGCCAAACAACAGAGTAATGGAGGGGAAATTAAAGGTAAGTCATTATTTTCCAGAGGTATTTTAAAGTTTATTTAACACTGACACTACTCTGTTTTGCATCTTGACCCTAAATCTGTGTTGAATGTTTTTGTTTGTTAGCAGGGTTATTCCACATTGCCAGGATATGGGAAAGAGACAGTCAGGCCGATAACAATATGGAAGGGGAATTCATTCACGACGATCTCAGCAAGAGATCCCCACATCAGTGGCAAGGACAGCGGGAAAGGGGACAGTGACTTCAATGACAGTGATTCTGACATAAGTGGGGATGTGCACAAAAAAGAGTCGCCGCCGACCAACAGTGAGTGTCATGAAAATAACAATAATGATTAATGCCAAAAAAAGAGGGAAAATGATACAGATGAAAGAATGTGGAGAGGAAACCCATGCATTTAATGTAAACCATGCACTTTACAGTCACAACAATGCATTTTCTCAGACACTTATGATTACCTGGGATAGCTTTTAACATGAAACGCCCTCTTACAGCTGAGCCACCAAATGTATTCGTATTCCATCCTGACAGCACTGCTGTTTCCCACAGGTCTCTGGGCATGCACAAGCGAGTGCAAAGTGCTGGGACACTCGGACCGATGCTGGAGCCCCTCAGCTACAAGGCCCAACACAAGCATGGCCTGTGGACCGCATCTGTCAACGTTCTCCAAGACAGCTTCACTTCCCCGGGACACCAGGAGGGAAAACTACTATCCAGCTCACCTACCCAAAACCAACGGCCTGCAAAGCGTGTACGAAAAAGTACAACACCAGGAGTTTGATTACATTCTCGTCGGCCCACCGACGCCGGCCCGAATACAGGAAACGGATGAGATAGCCATTCCAGAGTACACAAACTCTTAAAGAAGAAAAAAAGTCATCAAAAGGGATTCTGTCTTTATACTGTATAGTACTTTGATCTTTATTGACTCTATGTTGGATCATTGCTGTGTTTTGTAGTATGTCGTGTCTCTTTTGGCTCATTTAAGACTGTTCATTGTATCATGTGTAATATGCAAAATTTTGTACATTAATAATATATTTTTCATAATGATTCAGTGTAAAGAGAAATTTTATTATACCTTTTCAAGAGCATGTGTATTACTATTTAAGGGGCATGACCTGTTAAAGGACATTGAGGCTGGCAGTGGCCTTTCTGCTGTGGAAAACAATCAATATAAAAGATTACCATGTTTGTGGTAGATTTTTTGTCACATTGTTGCACAAATAAACGGTTAAAAGCTAAATTGTTTTGCTGTTCGACGACAGTTTAAAAATTGAGCTGGCTGGGCTCACAGGACTCAAATGTAATCTCATATGAAGAGTACAACCTATTGTCCTCAGGAGATATTCAGAAAGCACACAGAGTAACCTCAATTAGCCAACTGAATGCATTTCATTTGCCCTAAAGGCTTATAAGCTGCAATAAATAAAATGTGCTCCTCAAACGATCACAGCCAAATTGATAGCAAGCATAAGCGAATGTCATATTCTTGTCATGGTACACAGTGTAGTGCTGCGCTGCCTCAATTTGCATGCAAATAATGCACTGCTGATCAAGTGCTCTTACAATTACACATTTTCTGGAAGGTCAAAGAATCCCCTCACCTTTTCTGATTGCCTCCCAGCTTACCAATTATCCAAAAAATGTGGTTCAATCTGTTTCCAAGCAACAGGAGCACTGCACATTTGAATCTCTTTTCTTACTATGTTTCTTCCTTTTTAAATTTTGATAAGGACCGAGTAACCTTGGCCACGAAAAAATACCTTGCTGCCATTGTCAAATCAAAAAATTGAGAATTAAGCAAAGGTTATGTCTGTGTGTGTGTGTGTGTGTCTGTGTCTGTGGAGATGTGTGTAAGTCAGTGTTGTCTCAGCACTTTGCAGGACCAAATAGACCAAGAAAATTTGGCTTTTGAATAAAAGTTTGACCACAGGGAGAGCCATCAGTTTATTCCCACTGATGCCTGAAACTGACAAAGAGCAGAAGGAAATCTGCAGTATTCTTCCATATTTATTATCATGACTGACATCCAACCACAGGTGATGTCTGATTAATTAAAAGGCATAAAAACACTGCTTGAAAGCATAGCTGACAGATGTGTAAGTACTTATATGTTTTCTTCCTTATGCAGACTGAGGAAACAATTAACAACCTTTCTAGCAAACATTGCATCACTGCCTGTGGCACCAGACGAAACTCTGATGAGCTCAGAAATTCTTCAAAAGTTCTATTTTAGTTTGGTACCGCAGGATGGCCACCTTGCTTTAGGCAACCGGGACCTACAGGTAACATTCAGACGAAGAATTTAGCTCAAAGAATTTATATCAACTGTACGTCATTCACACTTAAGTGTCAGGTAGCCTCCCGATGGATAACCTGATTCTCCACAGAGAAGCAACAGCATTAGTGATTAGGAAGTATAGAGGACAGCATGAGAGAGACTACGGAAAAAGTACAAAATACCACTCATGGATCTGGCTGGTTTGATCACTGCTTGCCTCAGGTAAGACTGGCTTCATAAGTTTTCATTTTAAATTTCACTGACATCTCTGATATGTAAGGATACTATAGACTCAGTGAAACTCTATAGGTTACTATGGAATGTTATCACTTGCCCTGGTTATTGTCTAGTATCTCTCATCATCTCTCACTTTGCACTTTGCAAGGAACAAAGAACGCCAACCTCCGCCGCAGTCAGTCGCCTCCTGAGATGCGGAGCAGTGGCTCTTATTGTCGGCGCCGTGTTGATGTTGTGTGCATCCACGGCTGCTTTCTACCTGTGGAAAGTCAGCGATAAAAACGTAAGTGTCGACCGAGGATCACGCCGTCTTTATTGCAGTGCCCCTTCAATAACAGACATCTCAAGCAAATGCAAGGAGGCTTTAGGATGCTTTCGGTGAGAAATGGAACCACAGTGTATTAAAAAGAAAACATTTGATAATAAAAAACTTTATTATAGATATAATTGTACTTTTTTTGAGAAAGTCACTAGAGATGTTTATGTGTAATGATCGAAATGCCCTGTAGATAAGGAAAGTGCATTTGATTTTGACTCTGTTTATAGTACACAGAAACTACAAAAAATGCTCCCATTACTCTCTTTTATTTTATATGAAACTGTGTAGTGTTTATTTGTGTCTTATTGAGCTCACCTGTAGGGCAAACATTCCTTTCAAGGTCTGAAAAGCATCTCCTGTCATGCTTTACTCAGCTCTTAGGTTTATTAAGCTACACAGGATTTCTGAAGGAGATGCAGCACCAACAGTTGCTGTGCAAGAGAAGCTTGATTTTCTGCATCTCACTTGCATTGTGCTCGCTACAGTGTGATTTACATAACTTGACTAATCAGTCATTCAAACGCTCCGCTTTGCTGCCAGGTTTATAATGTTCGTTACAGTATGAACATCAATGGGGAGGTGAGGGAGGGTTCCGTGGAAATTGATTCTGACAACAACCAGGAGCGATTTAAAACTGGGACTGGAGCTGAGGAAGCTGTGGAGATTCATGACTTTCAAATTGTGAGTTGAGTTTGTCCTTGTTCTCTCTTCCTGAGGTAGTTCAGCTGAGACTTTCTGTGTGCTTAGCAAAGTAGCAAAGCTGTGAGTGTAAACATGGCATGTCTGTGATTTGGTGCAGGGAATAACTGGAATCCGCTTCTTTGGAGGAGACAAGTGCTATATAAAATCCCAAATCAAAGGCAACCTTCCACACATGGGAGCTCACAACAAAGAGTCGCTGATGTTTGACCTGGTATATGCACACTACTTTATACAAAACGTTGAGAGTTGCGAGAAAAAAAGAAATTACAGAGGATATGCTCCCTGCTTTATAAACTGTCATTTTTTCTTTGTTCTGTCTTAGTAATTCAAGGACATTATCTCTTTCTTCTTGCCAGACAGATGAAGTCATGCCAGTGAGGTTTGATGAGGAGTTCCTCATATGGGTTGCTGCGGAGCAGCCGCTGAAGGACACCAGCTTTCTGGGCAACAAAATTCTGGGTCTTTGCGGGGAGCTTCCCATTTACTGGCTCCAACCGATCTATCCTAAAGGTTGTCTTTTTTAAGATTTTACGAATTGATTCTCTTCATCCCGCAGTCTTAAAAAACTGCTCTGTTATCATAGAGCATGGTCTATTTCATTTGAATTATTCTGCTTTCTTTCATAGTTTATTCACATCCTGGTTGCGACTGCTTGCCCTGCTTATCTGCTGACACACTTGTAAAATTCTGATTCTGAGAAGTTGTTGAAACCCTTGAACATCTTGAACATTAGAGTCGTACACCAAAAACGGCTGCGGTCTTGTATCAAAAGAGAATGATCTTGAAATATGCAAGACTGCTTGAAATCACTGCTGCTAATTGAATTATTCAGGACATCTGAGACAGCCGCAGCTATGTAGGATTGAGCTCTGAGGACATGTATGGCGTCTTGTGGATGTTGACCCAATACTCTTGCCTCTCGTGGCTGCTGTAACAGATGGGGAGAGGAGAAAGAGAGACACGCAGCGAGCCAAGCGGCAGTTTAACATGGAGGAGTTTGAGGCAGCTGCTGAGGAGAGGGACTCGGTGAGTCACGCAGAGGATGACACCTCCAGAGTCGCTGAGGAAGAAGAGGAGGGGGCACAATCCACTGCGGGGTCAGCGTACAATCCCGAAAACCCTTATCATGTGAGTAGAAACTTCATCAACACCGCTGTTTGTGATAAACACGCTCCAGAGCCGGTGAATTTTTGATTAACTATCAGGAGGCAAACACTGAGCCCTGAAGCAACCCCTAAAGTAATATTATAAATTGAAGTTTCTCTGTTTTGTCAACACTTTTACAGATGACTTTATCACATCATCATTAAAATACCAGCCTTGTTAAAAAATGTTCTCTCACAGAAATAGAAGTGCATGGTGTGAAAATGTGTTAACCTGGATTAAGTCCCTCTCCTCAGCTGTGGGTATATACTGTGGCTGCAAGTGAGTGGGTGTCATATTAGTGGCTATAATTACAGGTCATCAGGGTAACAGCTGCCATTCCAAGTTCATGAACTCATGAGCTGAAGTGAAAATTCCCATTGGTTATAAAAATTCATGTTGCCTGAGAGAAGCACACTCACTTGTTTGGGAGGATTAGAAGTTTGTTGAAAAACATCTGAATTGCAAATGAGCGTAAATTCATGTAAAAAAAAGAAAAAAAAGGGCAGCTCTTCAAAATTAACATTGCTTCAAAAACTGCAGCGCAGCGGAGGGGCCGGAGAGCAAGGCGCCATGACCTTTGACACCATGTTAGACCACCAGGGGATCTGCTGCTCTGAATGCCAACGCAGCTACACTCACTGTCAGAGGATATGCGAGCCTCTGCGAGGTTACTGGCCCTGGCCTTACAACTACAGAGGATGCCAGGTAGCTTGCAGAGTCATTATGCCGTGTCGCTGGTGGGTGGCACGCATTTTAGGTGTTGTGTAAGAAAACACGCTGCACTCGTCAAATAACTTGTCTTTTTTTTTTTCTTCAAAAGACCCCCAAGGTCTCTAAACTTTATTATGCATGCGGATATTTATTTCCTCAGTTTGACTGTTGATACTACTAGAAAGCTACGCCTGTTAGCATGAAATGCAGATAGTGATGTACAATTGTTTGTACCATACAATGACTGATGCCATTCAGACATAATGCTGCGTTTCTTTGCATGTGTTCACTTCTTCTTTGCGTACAGTAAAACTGGAATACATAAATGCCATTTTTTCCTACTTGTAGTAACAGACTGACAAATGAGCATATTCATATTTGCATCATGCAACACCAAGGCTTAACGCACTGTACTGTGTTTAATGGAAGGTATGGGACTGAATCCAAAGGCTCAGCTCAGATCATGTACCTTTTCTGACTGAGTAGGCTTCAATAAATTCTAATTAAAGTATATGCTGGCTTTGATGTAGACGTTTTTTTTTGTGCGTGTGTGTGTTTGTGTGTGTTTGTGTGTCACATCTTGTTTCCATGGTTCCACTGGGTGCTTTTCTGATAAAACTGAAGTGACAGCGTTGGTTGCCATAACTTCCATTCACAGCTCGGAATCAGTTTGAGGGCAACGCAATTTGTGCACACTGGCATCTGCACTGATGTGAACTAATGTGAGATGGGTGTCATGGCAATGATGGGAAGTATTTCCATAGAAGTGACATTTTTATTAAATACATATTTTTTTTTCTCTATGAAAAAAGAGGAGTGTGGATGCTAAGCTCACCTAATAACATGATCACAGAGACAGGCTTTTTCTTCTTTTTTTTGCGCAGCTGTTATTGGGGATTGTGTTGTAGGCTATTCTGAATACCTCGAAATCAAAAGAAATCAGATTACTATCTCTAAAGCCATATGCCAACTTTCTAAATAATTGAAAGGAGCCATGTTGCGATCAAGACGATTTCACAGAGGGTGATCCAGGCACATCAAATTACAACAGATGTGAAATTGCGCCATATCTGCCACTAAAGCTGCATTGAAACTCTGAAGCAGTGTGAGGAAACAACACAAAGAGATGCTTGTCTCTTTGCTTGGAGATCTTTCCTGTTTTTTTTTTTTTTTCGTGGGGGTAGAGGTGCTTATCACATCTGCAGTGCTGATAAGACGGCCTCTGTGCTTCCGTAGGCTATATAATATTAATCCCTCTCCCACGTCTGCAGATGCACTTAAAGGAAGGTGACAAGCATGACATATCCAGGACCTCCTGATGGCTCGTGCTCTGGAGTGCAGCCGCTAAAAGAGCCCCAAGTACCCTCAAGTGATGTAAATTTGCGGGGGGAGTCCAATTTCCATCACAGCACTGTCACTGCCATGGTCATTAAACTAAATCATCCCGCAGTGTGTCACACAGCTCCCATTTTAAAGTCCCCTCAATAATGGAGTTATACTTGGACTGCAGATTGCAGCACAACAGTGAACATCTGACCTGGCAGCAGCTGTAAGAGTATCCTGCACATTATTTCATCTTAAGAAATCACAAGCAGACAGCAAATTTGGTCACAGGAGACACCTTGAAATTATTAATTAATTTGTATCTTAATTGCGCCAGCTGCAGTTTAACAAGGCTATATATAACCTCTTAAGTTAGCGACTGCAGCTGAAATGTAAATATGATGCGTTATATGCCTGTTGCTGGTGGCTGTTTCCTTGGGTTTCACTCACAGCAGCGCAAGACAAAGAGCTCCGAGTCTGAGCCAGACAAAAGGAGATGAAAAACACAGAGCAAAAAAAGTAAGAAAAAAACACACACCACCACCACCACCACCACCAAAAGCAACAACTCAAAATGGCATTTAAACTGAGGAAAAATACATAGCTCAAAACAACAGCAGTTTTGTTATCCCGAGGCCCTGTTTCTAAAAAACTTGTTTCCTTTTGCCATTCCTCTCCTAAGAAGAGAAATGTAACCCCATTGAGTAAAAAAGACAAATGCGTTGGAAGCGGCTTCATTGTGTGAGACAGTGGTGCCTTTTGGTTTGTCTCCCCCTCTGGAGCCAAGCTTACCCTGGGAGCCCTGCAGGCCAGGGAACAAACAGAGCTTTGTGAGCACTGACCCACAGTGCCCAGCAGCCAGACTGCAAACCTCCACTCCTGTGCTAATAGAAAACCGCAGAAGAGGAGTCTGCAGGGGAGGGAGAGCGAGCTTTTCTCGCATCCACCTGTGCTTTCATCATTGCCCATCAAAACAAGCACAGTCCGGCAGGGTGCTTTGGTGCTCTGGTGACCACCGAATCATAATCTTTTTCACCAACATCCTCTCGGCACCAACACTCAGCACAAAACATTCGGGATACCTCTGCCGGAGATTCATGTTGTGGCACAGATTTATGCTAATCAAGCCCATGCACTCACTAGAGCTCCTATAAATATGTCAATAGCCTGTCATAAATTTGCCTGTTGTTACCCAAGAGGCATTAGAAGTGTGAATAGAAGTGTGAAGTGAACCACTCTGGTAAACGTGTCCTACATTTGATTGCATGTTTTCCATTACATCCAGACATGAATGAAATAAACAGTAGTGACAGTCCATTTTGCACCTTAACCAGAACACAGAAACCCTTTTAGGCTAGCTCATTATGTTTTTCTGCAAGAGAGCACTGCAGTGCGCTTATGGATGTTGGCGTCGGGAAAAACCTGTAACTCGCAGTTCTGCGCAGGCAATAACATCCCAGGCACCGAACATTTGTCTTCTCTATACTCCTGGATGGTCAGAAATAACATAGCTGGACGAAGCAAGGGAGGGGGGGAGGGAGGGAGGGAGGGGAGGTGTGCGTGGGGGGAGGTGGTACAAGGCTTAAATGCTTTTTAATCCCATGGTTGAGTGACCACTTGTAGCTCTGCCCAGTAGTCTGGCTCTGCCTGCCATTTGCAGGTCTCTCTGAAGTTTCCTTGCCATTGGCTGGGGTGCCTGCATGACTCTTTCTCTTTCTCTCTGTCTCTCTCTCTGTTTCTGCTTCTCCCTCTCCCTCTCTCTCTCTCTGTCTCTCTCTCTCTCTCACTCTCACTCTCACTCTCACTCTTTCTTTCTCTTACCCTCCTATTTAGTATGCAAGCCCCAAATGGCAATTAATTAAATGTCTGCTGGTATTGTGCAGGGAAGTCTGTCTTGTTTACTTCATTGAATTAAAACTGTAAACATGTCCATAGACCTACCTGCATTACATTAGTTACACTTTCTCAGTCATGGAATGTTATAGCGATTGTCCTCAGTGACTCAATTACTCTGCACACACTGCAGGGATTTTTACTTATTTATTTATTTTTTTGGTCTGTGTATTGCACTTGGTTGCATGGTGTCCTTGTTACACTCAAATAAGAAACCTGTAGTGCGGTGGGTCTAAATTGGACACAGTGCTGGAATTTGCACCATTGTTTTCCAAGGGACACACTGCATAAGTGTGACAGTCACTGTGTGGTGGAGGCAGCCAACCTGCAGAGGATGTCAAGAGTTGCTCACAAGAGGTGGGCAGTTATCTTTAAAACGCAGCAGGAACCGGCTCTCACAGAGGACACTGTATAACCAAACGGCACACATTACAGTGCCTCACCCATATCATTAGTGAATTTTAATTTGAAAAAAGCCCCCGCCAATGGGATCAATATAAAAGTATTCTCTATCAGAATATTTGTTGAAACTTCAATCACCCAAGGATGTACCCCAGAACATACACATCCTCTGGTGGGGTGCTTAAAAAGAACTATAGATAGCTCAAAGCAGAATCAAATCAAGACTTCACATCTATAACTGTAAAAAAAAAAAAAAAAAAAAAAAAACAGCTCCTCCACAAAGCAATGTCAAGAGGCTTGCCACATGAAAGCAGAAGTTGTCCAAAGAGTTGTGGGAAGTACTGACAAAGTTTATGAGAAAAAAAGTAAATGTGTTTTTAATCCTCAGCAGCACGTGCAACAATGAGGGAGCCTGAGCCCTTAGATATGCCACCCCGGGGGCAGGCTCTATACTTAAGGCTTACAACAGCCTCATTATCTCCCTCAACTCACATCAGATCCTAGCAGCAGTTTGTCACAGGCAGGCTCCTCTCTGCCAGTAGGCATCAGACCAATCCTCCTGCAACACTACTGTACATAATTGCCATATGGACAGCATTTTGAGCCAGACTGAAGACTAAAAAGCCCTCCAGGCAGATTCCCCAGATAACTAAATGAATATTTTATCTCATTTCCATCTAATTTGCACCATATTATTATACAGAACTGAATTTTTTAATTAATTGATAGAACAGATCAAACACAGGTTTACACTTTGATTTTCGGGAGCTGTTATTTTGATAATTTGCATGGCTTTTTTCCCATGCCAAGCTTTTTAGGCTCCCAGAATTTCTGCATCTCTATATAGAAACACTATTATAAAACATACAGCAAATTAATAACTGTCAGCGCACATGAAATGCTTGTCTTGGTTTTGTGAGCAGTTCCAGTGAGAAGTCCTTTTACCTGCCACCCCACTGATTAATTAATTTCACACTGTTTAATTAAATCCACAGTCTGGGGAGTCTGGGCAGCACCGTGGGGAGCCATATCTGAGCCTGTGTGCACAGAGATTACTAAAGAAGGTCTCAGACACCCGCTCTCTCGCTGATGTTGACACTGACGTCACCCTTCCTCTAGATACCAGAGCATGATTGTTCCGGTGTCATCTGCCAGTTGTGAGCTTTTACTTCTGGGGACATGATAGCAGTGTACCATTTGTTGATTATCTGCTGGCATTTAAATTACCAAAGGAGAATGGAGCATTTGACAGCATTTGACACAAATTATCATTTGACAGGAGCATATGTTAAAGAGTGCTGTCTTTCTTCCCGTAAAGACAGTTGATTGTATGAATAAAAGTTAAAGCCATTGAAAAAGTTAGAAAAATTTGAAAATTACATGGTATATTAAATTTTAAAACAGCTTTAAGAAAGGATTAAAAATTTTAAAAACTCAAAAAATTGGAGAATTGTATCTATGTACATTTACTTATAAATAAATACACATAAAATAGATACATCATGTTTGTCTGAATCAAAACTAGCAAACATTTGCTTCAGCGTAAATGAGCATATTGAAGTCCTGTTTCCTGTCCAACTCTGTTGTATCTGACAATCAAAGCCTCAGAGACACAGAAACACTGTCTCTTATGTCAGAACAGAGAGAGATGCATGAGTGTATAGCACAGCATGCAATATGACTGTGTGGGCTGCAAACAGCACGTTACTTTCTCTGTTCCCTTGAAACATATTTTTGACATCTCTAATCACAGACAAACACATTTTGAGTCAGATGGCTCAAATTTGCTTCTACTGTGCAACTTAAAAACGTCACGTGATCCATTCCGAGGGCTATGATATACATGTGCATACAAACATTTGAAAGGATTGCATTGATTTTTTTTGCTAATCTGTCATATTAGCAAACCTAATCCTGACTCTAACTGCTCAATCTAGCGTTTTATATGTAGAGGAAAGCCAGGATAATCGATTAGGTACATTAAGATGACAGCCGGCTGGTTTTGATGTGATGTGATGTGGAACCAGCGTTTCCTTGTGCACTCTATTTGATGTGCCAAGAGCTATTAGAAGAACAAACACTTCATACAATGGCGCTGATATGAAAAAGTCATGATATAAAACACAGCTGTCATTTCAGCACAGTTTCATTTCAAATTGCAAAGTGTAAACTTGTATTTTTATAAGACTCCTTAATGAAAAAAATAAAGAAAGGAATGCCAGTAGTGCAGGGCTTCAATTAACCAAGGTTTTCCACCCACGTGTTTACACTCTACGTGCCTGACAATGATGGAAATTACAATAAGATGGCAGGTCAATTTAAAGTTAAATTAGGTAAATAGAATGAATTTTTGTCTTTATCCACCTCTCCTCTGTATAAGCATCACAAACATCACAAGAACTTTCACGCTTTTATTCAAAAACAACAAAATCTTTACAAACACTCGAGCGTTGCGCTCCAGACAAGATGAAACTTTTAATAGGCATCTCGGCATCAAGACAGTTTTGCAGACTGATACGGCATTAGCTGCAAGAACCGCGCTCAATTTGTGCTTGCCTTGTCCTGTGACAGGAAGACCTATCAGGTGCTCATCTCTACCCCCCCATCCCGCTTCCTTCCCCTCCTCCACCACCCCCCACCCCATCCTCTCTCCTCCTGACCTCATTCTGTCATCTTCGTTTTCCTTCTTCCCCACTCTCAGGTCTTTTATAAAGTGTCTCCATGCATTACACATTTAACAATGCATTAAAAATAGGCCACCATCAATCAGTCATTCAGTGGGGGAGACAGAATCTACTTGTGGCACCAATTTGATATGTTTCTCAAGGCTCGAGAAAGAAAGGAAAGGAACGCTGTAAACTCTGAGGCTGCTGTGTACGTGGGGAAACTTGACAGAGATGAAAACACATATTTAGTGTGCGCTAATAATACAACATACCCCATAAAACCCACCGTTATAATTTTGAATTCACATGCGCTTGATTTCCTAAGGCACAGTGTCTTTTTCAGAATTAAGAGACGGAATCAAAATAAGATACATGCAGGCGGTAAGCTGTGACAAGATTTCTGTTGATGGGTGCCAGGTTCATATCGTGCCCAAAACAGTGATTTGAGAACTGCGATGCATGATACAGGATAGGTACAAGGTAAAATCTGATGTAATGGTTGGGAGTGAGTCAGGCCCCGGGGGCAAATAGTCTGAACAGTCTGACTCCAGGTTGCTCATGCCAAAGCAGATGTTCAACTGACGACAGCAGCACAAAAGACAGCGCTGCATGTTATTCACGAGGTATTTCAGATTATTAGGAGGGCATGTCAAAGTTGCTGAGCTACTGATAGAGCTGCTTTGATAGCCATATATATATATATATTTCAGAAAGCAATATTAAAGAACTCTCACAAAGGCTTTCCACGTTTCCACACGAGTTTTGTTAACACGGTAAGGTGTTCTCCTTCCTAGGTAGAGGCGTCGAACTCTGCTTGGGAGCTTTGATGTTGCTGCTCTGCTCTGAGGCTTGATCCTGCATTCTGGACTTCAAAACAGACTGTACCTCGTCATGGGCAACAGCTTGAAGAGGTAGACACCAACTGCACAGACACGCCTGAAGGACCACACGCACATCAACATTTGGTCAGAGGGTAGCACACACACATACACATTTCCCATCAGTTTCACATGGAGGGGAAAAAAAAGATACATTATGAGGGTTTACTTCTGTGTGGAAAGCAGTTTTGGAGAATAGTTCTGTGTTATAAGCATTCTTAAGTTTGGGTTCTTTTAATTAAAAAAAAAAGAAAAACAAAATAGGAAAAAAAAATTGATGTGATTATTATTTTAGTTTGTGGGGTTATTGCAGAGGAATAAAGGCTCTTCCTGCACTGTGGTGTGCAAAAAAAAAAATAAATAAAAACCCAATGACAGCCAAAACAAATCAAAGTATGTTTTAGATGTCCTTCTCTGCTTGTAATACAATAAAGGCTTTTAAAATATTTACCCTTGAAAATTGCCTTGAAGCTATGTTTTCTTCCTCCTCAAAACACATCACTCTGATTCAGTGACAAACTGTCTGGTAGGTTGCCAAAGTGTCTGTCTTTTCTTTCTTTTTTTTCTCTGATGATGTTTTTCCAGACCATTTTCACTTATTACCCCCTCGGGTAATTGCTTGCTCCGGTCTGCCCATTTTACAGACATGACTCCGTATGTCCTCGATGACACATATGATAGCTCATCCGATGAGGATCACACCGTTTTCACCCCCACCAGCTTTGTCTACAATTGAATAGTGACCTACATTGGAGCAACTAGAAAAACAGAAAAAGTGTGTGACAGCAGATCTTACCTTGAAACATCTTTTGAACCTTTTGCTGACTATGTACAACGCAATAGGGTTGATGCAAGAGTTGAGTGATGCCATATTGATGCCAAAATAATCCAGAACAAGAAAGATGCTGACAAAGAAGGATAAACATTAGTTATTAGTCAGACAAAAGAATATTAACCAAGTTCTGAACAGTTAAAAAAGGGGATTAAACTCTTGTTCATGCTCACCTCAGTAGCTTACATCTGTTAGGATCTTTCTCATCATACATGGTTAATTTCAAGATTCTGCTCAGGTACAGAGGGAACCAGCACAAGGCAAACACAATCACCAGGCAGAAGACAGTTTTTGCAACTTCTCGTCTCTAAAAAAGGGTGAAAGATGTGATCAATATTTAAGTTGATGTTGCACCAAAAATCTGTGAAATGTGCAAAATGTGCTCAAAGGTGTTGACAAAAACCTGCTTGGTGTGGTCACTTAATGTACTCTCAGTGTTCTTGAGCATTTTCCTGGTCATGAGCGTGTAGAAAATGGCGGTCCAGGCCAGCGGCATGCAAAAGTAGAAGCCAAACAGCCACCAATCCTTCGCTGATTTATAAAACTGTAGATTAAACATGACAGTGGAATGACATGATCTTTAGCAGTTGCTGTGTTACAACATGAAAAAAAATATTTCAAACATTTACATGCGTATGAATTTACAAGGACATCTATGCAGCATGCAGGATATCTGTTGAATGAAGCTGGAAGAAATAATATAAAGCCATTTTTTAATTTCATTTCCCATCAACACTTATTTACAGAGGTTGTGAACAGCCGTGCTTGTAATTATTTTTTAATGCTGTTATCTGGAGATCAGGAGTCAATCATTTGATTATACAGAGAAAATAACAAGATAAACAAGGCGTTATCACGAATGAAACAAAAGGTCGTTTCCCCCTTTGTGCTTACGATGTTTTCCAGAGATCAGGAGTGCCATGCCAGCATGCATAAATGGTGTCTTGAAAGCTGTAGCTACTGATTTGAGCTTTAAAAATCAAATCAAGGAGAACCTATTATTGATCAGCTTAACAGACAGTATTTCCATCATGGCAGAAATTGCACTGTGTGCCTCTGTTGAGGAAAACTTTTAGATCAGTCCTCGACAAGCTGCAACTTCACAGGTGACTGAACCTCAGTGATCCTGCTGAAAGTTGGTTTCTCATGATGAATTATCTTATTATCTCGTTTTCTCGAGATTGCAACTAAATGAACTTGTTATCTTAAAAATAAGCTTTGTTATATAAGGATAACAAAATAATTAACTTCTGATCTCCAGATAATAGCATAAAAAATTGCAAGAGTGGCTGTTCTCAGCTTCTGCACTTGTTGCTGTAGGAAGTGTGATAGAAAAAGACAGTCGAATCAAAACACGTGTTGATCTGTTTGTTTCGTCCTGTTGCAATACCTGCATGAACTGAGTGGTTTGCATGGGACGAAGCAGACATATTCTCAGATGCTTTTCTTTATAGTCCATTGTTATCATATCAAAGCCGACAACTTCAGGCACAGCCAGCAGGATAGAAATAACCCATATCAGAGTTATTTCGATTGCTGTCCACACTGAGACCCCGATGCCTTTGATTTGATTCCAGGACGCTACAGCTCGGTATCTGCAAAATCAATGGAAAAATTTTATGGCTTGGGGGACTTTTTGTCTGTAATGATGATCCATTTTTCAGTTAAAGAACATTTCAAGGGCTAACGCTAAACAAATCTGTCTGCTCGGTGAAATACAAATAGCATCCAGCAAACACTATTGTCTTGTAGGGCAACAGGACAGTGCTGCTTATCTCTGTACCTGTCAACACTCAAAGCGCATAAGCTCAACACAGTAATCCCAACCGAGGTCTTCTGAAGGAAGGGGACGAGTTTGCACAGCACCACTCCGAATGGCCAATCTTCTGCCATGAGCTGCAGCAAAACAAATTTAAAAAAAAAAAAACAAACAAAAAAAAACAAATTACATCTTCAGTAAGAAATTGAATCAATTCAAGGTGAGGTTGAAGTTTTAAAATGGGTAAAAAAAAAAAAAATACCAGAATGAGGTGTAACACTGTTCTCTCATTGTAATTGCACTGCATAACTCACCCTGTAAGCGTTGATTGGAATGTCTATCACAATGTGGATCAGATCCCCCAAAGCAAGACTCGCAATGAGAATGTTCGGTCCACTTCTCATGCATTTGTTTACATAGATGATTTTCAGTAGGGCTGAATTCCCCACTATCCCAACAACAAAAACAACAAGAGAGACCACAGTATTGACGTATTTGAAGGCATCTCTGATTCCAGCGGACTCCAGGCACATAGGAGGGTGTGGTGGTTTTGGCCCTGCTACCCTGGGTGGATGAATTGAGCTGTTGGGTTTTTGTTTTTCCAGTATTAAAAGACCAGAGGAGGCCGTCTCAGGGAGCTCCATTACAGCAAATGGCTGTGAATGCTGATCACTGGCCTCACCTCTGATGAGAATATTTCCTAAACAAAGAAAGAGAGCCGCGGTCCACATCATTGATGATTTTCCTGAAGAGGCTCTGAAATGTTTTTGCTGGCAGCGGACTGAAAATAAAAAGGGAAAATAATTAGCACAGCATCTTAGCCTCAAGATTCACAGCAAAAGCATTTAGGTGAAGAGAAGGATGAATTTAATTCACTAATCAAAAGGCAACAATAAATAAACAGCACTGATACAACGTGATGCACTGAATTATGCCGGCTTACCCTTGGATGTACAAAATCTGCATGAAATGAGTGTGTGTAATAGACAAAAGGGTGTATGTTTAACACAGAGCTCCACTGTATGATGACTGTGTTGCTGCGAACGTTGCAAATGTTAGAGCCCTGCAGAAAGAAATCCGGGTTTTATAGACTGAGGTATTGTTGTCAGCATTAGTCATTGATCTGTCAGTAGTGACTGTAATTACTCCCCTTGATGCATCATCCTGCGTGAAAGGATGGTGTTGAAGGGCATTGTCTGTTATCACAGAGTGAGATCATTTTATGAGATTCAAAAGGGATATTATGTTACAGTTGTTTCCACCTCTTTCACTGAAAAGTTTGCCCCTAATCTTGTTTGACGTAAAATTTCCACACAAAATCTAAATGTAGCAAAATGTCTATTTTGGTGTTGAGATTCTTTATTAGATTTCATCATGAGTAAATGTAATAGCAGCAGGAAAACTTTCTCCTGGAACTATATGACAGTTTTGGATGTGCATAAACCCGATGCAAAACCGCCGGGCAGCCGCGCTTGAACAATAACTGAAACGATACAGATGGAACGGTGAAATATTCAGTGAGTGTCCTCTTGAGATTTTGCTTCATTTGACAAATCAGGTTTTTTTTTTTTCTAAAACATGAGTCAGTCTCCATCGTACCGGAGAGACCGTGCCTCTGCATCTCCTGAGAGTCCTCAAGAAGGTGACTTCTCCCTTCGACAGCTTTCTGACAACCCGAAGAGCCTCGAGGAGCACGAGACATGCAAAGACCAGAAAAGATCCCATTGTTAACATCGTACCAGACAACTGCTGAGGTTCTCTTTTGAACAGTGAAATCTGTGCTCTGCTAGTGACAAATGACCTTGGGAAACTAAGTGCTGGTGTGCTTCTGCAAGAACAACCGATTAAGAAAAATGGGTTGGTTGAGTTGGAGACGAAAAAGGAACTGTAACAGGCTCTCTATACTGTCTAACAACATTTTGTTCATATAGGTCATTGGGGAGAATTGAAATGATTTAAAGTAAATTTTTTTTATCATTTAAAACAGCATAACTCAAACACCTACGAACATAATATTCATGTAATGTAAGATTCCCCCCAAAAAGTCACAGTGATCATGTAATTCACCCACATTATTACATTTTATGCTCCTGCAGAATTCTGTTACTTTGTTTTACCCACATTTTCATTTGATGTGTGCTAAAGTTCATAAACTAACTAGCTAGCTCTGACTAGCATTAATTGTTAGTTAATTGTTTTTTTATTATTATTTGCTTGTTGTCATTCAGCAAACTTGTGACCCATTATTTTTAATTCTAGAACCAGTTCATTTTAGGGTTACAATGAAGCCTCACAGCTCCATGATGTGGAGTTAAAGCCACCTAACTTAAGCCTCCTACCTTGTTAGCTACCTTTAGCTCAGCATGCAGCTGTTTTCACCAAAAACCTCTAATAAAATCACTGTACACGACGTACTCGTCAACAAATAGCAGACTGGTAAGGTTAGCAACTCATTAGTGAGAAAAGAAGGTAAACAAATACTACCTTAACACCAAATTATTGCTAATGTTGCGCCTTGTCTGATGAATGTGTAAAAATGTGACTCATTGCTAACACATCAGCCAAAACAACTGTGCGAGATGATAACAAGCTAGGTGTGTCTCTTGTTTTTAGCTCGTTAAGAGGTTACTTTACTTCCAAAAAAGCCAAAAATCTATTAATTCCTCTCTAAAATGAATAGAGTTGTTCTGGTAAAGCACTGCTGGAATTCGTTGTCTCCTGTTTTGAGCAGGCTGATGTCACCAGAGTTCATGAAAGTACTTGCGCTGGATGGAAGATTCATTACTTTGGTGAGCACTCAGACCCAGACAGATTGGGAGTGGGTGGAGCAGAGCCTCTCTTTCAGCTGTCAAGGTAAGCCGTGTCATCAGTTTGGGTGCGAAGGGGTCACCAATTCCTGCCCCCTCTTGCCTCTCATGACTTAGACATCTGTCAAATTCCCAATTATTTCTCTCTGGTGCAGTTCAAAAGGAAATTGAAGATCTGCAGGTGTTGCAGGCAGAAGAGGTAAGTGTGGTCACTGATGCTGATACTTCACAGGTCGCCTGCTCAGGGCCATGAGTGTGTGTTATGCATAGTCAGGTGAAGACAATTTCCTTTACACAGCACAAAATTTGGTGGCAGAAAGGAACATCTACTACATTGCAGAGGCAAATATTGTACTCTACAATTCATGTATTATTTTTTATGCATGTTACAGCTTTAGGACTAAGTTACTTTAGAAATTGATATTATCAGTAAAAAATAATAATTATCATACTGCAATAGTGTATTAGGCCATACATTATTCTTAGAAATAGGCTATTTTGTGTAACGAGTACTTTCAGTGTTAGGTAATGCAATATTTTGAAGTGATTACTTTAAATGTAGTTTTACATTGACTGCACGAGTTTTGCTTGTAATTGAGTATTTTTACACAAGCATATAACTTTTCTGCTTCATCTGGATTAGAAAGTGTGTCCAAACTTTTGACAGGCACTTTACTTAGATACAGATAGTGGAGCTCTCTGTAAAACAAATTTGCAGGGATCATTTTATGGGCTATACATTATACATATACTGTAGGTTATAGCTTATATCCTAAAACCTATACAAGTCTTGCTTTATACAATCCTCATCCACATCTGGAGACAGAGGATAAAAAGATGATAAAGAAGGATATGATATACCCTTGTGTGGGACCGCTTCGTCTCATAGCGTACAAGCCAGAGCCAGAACAAAGTCCTCATGATGAAAAGGTACCATCGACTCCTGTATCTCTATGTTGCCCATAGTGCCTGTAAATGACGGTGATGGCCTTTTTCATTTTCCCAGCAGTAATAGCAGTGTGTGAAGGCTATAATGTGAAAGGTGAGGAGGTGATTGTGAAATGTGTTTTTTTTTTTTTTTTTGCTGCACTGTAGTTTCAAGAGGTTGAATCTAAACAGGATGTGCATCTTGCTCAGTCTGACTATTGCCAGCAGCTCTGTCAGCCCTTTGTACACAGGGAACTGCTGCAAAGAGAAACAGCCTTTCAGAGGGTGAGTGTAGCTTGTTTACCTCCAGCAAGAAGTTGTAAATAGATTCATTAAAAATCAAAAAAAAAGTAAAAGAAAAAAAAATGTGTGTTTAATTTTTTTCTTTTATTCCAACCTTTTGTTGTCTGCAAGCTAAAGAAATAAGGGAGCTTTATTCTGAAAGAGAGAAACAAATTGGTGAAGGAGTTAGAAAGATTGCTGTTCATGTTCATGCAGCTGTTGTGGGTGAGGAGGAGAGAGAAGCAGCTGAAGAGCAGGCTGAGGCAAGAGAGAGGTGAGCAACATATATGTCAGTCCTTTCTGCAATCGTATTATATGCTATTAGGAATATGGGGGCGGCTGTTGAAGGACATACATGTAAGTGTCCTGTACTGCTTACATACTGATATATTGAATGCTATTAAAGAGCTCTATTTTTTCAGTGTTGATAAAAGAAGTATGTGGTGACATCTGGATTTAATCCTCAACATGCACTTCAGGTTTTGTATTGTACTTTTTTCCCACTTCTGCAGAAAAATATCTTTCATTTGTAGCATAGGTTGAGACAGTTGCAGCTCCAAAAAAAACTCTAGAAGACAACTTAAATAAGATCTTAAATAAAGTTAAGGTAAGTGTGCAACCTTGACCTTTTCCAGACCAACTTGAACAATCGATAAATATATATATATATATATATATATATATATATATATATATATATATATATATATATATATATATATATAGTGGTGAGT
>JAQMCX010000011.1:9717106-9928552 GCA_029814765.1 Acanthurus leucopareius | reverse complement strand
GACCTTTTCCAGACCAACTTTAACAATCGATAAATATATATATATATATATATATATATATATATATAGTATGAAGTCTTTCAGAATCTCATTGACAAAAAATCAATAAAAGTATATTCTCCCTTTGACTTCTCAGGCCGTATTGAGATCAAACATAAAACCCACAGGCTGTCAAAAGAGATTCCCTACATCAGTGATGAACCTCACATGTTTCAGATAGAAATCAAAAATAGCACTGGCATGTTTACACCAGAAATAAAGCCAAAGGTATGTTTGAAGGCAATGCTTTACTGACAACACTGCTGGTGCCGTGGTGTCCCCTAAACCAGAGTGTTTCCTCAACAGAAATGCAATAAATAACTGTTATTTTTTTTGCCGTAGCCAAAGAAAGTAATGAAGATGTTCAACAAAAGTGAGAAATGCTTTCTTGCCCTGCGTTCAGATGAAATGGGAAAAGTTTTGCGTCCTTTAAAGCAGTGCAAAGTGGAGGATCAAGGACAATGTCAAAGTACTTATTGAGAGGGTACACATTTGTTCCCTTTGATAAAAGGTTTGCACAATGTTAATGATCCTTAATAGACAAAGTTAGCCTTCTGGGAAAGCAGCCATTATAATATCCTCTGTAGAAGCTGCTGACTTCACTTACATAATCTTGGAGGACAAGGACGTAGCTCCCAGCATCAAAGGCATTATAACAAATAAAGGCCACTCCACACGCTCACATCCCAGTGGAATGACATGGTAATTGCAACTTCATTATATCTATTAATACTAATTTATACAAAAATTTCACTAAAATCAGGTCTTTGAGTAATAGTCCAATAGTAATACTTCCAATTTTTGGAAGTTAAAAAAAAAAATACTTGTTTGCTTTTATGGTGGAGAATTTTATAAACAGTTCAACACCACACTGAAATTTTACTTTTTTTTCAGTAGATATGAGGCAACAGCCATGATGGTAAATGCTTAGCATTGAGAATTGAAAAGGGGAAAAACAGCTAGCATGTATCTGAAAGTAGCAAAATTCACCTTAAAAAACCTCTAGCATTATATATTGTTTGTGTGATTTGCTCAAAGAAAAGAGAGAACAACTGCAATTTGCTGTTTAGTGGGTTAAGGGTTATGTGCAAGACAAGAACATATCTGGAACACAACCTTCTTCCAAAACAGCAAATTGATGTTTTTACATTATTTCTCAGAGGTGTTAGCGGTTGTGTTTTGTCTCTCTCAGACAAACTATTTACAAAAATAAATAAAACTGAATTTATGCTAAGCTAGGCTAACAGGCTGCTGGCTGCACAGCATGTTGACACATATATGAGTGTGGTATTAATGTCCTGGATAACTCCCTGCCAACAGGTGACATAAGCACATTTTCAAAAATGTCAAACTATTCCTTTAATTCAATTAGTCAATTTGAAATCAAATACTGAAGTTATTAGATGTCAAAACCTAAACTTAACTGTTTACACCTCAGAAACCAAATGGTTAAGACCTCTTAGGTTGAGATTTTCTGACCAGAGATAGCTTTTTGATTAACCTGCTGCTCTCATGTTAGAGGTCAGGATGTGTGTATTGCTAATCTCTGTGCTCTGTCTGAAGGTTGAATCTGACCCCTGTTGGAGGTCTCTGCCTCAGTGAGACAGGAGCTTTGAGGAGGCGCTAGAATTGGTTTTATTTTGACCTGCATGTGCGTGACCTTTCCTTGAAGCCTCTAACCTTTGCCCCGGGCCCACACATCAGTGTGCACATACACTCACAGCAACACATGTATGTCACCTTTGCGCATCAGAAAAGCAGTGTGTGCTTCAGTGTGAGGTCAATACTTAAGGTAGGTATTAACAAATGCAAGATAAATACACGTTTTCCTTTGTGTTGTATAGATCGAATAAAAAGCAGCCTCCATGTCAAACTATATGCAGCAAATTTTAGCAGTCAGAAAAAAATGTAGATTTGAAGAAGGACATGTTATTTTTTTCTTTTAATGCAACCAATTTATCCAGAGAGCCGTGAAAAGCCACAACAAGACATTCTGGAGAGATATATCAAAATAAAGAGCTGAGAGATTTACTCTCTGCTTGGCCAGATGCAGACCTGCGTGTCCCACCGTTACGATTCCATCACCCAGACGCAGCAGCTTAGCAGACAAATGAAAAAAAGGAGAAGATAGAGACTCATGTAAATTAAGAGAGAGAGAGAGAGATACAGAATTGGCAAAGGCTGGTATCATTTATGGCTTTGTTGCAGTCTACAGACTTATTAGTTTAAACCTTCTGAAGACTGGTGCCTATAGTCATGACTGTAAAAGGCTTTAGCTTCATAGAAAAAGATTAATGCAAGGTAAGGTCAATGGGTTCAGAAATGCAGACAGTTCAAACATATAAGATTAGTTGGTAAAAGTGTTGAGGATGAAGGTATATCACAGGATTTTTTTTTTTTTTTTAAAAAGGCATTGAGAAATGAAGGTTGTCTGCATTTATACATTATTAAAAAAGATCACTGGGAACAAATTTATCCCTCCAGACATTATGTTATACCTTCCATAACATCTGCTGTGGTGGATTCAGTGCTCAGTATATTGTTTTTTTATGAAAGAGAATAGCAATAGCATAGAGTTGAATGATGTCTTGTGAAAGCTAAAGTTGTGCCCTATCAACTTTTCAGGAACAAAGTAATGTTTCAAATACCTGACTTGTTATTGCAGCTACTTCTTGTCAGTGGTTTTCCAAATAGAGAAAAAAAATATGTGCATATGCTATACATTATAAATGCAAACACACACACAATACTGTAAATATGCATATTTTATATTCCCCTCATCCATCTGTCCATCATCCATGTAAACCTACCTCTCATCTCCCAAAAGTATGTTTTTTTCACTGGGCGTTCAGATTTTGTACATAACGCCGAGTTTATTTAAAAAGTAAACACAAGATAAGTTATTTTCAAATTTTAAATTGCATGCATTAGAGGACAATGCTCTGCTGCGTGAAGCTTTGTAATGTACAGATATAGTAGTCTGAAGCAAAATTTAATGGGTGCTATTATTCTCCGTTATTGCAACTTCATTTCATATTACGGGAATAATTTTCAGTAAAAGTAATTATTTTTTTCAATCAATTTCCTCAGCAACACAAACACTAAATTACTTTTTTCTTTTTCTCCATCATAAGCTTTTGGAGCTTTTATGCTGTTATTTAATAAACAGTCCAGAAGAAGTAAAGGCTGTGAGAGACAAACAGGGATAACAGATGAAAAAAGCTGCAGTGCTTAAGAAAACATGTTGTTGGTGCACAACTTATCAAAAATTAAACCCAAGGATTCTTGTGATAAATGAACCAAGTTAGTAGCATTCTTTATTTGAATTAAAGAGATGCATCATGGTGTACATCAGGGCTCTCAAAGTTTCCCCTTTTTGCTGGAAACCCCTCTGAACCCCCTCAAAGACCCCTGGGGGTCTCCACTTTGTGAACCACTGGTGTACATGATCACAGTATTCATGCTGTGTTAAAGCAGCTAAAGGAGCACATCCAGGTTTAGAAGCTCAGCCTGATCTTTGCTGCAATGCATTTGATTTATTCAAAGCTAATGACAACATTATTTTATCGTATATAACTAGTCTTTTACTCAATGCAGACTACTGTTATGATTAATTTCCAGTGTGTCTAGTAAGTGTATAAGACCCACTGGACAGCTGTTAATAAGTGATATTCCCAAACCTCTAAATTATTAAGCTTATACGAATAATGAATTTGGGTATACGGCTGATTTACACTCATTTAAGATTTTTACAGAAATTGCAGATGGCGAAAACCCCTACAGATACATAAATATTCTTTTTTTCCCATTTTCTTTTTCTTTTTTTTCAAAGACACATTTACATTTGTTTCATTGCCATGAATATAATTGCGTACAGTGCTTCCAGGTTATAATGTCAGTAATTCAGATTTTTAAAGAAAAAAGGCATCTGGTAATTATAGGTATATAACAATTTAAAGCATGATAGAAGTAAATAAATCATTAGAAAAAGCACACAATACACTGTGGGTATATATGGGGAGATATAAGTGAATGGTGTAATGTTAAGACTTGAATAAGATAAGCAGAAAAAGGAAAATAAGAGGTTGTTTTTGGAAGACCTTCAGTACAATTTTCTCCTTTATCCACCATTTCTGTTCACATGTCTGCCATAGAAACACTTGCACATTGTTTTGTGGTTGCCAGGAACAACAGGAGCAAAACATGCTGTTTGCATTCTGTATCTGATTTAAAAGGTTTTTTCTTTTTTCTTTTTTCTTTTTTCTGTTTTTTTTTTTTTTTTTTTTTAATATATGATTTATTTGTGGTTTCTCCGCTCACATCTGTTCCACGGTGAGTCGAGGATATCGCACAGATAAAGACGCAAGCAATTGACTCACTGAGCAAATCAGCTGTGATGGACTCAACAACAGTTTTAGGAAGACAGACGCTGGAAAAGCAGCAAACTGCTTTTAGCCAACATGAATAGTAGATAAGCAATAATGTGCTTCAAAGACAGAGGAAAACAGTTCATCTGCATGCAATATTTTGCTATATTTAAAAGATAAAAATATCAAATTTTTGTACATTGTGTCTCTACACTGCAGTGTTCTCAATTCAAACAAATAGTTTAAAAAAATTAAACTTCAGACATGCAGTTTGCATCATTCTTTGGGTTTATAAAAGTAATAATAAACATCTGGTGTAAGCTTATGTGAGCATGTGAGAATCCGTGAATTTGATCAGGAGAGTTGTCAACAGAGTCATCTTAAGAAATTCTGGGAAAAGAAACTATCAATCAAATATTTTTTTTTTATTATTTTTATAGCATTTGCAGACTTTAAATACCCAAACCAGGAAACACAACAAGCTCCTCACGAGAATTCAAGAGTTGACATCTGAGCAGGTAGAGTAAATATCCAGTAGTAGGTTTACAATGACAAACTCACAATGAGGTATTCTAGGTTGTAAATCCCGTCTTTGTCTCTCAGCCGCAGCAATGACGTCCTTGACAAAGTAAAAGCTCTGCCAGGACGCTCAGAGGACAAAAGGTTTCTCTGAACTTGAGGATTTTTTATATCATTACACTAACATTTGAAATGCTCTTTGTAGAGGAACCATAGACAAATGGTGAATAGATGCAATTAGCATATACGACGTCTTTTTGTGTGTTTTAGAGATAATTTAACAATTGACGAAAAGAAAACGGTGAATTTGAGTTTTCACAGTATTGTCTACCCTTTTCACTGTGTTTTATCTTGTGAAAGATGATATGACATGGTATCCAGAGACATGGTTTTGATTTATTCATGAAGCACAAGTTAAAGACCTCAAAGAATTTAATAAATCATGAAGCGTCTTTGTTTTTTCTCCTCTGAGCGATCCTAAAAACATGAAGTCTGAGTTGGAGATATCCCCAGATAATGAAGTGTTGGATTCGCTCAGCAAGGAAACTCCCCGAACTCACGCAGCCTGCCAAGGAGAAACTGAAGAGTCTTTAACTAATCTGGACAAGGTGTGGAGGAAAATGCCACTTTTAAACTGCTCTTTTTTGCTTTTGTGCAAATATGGATACATTTTCAAAACAGGCAATTGTCTCTTAGCTCGTATCAAACCTCGCCTGTCTCTGCTGCTGCTGCCTGTTTTAAAACTGTAACATCCTTCATGAATACCTCATTAACTGGAATGTTTGGATGCTGTGTATTTGTGTTTTGTCTTTTTGAGAAAGAAAATAGGATTTTAACAAATGTGTCTAATCCAACAATGTTCTCAGGCGGATCATCGGCCTCATCAGCGGTGTCACTGCAGTCTCTGATGACCCTTCACTGTGAGAGCTGCCAGCAGCTAAAGAAACCCCCCACGGACCAGTGATCAGATTGCCGAGACTGACGACCCAAGAGAGGGTGAGAGAGAGAGAGCGAGTGTGCATCTACCACTGTTAACACAGTGACATGCTCACGTTAAACAAACTGTGCAAAAGAAAATCGTGACTTTGCTAATTTCTTCACAGAGAGTCGCATGCGGTGTTAATGTCTGCCGCTTGGAACTGAGATAATCATGGCAGCAAATTATAGCTGTGATAATTTGAATCTTATAAGCATCCTAACTCTTAACCGTGACATTTAATTGCCACTGCATATTTAATGTGGAAATCAAAATGCCACAAAATGTGAAACATTAAAATATTTTATAATTTTTATAACCTGAATTTAGATTGTGAAATTTCCAGACAGTACTTTCACGCAGTGCATTGTCAAAAATGTGATTAAGT
Organism: Acanthurus leucopareius; assembly: GCA_029814765.1. NCBI lineage: Eukaryota > Metazoa > Chordata > Actinopteri > Acanthuriformes > Acanthuridae > Acanthurus > Acanthurus leucopareius. The sequence continues at coordinate 9,922,263 of JAQMCX010000011.1, read as the reverse complement.
GAGCACCGTTTTGGCCATTCTAACATGCATGGCTCATAGAGCAGCAAATGAGCACCGCAGAGATGACAAATTTTTTTGCAGGCCAACCCAAAAGTTAGCATCCCCCTGTTTCCCTCTGTTTCCCTCACAGAGAGCCAATGAGATTTCCCCTTTGGATTTTGAATATTGCAGAAAACAAACTCTGTGGCAAACAAAGTTTAGAATATTTAAATGTCTTTTTCAACAAGATAATCTTTACAAATCAACACCTCTGTTATGATTTTTGAAGAGTAATAAGGAAGCTGTTAGCAGTAAAAAGCTAACATTGGGCAATAAACAAATAATCACATGACTTGACTTCAGCGTCACACTCTTTTCACATTGTATGAGACACAATATAACTTGACAAGTTAACAAGTTGAAATGTTTGAGTGCAGTAGAGTGTAACAATAACACAAGGCTGTAAAGATGAAGTAGTGAGAGTAGGTAGCGATTAGTTACCATGTTCGACGTGATGACATTTAATGTCCCCAAAAAGCTCCGTGGTCTCATTTAGCCACTTGTTAGCAGCTATCTTTTTTTAGAAGTGAGGTATTTACTGACATATTTTATGCTGTAGAACAAAACATGAACGTGTCTTGAGTTTGTGTTAACCACAGACTTTCCTACAGGCATCAAACCAAAAATCCAACTTAAAAAGCCCATTTATTCAAGATGAGGGAGTTTGAACAATGAAGCCAAGTCATTTCAGGGTGTAAGACTCATTCCTGTGTCACTATGCTTCATAACCACTTGAGCCGAGACAGAAATGCCTCAGCAGGTACTGGATTACTGTCATGGTGGTTGGTACACACATTCACCGTCCACAGAGTATGAAACCCACTGACTTTGATGAGTCCTTGATCTTCCCTTCAGTGTCACCACAAGGTTGAGGTTTATGGTCCAGAGTGAAATATCTTGGCAGTTTGGGGATTGATGCCACAATGTTTTGAATGAATATGGTGGAGACAAGAATGATTTTGGTGATCTCCTGACTTTCGCTCCAGCACCATCAGCAGGCCATATTGTTGATTTGTCCACTGTTTTGGTTTGTAAGATCAAATAACTGTAAAACTAACATTTTCCTGATCCATGAACATTGTTTATTGTTCCACAGGTGTCTCAAATCAGCCTCAAATTGTTTGGAAGACTTTTTTCCAAGTTGGGATACATTAACAGTAAACAAGAAAAAACAAAATTAACCTTTGATCCCTCACCTACACTGGAAAAAACATATTTATTTTTAGTCATAATAGTAGCTTTCTCTATCTCTGCTGCACTGCCAGAAATTAGGATATCCAATCAGCAGGTTAAGATCCAGCTCAGGCAATCAAGCGTGAACAGAACGGAGCAGATGTTCCTTCAGTTGACCAAACCTGAACAGCCTGAAATACAAGGCAGATCATTACAAACACAGATGTTCAAGGTTTTTTGTTGTAGTTTTGGATTTTGCTGTCTGAATTGCATTAATCCAAAATCAGAATTTCTTATTGAGCAAATTGAATTTACATCTTTTGAATATTGGACACTTCAAGTATGTCAGAATTAGTGAACCACATAAATTCAGTCGATGGATTTCAGATTAAAATACAGAATTTCACTGCTGTAAATGATGTAGTATCTGATTGTTCGCATTAGGTATTCACTTTGATTTATACAATGGGGTTTTTATTTGCTCCCGCAGGAGTCCGGTAAAAGCCTTATATTAAAAAAACCAACAAAGTTTTAATTGAAAAGTTTCCTTAAAGCCAGAAGTTAGATTTTTGGTACCATTTCTTCATTTTCGTCCTTTTTTTCTTATCTCCTTCTCTCTTTGTGTCAGTTGATCTGCTGTGCAAAGGCACAGAAGTTATCAGAGATTTTTGCTGAAGGCTGCAGCGGTTCACACTGAGGAGACCGTGACTGATTGGTACCCAGTGATGCAGAAGGATCAAAGGTCAGGATCGCTCTTGTCCATTATTGGCTTTCACCATTAAATGGTTTTCAAATTAAATTTCCATGCCATTGAATCCCTGATGTTACATTTTCCATGACACACTGCAGGTTAAAAGGTTTGGAATTTGAAAGAAGCTCAGATCGTAAGAGCCCTGAAGCAGGTATTACACACACACACACACACGCGCACACACACAATCTAACACAGACAGACATATCGAGCATATTAAATGTACTTATCTTTTCTTAGTGTTCATTGATGCCATGACAACTTAAACTACATTACAGGACACAAACAAGTACCTGCCTCTCTTCACCTTGGACTCTCAGACGATGCTGAAGGAAGTTTTGTGACCTAAAATAGAGATCATGGATGCTGAAAACAGTTTTCTCTTTAAATGGTTGGACAGAAGGTATTTTTTCGCAATTGCGCTGCGGCTCTATCACGACAACAGCTGAGAGTACAGAAGCTGACATTAATTATTAAATCTGTTTGGTTGAACAGAGGACAACACGGCTTGTCAAACACTACAACGGTGGTCAAACATTTATTGCGATTTTTCCAGATGGCACTGGGCAGGTGTAGCATCCTTTAACTGACACGATGCCATAAATACTTGATGTTTTAGTGTTTAGATAAATCATGTTTAAAAGCCATCCATCGAGAAGGCTCGCTGTATTCTGCTGCATGATCATGATCAGCTGACTGTGTGTTGTGATCCTGGTAGACAAACATCAGCAGCTTCACATTCAGGCAATTATCACCAGCAGAGGACGGGGTACCTGTTATCACAACAACGTTTATTTATTCCTTATGCTTTATTTCATTGTGTTAACGGATATAAAATAAGCACACTGTTTTGTAATTGAAATCTGTTTAATTATCACCAGCTCTCTGGAGACGCTTTAAGTTTAGTTTAGTTTAATTCCTGATAAAAACAGCAGCAGACAGAAATAACATCCTGTCAGGGTGAGACAATAAAACCTATACGGGGCTTATTTTTTCTCTTTATTAGGGGGAATCTGGGAGAATCTGCAGAGACACAGGAGATTGGAAGAAACATTGGATCTGGCTGGACACTGAGCATCATGTTCATGCACCATCCAGACTGCCCCTCTGCTTATCATCGAACCCTAACCTTAACATTCACATCCAATCCCAAGAGCACACCTGCATCACCTTCACCTCTGGGAAAAAAACAGTCTGGGGGCAGAATTGAATTCAAGGTTAGTGTGGTTTGTGATATTACCAATAATTTATAGCCAAAGTGAGGAGTAGACAAAAAATTGGGGCCAAATCAATGATTCTTCTATCATTTATATTTCCTGGCTGTCGCTGCCAAATCAAGGCAAAGGTCTAACGCTGCCGGGGCCTGACATGCTTCAGAGGCATCTGCAGCAGAGAAGTGCAGAGATCAATGACCTACTCCAGAACATCCAGTCCCTCATCACCTATCAAAAGACTGTCAGTTCGCAGAAGGTCAAGCCCCGGCAAAGCCTCATCTCACAGATGGAAAGACGGCGGCTGCCAATGAAGCAGCAACAGTCTGCCAAGAAGACCCCCTAAAGCCGACAATGTCCTTGAATGGCAGTTTCTCATTTGTGTGAAGTGACTCGTATCGTCATGTTGCTGGAATTTAAATTCTACGACAAAGTGCTTTCTAGAAATAAAACCAAAGAATGTCATTAACCTTTTTTCCTTTTTTTTTTTTTTTTTTTTTAATTAGAATGTCATAAATAGTATAACTGTACACTTCATTTTTACAGGGGACACACCAAAGCAAATGTTACATTGACATTGTCCTGTCACTTTTTGTTACTTTGCAAGGACTACAAGGAAACACACCCATAAATCATACAGTACAGTGCAAAACTGCCAAGGTCAACGGTCCAAAAGTAAAAGTATATTAGTTTAATTAACCTATTTATAAAAAGAAAAAGTATAAAACATAAGATTTTACTGGGGTTTTTTTTTACATATTTGCAACAGAATAACAAAAAAACTTTTTTTCCTCTTTAAGAAAACATCTGTCGAGTAAAGAACAGCTGTGTCGATTTTGCTATTATCAGAGTTGTTGGACCTGAGTGTCCTGTTGCACTTCAGGCCACCGTAGATCTTTAAAGAATGTTATATTTTGAAATAGAGGAGGAATAAAATATTTTGCAGCATTTTTCCTCTTGTTAGCCTTCCAAACCCATCGGGGGGACGTTGAGGCATCTGAATGCAAACCTCCTTACTGGCCATTAGCTACCTGGCTGATGAACAACCCTTTAGTGCCTCTATTTGCACACCCCGAGTGTCCTTGTGCGAACGCTCTAATATGTTTCATCCTCAGTGCTCACATAGTGTGCAATTATTTTGATTCCAAACAATTTGATGTTAAGAGAGATGCAACTGTGATCACAAATCGACCCTTGTCAAAATGGATTTCTCCTACATGAAAACAACCCAAACCACCACACCGCCTCCAATTTAAGTCAAGCGAATGATCAAGTCAGAACGCAGTAATAACACCCTCCACTTCTCAGTTTCTTATAAACTTCAAGATGAAAACCTGAACCAGCGCACTTGTAGCTTCTCGAGCATCTTGCAGAGAATCTTTGGCCTTGTGCAAAAAATTTTTTTTTTCCTTTTTTTGCAGTTCAAGTTTGCAGCTCAGGTACAGTTCTCTGGTCATCTCGCCCACCCTGCCTCACAGCTCCTGGTCATGACTGGACTTGCAAAATCCCTTTGCGGTCCAGAGGGTGCAGCCCAGCATCGCCACACTCCAAACTCGGACATTACTTATTCACAGACAGCAGCAGGTTAATCTGAAAATAGAACCGTAGAAAAAAAAAAAAAACGATGAGTGCTCACAGTGACTTTGCCGGCATTCGTTATCAAACAGTTCTCCGCTGAAGTGGCTCTCAGCAGTTTTGGATGTTGTGGCAGTATTATTGAAACTGTGTCAGGTGCCTTTGGGCTGTGCTAATCCTACAGTACTGTACCTGCTCTGTAGATGGGCATGCGATGATTTGAAGGTCTTCTCCGCTGTACTCCTCCTGAAGCAAGGCGTGCAGTCTTTGGAATACCTGCTGGATGTTATTCTGTGGAAAAAAAAACATCCTATTACTGACTGCTGGAAGGAAATTAATACTACATTTCCATCTGGCCTGCGTCCCCCCACTACCTTGTTTCCATGTCAACCACTAGAATTTTGTTTCTCTCTCAATCAGCTTCACCTGGCACCTTTATGAATGCTACACAGGCAGCACAAAGATTTCTCTATTAGAGTTCAATCACACTGATAATTTATAGCTAAAGGCACAATCCCCAAGCCAAAGAGTCAGCGCAGAGCTGGAATTAAATCACAGGATTGTAATCTATATCTCTCTGAGATCGATTGACAGGCCTTTTACTCCAGTGACTTATTATAATTACTGAGTGGACCTTTGAGCGCAAGCACATGGCTTTCCAGCTTTGTAAAATACTGTATGAGGGATTCTTTGAGCTTTGACGAGGACTTGAAAGGGAAACTGACTCATGCGGTACATGCTACAAACTAGCATCTCCGCCACCCACCCGGACAGGCTTGAAAAGGATGAACTCTGTGTCTCTATTGGCTAAGTACAAGGACATGCTCTGTAAAGTGCTTGGCAGCTTGCTCTTCATCACCCGGTAGGTAGCCATCACTATATCGTTGATCTTTGCTGAAAAGAGAAAAAAAAAAAAAAAAGGACTGAGAAAAAAAAAAAAAACATTGACATGCCCTCTAGCATTCGCTTTACAAGTTTTGATGAATTACAGTATGATGCCAGTGGCGTTTCCTGAGACAAATCTTACCTGGCTGTGCCCAAGGTTGCTGAGACAGAGTGTATGTGGGGCCACCTTGGATAGCCATAGTTTTAAGAGCTGCGACCTGAATGCAGACACAGTAAAAACAAAACATTAGAGTTTGAAAAGACTTAATTTGTGCTGGTGGGACTGCAAGCCACGCAAAACAAACACAAGAAGCTGTGCTGCCAACTGGGCCAATTCGACTCAGTGTTTAATGAGACAATGTAGTATTTACTTGAAGGTTAATAGAAAACTGAGTGATGTGGGCAGAAAAAAAAGGCCCAGGCAAATAATTATTGTGGCACAATAACAGCATCGGAAGATATTAGACACAATAAAATATCACAACACATGCATACACACATGCACACACACAAGTAGCACGCAAAAGAATTGCATGTCTTCGATGAAAAACAGCCATTTTATCTTTAGTGAGCAGTAAAATGCCGAGACCTTCAGTGATCAGTGAATAAGCAAATGATTTTTAAAAGGCTTTTAAAAAGGTAAAGGATGAAAAAAACTGAAGGTCAGGATGAGCTGCTGCTGCCTGGGGCTAAGTCTGCCTTCGCTCCAGCAGTTACCTTGGTGAGAAACTCCTCAAGGTTCCCGACAAAGATCTGAGTCTGCTGCTGGATGAACTGCTCACAGCTGAACTTCAGGTGTCGGTCCACATCCTTCTTAGAGTCAATGTAGTGCTCCTTTATCTCTGGTGTTCCCTGGGGGCCCCCGAGACAAAGGATTTAACACTAACAAGTGGCGTTTCCCCTAAGGCAGAGTGCTATCAAAGTATATAAAGTGTATGCTGTGTTTAATAAAATCAGCGAAAAAAATAAAAAAAAGCACACTACCTCCAACAGGAATTCAAGTATGGCGTTGTGACTGTTAAGTCGGAAGAATTTGGGAACAGCCTTAGGGTTCAGGATTTTGAAGGCAGCATCTGAACACAAAGCAGAGATTACATCTGGGCTGGTGTAGAATTAGAGTGCCCTCTAGTGCTGCAGATTTAATATGACCTTGACTGAGATGAGGGTGATAGGAGGAGCGAATCTGCCCTGTGAGCCATCGGTTAATGTACATTATGGTGTTGGATTACACTGTAATTTCCACATTAATTGTTGCCACTGGTGCATGTGATAGGCACAAGTTGTTTAATGAGCATGAGAATGTAATGACTGGCTTTATGGAGCTGAACACCAATTTTCCCCCCACCTTTAATTATCTTACCTCGCGTTTTCTTCAGGTCCAGTGAGATTTCTTTGATGGCAAAGTCGGTGTGAAATGGGGCAATCTGTTCACGCATTATCAGCAGGTGCTTGATCAGGAAAAGTTGCCCATCTATTTGCGTCTACGGAAAGTGATAGCACACTGTTAAATCCACACTGCAGGCTGCCAAAACAAAAGGGCATCTGCTGACTAGCCAAGCTACAGAGAAAATAAAAAAAGCACAGGCTCGGAGACGATAAGGGAATATGTCTAATTAATAACTGCTGATTAGCCATAGCTGGAAAGGGACGTATTACTGTGACAAAAAAGCAGCTGAAACCATTTATTGCTCAGCTAGCGACTCAAACATTGGAAAAAGACATCATCGACGCTGGGTGGGAACGCATCCTCTGAGATTGATGCTGCTGCTTTAATTTGAAGTGTTAGGTTGAAACGGGCCAGTTAGCACAGATAGACAGCAAATCTGAAGGTGAGAGAGAGGCCCATAAATAAAGGATGGTCTGCTGCACACTCTGTAGAACATAATAAAGCACCCATTAAAATAAACCTTAAATGACATCCCAGCTGCTTTCGTTAAGGATCCCTTAGCCGGAAGCAATTTGAATAACAGAGCACATTTTATCTAAGAGGGAACTGATCTTATTTACTATTTCAAAAGAAAGGCTCATTTCCAGCTACTCTGATAATAATAAAAATATGAAAGTTGAGTTAAAAACACAAAACTATATTCTTTTCTTAACCATGCGTGCCAACCTTGTTTTTGAGGATGATATCTGAGGCTTTAAGCAGGGACTGGATGCAGGCAGATAAGGCTTCTTGAGATAAACCCTGGAAGACTGCTCTCTGGAAGAAGACCAATCACAGTAAGACACACAGTAATAAAATATGCATAAGTGGAAAAACTGTGTACCACACTTTCTGCCATTTTTTTTTTAGGATAGAAGTCTATAAATTAGAGACGAATAAGAAATGAAGACTTACATCTATACATCTGTAGAGCTTGGACAGACAGACCAGTGTTCGTCTGACAGTGGGGTACCACATGCCGTGCAGATCAGCAGGGGAGATCGACGTCTGTAGGCTCGATCCTTCTACACTCCCTGTGTTCATTGCACAAAAGGAGGAAGAGCCGTCAGGCACATGACAGCAGCACCAAAAGTAGTAAGAAAGAGCAAGTGTCACATTCTGGAAACACGGACCAGCGTTACTGTTTCTTCTGCCGTCACGGTCCTCAAGCTGAACGTCAGAAAACATGGACTCCTGTGAGATCTGCTTCATCTGCTCTTCCTTCAAGCTCTGAGCAATTCTCTATTGGTGACAAAAAAAAAAAGAGGAAAGACAAGAGTCAGTAGATAGAAAGCTTTAGATTCTGGAAAGTCACATTTTTCTGTTTACTTCAACAACAGATTACTTAATTAAAGGATAATAAAACTCAACTCGCAAAACAAGTTTTAAGGCTTACAGGAAGTTTACAAATAATCCTACTAAAACGTGAACAATTTTCACGAACCTGCAAACTGTAACAATTTGAAGCCTATTTTCGTTAAAAAATATTATTCGGTCGCTGCAGATGTAATTACACTTATGCTGCAAAGCTGGCTGAGTAGAAGTTGGGCTGATTACAATTAGTTTGACTATGTTCTGTGAAGATGTTAAAAAAGGAAAACACTTTTAGCACAAACAAACTCACCTCCATCATCTCCAGTTTCTCAGGATAAGCCAGATCCCCTGGAGCCGGGTTGTAGCCAGTGATATCAGTCTGGATGTAAATGTGGGTCCTGTAGACCAGCCTCTCTTGGACATCCTCCAGCATCTGCTTCACTACTGCATCAAAGGCCCCCAACTGAGCAGCTACATAAAAGCACGAAAGAAGTTCGGACCAATTAATTCAAACCAATATCTAAATCACAACAAACTTTGCCCTCTAGTCAAACACTTTGTTGTGAATAGATACATCAGACACGAGTCCACAGGGTCTTGGAGCTTAGAGTTGATGTATTCTGCTGAGAAATCAGAGCAGTTGGATGGGAAGTGAATAAGAACTAAAACACAGAGTACTGAACAAGGAAAAACTTGTCACAAACCCCCAAAGTAATTGTTTTAAAACCTAAAGGAACAGTGTGACATTTTGGAGATATTCTGATTTGCTTTCTTGGCGAGAGTTAAATGAGAAGATCAATACAACTCTGAAAGTCTGTAAGGTAAATACAACCCAGATTCCAAAAAAGTCGTGACGCCGTGTAAACCGTAAATAAAAGCAGAAAGCAGTCATTTGCAAAGCAACTGTGTTTGCCAACAACAATTTTACGAGGTGTCCCTAAGCCCGTGTGGTAATATTCTTTTTACAATTGTGTGTTTTTACAAAGTGGTGAATGTTTTGAGGATGCTCCTCTCATACTCAATGATGATACTTTCAAATGTTGTCAATGAATCTGTTTACGTGTGGAATTTTCCGAACAGGAGCTCGTTGAACATTCAATGAATCTTCACAGTCTGTTGCTGTTCCTGTCCCAGCTTGTTTGAAACATGTCGCTGGCATCAAAGTCAGAATAAGCGTTTATTTACAAAAACACTGGAGTTGATATGGTGGAACATTAAACATATTGTCTATGAATCGTTTTCAATTCAGCACATTTCCAAAGGATTAGCATCACATTCTGTTCTTATTTATGTTTTACACAGCGTCCCGACATCTTTAGAATTGAGGCTGTATATAGCTGCCACAAGCTGCAACCTAACTTAGCTTAGACTGGAAACAGCTAGCCTGGCTCTGTCTAATATTAAAATTAGCCTCCCTGCAATTTTAATCTAATCAAAAACTTGAAAGTAAAGATTATAATTCATCTTTTTTTTCTGGGGTTTGTGTCCTTGATTATTTCTTGGTCAGCGTTTGTATTTTTTTGCAGTGTCTGCTTGTTGCAAGGCATCCAGACTCAACAAAAGTAGCCCGGTAAACAACAGAACATCACAAAACAATGATTTGACTTTTTTACATTTCTGGTTCTCATACATGTTAAACACATTCAGAGACTCCAAGCAAAAATTTCAGACCCCATTTTCAGCGCAACCGACTCAACATTACAACAGCCCATGTGACCTGTGAGGAGCTTTAAAGAGAACAAAGGTTCTAACCTACCGTTGTTGTGAACATGGTCCTCCAGCATCTCATTCTTCAGGATGCTGCAGAGCTCCGACAGGGTCTCCAGGTGGATGATGTGGATGATCAGAGGCCGGAGGACATCATACAGGGACAAACATAGCTTTTCTAGGAGCTCGCTGTCAGGGATTAAACACCATTTAATTATTTTGTACAACTGAGAGAAGTCTAAAATTACACGTTCTGCTCATTTCAAGCTTCAAATTTTCCTTCAGGATAAGGAATAAAGTAATGCCTAAAAATAATTGTTCAAACTTTAAAAGAAATGTTTCTTCTTTTAAATAGTAATACAAATTGTCTTCTCATGCTGTGTAAATTGGTATTTCAAACAGATCAAGCAAAACTTGAAACGAATATCATGCATTTTGAAGCGTCACACCTAAAACAAACTGGGGCTGCCTGTCAGTGTGTTTTAAGATGATGGGGCTGACTGTGTATTCGCTGATCATTTTACCTGTGATGAAGCTTGTACTCACTCTAATTTAGGTGTAGGTTTGGAGAAGAACTCGTTGTACAGCTGGTGTTCATCCTGACAGACGTGAACCATAAAGGCACAGCCACTGCGAACCTGTGCAAACACATATAATGATCACCCGCTGCAGTGCCTACCGATACTTTACTCTCCACTTCAAACAAGCGAACACATCCTCCCACATAAAAGACAGAGGCACCCATTACAGCCATCATAACAAGGTGCTGTTTCATTAAAAGAAAAATCTCACAGATAGGTGGTGCAGCTGTTATGACGTTTGTTGCGTGAAACTCTGACCTTTATTTACAGGAACCCCATCAAGCCAATTAGTGAAGTGTTTTAAATGTCAACACGGCATCAAAAGCACACAGATTGTCCAGGTGCTAAAATTGGACTATTTTTTTCTGAAGTATCAAAGTAGAATAAAAATATTTTCCCGTAAATGATTGTGCCAACCTTTAGGTCAGTTACATTTTTTTTTTTTTTTTTGAGAAAAACAGCACAAGAGGTCAGAGTACACAAACAACACTCTACAAAGCAATTCAAAAGTGAACAAAACAGGGGGAAGGTTTAGATGCCGGCTGTACACAATCTCAAGTTATGCTCATTTATCATGTCCACTGCTTTGTGTCTGCACCAAACACCCTAAAAAATATCCCAGAGGGGCCATGCTGTGTAGTTTTTGCAAGCTCAAATGTCCCCTTCACTAAATCTGAAGGGCAGTTCTGCTTCGAACCAGTCACGCCTTACCAGAGCACAGTGGTCTTTGCTGTTTTGGTTGGTCAGGTCAGTAATGGTGGATGTAATGCTGGGATTGAGGAGCTGCTCCCTCTGGTCAAGGTAGCACTGATGGATTTCATCAAGGAGCTGATGGTATCTGCTCACATCGATATAAGGAGGGATAAGTTAACTGAGGCACAAAACCGTAGGAAAAAAAAAGTGAACGGGAAAGCTAAACCTGCTTCTTTATTATGGAGAAATGCTAATACTCACTCTGGGATCTTCTCTGCTCGCTGCTCTATCTGTTCAATCAGTGACTGGAAGAAAATAGAGTAAATGAAAATTTAATTTTATTACACAAATGATCTGTGCATAACTTCAGTGGGAAATAAAAATATTATACTCACTCTAACTTTAGGTGCAACTGCTCTAAACTTAACATAATAAAGTGTAAAGGCATTGTCTGCGTTGGTCAAACCCATTGGATCCTGAGGGAGAAAAATTGTTCAAATTGGATTTGGCACAATCAGTATAAAAGCCTTTATACAAGTTGTTGACTGTGTAACAGAGGAAATTGGACTTTTTCTTACCCTTTTTGTTAACTGGCTTGTGAGATTCTGCATAGTGTTTACAATGTGGATCTTCATGAAGTGCATAGCTTTGGAAAGACACTGTTTAAACTTGGTCAAATATACTGGATAGTCTTTGAAATTAGGCTGCAATCAAACCAGAAAAGCCAGCGTTAGACAGTCTTAACTGTGATCAAATACCAGAAAACATACTACAAGAGTAAAACTGCTCTGCAATGAAATAAAGTTAACAGTAAATTATCAAGGTCTTGGTTTAAATGTCCCAATTGTATAAATATGCATTGAATACACAAAAGGCATCAACCTCTTTTACTGCTTAAGAGAAAAAGGTCTAGTGTTTAATTATTCTGCCGCTGTTAATGAGCTCTGACAGAACTGAGAATCTGTAGAAAGTGCAAACTACTTACATGTGAGGAAACATATTCAATGCAGTCATCCAATTTTGACAGCATTGGTATAAAGCCTTCGCTATTTACAGACAAGGTTGGTGAGTTCAGTTTCTGCAGAGACAAAGAAAAAGGTTAGATCTGAAGTAATTACTATCTTACAGCTCTTGGTCTTTCTCATTAAAACACTTCTTTTATTTGGCAAAGTCATCGCCGCCAGGAATGTGTTGTTTTTACTTTTCATTGATCCAGTGCCACAGATTTTACTTCCATTTTTCAAAGGGTAAGGAGGCGAAACAGACTTTCATTTGGACATTTTATGAAACTTGAAATAATCACAAAGGAAATGTAGTTAACATCCAGGTTTCCAGCAAATAAAGTTTTTAATCCAAAAAATAACAGTATTTTAACAATAGTAATAAGGTTAACATCTAATTACCAATTAACATGCATAATTAGCAATGCATATTATTGGTAATTATGTTTGAAGATGTACAAAAAAATAAAATCCAGCTTACCGTGTTTATATTCTCTAGCTCATTAAAATATGACAGTTTCTGCTGTATGCTCTCTGCCAGGTCAACGAGTTCTGACTGCGAAGAGAGAAAACAACAAGCTACAGCAGACACAATAAGGCTTGACATTTTAATTTCAGTGCAGCAAAGTTCAGTTTTGCTTAGGTTCCTCAAATGGTCCAAACTACATACATTTGCAAACATAAACAGCAAGACAACGAAAGAAAAAAAGAAAATTGCAGCATCAATAAGATATCAAATATGCCACAGAGAGAGTGAGCACCAGCCTTGTTTGTTTTTGCTTATCTATGTCATGCTGTTCTACACTCAGCGGTGTGCACTGTATTTCAAGTTAGAAGCAGTATCTGCTTTGGGTGTTACCACAGTTTTTAAACAGTTTCTCAATTCAGAACAGATTCGCAGCGTACACCATGCAGATATTACGGCTAATTCTGCTGTTTCTTGAATTTAGGAGTGATGTTCATGTTGGTAGGTAATGTACAGCGGAAACTGCTAAAAGAAAGCACATTTACATTGATAGACTGTGCATATGAATCAAAAATCCTGAGACAAACTCACTTGTATACAAATGCTTTTTAAATAATGCATGAAAAAAATTAAACAAACAAATTAAAACTACCATAGTTCTATTTGGTCCAAATAACTCCATTGTGTAACCTGTCTGCTTCCAGCTTACTACCTGAGGCTTTTGCTGCCTGCACATTCAAATCATGACAATAAAAAAGAGGTCATCTTCTTTCAGTATGAAAAGGTCTTCTCTTTTAAGCTCCAGACAAAACTGCCAAAAATGAGACAATGAGACTTGGTGTTCCTCAGACCCCCCTGTGTAGTCTACTCAAACAACAGGAAATAGTCATGGCTGCTTGCAGACAAAAATTGATGCCCACTGAGACAGCACCTGTGGGTGAAGCTACCCTCATCAAGTAAATGCCTGGTTGCATAACACCCTCTTGAGTGGGCTATTAGTGAGTAAAATGCTGCACTGCTATTTAAAGGAGCCAATCAAATTTATTAAATAAAAAAGCTGACATTTAAAACTTTAAATTTATACCATAAAGATACAAATAACATTTAGAAAGCAATCTTTATTTAAAATACATATAAAAGAGATGTGATCAAGATGGATTCCACTCTTTTAGATTCTAAACCTGTCATGGGCTGAACTTGCATTTGTGTTGTGTCTGGCGACCCCTGTGGACATAAGTGGTATGAGCACCACCAACTGCTGTTGTAAAGAGTTTGGTCTGGTTGGCACATGCACTTGTTGTGGAGGGGAGTGAAAAAGAGGCAACATATTTTTATACCATCATTATTTTTCAAACACAGCTGTTTGCACAATGTAGAAAGAAATGATAATGTAGTGTAAATCAGTGAGCCTATGCAAGATAAATAGCAGAAATGTGACAATGGTAAAATAACATATTCCTTGTTTTTTATGTCATTGATGTTCATACACCTCAGTTACTTGTAATACTGCGACTAATAGATTCTGGTGCTTACTTTTAGTAAGCTTAAGTTATTAACATTCTCTAGCAATGGAAAGTCCACATAGGCCTTATATTAAGCCAGCAAGATATAGGTCAACATGTCATGTTATGTTATAAACCAGTTGTTCTGGTGTTGATTGTCAGTACAGTAACCACATCATTCCACAAGACTGCGGAGCTACTTCTTTGCTCAGGCTGAGACTCCTATATTAATCTGCGGCATTTAACAATTAAAAATACTTTTAATTTTCAGTTTTCTGATCCAGTGGTAAGTATTAGCCAAGTTAAAAATGAGAAAATAGTCCTGCTGATGGTCTTTTTAGCATATGTTCGTCACATAAAGGCATTAGTAAAAAGATGGACAGCATCATTACCAGTTAAAAGCTACTCTAAGAACATTACAAAAAACATTCAGTGTCACTGCAGTTAAAATATTTTCTTCTGATCAAAGCTAAGAGCTCCTCTAACCATGTGGTTTTGGTTAATAAAATAATACAGTAGCGATCAGCTTACCTGCTCTTTTAGGAGCTGTTCACAGGCCTCATGGAGGGTGCCAGTTTTATTGGATACGAACAGATACTGTTTCTGAAGCGAGTCCAGGTGCTCCAGAGCAGCACTGACATCTTTTAGAATAGCATTGCACTGTTCTTGATAGCAGTTAAGATCATCTCTGGTTTTCCTGAAGGAAAAGCAGGCATATTGTTTGTTAGTTTACTCAAATACAAGATGATGCAACAAAGCTCCTTAGCAATTTCATAATGTTTTGACACTGATCAGAAACTTTGATGCACTGTTCTTCTTGGGTTGAAACATTAAAGTATATTGCACTTTTGGGACTGAACCTTAAACAGGAATGTCACAGCAAATGTGGTACACCTGCTGAAAAGCAAGCTTTGACAGTTCTTTGTTGGCTTAATGATTAGCCAACATGTGTCTGTGTATGTGCATGTTTGTGTCTGTAATTTAAGTCTAACTAGCTTGATGATCAGATGGATTCGACTGATGGGCAAAGAGTCAAAGGTTGGATTCAGGCAAGTTTTGAAGAGTGGGGTGATAGTAGGTTTAAAAGTCTATGAATGGATAGGCATGGAGTGAATGATGAATAAACGTTTTCATGTAATGCAAGTGCAGGTGTGGGGTAAAGCACTTTACACACCTGTATTTTGCGTTCTCATCCTGGTCCATGTTTGTCTGTAATTTAGCAAACCAGGCAAAAAACTGCAAAAAAAAGATACAGCATAGTATTATAACCATGCATCTTCAATCATGCATCAAACCATCTGACTGGCAGCAGCCCTGTTAGTTCTTGGCAAAGACAAGTCACCTGTTGTGCTGTTTCTATCTTGTCATTCTCCATGTCGAGCATCTGAAAACCTTTGAGCAGGACATCTTCAGTTGAAGCTGGCACAGTCGCTGTGAAGGGCGACTGCAAGGACCGCGACGACAGGCTGCACAAGTCCTCAATGGGCAACTGAAAAACAGGGCAGAGCTCTCTA
Source organism: Acanthurus leucopareius (assembly GCA_029814765.1). Classification (NCBI taxonomy): domain Eukaryota; kingdom Metazoa; phylum Chordata; class Actinopteri; order Acanthuriformes; family Acanthuridae; genus Acanthurus; species Acanthurus leucopareius. The sequence goes on along the minus strand of JAQMCX010000011.1, from coordinate 9,906,425 downwards.
TTTCCATACATACTAAACAACACCTTGTGTGATGCTAGCTGGACGGTTTGACGTGGCGGAGCACAAGTACAAGCTCGCTAGTTAGCCAACAAGCAAACATTTCGTAATATATTAACTTGTATATACTGTTAACAAGGCAGTCTGATAAACTAAGTTTATGTTGAAGCAGCTACACGCTTTCGTTAACTCACTGGCGTTTATAAAGTAACTTAGCAGTCCTGTTAGCAAGCTAGCTGGCTATGTAGTCCCATCTCACCTCTGACGGGACAGAGAGCGTTTCAGCTGCGGCTCGGAGCTCCAGGACAGAGTCCATTTGTCTCTCCGTGAGGGGAGCCATTGCATCGGTACGGCGATCCCATAGCGACAGTTTCTCCCGGGTTTCTTTATCTGTTAGATCCAAGAGCGACTGATCTGTGAACGCCATCGCCACTTTGTGTATAGCATCAACGTCAGCAGCAACGCGCAGGTACTTCCTGTTCCGGGAGTGTGGGCGGGGCTTAATGAAGTGGCGGATCTGGCAACAGTGGCTACAGTCAACAAGAGTTTAGTATGCTCCAGGATGTATTTATGTGACTACTTTTTATAGTGATCTTGGCCTGGTCCAGATCATGTTAAAACAAACTTTGTCTTACAATTAATTTACAACATCTTGTTTTTGTCAGTTTTTTATTTGCATTTAGTTTACTTTAGTGTGGGTCTATATATTTTTAGACCTTTACCAAGTGACATGCTTGACCGAATTTGTTTTTTTTGTGTGTGTGCATGTGTATCTATTTTTACCTTTTTCTCTGAAAGTCTTTGACATGTGCTTTATATGGTAGTCGACTACGAGTCATTTAAATCGAATTACTCACTTAATAATTAACTTTCCATGAATTAATAGATTTTATTTGTAATATACCAAATATATATATTTAAGTTAAATTATGACACTAACAATGTTATAGCAGTTTTGTTATAATGTTGATAATACTCATTTTGTATTATCTCTTTAGTTCATTCACATGGGCGATATTTTGATTTTTTTCTCACCTAGGGCTGTTTATTTTTTATTTTCCTTGAACTTCCTTGAACTTCCTTGAATACCTTGTCCCACACATCAACCAGGTGACAGCTAAAGCCAATAATATTGTTATTACAAACCTTACATCATAAGACTAGACCATGGTGAAATATTTAATTTGCAGGAGGGAGGGGCAGGTCCTCTGACATTATAATCATTTATCACAGAAAAGACAAATCCAGCAGGTGGAGCCCTGGGGCACATTTTAATACTTCAAATTGAGATATTCATTTCTTTTTCATTAGGTCTGTAAATGAGTTTCTTTTCTCTGAGAGTAAATCATTTGACCAGACTTATTGTAGGCCTAAGTGTCACAGTTAAACATGCAAAAACAATATGTCTACTCTTCTGTCATACAGAGCCTTAACTGTACTGTCTGCCAACTCAGTTATATCTTTAGGCATACAGAGAAAGGTACCGGAAAAAGTGTCTTTTTTTTAGACCCCCTAATAAAAATTTAAAATTTAATGAAAATTGGACTCTGGACAAATATTTTTGTTGTTTTTTTTTGTTTTGTTTAATAAACTGTAACTTGTGAAATAATTTCAAACATATACAATCAATGAGGCAAAGTCAAAAAAACATTTATGCCTAAATCGGCTGCTCAACTTGTTCTGAATGTGACAAAATCATACAAAATATAAATGTTAATTTAATTGTTTTACAACATACTTCTGTGGTCTTACAGAGTTGTTTTTTTTAAACCAATACATGTATGTATATTTCTCCACACATATTTGGGTCAAATTTACATTTGAAACTATGTAGCAACAAGTTTGTTGTACGAATTGGTTTTAGTTTTTCTGTCTATACAAAGATGTATACATCTCAAAGACAGTCCTGGTGGCATTACACGGTGGAGGTTGGTGTTTGACTATTACAGCTCTATCTGCAGGGTGTCTCCAGGGAAGGTCACACAGAGTTCATATTTTTTTCTTTTTGCTCTTGTCTACTTTAGTTGAAAAGAGATGCTGCAGAATTCAAGCCATGTTACTGCAGAACAAAAAGAGATGTCAAAGCAAATCTTGTCATAAGATGTATTTTGGCTCAGTGTGGGTCAGAGTGAGTCCTGTAAAGTAACACTTGTCTCGGCGCTGGTGGTGTTTTCTTTTCACTGTGGTGTCGTGACAGCATGTTTGAGCTTTAATGAGAGAATTAAGAGAACGAGTAATGCAGACAGTCAAATGAAGTCACTTTTATTATGTCTTTTCAGAGATATTTAAATGTGAAAATTGGGATAAAGAACTGCTACTATGAGAAAATGAATAATTCTTTGATGCTGAACTGTACTTGAACGTTTACAGATAATAAATATTTGGAAATTGTTGAATTAATTGAATTTCACATTCAAATTTCAAAAGGTTGTTATTAACTAGTGTTACTGGATCTATTTAATCCTTTTCCCTTACAAAACAATGACAAAGAAACGTTTGCGTTACGGTTCAAGTGGCTTAGAAATGCATTTTATAGTGACAACTTGCCTTCTCAAAGTGCTATGACATAAAAAAAACTTTAACATTTAAAATAACCTATAATACAGCCTTCCAGAAAACATTTAAGTCAGTCTGCTTGTTACTTTCACTTAAAGGTTTATCATCAACCTTAAAAACACATGATTGTAAAACATGTAATATGAATTTAGAAAGAAAAAAAAATGTGAAGCCTATTCAAAAATAGCGAGTTTAAAAACTGTAAGCGAACCCTCAAAACCATCCAGCAGTGTAACGTACATAAATGTGCAAAGCAAAGAAATACATCTAAAGATGCTTGAAAATAATTTCTTAAATAATTCCAATTAATTTCAACATAGGCGTGATTAGAAACGTGCACCTGGGCCATTAATGCATCTCGTTCAGTTGCTGTTTTTTATTTTGTCAACAGTGTGTGGGCATCACAGTCAGTGAGGTGCAGGCAGTCTGGTCTCTTTCCGGGTGCGTACAGAAAGTCCAGCAGGACAGGTTTTGTCAGTTGTTGTAGTCTGTCCCCTCTAAGTGATCTGGGATGGGCAATCCAGTGAGGACTGTTAAACACCTGTTCCACACGTTGAACACGGGGCAGACAGGCTGAGCGAAGGCAATGTCGAATGTGTACAAGTGCTGAGAGCCGACAGCGTCGTAGAAAGACAGAGACCCAGAGTCATAGTCCAACAATATTCCGAGGCGTCGCAGGTGGGGCGAGGGTTCTATGGGCATCTCCTTGCTGTTGTGGCGCACTACCCATGAGTTGTTGCATCGAGACAGTACCCAGGAGGCAGAGTTCTTGCCGACCCATTCATGTTTTGGTGCGGACTTGTATGCGATGCCCACTGCAAACCTGCATAACCAACAGAAGAAACAAAAAAATTATCTTTGATAAATATTGATGAAGAAATACACAACTGTTAGCAGCTTTTTGCTAAAATGCTCACAATTGCTAACATTTTCAGGTTTAATGTTAACATATTCATCTTTAGCATGCTAGCAACCTAACATTTGCTAATTAGCACTAAACACAATGTACGGTATTTTTGCAGGAATTTAATAAATCAAATATATTTGACAAATAAAGATTTTGACCTCAAAGTAAAGAGATCACCTAAATTATTTGACAATGCTTGATGAAGATCTCAGTTAGGCAGAATTGTTCCTAAAAGCCGCTAGGAATTATTAACACAGTGTGCATGTTTTGTCAGACTCTGGCCTCTAGTTTTGCTTTCGTTACATCATTTTGAGACATTTTTGGAAGTACGCACCCTATGCCCTGTTTGTGATCTCCAAATTTAAAACAATTAATCTGGACATGAATATACCAAATTTTGTGCAAATAAATCTAATAGTTGCTGAGAAATTTTGATCAAAACCAAAAATGTCAGCCTCTTGGTGGCACTAGAGCAAAAGACTGAGAATCTCAAAATCATACAGATTCTTCCTCCCAGGACCATTAATGTCTGCATAAAATTTAATGGAAAGAAAAATCTATTTACGCCCAAAAAAAACAAAAAACAAATAGGAATTTACTACAAAAAGATGCACAGTCAATTGAAATACAATCCATCCACACCGACACTCCAAGAGCAATCATGTATTCATGGCTGAAAACAGGTGAATGTTTTTACCATGTGCTCCCTCCTATCAGAGCCTCCCAGTAATGGCGGCCGCTGTCGATGTAGACATTTCCTGTGACGCCGTAGCTGCTGTGGCTGGAGAAGCGGTCCTGACTGTGGCTCTTCTTGGATGACGTCTCGTCCCGCTCCACTGTCAGGTTGTCGTGGGACAGCCTTAGCTTCCTGTGAGCTGACTTTGGGTCCAACTTGAATGGTTGACCTTAAAGAAAAGGCAAAAAAAAAATGCCTTTTAGTAAACATGGGTGCTTTAATACAGAACAAGTTCTGTGGAGTTGCTAAAGTTGACATACTGTTGGTTTTGAGTTTCCCTGGTTCACTGCTGCGGTTTCCAGCCTGGTTTATGGCCTTTACAATGAAAATGTACTTAGTGCCTGACTGGAGTCCGTGCACAGTGTAGTGATTCTGCTTGATGTTTGGTACAATCATCCAGCTGTCAGCAGAGTTACACAAACCTGCAGCCCAGACAGACAGACAGACAGAGTGTGACACTGACAAACAACAAACCAATTCATCATGAAGACTCAGGTTGAGTTAGGGATTCATTCAGCGTTTGAAATCAAAAAGAGAGACAATAAAGCATAAGTGCATGCAGTGTTTCAATCCATAGCTTCTATTTTAGACTTATTAAATATAGACACATTACCACTCCTCCAAGTGTGTTTGAGCTCTGAGGCAGATGAGGATAAATTGCCCGATCGGGCATGCTGTGACCTTGTTAGAGCAATCGATTCAAACAGTCTGCTGCTCATTTTCAACCCCGAGATAAAACCCAGCCTATGATGTGCGTCTGGATGTAAATCAGCTCTGACTGAGATGTTGTTTTTTCCTCATATCCTTTCCTAGACACTGCAGTGTATTTTAGTAACATCTCATTACCCATAAGAGCCAGGACAGAGTGCTCCTCTGCTGCCACAATACAATATTATGTTTGGATATTGTAACACAGCCCCCAAGCAATTTTAAGTCCACCACTGAAATCCCCTCAAAGCCCTCCATCATTGTCATGTTTCCCACCACAAACATTATACTGTACTCCCAGCAGAGAGCCGCATATAGACTTACTGACAACATTAGATTGGCTGGTGAAGATGGCGTACTGAAGTTCATAGGATACGACAGAGAATTCATCGTCTGATGTCCAGTGAACCGTGATCGTGTCATAAGAAGCTGTACATAATTCCTCGCGGATCGCTGGCGGATTTGGTGCTGCAGTCGTAAAAACAATAGACAAATGTTCAAAGAAAGGAATGAAAGCTAAGACAACATAAACAAACCCCCCGAAAAACCACAATATGTTGCAGAGACCTGTGGTGGTGGTAAAAAAAAAAAGAAAAAAAAAGAAAAGCATCATCCATTTGTGAAGCATCATCCATTTGTGCTTCTTTTTTTCATTCAGACAAGTGTAATTAAGCTGGGTTGCAATTCCTACAGCTATTACAGCTACAGCCCCCATGCAGAGTTAAATTCACACTGCACAACAGGCGCCTGAGTGTAAACAATCAAACCTGTTCCATTCAGCGGAAAATAAAGCTTAAATATAGCCTGACAATTGAGAGCTTGTTGTTTTCTGTCAATCGCTAACAGGAACATAATTGAAATATCTTCCATCCATGCCAGAGCCATTTAATTACAGGAATCCATAATTAAATGTTGTGGCGAGGACAATTTCAGATGCCCAACTCAACAAATCATCCAGAATGATCACTTTCAAGAATTGCAGTGTGTCCAAAAGTCCCCAATCTTGCAGCACACACTGAGCAAGCAATGCAGTTTCATTTATTTCGCAAGACTCACCTGTGAGGTAATCCAAGCTTTCTAGCATTTTCTTTTCCCGTGTGAAGTCCAGAGCAAAAGTGTCAAAGGTGTCATTCAAGTTAATTTCTGGTAACAGGATTTGAGAGGACGCTGTTGCCATTGAAACTCTGTGGTGAAGACATGCCTGATTAGATGGTGATAGTTTAATGTGCCACATCTGATGATTGCCGATAATAATCTTTGCTCGCTCACCTCTCACAGATGCTTTTGGCAGTTTGGAGGAAGCGAGTATGGTCCGTCTCCTTGAGAGTTTGGTCGGCCTGAGTGATGAGGGAGGAGGACCTCTCGATGCACTGCTTGCAGCTGGCTATCTGCTGGGCCAGTTTCCTCAGCCGCACGGCCTGGCCAGGAAAAACAGCACATGTTGATGGATTAAAAATCTTGGTAAATAACCAACCGACGTATTGCCAAATATATAAAGCACCAAAATGCCAGATGCCAGATTTGATTTTACTAAAATCAATTAGGAAATCCCGCTGAAGAAAACTGGATTTACACCCTTAACAATTACATTTTTTTTCATTGTGTATGACTCATGGGATTTCGAGTCTCAACCTGTTCTAAAAGCTTTACTGGCATGCGAAGTGTATTTATGAAACATCCCTCATAACACTGTCATAGTAACCAGACCCTCCTGTCCCACATCTGTGCCTCATCGGCCTTAATGGCTAAAAGCAACTGCAGAACATGACACGAGGCACGGGGCGAGGAAGGAAAGAGTCTTCCTCCTGAGAGGAGCCCCGAGTCCTGAGATCTGCCCTGCTTCCATCACAGGAAGCAGCGCTCTGACACTGAACATGGCACAGCATGCCACTGCGTCTCTAATGGCATCTAACAAGGAAAAATGAGCACAGCATATGCACATCCAATGTATGAACACTTTGGACGACGATAAACTCTGCAGTCTGGTGAGTATTTTAGAGCAGGTTGCATGCAGGGTAAACCACATGTTTACTAATAAAGATAGATTGATTAATGTAAGGACGTATTTCTCATTGGAATGCGGCCGGCATTAGAAATTCATCAATGATGGATTAAGTCCTTGAAAGCCTTAATTTAGACAATTTCACATTATAATTTTAAATAATTGCATGCCTCTCTTTGGGTTAAACTAAATCTAAATTCATTTGGGTTTCTTAAAACTATTATACAAAACTAACCAGACAAAATCAAGCACTTATAGAGCTATAAAAAGCTATAATAGTTTAGCCTCTCAAAGCTAGCCTACACTTTGTGGCGCTGTTGGCAATTACAGATCAGTTCCGCTTGATTTACTAAGATTCCCAAACATCATCATTGTTTTGGTGACCTGACTGAAAGTGAATTAAATGTGACCTCAAATCCAAAACAACAAAAATGTTTAATAATGCAATCAGATGCATGTCTACACAACAAATCTATCATAAATTCTACATCTATGAAGATAATAATGTTTGAGATGTGTTAATTAAATTATGTTTCAACAAAGTCACAGTAAATTGTGATGATTTATACTGTAGTTAGTTTCTATTCTTCTTCCTCCCTCATGTTTATTAAGGAGGAGGGCAAAATGTGATATGTGTTGCATTAGATACCTACAGTCATAAAGAATACACTGACATTTTAGAAAAATGTTCAGTTGTTTTACTTTTATGATAAAGTCAGTCGATGTTCATCTGTGACTGGCCCCAGCGTGTGTTTCTCATATAATACTGTTACTTTACAGAAACAAATAAATGAATTGATAATTGATGTTTACCCCATTTTCAGGTTGCAAAGATATTTCCTAATCAATGTAACTAGAATTATCATAATGTGCACTTCCTCCTTTTGTAAAATGCAGGTAAAATATTATTGGGTTATTCTACATAAATTATGAAACACTGAGAAAAGACTTCAAAACATATCAATGATAATACATTTATGTTCATTCAAAATTAAAAATAAACTTTCATTTTAAATTGCAAAAGAACTTGTGAGTTCCAGCTAACTTTTTTGTGTGTATTTAAGAGTCATGGGTCGAAAATTTTGAATAAATATATTTCTTATCCTTTTTTTTTTATGAAGACAGTTAGAGCATCTTTGAGGATGCTGAATGTAGCTTCAAAGCAGCAGTAAGTGTCTTAAATGGAACTGGATTTTTAAAAGATCGGTGGGTATTTATCTTTGGGAAAATCAGATGTTGAGCACCATGACTCGACAGTAACATTAATACATGTGTTGCACAAACTGGGGCTTATCTGAAACCTTCTAAATGGCAAACTTTTCTTCTTTAAGACAAAAAATGTGTTAATGATTCTTTTAAAAGTTACACAGCTTCACCTTAAAGAGTGACATTTTTAAAGAGATACAGGGTTGTTACCACTGTATTTTAATGAGAGCGGCATGCTCGGTTGCTGAGTTGTATTCCAGCTTTTTGGTCGCGTTGGGAGGAAAGGTTATCGGCAAGCAAAAAGGTGATAAACAAACAAACAAAGATTATCAAGACAAAGGTGACAAACGATGATAAACAGTACCTTTCCCTCCTTTATCTTGGTAGCTATGATTTGCCTGCGCTGCTGTATGATGTTAATCAGCAGGTCACACTCCTCAAGCAGCTTGTTTTCCTGCCGTGATGCATTAACCTACACAGGACACAAGTATAGATAACAGGCAGTTAGGAATGCCATTGTTTTGCAGTTCTTATGCTGAGACAAAATGATGTGCTGCACAGCTGCTTATTACATGGAATATTTCTTTAAATGCATTACTGACTGAGCAATTATTCTGATGCAAAACCCAAGTGACAGAAAAACCACATTAAAAGATAATTGTGCCTTCTCATGTTGTGCAGGACAGAAAACAATCAGTCGTCCTTGTTCACAGTTTGTGTGTGTATCCGAAACACATGCACGATCACAGCCATTGTAATGAACATGTGGCACCAAGGGATGAGTCATCTTTATTACTGTGACACTCAAATGCACCAAAACAACAAAACAAGATTGCCCGCTTGTTTTATGATACTCTACTTTATTTCCAGGTCCATGCATAAATTTTTGTATGCATGGACACTTGCTCTGCTCTTGAAAAACCACTAAATTTGCAGCAAACTGTATGCACACTATGGAAATGGTTGATCTATAACACTAATGAGCACTTAATCTTGTTGACATGATGAAAAGCAAGCCGTATATGCAGCCATTCATCACTGTGTTAATAATTTAATGAGTCGTTGCCCATGAAATGCCACAGAGGCGAGGAAAGCGACACCTGAAAGGAAACAGATAAACAACCTCACCTCCACGTGTTGGCAGGTTTGGATAAGTTTGCCCATCAGACTTTCCAAATCACTGGTCCTCTTGATTAGACTGCTGAGGTTGGAATCCAGGGCTTGCTGCAAAAGCAAAAGCGAAAGTGAGCATTTCATTCCGCACTGTCCCCCCACCACCACACTGTTCCCCACCACCACCACCACCACCACACTGTAAACAGCTGAATAAATCTTGGAGGAGATTTAGGTGAATGGGAACATAAGGGCCATATCTGGCTCGAGTGCTATAGGCACAGGAGAGGACACACAAGGCTGCCTCTGGATACGACTGGCCACATTTGGGCTCTGATCAGTGTAGAGCTACCCCCCACCCCCACCCCCCATCCCCCCAAGTCCTCCCTGTGTGCCAAAGATCCCATCATTCTGCCTGCTGAGGCCACAGAGCTTAGCAGAGCATCTGCCAGTGATTTGGACAACTAAACCCCGGCTGTGTTAATCACAGCCTCAGATCAAAGGCTTATGTTTCAAACTTAATCTCTTACTGTAATTGGGTAGCATGATGACTGCATACTGTGGCAGTGCAAAATATCATCTGATATAAAGTCTTACTCTCTCTAAAAAACAGATTCATCTGTAATTACATTTAAGCGTGCTACCATGTTTCAGTAAAGTGTGGAAGCGAGAAAACCAAAAATATAGGGATGCACAATATTATTATTGGCTGATTAATGCTTTCTTCAAGAAATTATGGTATAAAATCAACATTTCAGAAGCTGTGACAGGCCAGTAAGATGATGTTTTAATTCTGTACAGACAGAGGTTTTTTTAAAATGTCCAAAATAGACAGCAAGTTGCTATTTGAAATGAATTCTTTAGCATCGGTCATTTAGGGAGGAGCCAAATTTTATTCCTTCAACACAACAAATTTAAATGCACATTTTAAGAGCTGCCATCTTGATCTCTATTACAAATTTGTGAAGAAAAGAGAGTAATAGGCTCCAGTGAGAAAACCTGTATGCAGAAGTTTTTCCTAATTTACCAAGGTAATGAAAAGCACTGTATTTTATGTCTGAAACTACTGGGGCACCAAACTTACAAAATACTATTTGCTACACGATGCTGCTTTAACATTTCTGTTTTTCTAGTAAACAACAACAAAAGAAGAAGAAATAAACTGCCAACCTTTAAACTGCACAATAATGAGAAATATACTACTTTATATAGGAAAAGTGATTTTAATGATTACTGAGAAGTTCACATTGTGAATCCCATTGTGAATTATTCAGTTTATCTGCATATGTTCAAAGCACAAACATGATAAAACTCTCCCCTTTAAAAAAGGTTTCAGAGATGCCAAAAAACACAACTGAGAGCATCACGCCTGATTTCACTTGATCAAAAACAAAATGACTGAAAATAGTAAAAGGAAGAAACAAACAAGAACAAAAGCCTGTAGAGATGCAAGGCTTGCTGTAAATAGTAGGGGGACCTCTTTCAGGTTAGATGTTTCACATTGTGATTTCATAAGGTGGGTGCGTCACTGTGTACTAAAATAGCAGAGACTGTATTTCACCACTCTTTAGATATGATTTATTGAAATGGAGGAGAAAGTGGTGGAGCTATTTCTGAAGCTGAGGTGCAGGTACAGGTGAGGCAGGTACGATATTTTTCTTTTTTTTAAAAATCAACAAAACATTTGAATACAGGCAAATGTATATCTGCTGACATTCTGCAGCTTTCAATGTGCCCAAAAAAAATGTGGCTTCTCCTGCAACATTAATACCCTTCGTGTGTTTAGACAGCTCTCTCTAATGGAGGTCTCTTTTCTCGGAATCATTTAAAGCCGATGAGAGGAAAGAATAGCAGCTTCCTTTTGTGTGTGAATGCTTCTGGTCCCACACCTTTGCTTTGGCCGGGCTCCCTTCCTTCCTCTCACAGTCCTGACAGGTCACTGTCAGGACTCGGGGTCTTATCCTGTGTCAACATTAGAAATTGGATCCATTGTCAGAGGCTGTCACTTCATCCTGTAAATGCCACAGGGTTTGTTACTCATCTGTGAGTTTTACTTTGTCGGAGGGCTCAGTGAGTCAAACACACACACATCATTGTGTCAAATCATAGTGTGTGTTCGTAAACTCAACATTTGAAGTACACTGAATTAAAGGTCCAATAAGTTTTAACTATGTAAAGTATATTTTCACATATTTAAAATTTTGATTTGATACATCCTTATTTGGTCATAATTTCCAATATTAATCGGTTTTACTTATTTAAACAAACCTTAATCAGCTTTACAAAAGATTAATAGTCTAGATTTTTACTATATATTGACTGGTGTGAGGCTGTCAAAGTTTGTGACTTGTCACAGTGGACATATGGTGTTAATCAAATAAAAAAGGCTGTATTCCATTTCAGCTGCTTCAGTTTCAGGGTCCTTGTATCATCCATGCTGGCTCGCTGTCCTGTCTCATTGGGACATGTAAATTGTTGTTTAATAGAGTCGGGACTGATCGGGGCGGCTGTGGCTCAGGTGGTCAAGCTGGTCTTCTATTTAACAGAATGTTGGTGGTTCAGTCCTTGGCTTCTCCTTCCTGATGGCTCTTTGCTCTGTGTGTGTGTGTGTGTGTGTGTCTGTTTCTGTTTCTGTTTCTGACGGCCTGGTCGGCACTCGGCTGTCTTAACAGTTTGAATGTGTTTGTGAAAGTTGACATGTGGTGTAAAGAGCTTTGAGTGGTCAACAGACTAGAGAAGCTGCATATAAACACAGTCCATTTACGGACCTGATTCAGTGTTGTTACTGTGAGACCATACTGATGAAATTTACTTATCAGATACACACTGATGTCATCTAGATTCAACAGTCTACTTATTTGATGAGGTTTTATGATGGTTCAAATATTTAGAAGGAGTTTTTTTTAAAATTATATTTCCACTAAACTCTTAATTTTCTCATTACTTTTTAACTCATGAGTAGAAATCTGCTCTCTAGTTGTTAATACACTGCTGTGCACTTCATTTCCTCAAGTTCTGCAAAACACTAAAAGTGTTGCCATAGCAGTTTGAACTCTAACACATTGTATTGGTATGTGAAGCCCACTTAACCTCCAATTTAAATAGACTGCTTTAGAATACATCTACACTTAATGCGTTTTTGTACATTTTTTGCTCTTTTAATAAGAAGTGCTGTGTGGTTTACTCCAGCATTATGCAACCAAACACTGAACCTTAGATCCCAGCAGATGAAGAGGCCAACAAAGTCAGATGAAAATGAAAAAGTCTTTGTGAAATCATTTGAGTATTTTGCTGCGATGAAAGTTTGTTTTCTAAAAGTGTCAATAATAAGTATAGTGATGCCAAAATATGATACAGTACATCACTGCAGTTTTCATATATTAGTTATAATTTTTTAGACATATTTCATAAATACTTCTAAGATAGATTTTTTTGGGCGTGTCTATGACTCTCTTTTTCACTGAAACTGTTTCTTGTCTTCTTGCTTCTAGTGAGCAGTACTCTAACCTCATTCTCATGGGTCTGAGTTTCATTTCTGTTGCTTTCTTTGTAAAGTGTGCATGTTCCCTCTGTGTTTACGTGACGTTTGCCCACAGCTAAAAGCCATTCTGCTCACATTTTGTGATTCTGTTCAAACTCAAAATTGTCTGTGAGTGTTTTGTCTGTTTATGTGTCAGCCCTGCGACAGACTGGAGACCTGAGGTTTTCCTGAACATGCAACGGACAAAATGTTCCTCTCCCTTTCATTTCGCTGCATGCTGGGATATGCTCCGGCCACTCCTCTGAGCGCAAACAGAAATAAATTGACAGCAGTGATGGATGATGGACGGATAATAGCAGACCAGGACCATGTCACATGACGCCAGACTGAAGAAATTACTGCATTATACATGCTGGCGCACACACAGACACACACTCGCGTCTCTGCACAATATCTCTCTGTGTGGGAATTTCTGAGAAATGGGAGGCACTGTGACTGTAAACATGTGTTTGGAAAAAACAGAAACTATGAACAAGCTCAGCTGCATGCCACCTGGGTCCTGTCCTGCGTGCCAGGAGGAAACAAAAAATGTCTCTAAAACAGGGATGTGCTGTTTCCTATGTCACTGAGGCTTCTATCAATGCAGCTATGGACATGTTATGTGTGGTCAGTGAAAGCGAATATAAACATGGATTGAGAGAATATACCCTACGGTAAAATTACATGGAGCAACTGAAGACTTTTTATAGGGGAGAAAACTGAATCAGAGCGAGTTGGTCTTTAAGAAGATAAATGATAAAAAGTTAATCTCAAGTCCAACACCCTGCTGTCTTCAATTGGAGACTGTGCTCGTTAAAAGAGAAAGAAAAATGAATTAAATACTGCAACAAATTATAAAAACACAAAGCACTGTGCCATTATTCTGTGTAATTACCATGTCTCATTAAGTGGCTGACCTGTTGCAATGAGTGCAGAATACATTTCACTCTCACAGGGTTTGTTTTTTTTAAAAGAATAAAACCCCTTGAGAAGCTACAGTGAGGTTTATTTTAATCCACAAAATGAAATCTGTCCCTAAATGTGGAATTAAAGAAATGATGCTGATCACCTGGTCTGCCTGCTGGTGTGAACGATCACGCCCCGCGCAGAGAGAGCGGCCAGGAGATTTCTGCACAACGACAGCATGATCAAACAAAGGAGACAGGTTAAGACGTTTCCTCTGAGCTTTCTTTGTTGCAAAAGACTGTTTGCATCCCAGTTCCACTGTGACTAAGCATTGTGAGTCATGCATTTGGGCACTGTGAGAGCTGGTGAAAAACAAAGCAGATCTTCATTTTTATTTTATGCAATGGATGCCATGTTAATCTCAGAATATATTTTAGGACGAACTGAGCGACTAAAGAAATATTCCTGAGCTAAAACAGCACACATTTGGGTGATTTGAGAGAATTCCACTGCTGAAATATACATAATAGGTCAAAGTTAACTTGCTATTTCCATGTCAAAGGCTTCGCAATGAAGCTCCACTGCACGATTTGCCTTGATGTGGACTATAAAATGATCCCACGAGGTCGCTGGAGACATGATTGAGACGGACACTGTGACCACGCTCAGCCAAACTCTCACTATCTCGTGATAGAAGCTGATTCATGTCTGCAGATAATGGAGGGAATACAGAGCCACCTTTTCATGTGCTCCAGCTAACAGCTTCCTCTCATGTATTATTGATATCAGCCCATCTGCTGAAAGTGAACAGTTCCACTTAACCTAAAACTGTGAAAGCAGTCTCTTACATTGGGCTTTATTCTATTTAAGACTGGCCGCGAGAGAAGCAGCCTCGGCCTCGCTTCATTTTTATTATTTGTCTATGGCTTATAATAAATTTAGTCTCAGAGAATAAGGCTGGCATTTTTCCTTTATTTTTATTGAAAACAAATCCCATGAAAAGACCAAAAATCAAGCCCTGAGCCCATACTGAAGACATAAATCTTTGAAAACAAGTCATGAAGACACCTTCTTTAAACAACTGGGCTCTGTATTGTTTAGCAACTGTCCCAAACAGAAGTAAATAGTGTTGTGGTCTGGGTCGGTTTTTAGCCGCAGATCTGGTACGCTACACGAGTATTTACAGCAGCAGAACGGTTTATGTGGGATTGACTCAAGATAAACAGCAGTGCCCATGTTCAGCACAATGAAGGAACATGTCACCCAGTACAACGGTGCATTCATTGATGTCTCTGGCACATAGGAATACTCTGTAATAGACTTGTTAGAATTGTAAGTTTTGGTCATTTCATTTGATTTGTTGACAATGAGAAAAATAGAGACTATCAACGGACACATGTGTAGGTGTAAGATTAATTTGAGTGAGAAAGTTATTCTGTAGGCTGAGTCCTTTAATATGGTTTATTATAGGCAGTTTGCAGTTTTGCGTGTGTGCTTCTCTAAATTTGCTTGAGAGTAATATTAGCTTCACATTTTGATTAACAAGAATAAACATGGATGAATCTCACTTGCCATGATATTACTCGGTATTTATATCTTATTCGTAATTATAATGGTACATTACATTGTATTCATGAAGTGCCATTAGATATTTGTATAATTTGTTCTTTGCAGAGGGGTTTTATTTTATATATTTTAACAAAGTACTGGGTTGGGGTTCAATAGCATTTTAATTAATTTCAATTCAGTATCGAATCAGCTTGTCAAACTTGAATCTTTTGTTGAATCTCATTAAGTTTAGCTTTAATCATTTGCAAGACATTAAAACTTTAATTAAGCTCAGCTCAAAGATTTAATTTAGATCACCTGTTGTTGGCGCAAGAAATACTTTTTAGTGTAAAGTGTAAGTATACATTTTTTAGTGTAATCCTCTGAATGAATCCAAATTGATTTAGGAGCGGGACGTGTGAGTTGGAGGTGTGATCCCCGGCTCCCTCTGTCTGCATGAGGAAGTGTCCTTAAACAAGATACTGAAGCATGAATTGTTCCTGACGGCTATTCCATTGGCATATGTGTGTGTGAGTCTGTTTCTGATGAGCAGGTTGGCACTTTTTATGGAAGCACCTGCCATCAGTGTATAAATGGGCGAATATTCATGTTGTATATGGATTATGGAATGAATATGGATTCATTGTAGCCGTAAGTTTAGTGAGCCTACACAGCCTGTAGCTGTAAACTGAAAATGAGATAAACAGCAGAAGATATTTAATGTTTATTAATGTTGACTGTTGTGACATTTGGAATAAGAGCTGTGTTTTTCCTCTGATTTTTTTGAGTTCCTCATTAATGAGTGATTTAATATGCATAAAAAAATCAGCTAGGAGACTCCAGTGTTCAACCGCTAGATCATTGTTGAACAACAAAAAGTTCATTTCAGGTCTTAGACTGATGTCACAGAGACGTAAGTCATTTTAATCACCAAAGTTTAATTGTCAGCGTCTGCTATAAAGAAGACGCCTGCTAATGCCACATGCATGTTTTTAATAAGAGATTCGTTACGATATTTTGCCATATTAAGTCCAAAATGGAAACAGCTATTGGAACCCAACCCACTGAAATAATGACAAAAGTATTATGCTTCTTAGAAAAAATCTAGCGATGCTGAGTTGGAAAGCAAAATACAACTAATGAGATTTGGCTTTACGAGACACTGGACTCCAATTTATGGAAATTCCTTTGACCTAATCATTAACACTTTTTCTGTTTGATATTTAGATGTAGATTTTTTTAAATTTAATTTATTTTAATATATTACTGATTTGGTGATGAACTGGGCTTTATCTCAGCATCTGCACACATTTTTACATTCTAAAATCAAAACATTCAAAAGGAAGTTGAGTTTTTTTTAACACTAAAATTCAACTAATAAATTAATGGCCTTGTGCATCTGACATACTGTGATACTGTGACACTGCAGGCGAAAGGCTTAAAAGAGATTTTGTACAAAAGCAGAAATTAGCTTTAAAGGTGCCATATGTAACATTTTAGCACCTCAAAACTCTTTTTTTTTCTCCAATTGGACTAAAAAATGTGATCAAATCCGCTTTAAATCTTTTGACCCAGTCTCAGTCAATAAATCTTAATATTAAGCGCAGTGTTTATAATGAACAGGTCCCATGTGGTCAAACAATCAGGATTCCTCGTTCTCACCCAGGCGGTTCAAGTTCAACTCTTGGTGTGTCAGTCAACATTTTTTTACGCCGCCACACACTCTTACACTTCCATAGCACGATTTTAATTATCCTAATCCTGTATATACAGTACACAGTGCTAGTTTGACCCCTATTATACTGTGATTGGTGCAGAAATTTTACATACATCACCCTTAAATACTGTGGGGCGAAATGCAGTGGGAACAGTTTTCTCAGTGCCTCTCCAAGCATTCCTCTAGCCACGCACCATTTCTTACCTTAAGTTTGTCATATCGTTCGCTGAGGGCTGCCACTTGGTGGTCCCGGTGTCGGCCAACCAGCTTACACAACGCACAGATCAGCTGCTCGTCAGTCACACAGTACATGTTGACCTTCTCGTCCTCGTGCTCCAGGCACATGAGCCCTCGCAGATGGGAGTCCAGCAAGGGCTCGATTAGACGGTGGCCCGTGAAAGGCTTCTTGTTGGGGTGGGTGGCCTTAAGACACTCGTCGCAGTATGACACCTCACAGGTGACGCAGGTCTTCACAGCGTCCTGCGGAGGGTCCTGCTCGCAGAACTGACATTGCACCCGGTCGCCGGGAGACGTCATGGCTTTGCTGTCGGGGGCGGCTCGCTCACGCCGCGTCTCGTTAGGAGAGTTAGGTCCGCTTAGAGATGCCTTCTGGTAGCGGTCGATGATGTTCTGTAATGTAACGTTGCGTTTGAGTCCCTCTAGGCCCCTCTGGTTGAGGGTGATGACATAGCGACAGGTTGGACACTGAAAGGCGCTGATGGACTGAATTGGTTCACTGGGCGTGCAGTGTGAGACCAAGATGCGATGGGCACAGTTGAAACAAAGGCTGTGAGCGCAGGGCAAGAGCAGCGGGTCCTCGAAGAGCTCCAGACAGATTGGGCAGGTCAGCTCCGACTCCAGTGTTTCCATCTTCAGGCAAAACAAAGCGGGGTCGTCAGCGAAATCCAGGGAAGCTGATAAGCTATCTGCAAAGCAAGAACAGAGACAAAATTAGAAAACTGGTGATTATTCTGAAAAGTGAAACACTTTGGGAGGTTGTATCTCCAACTATAATAATGTTTTAAAACATTTTAGCTAATTTTTCAAGCAAAAACACCAAACATTTTTTCCTTTCAGCTTGTCCTTCCAGAGGATTTTCAGCTGTTCTTTGTCTAATGTGATTTAACTCTGAATATTTTTTGATTTTAGTTTGTCTGTTTTTTGAACAAAACAAGCTATCTGAAGTTACAACACTTTAGCTCCATCAAATGATGATCAAAATAATCGTAAGCTGCACTCGTAATGTTTAGATTTAGATGTGAAATTCACTTGATAAAAAGAAAAGAAAAGTAAATCAAACTAAATCATCATATTGTCCATATTATTTAGGTGCTTATGAAAAATGATATGATCTTGAGTTTCATTTGACGTCCTTTGTAAACTGATGACTAGTTTTGGAATTAAGGCACGTAGAAAAAAAATTAATGTAAACAGGGGGATACTCGTACACATATGATGTGTCTGTATATTACACATATATCAGACTTCTTCATGTTCCGTTTGGCCGAACATGCAACTCAAAGAATGCAGCAGCGTCTCATTTTAATTTGGCACAGGAATAGTCTAGCCTGTCCCCATGTGTTCCTCTCTGCACTGTAGTCCGTAGGCCAGCGGGCCAGTGAGGACTGACAGCTCAGCCAAGCAGAAGTCTATTGGCCTGCTTGCTGATGGCTGGGGCTCCACACTATCACAGACACTGAGCCTTTGTTCCCGGCCAGTCGGACACCCCAGCTGCGAGTGGACACACTGTGCTCACAGCGTCTCTCCATGTGAACTCTCTACCTCCACTCATTATGTGTGAAGAAGGCAAAAGCTCATTATCAGGACAGTCGGGCACAAGTAGCCTTTTGAAGTTGTGAGGATACAGCAATTGCCTCTGAGCCACAGACCTGGGTTTGTTCTTTCCATTCTATTCAAATGTTCACAGACACTGGGCTCTCCCACCGCACTGTACAAGACAAGAGGCGATTGTTGCACTTGTCTCTGGTGACGATTGTGATGCATCTGCGGGCTTTTGTTTCTTTTCTTTTTTGTCCTTCACAGACAAAGCGGCGAATGCAGGTGTCTCGAAGTTTTAACAGAGCATTCGAGACACTCTTTTCACTACGCAACCCCCCCACCCCACCCCCTTCTTAAACAAAATATAGTAAACATCAAGCCTTTTGTTTTTGCTTCCTTATCATTTTTATCATTCAAAAACATATTTGCTTAAAAATTCCAGATACTCTTTCACACACTTACTTTTCAATACCTAACTAGTGTTGTTTGCAATGAATTATTCATGCAAAGATAAGTCACCTAAAACCAAACTAATAACTACACGGTAACCAAAGAAAAGCACTTGAAACTAATAATTTCTTGTCCAGCATTTTTGCAAATTTTCTGACATGTTTTTATTTTAACACAACACATCATATGTAGCAAAACTACCAGCTGCAATACAGCTGCGACTGTACTCGCACAGGTCTCGTCCAACAGGTTGAGTCGTTACTTCAGGCGAGTTGTCCCGAATGCAAAATGAACACAGAGCTTTGTATGACAAACAATGCATAAATGCTAATCCTCTGATGTCATCACCTATGGTATGAAATACCCTGAAGTTACAGAAAGCTTGCGAAACAACACTGTGGCAAAGAGCCACTGCAAACTGCATTACAGTCCCAAGTACATTACGCACTCCTGAAAGCTCTTCCATTCATACACAGTTTACTTTACCCACCGATGGATTTCGCCCCACTTTGCACTGCCGAGACATTTTCTGCTGAAGGAAAACTTCTGACCTAAATCATGAAAACATATTTATGACAACAAATACACCAGCCAGGAACCCCAGCGTGCCGTAGAGATGGGCATCCGGACAGCACAAGTCTTCACAGCCCCAGTAATCCTGCAGCAAGAGCTGTCATTAAGCAAAAGATTGAGCAAGAGGTAGCAAAGCACAACAGGAAAAGTTGCCCGACAATTCCAGGAAAGCCAGCTCCACCTACAGCTGGAGTGCTGGCCAGTACTGGAAGAAGAGAGAGAGAGAGGGAGAGAGCAGACAACAGTGAGACTATGTGTGTGTACGTGTGTGTGTGTGTGTGTAAGAGCATTTGTGAGAGAGAGAGCGAGAAAGAGAGAGAGAGAGAGAGAGAGAGAGGGCAAATAAGCAGAGGCACAGAATTGTGCAGAGCCCCAGTCCATCTCCTCACAGGCAGGTTAGTGTCCTCTCAGCCCTGCCCATTCAGAAATTCAAAGCATCAGGATCAGTTTCAGGTTTCCTTGTGTGACCGTCCCTTCTGCTTTCTAGCAGCACAATGCTGTGAATTGGAACTTTTCTTGGCTATGCCACCAGGGAATCAAAGAGAAAAGCTGAGACCGTGAACACAGCTGGGAGGCCGCCTGAGAGGCAGCAGGACTCATCTGTAATGTGGGACAGAGGTCTGCGATTCCCTTAGCATCCCATAAAAAACAACAAACAAACAAACAAGGGGATGACAAGAGGTAAGCAACTTACATCACAGTCTGTTTCTCCAGAGGCTTGTTATGTGTAAAACACAACGATTCAGAAATCAATCCCAGCTCCCTTGGTGGTCAAAAAAGTAAAAAACTATGCCTCTTCCTAAAATTCCCATTCAGCTTTGTGACAGCAAAAATTGAACAACACCGAGCATCCACTCTGACAGAGTAGACTACAAACGAAAAGAGACGTGAAGTAACATCATCTGCTGCATGCCAGCCTCTCCCAGTCGGCCCCCATGTGGGAATCACCGAGGTACCATCTGCTTACCATGTGCCTCTATTTCCAGACACACCCCTGCCGCGCTCCATCTGAAATCTCCTGTCATTCTGAGGAGTCCCCTGAGCTACTATCCTCTCTGAGAGACAGATACACACTCTGTAAACATTAAAGACCAGCTAAAGTTCAGACAAAGCAGTGGGTGTGAGCTAAGTTGCTTGAGAGATGCAGATGGGAATGAGACCGGCATTCCCCATGTTTTTCCATGTCATTCCCAAACTGGGATGGAGTATCACATTACTAGATAAAACTTCTGCTTCAGCCTTTCCTCTTCTGCTTGAGAGCTAACAACCAGAATGGGTTTGTTCGGATAATGCCTAAAATGGTGAATTGTGAGTGTGTGCAATGAATAAATATCACAGGTTATTTATCATAAGCGGAATCTGCAAAATCTCAGTAGCATCTTGTACACCTGGATGCAATATTACCCTACAAGTAGTCAAATATTCATAAACAGAATAAGGTAATCCATAAGGTAATAGCCATAGGGGGTTAGTAGTATGCAGCTGTTAGAAACTAGCATCAACAATATGACTGTTTTATTTTTGAGCATTGGTGTCAGGGAGAAAAAAACTGGTATCAGAACATCTCTGAATCAGAATCTCACATAAAATCTGTAATAAAACGAGTGTGACATAATGTCATTATGTTGCAATTAAGAGATATTAGTTATGGGCAAATAACTCGAGGAAAATGGGTGCAATTTTCTTCCTTACTGAGTTAAAACTGCATCATATTTAACAGTACAGTTGGTAGCTTTTGCAGCAGGATTATGACTGAGGATGTAGAAAATAGGCAGATTTGACAGGTGTGACATGACGGGGTGTGGCGCTTTGTCAATACGGTGAACTCACGCAACAACTTCACATTTTGGGGATTTTCATTTGATTAGAAAGTAATGGGTCATTGAGAAATGAGACCATCACAATGTCTCAGATAGGCGGACAATTACCTGCTCAAGCACCTTCTAATCCATTTGGTTATGCTCTCTTATCACCTTTAATGATGGCTCTTAACCATAGATTCAGCCACCGAAAGTGTCTCTCTTTGTCTTCTTTCCCGGGGCAGACACCTAACATATTTATCTGTAATCCTGTCCTCTCAGCGTGGCTGTGACCAATGTGCGGCCTGTTGCTGCTCCCCAAAGCGGCGGGGCTTAGGGCCTAATGTGATTTACAGCTGCAGCGGCACAAGGCATCTGATTAGACTGACAAATCTACCTGATCTGCAGCTGCGCACATTACTGAGATTAGCTGCATGGAGCCTGACCCTGCCCCGCCATCCATCCTCACTGTGCTTTAAATGACTCAGGAGGACGATTTAATTAAGAATCCAAACATTAAAGCTGGTGAATTTAAGTAAGTCATCTTTCAAACAGGACGAGAAGTAGCAGATGAATCATTTAATTTTTATTTTGGCTTTGCACTCGTTTGAAAAAAAACTGATGCTTATGGACGTAAAATTGTCTTGAAAAGTAAAAGGGATGACGCCATAAAAAGGCTCGCGCTTCCTCCATGAGTGTACAGGATGTTTATAATGGAGCCCCGGATGAGGAAATGACACTTAAAAATCAATAAAGTAGCCTCTATTATAATGTTTGATGTTAATGAGTTTCTTACAGAGTGAGTGCGGGAAACAGAGGTCCAGAGGTCAGCCAAACAAGTCACCTCTCTCATTTCTCTTACTGTTTGGGCTGCGAAGGTCATCCCGGTCTGTATCACGAGTTGCACCAGAAGTCTCATTTCCTCTCAGCGGCTTGGCAGGTGGCATAGGCGGGGGGAAAACACCCTTTCCACAACCACAGGAACTTTACAGAATGTGACTTTCCAAGCATGCGGCTGTGAGGCTGCAGCTCGTGAAAGAAAAATGTCTCACTGAACTCAAAAGTATCGTGAAGAAGAAGAAGGAAGAGGCGGCGAAGTTTCCCGTAAACATGTTTTAAAAAAAAGCTCTTCTTGGCTAGTTTATCCTCGTACCTCGTGTGTTTGTAGGAATTTGTAAACGTCACACAATAAGAATGATGTGTTTCTTTTAATTGCTGAGGAAAGCAGTCAAAGAGTGACACCACGTGGCGGATTTATAAACTGCAGCAAACACGTTTATCTTTACCTAGTGTAAGGTGTTATGTTGTGCGATAAAAAAGGTCATAGAATTGCATAAAGACATTTTACACTAATAAATGAAACAATAATTCAAATATACTGCAAATTTAATATAATATAATCATCCATTTTTTTATTTCTCTTAATCCTACAATCAAACCTATTGCAACAACAATGACTATAATCATAATAATTACAACGACAGCAGCAACAATAATGATAGGCCTTATATCTCTTAACATTTGCACATCTGCCCCCTCACCTTTCCCCTCACCGAAAACCCATGCAGCCTCCACATGCGTTGCCATGGTGACAGCTTGATATCTATTTGTCACAGTGGTGATCAAAGGCAGCGCTCTCTCTGGTGGGAAGATGTCTAACATTCCTGCTCACAGGAATTACACCCTAAGTTACTCATTAATAAAGGAAACTACTTCTCAGCTCGAATGTCCTAGTTTTACTCTTCATTAGCTTCATGTAAAATAGCTGCCGTGTGTGTGTATGTGTGTGTGTATGTGTGTGTGTGATGCGAGTAGGCCTGTCGCAAACTGTGTCCAGATGCATTGCTAGAGGAGAAAAGTCTGTGTTTTTTTTATCTTATCAGTTGAGTATGTGGTATTTTGTGGGTCATAGGGCTTTTAGATTAAGGATGAAAGGCTGGTTTTATCCCCCTCAGTAAAGGTAATCCAATACTTTTATGATGACCAAGAAAAAGGCGGCACTGAGAAAAGAAAAGAACAGCTGCATGTAACTTTATCATCAGAAATTATGTTGTAAAGAACATAAGTAAATGCTCTTACGAATTATAACAAATTGTTTACGAGAGAGCTTGTTAAATGCATATATATTTTAAGAAATTCCAAACAGTGCACACTGAATAAGCTAGCTCCTTCGACACTTAAAACCCACTGTGGCTACTCCCACTCTCTGACGTTTTTTGATCGCAAAAAAAAAAAAAAATCCCCCTTGGCCTTCTCACTTAGTCATCTCATCTCTCAAATATTATCCGCAGCTCTAAACATGAAGGAATCTGTGAACACAACAAGGCCAAACAACCTCAGCACTCGCACACAGCCCTGCCTGGAGGCTTGGAAACATATGATGACTCAATGTTTTGGTGGCAAAACATAGAGGCTCAGTAACATAAAAATACAGACTGAGTAGAGAATGACCTCCTGACTTACCCGCCACATGATTACATCCATAAAGAGGCGAGAGAGGAAAAAGCCACCTTTAAAGTCAGTGCCAAGCTGATCCTGTGCAGTGGTCTGAACTTTGAGTGGAGTGACTCGTCTCTCCTGCTCCCTGTGAGTTTCTGACCCTCTAACCCTGTTCTGTAAACCCACTGCAACCTAGTAGGAGGATCGAAACTTTCCACCCTTTTTTCTCCCCTCAATGAGTGCTGTACCTATCCCATCTACGCACAGTGGGCTGCAAATTGTTGCACCGTCCAATCACATGAAAGAGGCAGGACTTCGGCTGGTTTAGTGTATCAGAGTCTGCAGTGATGCCATAACTCCCAGCAAAGTTTAGTTTTTCATCTTAAATAAACATCATCCAAAGAGCTGAGCCGTGCACCAGAGAAACAACATTCAGTGCATTAATAACACAGTCCGTCTTGACTTTTGCATAATTGATATGATGGCATTTACAAGTAATATCAACCGTATTCAGGCAGAATCTCAACTGCTGTTAAATTCATCCTCAACAAACTCAGGCTGGATTATTGCAGCTGGCAGTGTGTTTTATGCTTAAGGCGAGATTCATCCCAGCCAAATGAAATAGTGCATAAGTAAACACAGTTGATCAATGACGAGGACAGCTTTGTGTCCCAATCAATGGACCAGTGCAAATGCTAACACAAATGAACATATTAACAGACAATCCGCTGTCTTTGCCTATCAGCTTCTATATTCTGCTGGCAGCTGACATGCTCTTCATAGCACAGATGGTGATCAAACAAACAATATTCAGTTGGGAACTTCATTCAGCAACTTTATTTC
Organism: Acanthurus leucopareius; assembly: GCA_029814765.1. Taxonomy (NCBI): domain Eukaryota; kingdom Metazoa; phylum Chordata; class Actinopteri; order Acanthuriformes; family Acanthuridae; genus Acanthurus; species Acanthurus leucopareius. The sequence continues at coordinate 9,881,626 of JAQMCX010000011.1, read as the reverse complement.
TCAGAGAGATTACACCCTTTTGTGTTTTTCCATGTGAAAACTCTGAAATAGAAACACACAGGAATGCACTGTGGTGGCGACAGTTGACATAGATAGTGTTGAAAGTTGTCTCAGATTGTTGCAAGCACTCTTTCTGACTATGTGGAAAATGTTTCTAGCACAAACATGTGCTGGATAACATGACTGGCATCCAGGCATTGATCAGTGGATTTACTCTGCTCTGGATTTACACCCTCGGGCAGTGTCTAACTATGAGGTCTGAGGTGTTAGTAAGAGGCCATTACCCGAGATGACACATCAAGCAAGTCTTTTTTTTTTTTTTAATGGTGTCTCTGTTTAAAGCAAATGTTTATGTTATGTGGTAAAACCCCAGCACATAAGGCAGGGATTGATTTGGATTAGTAGCAATCCAGAATCCTCTGCCAGGACTCCTTGTGTTTCAGTTTAGCCTGCAGGATTCAGTAAAAATATGGAGAGAAATGTGAGCGCAATGAAAACAACTTATATTTAGAGGTATGTACAGGCAGATAATGGCTTAAAGTAACATGGACACATTTATTCAATGGTAATTGCATGAGACCTAGAATAAATGCAGCGGTTACAGCAGTAAGTATAAAATGTGCAGTGTGAAAAGCAACTTTAATTAAGTTGCAAAGAACAATAATTAAAATATAAACACAGACTGTAGCTGCAGCATCAATATTAGTGTTGTGTTTTCACTGTGATCATCATTTCTCCGTAAATCAAAAAATAATGAGCAAATTTTCAAATGTGAAATGTTGGAGATTGCAAAGAGTGTACATTTTTCTTTCGCAAGGCCAAACTTTCTCAAAGTCTACCTTGAAAGTCTATGAGACACTTGAAGGGGAATTTCAAAGTCTCACCCATTGGAAATACAGATAATCCCTTACCTCTCAGTCTGTTAGTCAGTCAACCAGACAGTCCATAGTCCAGGTGACAGATGAATACAGAAATAAAGCCCGGGAAGAGATATTTCTAAAAACATCGGCTTTCTTCAGAAGCCTCCCTTTAGCTCCCACTTTCTGTCTGGGCTCTGCTGCTTCGTCTGTCTCACCGCTATCTCTGAAATTCTCCTCACACAGCCTCCACTTCTCTAATCTACTCTAAAGAAGACGAAACTGCTCCAAATGGTTCAACCAGGAGCCGACTTCTCAGGCTTTTCCCTCTTTGTATTATTTTGTTGGCTGGGATCATTAACTTAGTCCCATGAGAACATGGGGAGGTAAATAACCCCCCTTTTTCCTGTGGGAGGCTGTCAATCACAGCTGATGATGAGGCGGTGAGGGGGTGTGCTTTTAGCTGCCAAGGAGGCACTCCTGATTGGTCACCGGGGAACAGAGGTGCCCTGCATGACAAATTGGAGCGCTGCGATGGATGGGCCTGCAGAGATGCTCAGCTGAGGTTACGTGCACATTTATAATAGGCATTTATGCAGCTTCCTCATTTACATGTCATTCAAAAAAAAACCAAAAAACTAAGCCACGGAAATGAGCGACTAATCAAAGTTAAACGTCTATTTAACGCAGCTGAATTCATACGTCGCACATGACCCGCAAGCTGAATGTTGGGGTCAACGTGAAGAATCACAAGATCTTTAAATGACTCTATGGTACAGTCTGGTCACCCAGCAGGGGGGGGAGGACTGGGAGGAAGGAATAAAGCTTCCGTTGCCATGGCGGTGCAGCGACAGCAACGATGCATCTTGGCGCTTGAGCCAAATGCCACTCTAATCTTTTCACTGGCAACCCCTCAGCTCTCTCTTCACAGCTTGTTTGTTTCTCAGTCAAGCCTTCTGCTGTCTGTCACTCTCCAGTTCCCTCCAAACACCCCATGCCAATCTGAAGTCTGCTGCATTTTGTAAGGGAAAGAAAATGTGTAAGGACACTGTTAGCAGCGAAAAAAAAAGAAAGAAGTTCCTGAGACGGGTCACTCTGCTCCCAGTGACCACGACAAAACTCCTAGGCTGACAAGTTAGAAGAGACAATAAACAAATTAGGCATGACTTCCACTGTGATTCCTCTAATGGATTTGTAAACAGCACAGCACACATCCATTTCCTATGTAAAACACCAGCAGCAATGCTAAATTGCTCTAACATCACTCCCCAGATGTATGCCACCTCTCCAGCAATTTACAACAGCAAGACAGTGTTATTGCTTCTGCCCAAGGCCACACATTGCTGTATATCCATAAATTGTCTGTGAAATAATGAGATCGCTACTTCATTTCATTTCCATTGGATGAAATGCCATAAAACTCATGGCATTTACATGGATTGTGGAGTCATGCTGACATTTAAGGCCAGAGCTTTTTAAAGGTGAAAATGGTTTGCCACTCGAGGCTCAATCCAGAGTCACTCCCACAGTCTGAACTGCAATAAACATTAAACGGAAAAAATGTCTGTGTGTCTGTTTTAACCATTCCAAAAAAACAAAGCTTGTCTGAGCCGCGGTTTTTAGCGACTGTTCCCACCTCACCCACTGGAAACCCAACCTGATCCTTCGTCCAGGCTCACACACAGAGTCTCTGTGGCTTCCAGTCCTGAAAATGGACAGAAGAACATGTAGTTTTGTGTGCTCCTGCGCCTTAGTGGCAATTTAACTTCCACAAATCAAATCAGATGTGACAATAACTCTAAATATCTGACCTTTACTTTGTCATAATATATCAACTTTGACAAAAGAGAAACTGACTGTTCTATCACGCCAGTAGTTTTCGGTGCTGACAATAACAATCCCTTTTTTGTTGTTGTTTATGTATTTGTATTGTGGCAGTCAAGATGGTGACATTCAGTTGTAATCCTTGTAAAATGACTTTCAGATAATATGTCGCAATATACCATGCATATATTCTCTTATCAATAAGTAACAGCACTGTAGAAATAATTATTCAAAACAAATGAATATTCATCTCCACTAAATAAGGCCATTCACCGCCTCAGGCACTTCTCTTGGTGGCAGTTGGCACATCAAGCTGTATTAATTGGAAAAAGAACTGAAAAGGGCCAGAAAAGCCCTCCTGAAAGAAGAGATAAGAAGTTGGAACAAAATAAGCTGTGAAACCTGATGTTACACACACTTTGATTTCTTTCAGGGACTATAGAAGACATTTGTACGAGCTGCATTATCATGTTACAATGCTCCACCTTGGTGCTCAGCCACAGGCAAGTGCAAACTCATTTTGCAATAAACAAAGAAATCTTGAAATCTGTGTGTCATCTGAGGTGTCCAACTGCACATTATGCAGAGAAGAAAATAGAAGGAAACACTTTCATATACGACAATACTCATATTTTTCCTAGAAAGTAATTCATCACAAGTTTTCAATCTGGTTCACAAGCCAAAAAAAAAAAGGCAATAAGTCTGACTTACGCGCAGTTCTCCAGAGTGATCCTCTAAAACACAGCAAGAAGATGCAAATTCCAATGACGGCTCAGCATTCTACTTCAGTAGCACATGTTTCAGAGACTAAACAAAACACACAGTAGCATCCTGGCTAGTCTCTTTCCACACTCCCTCCCTCATTGCTAAAGCTCCCCACCCTGCCACAGCCCCAGCCGTATGCTCATGCGAGCGTAAAACATGCCCAGGAAGCGTCACTTCCACCAGGTCATTTCATGGAGACTGTCTCCATTAATGCTCTGGCCTGTCAACCCCCCCACCCACCTCCCACCCCTTCTGTGGGGTTGAGCTCTTGCCCCTGGCTCCCCACCCTCTCAGCAAGTAAGACAAAGATGTAGCAAATGGGGAGACAAAAGGGGGAGGGAGGGGGTTCATAAACCTTGGGGACCACATTGTGATGAGCGTCTGACTACATAACCAGGCCCCGAACAGATGGGATCAGTCTCCAGGGCTCTGCTGCATGGTTGCATTTAATACACAGCTCTATACATGCGCACAATAAACGCTATGTTTTGCTGCTCACTAAATGGCACTCATCACGCCGCAACACAAAGCAGAATATCACGTTATGGTTGCCATTTAGCCCTCAGAAACAACCGTAATTAAAGTCTGAGTGCACATGCCTAATTGAGTTAGCACATGCTTTGGCATCAAGATTTTTTCTTTTTCTTTTTTTTTTGTGTGAGTGCAAACACTGATCTAAGCAGCGCTGCTTGTTTTCCTAACCATCACCGTCCAAAACAGCCACTCCTCGTTTCGCCAATTACCAATAAGATGAAAGCGTAGCCTGTCCTCATCATGGCAAAGGCTCAAGATTTTAATTGCGTTCATCCCGAAGACATACTGCCCATAACTAGACGACATGCAACCGAGCCAAACATTAAGCAAATGAACGAACACCAAGCCAATCAAAGCTGACTCCAGATCATCTTTAACTTTCAACACGCTTGTTTATTTGGTGCAATTTAACTTAGAAACTCAGACAAATCTCCACCATTAAATAGCTTAAGCAATTTATCAGAAGTGCTGTGTAGAAACTGAAGTCTGCAAAACATATGTCACATTAGCCTGTCTATATGCATTTTAATGTGCTTTATGATTAACTGGCAGAACATATAGGCCTGTTGTGAGCATTGACCTGGAATTGATTCCTTTCCTCCGAGTATACTGCAGCTTTCTTTGTGTGGTGTTCACGGTTTTGTCAACAATAGCAATTATTGTCAACTTAGTTTTGTTCTCCAATAGTAAAGAGTTAAAGCGGATGGAATTTTAAAATGATATCAATAGTTCTGGAATGTTTTAGATGAAAGGAAACTGCTTGGGTTAAAGGTCCAGTGTGTAATATATGATGGCATCTAGTGGTGAAGTTACAGATTGCACCTGATTGAATAGCCCTCCTTGCAAACTCACTGAAAAAGCAAAAGACAGTCTTTAGAGCCAGTGTATGGTTTGTACCTTCTGGGCTACTGTAGAAACATGGCAGTGCAACATGGCAGACTCCATGAATGAGGAGCCACTCTCTCTGTAGATATAAAAAACCTCATTCTAAGGTGATAAAAACACAAGGATTCTTGTTTTCAGGTAGTTATTCACAAATAGAAAAATAAATTTGCATAATGTATATCAGTCATGCCATATTCTACAAATATATCCCACTAAATCCTACAACCAGGACTCTTAAGTCTTCTCGAGGTGAAATGGTTGATTTTAATCAATATACCATTATACTGTCAGTCTAAAATTGTAGTAATGATTCACTGTCTCTTTCCACGGGATGATTAACATGAAGTTGCTGTATAAAATTTTGACAGGAGATCATAAGAAAAAGAAGGCCAAAGGAAACATTCAAACATCACTCACCAAGAGAACCAGTTATACTTTGTGGTTGGAAGCAGCACAGTGAAATACTGTGCTGTCTGGTGTTTTCACATTGAAATGAAACTGAAGGAGTTTTGGGAAAGTAAGGTCATGTGTTGTGTTCTGTGTTCGGTCCACACCACAGTCCCATAGCCTGGAAGTCTCGGCTTTTTATTTTTTCCTGCAAAAAATGCATCCTTCAGAAAGGGTGCGGTGAACGCCTGCTACATTCTTTGCTGCTCGGAGAAGTCTGTAATTGCTTCCAGCTTCTGAGGGATCTACTGCAGAAAACTAGTGTCACGTCTTTATCAGGAATCATCGAGAGCGTTCAGCAAAATCTAACTTATCTTATCGGAGATAGTGCAGGTAAAGCTTTCATGCACTCTCTCATCTGGTAACTCCACCTAAAACCCAGCCCCTTAATACTGTATAGAGTACCAGCATTTGGTGACACTGTAGCTTGTCCATATACTCAAGGACATGCAAAGTTTTACTTCCATTATTCCTAAATCTTACTGATAAACTGAGTCACTACAAACTGTAGTTACAGCTCCTGCACTAAGGAGGAGGTGGCGGAGGTCTCGACATCTGTTGTGGTGTGCCGTCTTCGTGGGTCCGAGGAGACAAAGTCAGAGCCAAAGGCACAAGCCCAGCTGTTGGGATTTTGGTCAGCTGCATCCGGGCCGAGGGATGTTTTCAAAACTATCTGCTCAGGATAAGACACGTTTGACAGTGTTGTCATTGTTACACTCAGCGCCATCACTGATAACCTCCAGTACATGGAGAACGTTTATTCCAGCTGTGTTACAGATGCTCTAAAGGTTAGGAGGCAGTCAAAATGATCCAATCTCCGCTTTTCCTTTGAACCTTGGCTGAGTGTGGCCTCTGCAAAATACCCTCACTTTATCTACATGTCAAAAAAAAGCATTCCTCCACGAAGACAGTGTCGGACACATTCCTCAATCTTGGCCTGTGAAGCACATTCTCCGGAGTTTAAAATGGATTAAACATTTGCTTTTCCAGGAAAGGTATAGCTGATATAAGAATATACAGCTGCACACACACACACACACACACACACACACACACTGGCAAAGAGACTGTACTAGCATCGGCTCTCGCCCTGTCACAACAAGCAGGCCCAGAGATCTCACAGCTGCTGATGGAGACAGTTTTGTTTATCGTTCGGAATGAACATTAGCGAAACACAGCTATGTGATGAGAGGAAGGGCGAGATTTCAAGAATAATAGTGCATTCAAATCAACTGCCTCCCCTGTCCACTTTATAATATGAAACGGATGGTTGGATGAATACAGTTCGAATCCAAAAACACAAAAGATTGGTAGGAATAAGAACATTTTACTTTCGGTCTCTTTAACTGAGGTGAGGAGGGCGTTTCAGAGCAACAGCAGAACCAGATGTTTGCATGAAAGAAAGTACTGAAAACCAAAATAAATTCACCAAGGTCCCCCATCCAGTTTAGGCACAATTACACACTCTGTTCTCTCTTAGAAAAACATGCCGATGCTTTAGGCTCTCACCAAGACAAAAGCTTGGGGAAGAATAATGTCGCTCATTGATAATCCAGAGCTTTCTTGTGAAAATACACAAAACTGAAAATCTTGGACAACACAGCTATGACAGTAAATTTGTTCCCTGTGCACAGGAAATGTGTAATTTTTGCCAGTTCACTAATATGCCAGCAGCTGTTTAATAAGGAAGCTGATATCATTGTTTTCCACAGTCAGCAGATGTGATGCATGTGCAAACATGAGTGAACTTGTTGTTGGGACAAAATATCTGGCTCCATTCTAAATAAAAATTCTTAGTGAGAATCACACACGTTACACATAAAGTGAAGAGCTTTTTCTCGTACAAAACTGGTTGCTTACTCTCTACCAGTTTCTGGACTGCAGTGTTCACTTGTGGGAGAAATCAGAGCCGATGTATTTTGTAAAAAAAGGAAGTTATGTGTAACACTAAAGAATGATTAAAGTCTATTTCAAGGAGACATTAGCAAGAACCTTATGCTTAAAGGAAAACTGGGCCCTCGCAGTCACTTTTTTCTATTAGAACAAAAGTGTTAATAGTTCTCTCAACTCCTCCCCAGTGTTTAATCTTAGATAATTAGCATTAATGCCACTCTGGCACAAAGTTCAAAACCTGGTGCCAATTAAAAAAAAAAATCTTTCAACATGATGCCGCTAAACGTTTCCCTTATCAGATCTTACCTGCTTCCCCATGGCTGCGGTGGTATGTGTCTCTCCCCGGTGAACAAATTCTAGGCTAATACAGAGTGCGACTGCTAGGCAGCTGGTACTTGTTTTTACCCCTAAGGTAAAACAGACAGGAGACAGGAGGTTGAAGGTGTTTCTGTCTGCACGTACACTCCCCTTTATGGGGGTGTGTACACATGCATACCTCACTGACATACACTCTGCCTCTCATCTGCTCGGCAGGTTCACACAGGAGCACCGAGAGCTCCTGAGATGAGTACTTAACCCTTTTGCAAGCTGGCACTAAGTGGAATAAGAGGGGAAGGCATCCATTATCCCCGTGCATCACCATACAGATCATTTCTTGTGCCAGTATCACTGGTGTCTGCAATGGTACTGTTAATGAGCAGTTTTTAACATTTTTTGCAGGTAAAGAGAGCACGTCTGAGGCTGGACCCTGTACTGATTTATTATAAATGAGCATCAGATAACATGGATAAAAAGCTTTTCTTCATCACCACTGGCAGCTTCATTGAGTTACCAAGAAAAATAAGGCTCAATCTTAAGGATTCACAGGAGCCAGCAGGCCGAGAGCAGAAAAGGAAAAAAAAAATTGCTATTAAGCAAGAGAGGATTGGTTTTCTCCGCCCTAATGAGAATTCATCCAGAGAGATAGATGAGTCAGTCTGAAAACACAATTCCATACTTGCAATAATGAGATCATATTTGAGGAATTGGGTGTATATCCCTCAAGTGGAAAAAAAAAAAAAAAAGTCAAGGTCACTAAGAATTTGAGCGAGCCCCAACCTTACCTTGAGGAATTTCCCCTTTCGACTCTTAATAAAATACAGCGATTGAATGTCAACATTCATGGTGCCTGCATGTCAAAAAAAAATGGTGCCGTACGGCTGTAATGGCCATCGCATCAGAAAATTGCATGGTTCAAAACGGAGAACGATTCAAACTTGGGTCACGCTCTGTTCGAGCAATAGCCAGGTCCTGCACTAAAAACAAAAGTGAAAAATGGTTTGGAAAGTTCTGAAAATTCTCAAAGCCACTTGGGGAGAAATCAAAAACCCAGGACTCTCGGACTGGACTGCTTCTTTGGGATCAGAGAAAGCCAAAACCACACAGGAGCTTAAATAAAGATAAATTTGCTTTCACATTACTGGATGACAGAGCAGAGTGAACTATGCCTGTAGCTATTACAGTGAACGTCCCTTCATGGGGCGGCTAAACCCTTGGCTGAGGACTGTTCTACAAGAAACCAAACATTTGAATAGAACTGCAGGCTGGGTCAACATTATCTCAGGGTTAGAGGCAGCCTGATATTCAAACATTTAAGTAGTTTACCATGTAATTTAAACATCTTTTTTGTATTTAACTGGAGGCCTTTATCACATGTCGAACCGGCCTCGTTCTCTGCTAGTTTTGTGAAATATGATCAAAGCACCACTACTGACATTGGGTTTTTTTTTAAGTTTTGTGAAGGCAGGGAAATGGGAAATGAGGGAGTAAGCAGGAGAGGGCCGGGCTCAGGTGGCAAAGACAGGTCAAAGATGATGACGATGATGCTGACGATGACTCATGGACAGGAGCTGGTCAGGGCTCTTAAATTCAGAAAATGTCATAGCCGAGACTGAAAAATTCAAGACAGTCTGATTTAACAAAGCTGATAAGTGAGCGGAGCTGAATGCAGTAGATATATTTAATGTGTTATATATATTCACTGAGAGCCTCCAAAGTTTCCTTTCAGTTACAGCCTTTCAATTTGATTTATTTCTTCTTACATCGCTTCCATCTCTTGAATTTTTCCTCTTATCATTTAGCCTTCCTGTAAGAGTGTGAAGTTATAAAAGGTTGCAAGGTTGCTGAAATTCAAACTTCTTTTGGCTGAAGATAAACAAGGTTGAGTCGGACTCCATCTTGCTGGATGTCTGAGGGTTGAGGAGTGGGAAGTGTAGCTTCATGAAAAAATGTTTGAAGATTGAGTTGAGTCCAACAAATTGACCTGATGAAGACTGAGAGAGTTTTAAAAAAAAAACTAGTCTGCCAACTGTTAACTTGTCAATTTGGATGGATCAGCATTGACTGATCGCTTCAGTTCAGTTCTAATTTAGGGGCACGTTTGATTGTATTTTGGGCCTCAAAACAGTCTAAATTATTTAAGGGGGAAGGTTGCCGCCACATGCAGCCTGCCTGCTTGTTTTTCAAAGACCTTTTCCTGCAGATACAGAGCTCTGCCTTCATATTAGGAGGCCAGGAGGGGGGAAAAAAAAAAGTTTGGGATTAGAGGGACTTTTTACACACCTGTTAAGGTAGGATGATTATACGTTTACTGTATGATTCATTTGAGTTTGTAGAGTTAGATGACTTCAGCAAATTTCCAGTGAAGTCAACCCCCAGCATCAAGTCTGATTAGCCTGGTTAGGTAAAATGTCACGGCGTGCAGGGGTTTGATATATTATTTCATATGTAACTTTAAATCATGAGGCATGGAGGGCCTCAAGCCTCCAAAGTATGTATTCAAGAGAATTACTGTCATTAATTTTCCCTGGTAAAGTAATATTACACTGATAATGATAAGAAAGACAGAGGCTTCACAAGCAACAGTGCAGTATTTTGTGCCATCACAGCTGGTGTGAGCAGGAATAGAACCCAAATGCAGGTGATGGATGAAGAGCTGTTGCAGATCAATGATTTATTCACAGAAATCTGCTCTCATTTTTTTTTCTTTTTTTTTTTTTTTGTTACAGGACTGTGAGGCTGGCAGACAGTGCTGGTGAGAGGCTTCCAGGTAACAAGTTTGTACTGGCATGAAAACAACAGAGCAGCTCTTACCAACTGAGGCTTTATTGTCCATCTGTACAGGGGTATTTTTTAGAAAAACATAACTTTTTATACGTGTTTTGGCCATTCCTGCACTCACAAACCCTTTTTTTCAGGTCGCTGCAGCTGGATCTTTTAGAAAACTCTAACCAGGGTGAAAATTTACAGAAACTCCATTTGCAGTGTGTGTCATGTAGAGCACAAAACTGAGTTTTTAGCCTGTGATGACATATTGTACGCTGTTGTCTCCTTTTTACCCATGAGGCAATACTGTGCTGATTTTTTACTTGTTTTTGACATAAATGCACAGCAGCTCTATCATTATGTTGAAGAGCAGTAGTGATAGAATTCATTATGGAGGTCCCTACATAACCAAAGGCTCAAACAACACACATCCTGCCACCAACAATGCAAGAGAACCGGTTGAGCCTCTTGTTGCTTTTAGCCTACTGGTAACCGCCTCTTTTGCAGTCTTCTGATAGGCCAATGCAGCTCTGGGGTTAAAGTTTTTTGGTTTGGCATGCTCATAACAAAGCTTCAATTGTGTTTTGGCATTTTTATTTGCACAGAGATTTCATTAAAAAAGTGCTTGTGGGGATGGGAATGAGTTTGAGAACGAAGGAGGGAAAAAAAACATTAAAAAAAATAGTTTTGCGCGTGTGGGCAGGCCTGACACGAGGAGCAAAGAAAGTAGATTGGCATATGTGCACATAAGGAAAGAGAGTCTGAGGGCACCTGGTTGGTATAAGGAAAAAGACAAAAATGGGGGGGGCTGGCAGTAAAGAGACGTAGCGGGAGGAGGAGGAGGGAGGGTGAGCCAGACTGTGACAGTGACATTTTGTTTTATCCAGATAGCACTCAGAATTGAGGCCATCACTGCTGAGATTGACAAAACAGTGTAACATTTTCAGATCATTAGCTTTGAAGATCACAACAAATGTGCTGCTGAGACTACAGAGAAGACTGTTGGCACTTTGGCCTTGTGGGAACAAAAGCACAGAACAAAAGCTTCAGAAAAAAAAAAAAATCCCAGAAGGCCACACTGCATCAATCACAAGTCACTTATAAAATCTGAAGCATGAGCTCAATTCTTATGAAAACTAATTTCATGCTTTTCATACCAGAATGCAAACAATGATAATAATACTCATTCAAATTTGGCTGATAATGAAAATGGCAAATCAAAACACTTTCTGGTGTTTGGTGTTTGATACAAACCCACTGATGCTGTCATCTGTCTTTGGGTTAAAAGAAGCCAAACCTGATTCGATTGATAAGTTGCTTTTATGCACCACCTCTGTACACAAATTAACAGACTCCGTCACACCACAGTGAAGTGCGTGAGTGAGTCGATCTCTACTAACAGCTTACTCAGCACCACATTTGATAGAGAGCAAATGAAGAGGACTTGCTCCCTCTTTAGAAATAAAAGGTTCATTCTAAGTTAATGAAAACAGGACTCGCACTTTCAGATGATTATACGCTAATGAAAACATACTTGAATGTTATATTCCTTTTCTGTCATATTCTACAAATAGATCCCCATAAAATCCAAACATTGGACCTTTGAAGAAGCTTAAGCTTAAACCTATATCTGGAAATATTAGATGCTCATGGCAACAGCTCCAGCCACTGAAGTATAAAGAGTGAAAAAGTCACAACAGGGGTAGAGTGGTGGCTCACACACAAGACCTTCAGGCTGGAAACTTGAATTCAGGTCCCAGTGAAAATTAAAGCCTACTATCTTTTAGTCTTTTAGTTGTCCAAACCAATTAGCCAAGTTTTTAGACACCTATGTAAAACAGTGACCGTTTCAAAAGGTTAACCACATTAGAAATCAGCAGTTGTTAACATTGCTGCGAGTTTGTGTAGCAGTGTGGGAGTTCCCCTCCCAATTGCAGATGCAATTGAAGCCTTTTTACTCCCATGTGACAGGGTTGTTCAGCACTACTCACTCTGATTGGCTGATCAGCTGATTGCCACACAGGGTGAGTTCATGTTGAGTTCATCCAAGACTTGACTCTGTTGCTATTTTTTCACCACTGGTCCACTACAATTTTGCCACTGCGCTCCCCACTGCTGTGGCTAAGGGATTACCTAAATTTAAATGAATAGAAGAGCTCGTGTTTTTTTTCCCTCCATCTGATTTGTCGTGAATGAGCCTTTACTTACAGAAAGGCCTTTCACGTTGCAAACAAATGCTAAAGGGATACCCAGTGACTTCATTTTTCACTGTGGGACCTAAATAAGGAACGTGGAGGGGAAGAGAGCAGCTTCTGAGAAAACATTTAAGAAAAACTGAAGCTTAATATATATATTGACAAAGTTGAAATGACTTGAAGCAACCACTGGTTTGCTCAGTGGTTGCTGGAGCATTATTGTTTATTACTTGGCGCTCAAGCTAGATGCAGCGGTGTTTTTTGAAAACACTGTAAATCAAATCACTGCCAAATTAATAGCATATTTCTCCACAACGGCCTGCATGTAAGTGCTCTGTATGTCTGTATCATATGTGTTTGCAGTGTGGAAAAAGTGGGGTAAGTAGCAGGACAAAAAAAAAAAAAACAAAAACCTGAGAGAGTAAAGAAAAACAAGCATTAGCCAACACATTACTGGAATCAGCATGTTTCTGCTGAAAACATATCTGAATATTGGGACCAAAGGGAATAAAGACAAAACCAAGAAAGCTTTCCTGCCAGCGGGAAACTGGAGGACACAGTGGGGAAAAGGTTCACAAAGAGGATCGACTGCTGCTCGCTGTCTTCTTCAGGACAATAGTGTGACATCTTAAAGGTGTTGATGAAAGCCTTTCTTCTTCCACAGGAACACAGACATATAACCAAAGTGTTTGTATGTTTGCACTGTAAGTCTGAGAGCTGTTTCATTTTTTTTTGAAGTTGCTCCATGATAATTACATAGGTTGATCCCTTGCTTAATTATTAAGTGCGGGCTCTTTCTTTGATGCATAAAAAGCATGATTATATGTTTAAGGCTTGATTTAATGCTATGTGTCTTCTGCAGTCTCTAAGGCAGCAGCTTTTGCTGCAATCAATGTACAAAGGGGAATTACATGGAATTTTTTTACAGACTTAGCCTACAGCATGCTGAGAACTGTCAGTTTCTCTCCACCAGCTGAACAACTTGAATATTTTCTGGTAATGAACACTCGTATTTCCCTGCAAAGTATATAAGCAGAATGCAACAAAGAGTTCCACAGGCGCTGTTGTTTATATTATTAGCCTCCACCCTTTTGTCTGATATTTCCCGGAATATGGAACTCATTACTGTGTCTTATCAGTTGCAAAATAAATACATACATATATATATATATATAAACTTGACAGCCTTATCCCAACACAACAGAAATCACAAATTTCGCAGACATCTCGGAACGTGTGCTAAGTGACTGCTAAATGATGAGCTGACAGGCTCAACAGACTGTCAGCAAATGAAGAATGCATTAAAAAAAAAAGGATGATAGTAATGTGAAATCAGATTAACTCAGCATGTGTTCAGAACTAAAACAAGCTCGATATCAACGAGTTTGAGTGGGAAAAAAAACATCTGGCTGTTCTAATTCCTGATGTTTCATGGGAGTCACTGCTTCAGCCACATAATTCTCAGTCTGCTGTGCAAGTTTTAAAGGCTGAATAAGACGGCCTGTTGAAACCTGCTTTTTGGTGGTTGTCCCGAAGTGTGCTGTTATCACCATTAAAATGTGAAATCTCTGGATGCCTTGCTTGCCAAAGAACTGATGTTTTGTGTTTGACCCATCTTGATCCCCGTCCCACCCAATACACAGCCTGTGTCCCTACTGACTGGCTGTGTTGAATCATATGGACTTAGGGAGAGAAGAAGGGAAACATTGCTGGCAATAAACTCACCAAAAGCCACATGTTCGCCCGCTGACGCACAGTGTTTCACAGTGCATACGTGTACTTACACTGATCATCATCATCAAAATTCAACACTGCATTTTTTGTCTGAGTACAACATGGGCCTTGTTTCAAAATGAGAAATATTTGTCAAATTTATCCCAACTGGAGCATGAGGCAGAGCAGATGGGGTGAATGAAATCAGATTTAGTGGGCTGTATAAACAGCTTCACTGAGATAGCAGAAAACAGGAGAGAGGAGAAAATGTTTCTCAGCATACTGGCCTAATAATCTCTAAACGTGAATAAATCGATTTAAAAACTTTGAAATGAAATTAAAAATGAAAGAAATCTATCAAGAAAGTGCTGCTATAAATGACTCCCTGCGAAGAAAAGAGCAGAGTGTTACTCAGAATCCAAATCCGGTTGAAAATTGCACTAAATTGCTTCAACTTGTCTTATCAGTGAAACACTTGGTATCTAAAACTTCACATTTTGTTCAGAAAAACTGTTGAACTGGACTAAGCTGAGAGGCTTAATACAATCACTGCTAATCCTTTAATCTTGAACCTTTTTTTTTCCTTGAAATAAACTTCATTACTCAGTCATGACCGTGACTCCTATAAGCCACTGATATTGACATTTGGGCCTGTGTCACTTTGCATTCGTTAATAGTCTGCTGAATATTGCACATTTTTTTCCATAAGCGAGGTGACGGCCATTGTGTTCATTCATTATTGCCATATAGCGTTGGTGCTTCATATGGTCCCTCCTTACCAAGAGCTTCAGAAATACATTTTTCAGAGACAACGGAGGACAAGTGGACTCATAAATCAGCACAAAACAGCCTCTTGTCTCAACTTTTGAAAATGTTAATGCAGCACATTAACTCAACATTAATGCAACAATGATCGATGGCAAAAAGTGTTGGCTATCTGTTTGTCTCCAACATTGACTACCTGATTTTGTTATAAAGCGGGGAACGTTATAAGAGAGAGGACAAACCACTTTAAGAATTTTGAACAGAAAAGTCTGTTACACCAGAGATGACGCTTTCATGCATTATGACCTTCCTCTTCTCCCCAAAAGCCAATGATCTAGTTGACAATAGTCAAATAGGGAAACAACAACCAGCCAATCATGTTGGCACATATATTGTTTGAATAAAAGAAGTTTATGTTGTGTGTCTTAAGGTGTAACTTGAGGTGAAAAGATGTGTAAACCCATATTTTGGAGCAAAGTCTCTAAGCATTTTAAGAGGATTTATTTTTTTTTACAGATTTGATTAGCATTCTTTATACGCAGTGGTCTGAGATAACTGATGGGGGTGTTGCCATGAAGGCAGGACTTGTTAAGAAGGACTTTGCATAAAGTTATTTTTTTTAAAAATGCGAATGGAACATATAAAAAAGGTAATTGACCGCTTAAAACTATAAGGGTTTAACGATTCCGAGACCAAGGTCGCTTTAAAATAGTCCACAACCTCGATTCGTCGTACCGTCTTCCTGAACCGCGAAACCCACTGATGCTTTCAAACTCCTTTTTTCTTTTTTTCAACTCAAACTTCAAACCTGAGACTCGCATGTCAGGTTTGTGTTTGGCCTGCTGTCAGACCTGTCACCTAAAGGTCAAAAACTGCATTTAAACGATACATTTCCTCTGAAACCAGGCTGCCGTCTCGTCTAAAACTGGACTTCTTGACTGTTGGACCGTGTTCCGTGTCGGTAAACAGCTGTTTCTGTCTGCTGCTCTCCACATGTTGCGTTCAAGCACTGCTCGTAAATAACATGTTGTATCGCATTCCATTCACATTGAACTTTACGAAGACTTTTTGCTGTAGTTACTTGAAAACTAAATAACTAAATCAAATCTAATTTAATGTGTAAAGCGATCATCAGCAATGTATTATTTATTCATTAATGACACTCTAATAATCCACCTTCATGTGCTCTTTAGTGATTGCATACTCCAAATAGCAGTTCAGGAAAAAAAAATTGCCCATATGATCTCTGTTTAAAATATCTAAGTGTAAACGGATCTGTGGATTGTAAGAATGTTCAGATGCCTGCTTAAGATGTATGGCAAGTTATTGTTCGGCAGTCAATATACGAGAAGCGTACTGAGAAGTCAAGAGTTTGTATATAAAATGACAGAAAAAGGACTGGGGGCAGTAATAACTAACATCCTAATGAGCTATCCTCAGCTCATTTTTCCTCTGTAGACATTTGTATATCACTGTCGACCTTGAAACACCAGGGGCAGGGCTCTCTTGTTTCTGGACATTCAGCCTCATTGCGGCTGTGACCTTCCTCCGTCCTCCCTGCAGCTGCTCCTGATGCCAGTGAGTGGACTCAGACAGGATGGACCCCCTGATGGGAACAGTTGCAGCTCTCTGCCAAAAGGATCATCTTACATCCATCAGTGCTGAAAAGATAAGATGCAAAATTAAATATTGGTTCTGGATTGTTTGCTTTTAGTCGCAAAAATCGAAAAATAAAAATTCATATCTAGACTGTTTTGGTCCCACAGATTGACCTGTTAGTGATTAAGGTTTTTAAAGGGCATGGTTTTATGGCAGACTACTACATTTGTGTTGCAGATACAAATGCTTGGGCAAACTGGAGTGATTCTGTGTAAAACACATCCAGACATCCTGTTCTGCCTCTTTGGTCTCGTCAGAATGGGATTGTGTGGTGGCCAAACACAGCTTGGCTCACACAGCAGTGGAGACACATATGGCCTAAAGAGTTCAACCACAAATCTTTGTGTAGAGGAAGTCCTCTGGGTTTGCTCAACAAGGGGGGAGTTTATCATCAGGTCAAGCATGTTTATTGTCAAAACTTCATCAAATTACTTTAAAAATACATTAACAATGCATTATATTGCACCAATCTCAATAACTTCCATTACTTTAAGGCAACAAATCATACTTTCGTGTCCTCAAATATGCATACCCAGATTTATATGAACTGTCTGTAATCTGTACCAGATTTCAATGGTATCATCTCACTGCATACTTATTGTGCGAACTTCTTGCAGTTCTTGTACCTTGAGAATTCATATAGTGGCAAATGTCACTCTTATTGTCTTATCTCAGATGTCTTATTTTCACTCACATAAAGAAAAATTAACATTGATTACATCAAATTCACCCGTCAGGGTAGCAATACAAGACAGTGTGTAAAACAGGGTCTTTAGATGTCATCCGTAGCATACAAAATCCCCACCATCCTGATGGTGGTGAGAAAAGTGAATTTAATAGGGATGAAATCTGCTGTTAACAACTTTTTAAACCACAGTGTTTATTCACAGTGCACAAAGACCAGATTTTGAGGAGGCAAGACGGATAACCATTTCCTGGTCTTATACTTCCCCCCTGTGGCCATTTCAGGTAACTGTTTCATTCCTAACCAAATATAAGATGCGCTTATGATTATTTAACCACCAGATTTTGTACTTCATGCTGATTCCTGAAGGAGATCTTCAGGGAAATTGCAAGTTAGATTGCCATCTGGCACCAGAAAACACCTTCTGCACCCTACTGATTTTCACATGTAATTTCTAAAATGGTGTTAATACATTGCAATTTGTAGGCTGTAGCCATTTAAGTGATGTACATCTAAGATATAGGTTACTACATAATGCTAAAAATGGGCAAAAAAAGCAAACAATTGCAATAATTGCAAAAACAAATAGCATCCAAGGATATGGTAAATATTTTTCATAGTCCCTGTTTTATCCAGAAGGTAGCGAGGAGTCTTAATCCCAAAGCATACTGAGCAAGAGATGCCAAGTGCAGAATTTAAATGTATCAGACAGGACAGGCTAAGATTCTTTTGATTATTTTTTTCATTAAACTCATCACAGTTTATCAAGTGACATCTAGAAAAAGTATGGATGACTGCTTTTCATTAAATTACAAAGTACTCTAAATTTACATTTAATATACATCCCTGTAAATAATCATTTTAACTGTATTCATGGATCTAAAACACAAAAAATAGGGGTGTTTGTAAGTAGAAAGTAAGTGCTGAAATGACATTTCATTCAAATATAGCAACACTTTATATAATGTAATAATTCATATTTATGTCTGGTAATATGGACATAGTCTGCAGCATTTATGAAGAAAGTAGATTGTAACTGGAGCCGGTAAGAAAACTTAATCTACAAGCAGCTTCAGTTTATATTCTCACATTCAGCATTAAAAAAACAAAAAACAAAAAACAACTTTATGGCTTCAAATTATGCATCAATACCATTCAAGTGTAAATGAAAAGTTTTTTGATGGTTGTGTTGCAAATAAAAAAGTACAAAATTACATAAAACAATTATTTTATGACATGTTTCCATATGCAACGAAATTAATATACATATACAGTTACACATGTTTTTCAGAGTAACAACCCATTTCATAAACAGTCGGTGATTTAGAATGAGACACATTAACTTGTGCTGCAAACACGGACAGACAGGAGCATTTCAACAGCTGATGATGTGAAGTGCGAATGACCCCTTTCTCTCAAATCCATCAATATAGTTTAATATCAAAGGGTGCATCACACCAGGGTTTCGGGCAGGGCGTCTCCATTCTCTTTTGACAGTATCTGCCATATATGCCACCTCTCCATCTGCCAGTCTGGTGTTCCAGGACTCTTGGCTTGTCCAGTCCCAGAGGCATTTGCAGAATCTTCAGTCTGGGGCATCGGGCTTTGCTGGGACTGCTGTGGGGTTCGGGGGTCAGGCTGATGCATGAAAAGGGACGGAGTGGAGTGAGAAATATGGGTTTCCCTGAGATGTCCAGAGAAGTGAAGGGGAGACAAACTATGTGTCTTGACCTTATGCAATGGACACACCAAGTGTCCTGTCCTTCCTTCTAAGTTGTCTGAGCTGATTGCTCCTGATTGGCCACTCCATTCCTGATGCAATAATGATTGCTTTTGTGTCTGTCCTCTCTGGTCATGAGGACCACTGCTGCTGCGAGTCACCGGGAGGTGTGGCCTGATTTCCAGCACGTCCAATGAGGTTTGTGTGGGTCTGACGGGCTGCTTGTTGTTACCTTGGTGACTGCTCAGCCCCTCTGATGAGCCAAAGGACTCACATTCAGACGCATCTCCAAGGGAGCCTGGAAAAAAAAAACGTTCATTAGCACCCAGCATTCATTACATATCTCAAGAGCATCTGCAGCAACATGCACAATGGTTTCTGTTACCAGTAATGTGACGGCTGGTGAAATCCTTGCTAAGCAGCTCATGCCAAGTGTCCCAGAAATGATCATCTGAAGCCTCTAACAGGAACAAAAGCATCAGAAGAGTTACTTACTTTGGTTTCATCCATAACTATATCAAGATAAAATAAGTCATGTTCATTTTTTGGGTAAGAGTCCGTACCCTTTCCCTCGGCTTAAACATGTACATCTCTTTTATCTGTTTTAAAAAACTCAGCTGTTAAACTAAGGCTTTTTTCTCTTAAGAAAAATGACTGTTTTCTATGAGCACATTTTGAGAGCTTTATCATTTTAACAAAGATAAAGTAGTGGCCACAGAGGCACTGAAAGCTGCTGTTTTTCAAAGCTAACAAAACAAAAAGTCATTTATCTTAAAATAATACTTTATAACAAGTACGAGAGGCACTGCTTGTTTTTTTTTAATCTTCAAGACAAAAAATAGTTAAACATTTAAGGAAATGTGAGTTCTTGCCAAGAGTAAAATGAAAACATCAGTCTCATGTTTGAGCTAAATTCAGCTGCTGGTTAGCTTAGCTCAGCATACAGTCTGGAAAAAGAGAGAAACAGCCAGCCCGGCTCTTTCCAAAGGTAACAAACTCTTTAAATGTTTATAAATGCATGTTTTTTTCATATGCAAAGTTTATAATACATCTACATGAGCAACATTTTGCTTCCTTGTGACTCAGCAAGGCTAAATGTTTCCCCTTATTTCAAGTGTTTATGCTGAGCAAAGAGAACTGACAGCTGGCTCCAGCTACAGACCTACTCTACAGATATCAAACTTATTATACCGGTAATCATCAGCATGAAAGCAATTACTTATAATTCACACAATTTTAACTTTTCTTTTATATCATACTTGATCACTTAAAGGCATATTCTGCTCTTATATAAGCTCACCTTTGTCTGTAGAAAGTGTAGGGGATGTGCTGCCAGATCTGTCCTTTGATTGGCCACTGAGTTTGAGTTTGCACCTCGAAGGTCTGGGGATCCTGTCACAGACTGGAGTGCTGTCCTCTGGGAATTTAAACAGCAGTTGATCTGACAGGTCAGGGGAGTTGTTATCATAGGGAGACACTTCTCCACTAGATGCTTTGATTGAGTCATTGGATATGCATCTCTCAGTCACAGACAAGGACTCTTCTGCTTTAAGAAGCTCTGGCTCCCTGTAGATACAAGGAAGACAAAACAAATATTATAAACACAATTAATATCCCCAGGGGGGTAATCATGAGACATAATGCATTCTCCCTTTTGGTTTATTTGGAGGCTTGGGAAGAGCTACAGCACACACAGACACACACACAAACACGAAAACAATCACACATACACAAAACAATAGACAAAAGGCGGAAACTGACGAGTACTGAGAAGACTTCCTTCGCAGTAAGTAATCCACGACATCAGGATCGGTTTCTAGTAGAGTCATTAGCACCTCATTCTGCAGGTCAGCAGGAACCTGAGAGGATCAAAACATAAACATAAACAGGAATTACACTCTTGAAATGATTGTGTTATTTGTTACCTTTTTCCCCGCTGTGCTTTAATAATTAATCACGCTTCCACTGAGCTAATTAACGACATTAAATATGCATTTCTCTGAAGAGTAATGTCTAATTTTCTTTTAAAATTTTAGACACATAGGGTAGATTTATCTTTTACACCAACAATTTTAGGATGTTAGAGTTTAAACAGTTTCTCTGCCGCATTACATACAACATAACACAGCATGTTGTTTGTATGCTACAAGGCAAAAAATAATTAACAGCAGTTTAGAAATAGCAGAATTAATGATGCAGAGCAAATGTCTGATGGGCCTCCTTGTGCCCTCTGGCTTCTTTAACAGATCACTTTTAGATGCTCCAATTAGGTGCATCGACACTGAGCTTCATAGTGAAAAAAAAACCAGAAAACGGAATTTAGATGAGGATCTTGTCCTCAATCCAACTCATTGTCTATAAACAAAACAGAGCCTGACAAAAACATGAGCCTCTCCAGTGAGGCTAAACATTTGCCAACCACTGAAATGAGCATTCGCTGAACTGAAATCACAAGGTTCGCCAGACAAAAAAATGACGCATGGATTTCTGTGTTTTACTGTGATAACACTTTTGTATTATAAGTGACTGCAAAAGCTCAGTATTTCTGTTTACACTTAATTAGCTGGCCTCATTCTGTTGAGGTTTGTTCCAATAAACACTTTTTTTTTTTTGCCAAAGGAGACCCGGATAAGACCTTGAGATTGCTTAATTAATCCTACTCATCACATAAAAATGTCTTCTGGTGTGCACTAAGGATGGCTTACCATAAATAGGGTATCGTATGCATCGATCATCCTTTGGACCACGCCGATGAGGGCGGTGCTCTCCTCTGCACGAGCAAAACTCTGGACTGCAAACTCTTTGTCTGAGTTTTTCTGCTTGTGTAAGAGGTTCGGTCCAAAGATGGTCGCCAAATTAAGTGATGTCATCTTGTTTCCTGTGATCTAAACATAGTAGAAGATAAAATTCATTCATATAGACAGTCTCCTGAACACACACAGTTACTTTCACCCGATATTTTGATATGATGGTTCATCGGCTACAGTAATGTTAGCATCCCAGCAATCCATGCTACATCTCCACACAGCAGAACACAAGGGATTTAAACAGCATGTAACTCATCTCTACCAACTAAATTTCACCCCTGCCAGTACAAATAATGTTCTCTAGACTGAAATGATTTGTATAAAATGGACCTGAATCACCCTTTTTTTCATCCACAAATGTGCCGACACACAAGCACACAAGAATAAAAAGACTTGCATGCATAAAGTCATTATTGTATTAGGAGTCTTTTGTTGAAGACAGAAAATGTTGGGAATGTGCACCTTCCACAGCCCTGCCACCATCAATAAGGCTGGCCCTCCCCTCTTTGGTTCAAAGAGGCCCAGCAGACCTCTTGTTCTCAGTTACAGTATGTATGCTCTCGGACTGAGGCCAAGAAGAGGCTGGTTTAATATCCGTGGGAAACAATTAATCTCTGTTGTGATGGATGATTAATGCTAAAAAAAAAAAGTATGATTAATGTAAAAAGATGATTATTAAAACGAAAGGCGACTTTAGGCCCGTGTTAAACAGCAAATTTACAAAGACAACAGCACAGTCATTTTCATAAGGACAAAGAGTTTGTAATGTGTATGCTCACAGACACTCACTATAAAAGGGAGGATATTATGAAATATTGTTTGTCTTTTCAGTAAGTCATATAGCAAATCTAATATGATTTGACTAGGTTATTTAATCAGTAGTGAAGGACATGATTGATTGGCATTGGATTCATTGAGTTAAAAAAAAACTGTTGTCTGTTGGCACAAATAAACTGTTTCCTGCTTTGTCACAATGTCTTTATACCTTTAATTATTCACAACAAAATAAACAGGGGAAATAAAGAATGACAAAACTGTGTTTGTGCGGTTTTTGTACAGCAGGGTGGTTTGTCTTGGTTTGTGCATCATCTAATCAAGATACCCACAATGGATCATTATGCATAATTTGCTGCACTTTGGCACAACATTTTCTTCAAATTAAAGGCTGCAGATGGAGCAAACATCTGTCTTACGGCCCTCTGATGGCTGCTGGGATTCATCAAAATAACATTAAACTTGTAAACAGTTTATTTATGTTTTTTTCAGCATTATTCTGTGATAGTTGCTCATTTCCTTAACATATTTTTTGTCCTTTCTGGTTAAATTAGCAAGGATCAAAGCATGTGACAATTACCTTGTAAATATTTAACAACCTCTCATGTGTTTAAATCTTATTTTCTTACAGGCTATGAAAAAGCAGGTGCTTGCACTGACATTGAAACAGCATGTAGAGGTTCCTTACCTCCTGTCCATCATTGTCCAGGCTGTCTTCAGCATGTGCAGCCACTGTGGACAAAAAGCAGAGGAGGCGCTGCAGGGTATCGCTGTTACAAGGAGGAAGCAAAAATATCAGGAGCTGGAGGGCGCTCTCTTGATCTGAATGATCCAGCACTGCAGAAAAGAGAACATCAATTAAAACAAAGCTGAACATATCACAGAAGCATGGTGACTTCTTGATATCTTTTGCTGGTGCGTTCCGTACACATTGTGTTGATGAAGGCCGTGTAGAGTTCTCTCGTCAGAAGTGAGTCTGGGATATCTCTGAGAAACTCTTTCAGCAAGGCAGCCACATCGTGAACACTGTGCTCCTCATCCAAGTGGACCTCCCATCCCTGGTCAAACTCCTCTCGAAGCTGGATGAAATATTGTGACAGTTATAACATCAAAAATGCTGCTTAAAGTTGATCCAATTAATGATTTATGTGTTAACGCTAACCGCCTCAAGTCTTACCTGTCGTACTCTCTTCTTTGAACTCCCAACACGGAAAATTCCAACTGTCTGCAGGCCTAAGCAAAGATAAAGATGCTCTCTGAGTGCTAATATTTTGTTTAATAATTATTATAATACACATTCAGATTTTTAAGACTTAAAAGTTTACAATCAAACAGGATTTGTTCATGTGTACCGTGGTTTTCCAGGTGCTGGCAGCAGAGATCCACCACCCTGGGCACCTGTCTGTAAATAGGGTTGAGACTGAGCTTTTTGTCATGACGCTTCTTCCTGTTGCCAGCTGCCTCTACTGGCAGAGACAGCTGGAGGGCCTCCAAGAGCCGAGACTGGTTATCATCAAGGTCAGTGATGCAATCCACAGATACTCCGCCCTGTCAAGCAGATGGGTGACAACCGTAAAGTGAATGCTGCAGGGTGATAAAATGTGTCTGATTAATCCACCCACTGAGTGAGCATCTGTAAAAAAAAAAGGTCACAAATTCCTAGACAATCTAGTGTGCATGTAGAGTCAGGCAGAGCTCCTGTCGCTCTAAAAAAACAGGTTTATCGTCAGAGCTGCCTACCCTCCTGTGTGTCCGCGGGGCCACGTCTGGTGTGCCCAGCAGAGGTGATTCATTGGGGGTCTCAGAAGTGGAGCTGAGAGACGAGTTACTGCTGGAGAGCTCCTTGTTGGCTCTTTTGAAGCTGGAGTTGAGGTGGAGGAAGGATAGCATCAATTCAGTGGGGTCACTGTGCCCCTCCCGCAGGGGATCGTGTCGCTGCCTGTGTGTGCGGTCGTTGGATATGACCTGTGACAGCGGTATGCCAAAGGCCTGGGGTGTAGTCTCTGTGTGAAGAGAAAGGGCAAGAGAGCGAGACTTAAAGTTCATCTTGTTGGCCTTGAGTCAACTGGAAGATGCAAAATTATCTTTAATATGTGTCAGTCATGTCGACATATTGTACAATTTACCTTTATAATCTTTTTATGTTCTGCCTCAGCGTCTTAAACTGTGCTTGTATTCATTTTTATATTATTTTCAAATAAAAAAAACTCTGCTATAACTAAGTATGACAAAAGCAAAGCCAAGAACAGTGCTCTGCAGTGCACACTCAATATTCACAGTCAGAGAGCGCATACTTTCTGAAGTGCCTCTGTAAACAAAAACGGGGAGAAGAGGAAAGAGAGGGCTGGCCATGCTGGAGGATAGACTGTAATGAATGAGCCACCACTTAAGACTGTTTTTGTTATTTCCCTCGACTGCCCGTCTGACAGAGAACATCACTTTCCTGCCAGATTGCTGCAGCGGGTGCGGCAGTCGAAGATCACAGCTCCCTCTGAGACTTCTTTACTGTACTGTAGATTCTGATCACTCAGTGCTCCATGGATATAAACAGCTGAGAATGCCTGCTTCAGTGAGTCCGTACAGCTTCAGCCAAAAGGATCAAAGAGTGTCTTTTCAAGTGTCAGAGACTGACTGGTGTGGACTAAACTAGAGGGGACTGAAAGTCTGTCAGGACTCAGTGGCTTTCCATGAGATATAAAAAAGCAACTGTCTATTTTCACTGGTTTTGAAAGACTTACAATGATATCACTGACTGTGTTAGAAATATTTATCTAAAGGTTACTGGCAAAGGGGGTTTGCTAACATTCCCCCTTACAATATTGAGTGTAAGTAGCACATCCCACATTACCTTTGTCTTTACTCTTCTCTTTAGATAATGAATCCAGCTTTCGTCTGAGTGACTTCTTGTGCTTGTGACCATCTGAAAAGACAAAGACATGTCACAGGTAAATTTAAAAAAAACTTAGCTGACATCAGACCTGTCAACCCTGAGTTTTTTCCCATGTTCCCCCTTATCTTCCCTCACTTCAACTGTCCTCCCATTCACCTATTTTCCTGTAAATATCCCGTGTTTTTGACTTTGACTTTGAGGGCTTTTCTGTGATTTAATTTATATAACACGAGGATGTTTACAACATTTCACTCTCAACGACATGTCTGATCCTGACCACCTAATTGCAGTCACTTGCCTAATGAAGGAAGTTGTTAACCCAAACTGTGTTGCCTTGATTTGCTACAGGCTGCTCAGCGGTTACAAGTTACAAGTTACAGCATGTACCTTTGTCTAAATGTTAGGGGTATGTGGACAGAGGTAAGGGTGGTGGAACGGCCCGGGGCTGGGTGCCGGAGAATTTACTTAACTTTCAAATCCCAGTGGTGACAGATGTTGTTCATAAGCTCCTGATTGCTCCACTTGATATTCTTATGCTCAGTTCCTACATGGTTCAATGATTCAAAATAGCTAACAAATGAAGTGTTCATAATGTCGCAAGACAAAGAGGGAGATAAAGAGGCACATAAATCCAACATTAATCTCCTTTGCACAATCATCTCATTTGATGTCTCTCTCAAAATATAAAAAGGCAGCAGACTAAAAGGTTACAAAAGACTACAAACCCAGAACAAGAGTAGTAATATAGTAAAAAGTGGTAAAATAGTTTTTACAGCAATCATATAACAATGGTCTGCAATGAAATATCCCATTACATAAAAGTAGTCTAACGCAATGAAATCAATTAGGCAGGATGAATTTATTGCAATTAATCATGAGCAATACACACCTTTACAAAAAGGAAAAGGATCCTTTGCATGCAAAAAAACAAAAAACAAAAGGGAAGAAACAAAAAGGTAAGCACTCTCTGCCTCTCTGGTCTGCAGGTGTCATCAGGAGACATGCGATGACATGTTTTCGCTCAGGTCTTAATAGCAACTGATTGCAGAGTAATGGAGGGGCATTTCAATGTGTGTGTGTGTGTGTGTTCTTTATTACGTTTAGGGATGGTAATGTGGCAGCCCAGGTCACGATCCCTAAGCAGTCGCCCGAAGGCCACATCCTGCAAACGGACCCTCTCCAGCTCCGACAGGCTCTGTAAAGGGACAGGCTTCAGGCCAACGCTACATCCTGACACACTGTTCCAGGTGAAGTCACCCTGAGGACACACACACAAACACACACACACACAAACATCAGGTACGTCTGTCATTGTCTTCATAAGTTCATGGCCAATCACACCCTCTACAGTCCCTCAATGTGCCTGACAGATTTGTTTGCTTTACTTGCCAGTTGGAACATTAACATTAATCATCTGCAGTTTCCCATGACAAAAACTGTCAGCTGATACTGAGAATGTTTTCGGAGACACTTAAATGGTGTTATTTTCTTGATACTTGCACGCAGCATTTGCACAGTGCTATCTATGTTGTCTAACACAACATTTTTTAAATGTAGAAGCAGGAGTTATGAGCTGCTGACATTACCATTACTATTTGACAGAACTTCTGTGTCTCTGCAAAGAGATTTTTTTAAGCGGTTTGCAGGGCAGAAGGGTCAATTGGAGCAGTTGTCTTACCATTAAAAGCAGCAATAGAGTGATATGTAGAATATCCTATATTACATGAAGCAAAAACATGCTCATAAATAATGCAAACAGTATTTTACTGTAAGTACTTAAATATGAAAGACCTTTTTTCAATTGCATTCCTGCTCCACTTAAAAAATCGTGTGAGGTTCATGTAATTTGGGTGAATATTGCACTAATTTTGTGACTAAGCTTTTATCAAAAGAAATCAAAGACATTGCCTAAACAATACTCCAATAGTAAACATAGCTAAAGATAAGCCACTCCAAAGTTTTAGCTCTGTGCTAATGACCGGGAAAATAATCTGATGTGAAAACCTCAACCTTTGAGCATCTCTATGCCGCAGATTACTTTGATCCGGTACAGTCGAGCCAATCATATGAGCCGTGCTCCAAAGAGGCTTAGTCACTCATTATCAGGATAAGGCTTACAGTAAAGTGGCTCACTCCCATTAAATGAGAATTAGGACCATGCTACAGTAGCATACTTTTGTTGGGGTACTCACATTGAGTCAAACAAAGTACAGAGGTTATAATGGTATGTTTAACAGTATAAAAGCTGCCTCAGAAAATACCAGGGTTTTATTTTAACTTGACAAAATTCAAGGTAAGAGGTCTTTTACTTTTAACAACGCCACTACAGAAGAGTTTAGAAGCTTTTGCTATAACAAATACCAAAAGAATTTAATATAATGGGTACATGAGAATCTACATGGTATAAAATCTATACATTTTCAGATTACAGTATTCCGTGAAAAGGCTGTAATGCTGCAGCTCTCGTTTTTAATGTTTGATTACTTTAAAAATGCCTCATGCAATCAACATGTTTAACAAAGTGATTTAAACTGCAGTTCGTCAGCTTTTCAGTGGTATCACATACGTCTTGTTTGCCAGGGATAATGTTATTAAAAAATGGCTGTAACTTGCTCAGGTTCAAGGTTAGGTAAATCCATTTTCAGACAAAGCAAATGTAATATTAGGACCTTAATAGAGAATATATAAATTAATATGTCCTCCATAATCAAATGAGGCATGTGACACTTGATGCTGACTGATAGAAGAGGCTCATAATATAAAACAAATCATTACAGCCAAATTGCCGTAGGTCTTTATGGGTTAAGTGCACAACACTGTTTTTTTTAACTTGTGTTTCCCTGTCTCAGTGTGTCATGTGTCACACGTCTGGCTCCGTGTGGTGAGGGTGTGGCACACTTTCTTCTTGATGATGACCTGCTGTTTACAGTAACCTGCTTCCCATCAAGCTCATCATCATGCATTGTATTCACCAGATCAAACCAGACTGCTCTTCTTCTTTGAACCTTCAGCCCCTCCCAGTCAGCCCACCCCCTCTTCTGCTCTCTGCTTCAGCCAACTGCTTCTCCACTCTCCCTATCCCCCATTTCCCTTTATCCTTTCACAATAAAATCCTGTTCATTAACTACCACCTCTGAGTTTATGTCTGGGGCTTTTGGGTCTGATCAAGCTGTTGTTGTTGATATTAAATACTTTACTTTCTCTCTTTCAGAAACGTTGTATAACCTTAATATTTCTAAGTGCATTCTATAGTCATAATAAATGTATTCAAATATTTAAATCTATGGTTTCATCATCAAACAAAATACAAACAAAATACTCCCTCCAGACCATAGTATAAAACAAATTCTGAACTTATTTATAGCCTAAGACTCACTTGTAGTAAATGGAAATAATTTTGTAATTATTACAGCTTCTTTTTCTACTCCTGACATGTGGTTTTATCGTAGACGGTTCACCTTGTTGACCTTTTGCATTTTGCAAGAATAAACATTTCCTGCAGGTAAATGGTTGATTCATCTCTATCAATTTTATGCGCTGGTAATTAACAACTCCACCTCTTTGACATGAACACACTTGTAGCTTGAGAGGAAAACTCATAGTCACAGAGACTGTTGATAACCAGCTTCATCATAATGGTTATTCAGGCTGGACGATGTTAGTCTCAGTGAAGCAACTTTTTAATAAAGTGAATGACAGATACAACTCAGTTCTGAATTGTTATACCATTGTATGTTTTTGTTTTGTTTTGTTTTTTTTGCTGTTTTTTGAATCATGACTCATTAAATCATTTAAGCATGGCCAGAGATGATCAGGAAACAAACGTGCCACAGTAAAATCCCTAACTCCTGCCAATTTTGTGCAGACACTCCTCACGTGTGATTATATAGGAGTGGAACCTCTCTGTATCTGGTGTGATGGTCAGCTGGTGTTCTCATAGTTTCTCTTGGTGAAGTGAAGTGACGTCCTCAAATAAATGCTAATTACTTTGGAATTTAAAGTATCTTCTACAACATTTTCACTTAATACCCCTTTAGCTATTCAATAATCATTGGTTGGAGCACATCATGTCCTGACATGAGGCTTGAGAGCACAGTCACTTAGGTACAGTGTTAAAAGTCACGTATCCACTGTTTTATTCCCTTTCAACAACAGATAAGTAAATGAAGAATAAACAAATGAAAACATCTTGTCTGCCAAGTGGATGCCTTTTGATACATCTGCTTTATTACCTTTTTATGTTTATCACTGTGAAACAGATGAGAGTCAGACCTAAACAGCTGCTCCAAGTTATAACAGAAGCAGTTGTTGACAAAGTTGGATGAAGTTACTGTTTTATTACATGGACCTCATGATTTCAGCAGTCACTGATTAAGCCAGTGCTTTATGATCTTGAAAACAAACTTCCAGATATGTTCAAGCTTTCTCTCCACAACATTATGAGCCATCTAACTTTATAGAAATAGTCAGTATATGTGTTGCTCTTCTACTTGTTTTGAAATTTGAACTACTCCTTAAAAAGGCTATTTTGTTACATTAATTGGAGATTTAAAATGCTCCTTTTTTTGTTTTATCCATTTTCTTTGTACTATAGCAACAAAGCAAGCAACAAAGCAAGCGTACATTTTAATATGATTACTAATGATTCAATTTATCTAACTCCTGACTTGTTTCAGAGAAGGTGCACTTTCCTTGGCTGAGCACAACCTAAATTTAATTCAATGCCTTGCTGAATTACAAAGCTTTTGTTAGCGCTCTCTGGAATACAAAGAGAGGAAACGTGCAAGGTAGTTCATACAAAATAGCAAGATTGGAAACTCAGATTACACCAGTCAACCACGTTTGCACTAGACCCAGTGAAATAATGAATATTCCTCTGTGCACAGGAAGCCATTAAATAGGGTTGTGTCAAGAGATTTCCACTAGAGTCCCTACACCCTGGCCACATGATTATTTTTTCTATAATTTCTACAGTACATTTTGCATTTTATCCTTTAAAAAATGCATTAAAATGCAGACATTTCATCTTTACTCTTTCTTGATATTATTTGTGAGTATGTTGCAGAATTGGCAAAACCAAATCAACACTGGGTTGTGCTTTAAAATTTGGAAATAAGCACCAACAGAAAATAGTCATTCAATTACTCACATCCTGTTATTCTTAGATAAATAAATACATGGAAAAATAAACATGCCCATAAGAGTAAAATCCATACTGTTTGGAATGCAAGGCCCTCTGTTTACTGTTTGTTTTCTTTTCTTCAGGGTAATGCACAACCATTGATAGATATTTATATTATAACAACAGGACCTTGGAGGAATAAGACACTATTGTTGACAAGCAGCGGTATGTGATGATACATACTGTGGCCATGTGAGGAGCAAGAGGACGTGAAGATGCACGAGTGTTAAAAGACAGCAGAGCTCAGTCAGTGTGGTCCTCTCCTGATGAGTGACTTACTTTTGAAAGTCTGGACTGCGTAAAGTACGTGTCAAGCGTTTACGTCATTTCTCTACCTTTGATCATTTCCTTTAATTGTATGAAGTACTTGAGATTAAAATATATATATATATATATATCAAGCTAAAGAGACAAACAGCTACTCACAAGATAAACGACGCTTGGCTCGACAAGAGGATGACCCATTACAACAAGTCTGGTCGCCCCGGACGAGATCTCACCCTTCAAACTTTTTATACGGAAGACCACCTCTGAATGACAAATGAACCTACGCTGTTTGACTCAAAAGGACACGCCCATCATAAACAATGTCAACATGCTCGCGGCTGAAGCCTGGACAGACGGCTCACGCGACAAACTATATTTCCTATGCAGGATAATCGTGTGTGTGTTTCCACTGAAAACAAGGAAATTGAAAGTGATCCCAAACTTTTGACCGGTAGTGTGTGTGTGTGTGTGTGTAATATTTTATTATATTACATTACATACACATTATTCCGTCCTTCTGTATAACATTATCACTGAATAGATCAGGAGGCGTCGTTTGCTCCGCATCGGAACCCAGTTTAACAAAAAACATCATCTAACGTAAAAAGTCATCAAAGAGCGCCTTACCTTAAGTTACGTTCACGTTAACGTCAAGCTCTTTAAACGCAGTGTTTAGTACGGTACCGTGTATTATTGGGGCCATAAGAATGGTTTTAATGAGATTATTTTTTTTCGATTCGTGTAAAGGATTCATCTAAAACTCGAGTTATTAGCTTAAAAGATTTTGCGTTAATTTCAAATACCTGTTCGCTCTGACTACTACAATACCCATGAGCCTCAGACACTGTCGCCATGGTGACCAAGTTAACGGCGCGAAATACATCAGGAATGCATGCAGGAACACAAACAAACAAATTGTAGGCATACTGGTCAACCATACAGTACCATACTGCACCACAGTTATGGATTTCACCAATAATTGGCCAAGAAGTCAAATGAAAAGGCTTATTTGAATTTTATGGGAATTTTAAAACAGCCTCTTTTACTAAAGACATGAAAAATTAACGATGTCTGAATTTCACAATGCTGCATTCATTGCATTGACAGGTGCAGCATGACAGTGAGGGGGTTATCAATAAAACACAGTCCACTACCCACAGAGTACTGAGAATGGGTCTGATCAGGCAAAAAAAGTGAAAGTACCTGTGCAGGTGGACTGTGGGTTCATTAGGTCTTTGATAAGCAGACAGCAACCAGACAGCAATGACTCATAAGTCACTTACACAAATGAATCAGCCACACAGACAGACACACACACATACAGGAAGTTGAGTTGCCTCCATCCATGTTTCCAAACACCAAAAAACACTTGAAAAAAGAGGATTTCCATTTTTTGTGGATTATGTAACTCAAATGACTATTTTATTGATATCTTTTGAATTATATGTCCAGTAAGACAGACAATAACTTTATAATTCTCTTCATACATTTCTCTTTTATTTTACTCTGGCGTGACTTTGAGTGGCTTTTGCCTCTTGGCAAGCTGGGATGAGTTTGTAACTCTATGCCGGGTGATGATAAACAGGAAAAAACATGTAAGACCATTTTGAATGTGATCCAAACACAAAATCTGGAAATCCTCTTTCACCTAAGAGCTCTTCAGGCTGCACAGTATCTTAGTAATAAAAACAACAAAACTCAATGAGGTCTCAAAAGATTTAATGTATAATCTAATATCAGCGTACTAACGGATAAGTGTCTCAGTTTAACCTGTAAGTCCAGTCCATTCACTGCACATGCCAGGAAAAGTGAGTTAACTGTACAGGAAAGTCATTTCATTATCATTTTATGTTATTACATTAGCTTTAGTACATAGCCAGAGCCTGTGAGAACCTCCTCATACAGCAGCTGGGGCAGGTGCTGTGTGGACAAAATATCAAATTGTCATATTGTATCATATTGTGGACTGACTAGCAGCTGCCTGAGCCCACAGATGGAATTAAAAACCCATTCTGTCGACTGGAATTAGAGCAATTATATCAGTTTTCTGCTTCTGTGCATCGATGACGATGTGAGGGTCCTCATTGCTTCCCAAAAGCAGTCAAAACAGCAATTAAATGCAATATTTCGCATTATCCGGAAATCACTTTTCTATAGATTTCCATGAAGGGCTGATGAGTTCACTGGCATGAGTTAAAGCTGGAAGGTTCAGTGTCCATGATGGACTGAATCCAGTGCTTTTTCTTGTTGTACTAAGAGTACAAAGCCTAAGAGTACATCTACTAAAGAGCCACTTTGTCCCTTTTGTCAAATATTTGGATTAAAGCCTTTAAAACTTTTATTGGCAGTCCTAAATTTGGTACTTTTGTTGCTTTTAACCTTTTTTTATTATTGCTGAGAGTAGAATTGCAAGGGAGAGACCTGCCTGCAAATCCAGATTGTTGAAAAAATATTTCTTCTTGCACTCAAAAGTGTAATTCTTTTGTCGTGAGATTCCACTGGGTTTGTAACAGAGAAAAATGCTCAGGTTCCTCTACTTATGCTCCTCTTTAGGTCACCTCTCCTCCGCGGTGCTCAGAGCAATGCAGCTCACATCCCATCCAAACACTCCCACAGCACAGAGCTCTAAACTTTGCTTTTTCTGCATCAGTAAATTATTCCACCAACGTGTTCGAGGAGCCACAGGACACTCAAACCTGTGCTATGACACCTTTTGTTTTCTTTTTTGTTTGTTTGTTTTTGTTTTGTTTTTAAGGCTAGCGTTTAAAATTCAATATCACAAATATTTCTATTTCGGGATTAAGCTTTTGGCTTATAGCTCACAAGCATTTGAAACCAGAAAGCACATTTACAGCTATATGTCATTAATGTGGATAAGCCTCCTAAATCAACATATGAAACTTGCACAGTTCTCTGGGTTAGAAGTTCTCTAAAGTTGTAATAGCAGACAGTAAACCACAATAATTCCATCTACCACAGAACTATAAATCCAGCCTTTGGCCTGGCATGAAGGAAATGAGAGAAAGATTAAAATGGCACTTGAAATATGTGGTCAGCGCTGCCATAACACACAACAAAATCTGATACTAAAGTAACTCCAAATGTATACAATGTTATCAATTTAGTGCCAATAAAAAACAGCAACAGTAACACGATGGTAGAGTCCATTGTATAAAACTCACGATTCAAGATTTTTGTTTGACACAAGATGAGTACACTTATCTTTGGATACAACCTAACCTTTAATCTTTGTTCCAGTGATTAACGTCCTAACTTGCTCACTAAATTACTACAACAGAATAATGAATGGCTCCCTCTAAAGGCTTTGTAAGATTCTGCAATTTACTTTCTTCCTCCTAATAGAAATGTGAGTGTATGGATATATATATATATACTGTATAAATTTTTTGGTTGCATATCTGATCTGGCTGTTTAGTGACTAACAAAGGCATTTCTCTGGAGTCATCTGCATTACATAAAATAAATGAAGATTATGTCACATACTGCCTGGGGTTCTTTTAAAATCATTATCCTCTACAGACAAGGTTTAATGTGGATGATATTAAAACAGAATTTAGAGGGAGAAAAACAGTAAATCCAGGTTGTAAGTTAAGTTTTTTACATAATAGATTTAATCAAAAGACAGCAATGTCTCACAAGGTCTTCATATGAAAAAGCTACTCCAATAACATTCTAAAAAAAAAGGAAAATAATTTTAAATGAATCCTGAACATGACTGTAACCAATGCTAGGCTCTTATGTGGATCAGAGAAGGGATCCTGCACAGTCATATTAAACAGTAATGGACTTGCAGTGGGGCATCTACTGCTCCTAATCAGATATTTCAAGGCAACCAAAAAACCTAAAGATCAGTTCTATAGTGCAATATTGCTGGTTAATATATAGAGGAGTTAAATGCAGACCAACAGTGCTGCAAGCTGTAAGTAAAAAATCTGAAAGTACCTTTAATGTTCAACTCGTTAATGCTGCCTTAAAAGTTTGTGTATATGTTATTTAAAAGGATTTCAGATATTGAGATTTCATTGAAACAATGTGAAACAGTATTTACTGCGTAAGTCAACATCTAACCCACTGTTAATTCTTCCTTCAATCAGACACAAACTGGATGCTGTGGTGCTGCATTTTCAAGCCAGCAGGTTGAGCTCCATGCCACGCTAACTGACAGTCTCCCGTGGGAAGAACTATGTGCCTGAGGGACTATAGCCAAGGATCAGGTCATGCTTCTGTACTGTGAGAAATCAAAGTTGAGGCTTTCTTCATGTAAACCAGATGTCTCTGCTTTCCATCACAGCTCAGCCTACTGACACTCTGAGTGAATACACCTCCAACAGAGCCCGGTTATGTTCAACCTATGGAAAATGCAAGGTCATTTATAGCATGGATCAAATATACCACCCTGACAGTCATTTCAAACAAAGGACAGAATGTATTCTTTATACCAAGATCATGCTACTATAAACTATCACTGATGATCATTGGAATCATAAGCAACACAGAGATATAACAGAGCTGACAACACACCTCATGTAGAGTAAACTATGACCAAATACACTGGCAAAGACTGATTTCCATAGATTATAAACTTGGCAAACTGTAGCACCAGGTATCTGATGGCCGCCTATGGTTGTCATTTACTCTTTGCAAAGTGCAGTCGATATTATACACAAGAAAAGAATTACAGACACTAAGTAGAGTAACTTTTTATTTATACAAATGGCTTTAACGATTCCAGTTAAAAGACATCTCATAAAAGTCTCATGAAAGGGGGCTGGGGACATTATGGGGTGGAGATGCAGTTTTCTGTGAAAAGGGAGAAACACTTCAGCCTGACTTCACTGATGTTGTTTTGTTGATGGTATCTTAGATACTATTGTCCTTGGATGAACTGCCAGTTGGATGTTTGCACTTTTCAGAGAATGTGACTTTAATTACCGACTTGGAGGGAGGTTTGCTTCCAGAAAGGCACTTACTTGCTCTCAGTTAAAGCTTAAAGGTGGCAATGTGGTCATGGGTGTCTCCAGGAAGGATCTCACACCTCAGATCTGAGCTCAACTGGCTGGAGTTCTTCTCAGTAGCACGTTGGAGCTCTTGAAATACAGTAGTAGAGCTGTACTGTCTACAAATAGCTCTGAGGGTTTTGTGGGTAACAATCATCAATCATTAACGAGAATATCTATAACTAACTACCTTTTAACAGTGTGTCTGGTGTTGTTGTTCGCAGTGGAGGTAACATTTTCCAACTCTTAAACCAAAACAAAAACTAGGCTGTAGTGCCGCTCTTAGAGGATAATAGTGTTGGCTCCATGCAAGCACTCCCCAAAGTCATAAATCATATTAAATATCCCCTCGGACACAAAGCTGCCTCCAGTATTAATCAGCTTCATTCAGATTTACATTTCTAAGAGCTCTGGCTGCAGGACTTTAGTTATTGTTGATGACTGCAAGAGAGACCAGATACCTGGTATTCATTACAGGCCTATTATAGTGTCATGCCTGCAATACATTTCCATTTCACTAAACAAACATGTGTTACCATGAGGACCAACTCAAGCATAGCACCACAGAGAGGCTCATAATCTAAAGTGACACTGCTAAACACTATGCATCTTAAATGAATTTATCTCTATGCAAATGCATTTTAAATAGATTTTTTTTCTTTACCTTTCTACATGTCCCTGTAAGGATCTTCCTCATGATGACAAAAACCATGCAGAGTATTTTTCCCCCTGTATCCAGGCCCTAACATGCAGTAATAATTCAGGTGATTTGTTTTCTTTGGTGACGTAGTCAGGATATTATTATATCACTTATGTCAGTGCTTTTAACTGTGCATTTACTGCACAGCTCCTGCTGCTCTACATGACCTGGTGATCACATATTCAGCCTTTGATCTACTAATGCATGGATGCCTATTCATTCTACAGTTTCTTTGCTTTGTGCATTTCTAAAGAATAAAAGGCAAGTGAAAGCCTCACTTACTGTAAAATGGAAACTGAACTGAGGATGAAACTGTTTGTGACAGAATGAAATGACCATGGAAAAATTGGTTTTCGGGCTGATTGGTTATTATTTCTGTTTTAAGAGCCATGCAAAAACGAGAGATTCAGAATTTTGTTGATTTGAATACTTTCCTCGTATTGCTGCACGACTGCAATGACAATTCGTGCAATTATCAGCCTTGAGAGTTTACTACACAGGAAGGGAATTTAATCAACACCCATTACAGCCTCTCTCTCTCTTCCACACTTTTTCTAGAACTCCACCTTAAAGTCTGTATAACGATATGAAAAAAAACCCTGTTTTTCCCCCTTTTTTGTTGAGTCTAACTTAACATTTGCCGAATGTGACAAAGTTTTCCAGTCACACCTCCTCCATCACATGTGAACAAGTTAGCACAGGCACGCGCTTCAGCTGACATCATTTCAAGAAAAAGGTCTCAGTTGAATCATTCTTGGTGTCCAGTGACGCAGCTAGTAAACTATTGTGCATCACACTAAAAGCTTATTTGTGTGTCCTGTTCGTCATAGACTTACTGATGTTGCAATAGTGGAAAAAAACATTTACCGCACGATTCCTTTCACGTCAGAAAATATAAAATAGCGTGCAGTAAATGTACCATAAGAAAGTTTCGAAATCTACTATTTCAAAGGATCAAATACACTTACCAACAAATAATTGGCTCCATCTCCCGCCAGGGAATTCCGGCAACTTCCGGAATTCGGATACACATTTGTGCAACACTGAGCCGAGCGCTCAAGTTCTGAACTGTTCAAGTGCTTGTAAGTAATATTGCGTGAATGCAAGAATAAATATTTTAAAAAGCAAAAGTAATAAACGTTAATAAACCCAATCACATAGTGAGACAAACTTTTGGTTGCAGCGGTGTTCTGTTTATGAAATATCGCATATTGTTATTATTACAGTCATCAAAATTATCACCATCATCACAATCAAAATCATTTA
Organism: Acanthurus leucopareius; assembly: GCA_029814765.1. Taxonomy (NCBI): domain Eukaryota; kingdom Metazoa; phylum Chordata; class Actinopteri; order Acanthuriformes; family Acanthuridae; genus Acanthurus; species Acanthurus leucopareius. The sequence continues at coordinate 9,843,696 of JAQMCX010000011.1, read as the reverse complement.
ACGCAAACAGCGTACATTACTCTCAAAATCGGTACCTGCAACATCATTTCATACCGCATGAAGGAGGTTTGACAAACGCAGATGTGTTTGCAAACTTTGGGTTATGACGCTCTCTGCATTCAGGCGATCAAATCTGACAACAATCACCACATTCATCTGCATAATGAAGCTGACGGGTCACCGACCTTGTACGAAGTCTCCTCCACCTCGGTGCTGTAGTGTCGCGTCAGCGCAGAGTCCAGGCTCCGGGTCTGCCTCAGTCCCCGCTTGGAAATAGTTTTGGGGCTCAGCGAGCATGAGAAAACAGTGCTTAACAATCCTTGAGCGGACATTTCTGATTTTTAGCAGGTCAACTTGCGATTAAAGAAGTGATAACGCGTTTTCATATCATTGTCACAAGCCCAGATGGAGCGAATGAGCCGCACAGTTGCGCAGCAGCAGCAGCGGCAGGAGCGGCAGGTCCCCTGCGCGTCACCATGCTGAGCATTATGAAATAGTGCGCCTGGAGTCCCTGGTCCCTGGTCACCCCCTCCGCCTCCCACATACTCTGACTCAGTACTTCCTCCTTTCATCACTTTAATAACTGTAAAAAATTACAACAAAATTGATGCTAATTTCCTCGAAAATACAAAAACAAACAATTATAGCCTACACCCAGGCACTGGGGCAAAAGTCCTTTATTTATGCTGGCTATGACACAGCTTTGTTCAAGTTAGCCCAACATAAAAAAGGTGAATTATTATGCACTCCAGTCAGTGTAAACAAAAGAGTAATTATGCTTTCGAATATGACTCATTCTGTTTGTGAGAATAGCTGTAAAAATTGCCCACAAGAAACAAATAATATACTCTGGTTTGGTTACAACTGTATTATTTATTAATTGAACATATTAGAAATATATATATATTTTTAGGGCAGTCAGAGTGGGCTACTGTGTAATATAGTTAATGTTGCCACTATTTTAAATCTAGTAATGCAGTATGAAACACAGTCTGAGGGTAACCAGGCTGTTTAATCTGATGTCAAAACTTTTAAGAGAATTGATTTGCAAAGATTCACAGCATCATTCTAGTGAAGCCCCTTTAGAAAACATTAAACATGATTCAACTAAAACAGTTAAAGTCAGGCTTGTAATTCTTCTGATTTTCTTCTCTCTATTAAGGCAATTAAACATTGGACAGACGTTGCCTAAACTCACAGTCCTCTCTTGACCACACTGCAGTTTGTCCTTAGTGCATGGCAGTTGAGATACTTGGCATGTGGTGCCCTGGGAACACACTCTTCCTGTGGGAGCTCTGGGGAAGGGACCTGTGTGATAACATGACATGTAAACCAGCACTGTATGGCCATGATAAGGATTCATCAGATACCAGAGTCCACCAAACAGACAGGGGAAGTGGTGATAAGAGGGCAGCTTTGCGTTTGATCCACTTATTTGGTAGTGGCGAGGTTTGGAGTAAGACTCCCAGCAGATTCTCATCTGACTTCCCGTTCTGTCGTTTCTCAATGGGATAAGTGCAGCTTTGGGAGCTTACGTTTACGAACCTCGTGAGAGGATGTCAGAATAAACATTTGGCCCACGCTGGTCATGCATCTTGTGTGTTTGTGCCATCACATCGCAATTACACATGCAATTCATGTTTCTGAATGATGAGCAGTGATTGCTCTCTTGATCTGCTGGAACAGCTTTCTAGGAGGCACTCTGCTGTGCAGTGGAGAGTTTTACAATAGGAATATAATGATGAGTTTAATGTGCAGCCTGCTGGCTGTGATGCTGTTAAGATTGCTGTCTCACTGGAACCATACAGGTTTCTGGGGGTATACGTGGGAGATCATTTTTCCAAGTGATTTATTAGCTCAGTTCTGTAGTGCCATTATTACATTATTAGATGGAGGCTAACCAGGCTCTGTTGTAGCATTTAGATCCTCTTGTATGGGTTTCTCTTTATGAGGTTAAGACCTGTGATGAGAGTGCAATGACTAATGTCTGTCTATAACAGTGCTGTATGATGAAAACAGTTATTAAACAGGCCCAATATTTAAAGCACATCTTTGAAATCCTTTTCATCGATACAATGGGGACTGACCCCATCAGGTATAATATGTGTGAGAGGTTGTACTTCAGGACATTAGTTGGTTATTACTGACTGACATTAAAAGGGAGACACTGATAATAACATTGTGTGTAGTTGACAGGCTGTGGGTGATTGTATGAGTCAGAGAGGCCTAAGCTGAGAGAAAGTGTCCCCCTTTGTAAAAATCAAACTGCAATAGAAGTAGCCACTAGATGGTGCTAGTGGACCTGAGACCTGAGCTTTTGAGGCATTAACTGAGTCTTGTGGAAGGATGAGATTTAATAATGACTGATTTTGGAGACTTTGAACAGGTTGCTGCAATGACCAGTTTAAACTTGGGCCTGGGAGCAAAAATTAGTCACTGTTTAGCTCCAGTTCAACCTTCTTCCTGTGCACTATTTACAGTATTTATTTGAAAGGGTTTGCTGAGTGGTAATTTGTTCGGACACAAATAAGATTATTAAAACGTGCCATTGAACTACATGTATATGAAATGTAAGGTTCTGACATAACCCTAACCCTTTAAAGGCAGGGCCCTTAAAATATTGTAATAAATCAGGTCCTTGAGTGTATATTGTTCTGTAGCTGGTGTACATTACAATTCCAAACAACTGAAGAAACTATACCTGTGCTGTCCAATACAATACATGCAAATTCTTTCTTTTGAGGCATAAACATTCTTAACTTGTGTTCAGTTTATTTACTGTGATAGATGTGCTGGTCCAACACATATTTGAAGCCCTGGTTTGCCCTGTTACCTTTTATTTTGTGAACAAATAACTTGCACAATCGAAAGTCATCTAACACAACAACATTGGAAATCTGCCCCTTTAAAGTTCAACCAACACTTTTCTAACCAAAAAACTGAACAGTACAAGTTTCACAGACTTGATTCTTACAAACAAGCAACATATATAATCAAAATTACCATGTCTAAAAAGTAAAGATCTTTCTTTGTTTCAGGTTTTTCTGAACACTAGAGACATAAGGTCATACGCATGTACAGCTGCTATAAAACATGCCACAGCTGAGTTCTGCCAAAGGTGCTTGTACGAGAAGCTCTCAGTGATTTGAAACTATGGGAAAAGTGTAAATAAAGAAACATGGTGTTACAGCCAAACTTAATTTAGCCAAGTTAAAATGTAGTACCCCCTTTCTGTCACTTGTCTGTGCTGGTGAGCCGTCGTGCACAGATTTAGGGCAAGCAGCTCATGGCATCATGCTGTTGCGAGTCTGTAATAATACACACTGACGAGTGAATCTGTCCTTGCTGGCCACATAAAGAGAGTAAAATAGCACCTGTGGAAACGTTGCCCTTGCTATCCTGTTTCATACATCTATTTCTCTTCTATTAGTGTGCAAATACTGAGCAACAAAGACAATTAGCTAAAAAATAAATGGCTTGGTTCTGTCTTAAATTGTAGCTATGTGAGGGAATTTTTTTTTAAAATGCCCGTTTTCTAAGCAGGACATACAGTTTGATCGCATCATTTGCTGTAAGTCTTGTTTTCTTTATGTAAGGTCTCAACAGAATTGAGGGGGGGGTCACTTTAACACAGCAGAGATGCAACATTTTAACTCTATGAGTCATCACAGACATCATTTCCAGGAGGTTCTACAATCAAGCACGCTGTATGTTTGGCTCACGTGTATGCCACCGTAGTGTGGATGTGTTGGCCTCTGACATGAAAAACAATGCATTTATCTTTTGAAAATTGAGATGCTAAGAGCAAACCCTTTAGTAGAGTGCAGCTACATCATATTGGTGACTGCTATTGTTACTCCGATTACCATCTCTTAAATTTGATAGCACATCTTCTCTACAGTGAATGGGAAAAATGGGAGTAATGGTGGAGGGGAGAATGCAATCTAGATGTCAGACAAGCACTTGATTAACCACTTACAGAAAGCAGCCTCTGCGTCAGATCAAGGCCATGCCATCTCACATTTCCACTCAGCCTGATCCTTCAAACATTACTGGCCACAAGGTATTGATTTTTCATTCTTTGCAATATCTCCTTCCCTTTAATAGAATTTACACCAGACTATCAATGTTTCAAGGAGGCCTCCCCTCCCCTTCCAGCACTGCCCAGATCCTCTCACCCTCAAAGAGGGCACACTCGAAGCTTGCCCTCCATTAGCTCCAGTTGTGAGAATCTTCCTGGGAGAGAAGACATGGAAATTGACAGCACACATAAAAATGAAATTTGTGTTAGCAGCAGTTTGGAGAAAGACCAAGAGCAGCAAAGGTGAGTCTGAAACTGTTTCGTTACCTTTTTTCCTCATAAAAATTTCATAATTATTGACAACACAGAATGATTGATTTATGATGGAGTAGAAACATGTCTGCACTGTATCTTACAGGAATTGGTGAAAAAAATCTCATCTGTAAATGTATTAGTTTAGATTTGGAAGCGCAAATTCTGCCTTGAAGTTCAAACATGTTATGTGTTATTACATTTAGAAAAAAGCCATTAAAAGGTCTTTCAGTTTGTTTAGAACTGAGGTATTTAATAAACTAAAACCAAACTAAAACTGTATAGATAAATACATTTAGAGAAACATAACTTGTTTGGAACTGAGGAAAGTACTAATAAAGTTAACCAAGTTTTGTGACATGTTAAAATTCAATTTTTTGCTCGTTTGAACAGATGGCTAAAATCTGCAATGATCTCATTCTACCATGATTACATGGGAAAAACAATTAAGTTCCATATCATTGAGCTAATAACTATTGTAATCAACAGCATTACAAATGATGTGAGTGTTCTCTCAGATGCTTGCTGATAGGCTTGGAGCTCGGCCCGCAGCGCTTCTGATTCAAGTGACAACGCCGGCTTGTTGACCTTAGCAGCTTTCCACGGGCACATTGATTTTTCTCCCACATTACAGATAATTGCTGGATGCTGTGAAACCTATCCTCCCAGGCCAGCAGGGAGGAGCTTCTGTAGTGTGTTGACACGAGAGTGGCTATCTGATTTGAGGAATGTGATATCCTGCCATTATATTGACAGCGACTGACTTCTCTGTACTTCCTGTCTATGTTATGAGTATGTTTGAAGGATTATAGGACAATTGTTTTTTGTAATGATGGCGATGTTTTGTTTCTGTTTTACTAATAGTTTAAGAACAAAGAATATAATTATGAACGATATTCTGCTTAAACAGTTTCATTAAATGGTGCCTTTTATTGCTAATGTTTGATTTAAACAGCAAGAACACCTTTTAGTCTGTAATGAGAGCAGCAGCTTTGGCCAACTCCAACTTGTTTAATTAATTATGATTAATGGCCTAATTGGCATTCTTCTGTGATGGCAAGAAAAGATAATTATCTCACAGTAAATTTGTAGCCAGATTCGTAGTGTAAATCACATTATTGGGATGAATGCAGTCTACGGCCCTTGCAAATATATCTGTAACCTTTAGTGATGGCCAAGCAGTAGCTCTTGTTATATTAATATGAGTTTTCCTGTTCTGCATGGAGCAACTCTCATCATTTTATGCAAATGACTACATCTTATGATTGTTCTGCTCCATAAAGTAATGAAAAAGTCACTTTCTTACTGCATAAATCTGCTTTGATGGACTGAAAATAAACTTTCATCCCTCGCATGTGGAAGTAACTGCAGCTTTTGCTTGTTTTTATTAGCCGTTTTATATTAGTTATTTTAGAGCATTGGGATGTTTTTGTTTCATCTGCCCTGAAGTGTATTTTACTAATTAATCAGAAACTCCAAGCTGTGTGTTGCTGTCATATAGGCTGTCGGAGCAATTTGCAAAGAAGCATGCAGCTTCACATTGTTCCAAGGAAACAAATGAGCCATCCACCCACGCACAGTGAGCAGCACATTAAATCAGATGAGTCTCAGAACACACACTGCCCATCACCACCGTCTTAAATCGTCACTGTTGTGACCCCGAGACAACATGCTAAATGTGATTCTCAGTCGTGTGCACTGTGCTGGGTTATTGCACTTTGAACATCCCCAGTCTCCACTCTAAGTGGCGCGGCCTGTGTGTCACGGAAAAAAACAGGCCACTGATGCAGCGCGCCGTGGCCCAGGGGCGGGTGTTAGACCACACGATTGGATGGTTTCATGTGCAGCATTTATCTCACAGAAGGGTCTGCTTTTGTCCACATTAACCCTACACAGCGCTACATTGACGCCATATGGTCATTCACGGCTACTGTATATGCATGAAGAGAAACTGTGTATTTCATATACTAAGACAGTAGTATGGTGCTACACATATATGGCACATTTTCATTAAAAGTACAGTCAGATTTACTGTTACGCTGTCTTCTTGTTATATATGAAACTAAACTTCCACTTGTCATAGATTGCTGTGTTAACATGGCATGGGATGTCTTATGCAAGCAGCTCTGTTTGCTTGCAGAGGCAAAGCCACGTGCCTCAGTTCATAACTAATGGAAGACTGTGTATGCCATTCATGCATGAAGAGTCTGAATGCCATAATCCAGCGTGAACTATCGTGATGTTAAAATGCCGTGGCTTTATGGAGCCCTAAAAATACAAAAATGCAGAGCTGATAAAATATTAAATATAATGTATTTACTCAATTAAAAATACAGCGTGACAAGGTGCAGCATTTTACAATACATGTGAAAAAGATATCAAATTTACCAACAGTGAAATAATAATCTGATGCCACTGTATAACATTTAGGTTAAGATCTAATTCTGTGATTTATATAGGATTTAGGTTTGGCTCTGTTAAGGGGTGACAGTTGGCAGACAGATAGTGATAAAGTTCGGATTACGGTTGAAGCTTAATTTTTAAGCCCTCATGGATGATAAAACACATGCCATTTCCAAATGCCTCGTACTGGGATCAGATTAATATTTCAGATACTGCAGTTTGGTTGTGTGCTGAAATGTTGTAAATAATACCATCGAGATAATGCACAGATGTTTGCTTCAGTTGCTGGAAGCACTCAAGCACTTTAAACTCTCCTGCTTTGACCGGCAGAAGCGAGTTATAATATGAAAACACTGCAGGTGAATTTCACCACAAACAGAACATGTTTTTCATGTGAGTCTTGCTCACTGAGGCAGCCTCAACCAGCACAGCAACTCACTGGACTCCAGCTGTTCAGCATTGATCCCTCTGTGTTTTCTGATGCACTGGCCCGGAATGTGATGTTATTTCATTACTGAGGCAGAAGCGACAAGCTCTGTCTCCTCCCCCAGGGCACCGGCCACTCACTCACTTGGACAGGGCCACTGTATGTGATCATAACTGAATGGCTTAGTCAGACAAGCTCGGTTGCCTATGGAAAGTCCAAATCAAGCAGGGAGAAACTCTGGAGTCAAGAGGTAGAACGGGGAGCACACATCAATGAAAGAGGCTTGAAAGGCCTGGACAGGAAAAAAAACAGAAACAAGCACTGCATTAAAGAATTGTCATCAGCAATGGACCCTGACGACAATGAACTCGGCATCTTCACTGTCATTCAGTGAGTAGTGCGCTGTGGATTGGTGGTCTGTGCTTACTTTATAATTCAGTCATATCTGATTACTCACAGTGGTCCTATCTCTAAGGATGAGTGCACTGATGGTAGTTATTGTACAAAGAGTTTCCATTGCTAAGACTTTTATATGCATCAGAGGGTCACAGAGATAGTTAAGTTTTTTTACTTCAGCCTTACATTGGTCAGTTTGATGGGAATTAAGGACTCAGTTAATTGCTTTTGGATTTTGTTTGTGTTTGTTAGTGTTGTTTGTTGTTGTGATGCCGATTGCTGCATGAAGGTCATGGCTTGCCCAATTTATTCCTCACCACTGCAGTACAGTAATGATCGTATGTTCCTGTGAGACCGCCAAAGTTTCTCTGTGAGATCCACAGCCCTCCTCGAAAAATAATTGGTATTTACAGCACTTACACTCTTCCTTTCAGTGCTGCAAGTCCACAGATTTTTACTGAAGATGCTTAAGGGAATCAGTCATCTGGAGCTTTGCAGTTTCCGCTTGGGTTAATAGGCCTTTTTCACAGCCACATTTTTGGCAGTTTAGAGTAAGGAAAGCACAGCTGTAATCGGTTAATGGCTGTATTTCATTTGGATGTGTCAGTTCAAAGGTCCAGTTACTGTGGTCGCTCACTCACTGGCACTGGTTCATGGGGATACTTGAATGGAAAATGGAGTTTGTAGTTAGATACAGAAACAGATCATTTCGAAATGTAGCAAGAAAGCAGCGAAGAGAAATGTGATGTTCAAAAGACGTTTTAATGAAAATAGAAAAGTTTGGTGATGGCTGGGGGAATGTCCGTTGTCTATCTGGCCTCCTGCCCCTCCTGGTGCATGTTAGGAGAGGCTTCAGCCTGCAGCAAATGATAAACAAATGTAGGAGAATGGTCGGTTGGTTGAATGGTTTTAGCTGGCTAATGTTAGTTTGGTTACTGATGAAGATGAATTACTATCTAACTAACATAACAAAAAAACTGTCCTGCATTTAACTTTAGCCAAATCCTCCAGACATCTGAGGCCGAGCTGGCTGGTGAATTGGCTAGTTTGCTGTTTGCAACTTATTTGCAAATAACTGCTTATCTTATCACCAAGCTGTGCAAAACTATCAGAGTGGATAAATTATCTTGCCAAATTTCTTCGCCTGCTAACATGCTCCATGATGCTGACCTATGTATTATGATAAACTTTGCTTATTTAAGCCAACAATCAATGATGTAACAGTAGCTTACAAAGGTAAACAACTAGCAGTTGCTTTCTGTTAGCCATGAGGGATACAGGGCAGAGGGGCAGCTGACTGCAGTTCACATAGTGGCCACTGGTGTCATTAATAACAAAGATTTTCTGAAAATTCCACATAGCACCTTTAACAACCTTTACAGACGCACAGTACATGTGTTAAGGATCTCGGCAATGTCTTCATTTCCTGTTGTTTTATTCACTCTATACAGAAAAAAGCTACAGTGTCCCAGTTTTACTTTGAACTTAATCAGTGGGTGAAGTGAAGCTGGCAAACCAAATCTATAATCTTTTTCAAAGTGTAGCACAACTGAGCCAGGTAACACTTCTTATCCCAATTAGTCACACCAGTGAAAATTCATGGAAAACAGTGAGCAAAACTCCCTACTGAAAGCCCTTTCATTGAATAAGCATAAATGGCACAGACATTATTTGTGTCACACTAACAGATCTGGAAAGTTGAGATACTGGGGTGGCTCAGGCAGATATTTACATACATAATGCTGACGAGACAGTTAAGATTCTGAGGGCAGCTTGCTGTACTCGCTGACGCACATCTAGTTTAGGTTCAATGGCCACTAATGCTAAGTTGGGATCATAAAGCAGTAAAAGCTACAAAGACACCACACTGCACTGCACTGCACATATAAGTCCAATGCCCAATCTGCAGTGCAGCACTTTATATGAAAACATGATCTCACAAAACCATTTAGATGTAATGTGTTCTGAGACTTTTTTAGCATTTATGATATGTTATGCTCTTTCCATCACGGTCAGCAATTTATGCAAAGTGGTTAAGCTTTGCTTATTTTAGCTGTTTGAAGGCAAGCAACATGATCCAAGTCAGGACTTGCAAAATCTGAGCCTTACTGGATTTTTATAAGTGGCCAAGTGGGCCAAAATGAGTGAAATCAGCTGTTTTAAAAGGACTCAGGGAGAAGAGAGTTAGGGATCAGCAGGGGTTTTATCGGTCAAAGCTTCAGCCATAGTCTCCTTAGATCACGGTTCTGTCTGACCCTAATATCCTCTGCCACTCATGTGGGCCTCTGGGCGGTGAGCCCAAATAGGCAAACATGACTGTCCAGAATACGCTGAGTCTCTCAATCCTCCTGCCACAGGACACTATGGTTGTACTTGAAGCAAATAGGCAGACATGTTCTCTTCGCTTATCAGTGCATTCTTGATGTCCTCTTGACAAAAAAATCTTAAAAAATGCCTGTTGCCTTACAGAGATGTATTGCCGGCTAAACTGTTCTGTTTCAGAATAGGATTAACATACTGATGCAGTGAGAATTATGTCAACTCTCTTCTCAGATTCAGACATTCAGAAAAGTAGAATTTTAAAAAATGTCAGGAAGAATCAGGAGGTTCACCCTTTTATGCATCTAGATGCATCTTTTCTATGGCAACAAAGAACTGTGAGCCTGAATGGAAGTGACAACATTCTTTATTGCATGTATCACTCTCAGCAAAGGCACATTGACTCACCCTGCAGAGCTTTACAAGTTGTGGCATTTTTATACAGGATGGTTGCTATTTGACTGTTGATGCGGCAATGAATTATAACCTCAAATTCCTCAACTAGTTTTTTGCATTCTGCATACTTGTGTTTATTTATTATTTATTATTTATTTTCTACCTGACAATATTATCAATCACAGTGTTTATTATTCTGTCAAGCTCCCAGCAGAGATTCACATTGAATATCATCAGTAAGGGGACTGTCCCATTTTTACATGTACTCTAAATTTTAGCAGTGTGGTATAAATGAAGAGTGATTATTGAGACAATATAACTTAACAAGACTTTATTGTTAATGTCTTGTAAAGTTATATTTTTTAAGACAGTTAATAGTGGCATTAAAACACATAGTTAAACAGGTGGAGCTGATGCCTGTTTAAGAGTATATTTGATGCTAGCGGTGTGTTATCCATCACAGATCAAGATAACAGAGTAAATTGCCTGTATAGCTGAAAGAAGTTCCCTTTTATCAAGACTGTCTGAGCCACATGAAGAAGTATCAAACCTCTGTGGATCAGAGACAAGGCTAATTGGCTCTTGGCGGTTTTCGACAGAGGTGCAGAGGTGCCTCGTCTGTGGTGTTTGATTTATGAGGGGTGATTCTTTCTATTTGGGATAATAGATGCATGGTGATTCTTCACCTGGAAATGGGACTGAACCGTGATGTTATCCTTTGCAAAATTGTGTGTGTTTTTTAAAAAAAAATCCTCTCTTGCTCATTCATGAGTTTATCAGCATTTATACCCAAATGTGAGATAGAAAGTCCCGAATGCATTGAAATTGCCCTATCTTGAAACTAGCTGGTGAAGGATATGAAAATTTATGGTGATGTATTTCGATCTAAAGAAGAATTGCAGAGAAAATTAGATGCTTGAAGCATCTTTTAAAATGCAGCAGACCACTTGAAGCACAGTGAATCGCAACAGCCCTCATCTTCGCTCCTCTAGGCATTGATTAATCACACAAACCCAGTTCTTACTCTCTGCAAAGGAGCTCCATTCTGCATGATGTAAAAAATCCTCATCTTCTTTTGAGGCCATTGCATCAGCTCAGTGTTTGTTTGTGTCGGGCGGATTGCTAAAATGTTTGGAGGCCCTCTCATGAAAGGCTTCATTGAGAGTAAGCATTTAGCAGCTGAACTGTTTTGAAAGGTCAAAACAAATGCAGTGTACAGTATGGGCATCCTAATGTGCAGCTGTGAGGCAGAGACCTCAGCTGGGGAGGGGACACATTAAGTCCTCCTGTCTCTCCAGCTGCTCTCGCTGCTCCTCTGTACTCACATTATGTGCACATCATGCAGTGTCTCCCTGTCATTTCATCTCTCTCATCCTTTTTCAACCTGTTCCTGCTTCCTGGAAACACACCACATGGCTTAGGATTGTCGAGGCTAGCCTTTGGGGAATTCTTGGAAGCTGGCTGCATCCTTTAGTAGTAATTTTTGTGGCCCTTGCTACCAAACGCACACACAACATCCTCTCACATTCCTCTTTCCTCTCGCTTCCACTCTCATCTCCCACCACCACCACTGCCGCCACCCCTGTCCCTCCCTCTCTGCCTTTCTCCCTCTGCCCCTGGCTCTCTCTGCCTCCCTCCAAAGCTGTTGTTACTGTGCAGCTCCCGCACATCATTCCACCGCGATGGAAATTAAATGAAGGTGGCTTAACGCAGCTAACAGAGGCATGCTTTGAAGGATGTAACCGGGGGAAGCTGCTCTGCCAGATCCTTTTCCATGGGCTGTGGATTTGCGCTGCTGAGGCGAGGACACAGCAATCACTCAGCCATGCAGAAGCCCAGACAACAGGACTAATCTCTCCACCTGACTTGTGGAAGCTCCACTTTTTTTTTTTTTTTTTTTCTAAATTATTTATTCTGCGCTGCCAAAGACAGTGTGGGACAATGGAGCCGGAGTGAAGTAGATGTTAATTTTGTAGCCTTGACTGCAGTCTGCAGCACACATGGACGTTTTCAGCTTTGTGAAGATGCCAAAGCTGTCAGGGTGAGTCCGATGGATGCTGCTCTGTGTTCGCCTGTCGGTGTATGTTTCCTAGTAGCGTTATGTACGTTCATATTTAGAGAGTGACACAGGAAACACATGTGGACTATTAAAAATGCTGAGCAATTGATCGGCCAAGAGTTGTGCAGTCATGTATGATGTGAAATGAATGAGCAAGTGAGGTAGATGGGAGTGGGGGTGGATGCAGAAGCTGATGCGGCTCATGTATCTAAACTGTCTTTATCTAAGTTCCTCAATTAAATATCGGTTGTGGCTTGTTGCTTTGTGTGTTTTGTGGTGTCATGAAAACATACATGTTCTGCAAAATCATCTGAGGTTGTTTCAGATTTTAAATCACCTCAGTTAAAGAGCCTATGGGTAACAGTTGACAATTCATGGTCAAGTTGGAAGTCATTGAAAGTGTTGTGTAAATATATATTCTTTGCATAAATAATTGTGGATGATCTTTGTTTGGTCATTGGAATCAGTGTCACAGTGCAAATACCTTTAGAAAGACTGAGGATGAACACTTATAGATGAAATAGTAGAAGTTCAAAAATGGCTGTTTTACACCGAAAACAATAAAATAGGAAACATACTTCAATACACTGTAAATTTTATTCTTAAATTCTTCATTTGTCAAATGTCAGTGCCAAAGCACTGAAAACAGAGATAGTTTTTTGGTTTGTTTGTTTGTTTTTTACAAGAAAGTAATGAGAAGTATGTCATATGTGAGGCATACGATCAACACTCACAAGGAATTCATTCATTTCTAGGGCTGACACCTCACCTCATGCACCCATGGGTCTGCTAGATTGAGTTGATCTGCCCCAGTGGAGAGTAATCCTCCTAGGGGATTTGGCTCCATCAGAAACACTACAGACCACTAGTCATGGGAACAGCTGATCATAAATATGAAGTATTAAATCACAAGCATATCTGTGTCACAAGAACAGCCATTCAGTGCATTTGATTTCACTTATGAGTCATCAACAGACTGCACAGGCTTTTTTTTTTTTCATTAGTTATTTTTAATAGACAGAATAATTATGTTGGAGGAAAAATTAGAGCAATTTACTGTGCTGTTGCGGCATTTAATTTCATCTCAGTATTTAGGCTTTTTTTAAAAATTATATTTTCATCTCAGTATTTACTTTTTTCTGTATGCAAATCACAGCGTCTTTGTAGCAGTCCTGCAGGTAATCAGGCAGGAAACAGGGATTTTTCATCATTTGACAGGAGCGTTGTTCCCCAGTTAGTATCTTTCCATGACAGCATTTATGATGTGGCTCCCAGTGGACCACCAACGTCACTGCATCCTGTCACTGTTAATAATGCCACACAATGCTAACCCTGATTAGGAGTTACCACTGCTACACTGGCATTTTTTTTTCTTTTTTTTTTGTTTTCTCCCGCTCAGCTGCCAGCAAGAATTTATATCAGCAGGATGCTGTTTTGCCAAGGTTGATAGGACACTTTACCGAGAAACCCACTGTATGTATTTCGAGATCTGCAAGAAAGAGAATGTTTCCCCTCATCGTCTCTTCTTCCTGCCTCACAACGCCCCCAGATGTGTCTGCCTTCAGAAACAAAAGCCAGCTCTTGCTTTCATTTTCTCCTTTCTTTGTTGTGTTTACATCTAGCAAACATTTCTACATGTTTGATGTTCTTTTATTGGAACATCTCTAACTCTCACAGTCTTCTCGTGTCTAATAAAGCAAGTTTTGAATTTTGACCAAAGTACTTTAAGCAGCTTTGTTTTGATCTTTCCATTTAGAACTTTGGCTGAACTTCACTTAAAGGGCTATTAGACTTTTAATACGTCCCGTGGGTGTTTTAAATGGGCTGTCAGTAACGGCACTATGGGGATAATGAGCATGAACTTCATATATTAATGTAGAGAGTGTCAATTATCACTCAATCAATTCGATTGCCCGGCTCAATACAGGGCTGTAAAAATGTGTGTGTGTGTGTAGGCGATTGCTGTGCATGCTTGAATTGCATTGCATGCAATAAAACATATACAGACGACTTGTTTTGCATGATATTGCAACTATTTTTAGGCATCCTTATATAACAGAAAGATGCATTCATTAAATGTGTGAGTGGAAATGTGTCTCTGGATGGCGTTGGGGAATTTTTTTTTTTTTCCACAACATGAATTACATGGAACAAGAACAGTAAAAGCAAATTCAGTTGGATGTGTGATTTCACTCCTGGCTGTGTTTCTTATTAAAAAAAATCTATAATGTGAGCTATTGTTTGGCATGTTTTGACCACAACTTTTTTTGCACAGGAAATCACTGGTCTGGACATAAATTGATTAGCCTAAATGTTCATCAGAGTATACAAAAGCCAAAAGATCTGTCATTTGTGGCTGTTCACATCAGAAGCTGCTACTCGGGGAACAGTAGATCAGAAATGGCTCAGGGTCAGAAATGGGAGCCAGCTGGCTGGTGAACAAGGTCTAGGGCAACCATTCATTTTGTTCTGTCCTTTAGAGCTTTTAGCATAAAAGCAGTGGGTAGCACAATGAGGTGCAGGAGAATCCAAGTGTAGTTGCCCACAGGGTAAGTTCATCACTATATTTGGTTAATGTTTTGCATAGAGCACTGTGGAGCAATGTAGGCCATGAGGAAATGCAGAGTAATAACAGAATAATAGCCTAATAAAAACATAGATGTCTTTCTTTCTTGTTGTTTGTCTCATTTTTTTTTTTGCATCTTTTTATAGCTGAAAATGAAATAACCATCTTGGTCTGATGAGAAAAATATTGTGCATGAATGATTTGTGTTTTCAAATCGTACCTCCCCTGATGCTTTCAGGCTGATGTTGATTCGAGCAGGAGCTCTTTTTAGCAATCATGGTGTCCTGCAGGTAAACTAGAGACTCGCTCATTCACTCACTCACTGTAAAATAGCAGGAGGATTCGTAGTGGGTGATCCGTTTCCCAGATGCAGTTTTATTCCCACCTAGAGGAGATTAACTAACCGAAAACATTTCTATATAGAGGCACCAGAGAGAGCTGCTCAGGATAGTGCAGTTTCCCATGGCAACAATATCAGTGCTTCCAAAGACAAACACAGAAATACAATATTCAGTTGGAATAGCGAAAGAGGGGGGGTTAGACACTCTTATCCTGAGGTGAGTGTTTTTGTGTGGAAAATATGACTGCATAATGTACAAAATTCTAGTCACGCAGGCTGTCTGATTTGGTTTTGCTGATGTCATTTCATCATTGTTTGCTCCCTATCAGGGAAAGACTGAGTTTTCTTTTCCAAAGTCAGATAAACACAATGTAAAGTGGACAAAAAGCCTTGATGGGTAAGTCACAGAATGGACGAGAGCAGCAGAATGAAATGCAGTAATTATATGGTCAGCAATATTTTTGAAATCATTCATAACAGCAGAAGAAAAACAGCATTTATGCTTTACTATGCTGCCATATCGACCAAAGGATAAGAATCAATATGGTGGTTGGAGAAGTCAAGCAGAAGAGGCCATGTTTTCTTAAACAACAGGTCGTGCGTTTGTGCCCTGACAGTATGGAGGCAGTCTTAAAAAAAACATTAAAGCAGTGGAGAAATAAGGCCTTTAATCAGAGAGGTTCCTCTCCGTCTGAGCCACTTCTGTGCTGAGCTTCTCGGGCCTCCTCCCAGGAGATGGTCATCTCATCTGTCTCTCTGCAGATTTCATATCCAAACAGAATCACATTAGCGGTCTCGCTCTGCATAATTGTCTCTGTTTAATTCAAGAACACAGAGAAAGCAACGTCACTGCCTCTTCATGTATCTCAAGTCCTACTTGTAATACTCCACATTCTGTTGTTCAAGGAGAGCGAAGACTCATCTTTTTCTTTTTTTATGACTTTGTACGGTCAGGTATTTGTTCAGCGAGAGAAGCTACAAATAGAGTGAAGTCAATAGATCCATTGAGACTAATTATTCAGTCTTTAAATTTCTTAGAACTACTGTTAATGTTGTGACTGCGGTCGTATGAGGTGTGTGTCTGTGTGCATGTTTGCAGCAGAAACTGTGCTGAATGTTGCTCAAACGTAAGGCAACAGCTTGTTTACACTGTGATCCTATGAGACTGGATCTCTATATTTAATCACACACCAAACAGGCTGCAGTGGAAGAGAGTAATGCGATGCTTAATTGATGATGGCGTATGTAAAAGAAAATTGAGATTAATATGCCTCCCTGGGCCTGTCCAGGGACATTTCTTTTCTTTCAGCCAGTGCATGCTGGGAAAAGCTGCAAGAAGCAATAAGGAAATACATTTAATGCATTTGGAATTTGCCTGTAAATGTTAGTAGAATGTTTCTGCCAGATGCAAACAGGAGTTATTGAAAAAGAGAAGAGAAAATAATTTTCTGAACACCCAAGAAAAAATTAACCTTTAATTCTCAATATGCGTAATGGCAGGCATGTGGCACCAGAGTGTGGTTTCATATGGCCACCCCTCATGGAGGTTGTTGGTTTAAATTATTCAAACTAACTTGAGTGTCTCTGTTGGAATGTGCTCTCCCTAGCTGTGGCTTGTTTATAATGCATAGTTACTCCCTGCATTAACAGGACTTCAACCTTCGCAACGCATCAGAACGCTTCTTTGCAACTGGCTTGTATTCAGGGAGATGAAAGAGAAAGTGAACTACTGTGATAAAGCAAGGATCACATTGTTCATGCAAGTTTTATGAAGGACTGAAAAGTGATCTTTTCCCATCTCTCACACAGTATGATGATTTAAGTCCAAACTGAACTGCTTCCTTATCCAACTCCTAAAGTTATAAATGATACATCTGGATGACAGACTGTTTCCACCATTTATTTTAATTAAGACATCAGAAGACAGATGCACAAAATGCAGCCTGTAAATGAAATTCTGTTGTTGACTCCTAATTTAGATGACAAAGCTTGATATAAGCTGCTGTGGTAGCAAAGGCTTTCATGTAGTTGCATTGTACTTTATTGATTTTTATGGACTATGAGTCATCTTCCCCTTTTTTTTTTTTAAATTAATGTCTGTCACAGGTTAGGGTGCTTTTTGCTTGCTGCTGAATAGTAAAGTAAGCAAAATCCAAAGTGATACAAAACATTTGTCATCATGTTCTTTCTAATTTTAGTGCAATCTCTCTTCAGAGAATTCCTTCAGGAAATTACATTCGCTTCCAACTTCTCAGTTTAAGTGTCCTCCTCTGACTCTTGGGTAACCTGTTCATGAATTGTGCAGCATTGGCTTGCCCACTTGGCCCTCAATTACTTAGTCTGATGTGACTGTGCAGACATCATTTATTAATGCTTGCTGAGGAAGATCAGTTTCACTGTCCACCAGTGGGTGAACCTTTTCAGCCTCTGTGTAAGCTGGACTGCAGCGAGTCAGTGGCATAATGCAACTCCCGCCTGCAGACAAAAGAAATCAAAGATCACAGTATCCATGACTGTGCCGTTAATACAGAGACGTTGTGGCTGAGAGACAGAAAATGGATGTTGCGGAAGCAATTTGTCAGTTCAGAGACTTATTTTGAAGGCACAGCGTCTTAAACTGTAAGTACAATATGCTTTCTTATGCTGTAGACCTTTGGAGAAATATCAAACATATCGTCACTTTAGTAATAATCCTGCAAAAAATACTGTCATTATGAAATAATATTCACATGCTACAAATCTTTGACCTTTAATATATAACAGCTCTTGACTAAAACATGTAATTCTACAACAACAACAACAAGCATCAAATGGTGTTGACATGACTGATAGCTTTATCCCAGAAGCTGCAATGGACTGAAACAAGTAGGACTCATCAATGAGGTGAACACGGCACCAACAGTGTCAGACAGTATCCAGTTGTGTCCAAACGCATCATTTGAGCTGCTGCAGGAAATGTGTTCTAAATATACACCAATGGAGGCCTGCTCCCTGCTAATGTACTGTAGGTCAAATAAATCCATATCCATGTGGAAACACTAATATCCTCCAAACATATTGCCGTATTGGGAAAGAAACCACGTTGCTTCCTGTTTTCAGAGCCCAGCTTCAAATGTAGTGCATATAAGACAAACACTATGAAATAATTAGGATTTAATGTACATACCAGTGGCAGGTGTGCATATTTTTAATTAGCTGAAATTACCCCAGAATATACTTCATTTTGTGACCACGTGTCAAAGGCTCACAGCCTTACAACATTTTCCATCTGTCAGCTTATACATTGTGTTGCCATATTTTATTCATATCTCATGAAATGGGCACGTGTGTCCATAAAGGCAGACATGTTCACGGGCACACCCAAGCGAAAACACGAACGCACACACACACACACACACACACATACACACCCTAACATGGATACAAGCAAACTGAACACAATTTATTATCATCGGTACAGTAACTGGGGGAAACATTTAGAGGGAAAGAAAGAGGAGCTTTGAATAATGAATGCGAAGAGCCCTGTTACACGGCAGACAAGCCTTTGAAGTGACATAACTTACTGCCACTGCTTTCATAGCATCACCAGTGTGAAGACACAAAGACAGAGATAAAGGGACGAGGAGGGCAGGGAGGGGCTGCAGACAAAAAGACGAATTAAAAAATATTTAACCAATTACATTTCTTCTGAATTCTTCTGAATCCGCCAACTTGTAGCACCAGGAAATGGCTTCATGCAGAGCTGCTGGGTTTTTTTTTGTTTTTTTTCTGGTAAAATCAGAAAATCAACTGAAACTGAGATCTAGACAGGCGCCGTCTTTCTTACAATAGCCTACGATTAATTGTCTTTATGAAAAGAGGGCTATAGTTGGTTGTATTCTCTGATAAACTTTATCAAATCTTCTAGGCATAATGCAAATCAAATAACCACTTTATAAGAAAACTCCTCTGGGCTTTTTTTTTTTATGTATAAAGAATGTGCTGACATCTAGAAATAAAACCAATTTCATGCCTCTCAAAGCACCAGAGTGAAGCATGACAACTCCGCCTGTGTGTCTAGCTTACGTAATTAATTTGATTTGTATTCACTGAGTGAACTGTGGCTATGGAACATTGTTTATCATGCTGGGATCATTCTCTTATCACTTGGGTTGAATCGCCTCCCATCAGCCAATGACTCATTTATTTTTATTACAATTAAAATATCTTTGGCACATATTACTTTAAAATCCTTTTGGAATTAGATTATCTGGTTTTAACCTTGGAGCTTGATACTACAATTGCTATGCAAGTAGATTTTTTTTTTTAAAAAAAAGCACACATTATAATATGAAGCTGACCTATAATTAAACTCCCTTTTCTTTCCTCCTCTGTAGCCACAGGACTAAATCCTCAGGCTGGCCGCCCCCATCAGGGACCTGGAGCTCATCGCAGGGACCCCCCAATGGATGGGACATGGGCACCAATAGGGAGGGGCGTGACTGCTACATCAAGTAAGTGCCCTGTGTTTAAAGAAACAGAGGGGGAGCTTTCTTCGTCCCAGATGTTTCAGATGCTTTGCCAACCTGTGATTATTCCAGCCACGTCACTGCCTCCACACTGTCTCCATCTGTGCATTCAGAATACTGATTCTCTGTTCCCTCTGCTGCGGCGCACACTCTGCCCCTGCCTCCTCTCACTCTCTCTCACACTCTTACACACCCACAATACTCCTCATGCAGTCTCCCAAATGCAAGGCAAGGGCTTCTGAGAGAGTGTGTGCATGCTGCCGCCGATGAAGAAATTCACCTGTGCAGGGACTTTGTTTTGATCTGAGAGTCTGTGCGTTCCTCAGAGGATGTTGGGTTATAGTGTTATCAGCGTAACTGATCCTTCGTAATTGGCACTTCTGGATATCTGCGCAGGCAAGTAAAAAAAAAAAAACACTCTCTACTGGCTCTTTATATGTCTGTGTGCACATGTTGCATTGTAAGAAGTGAGTGTTTTGCCTGCTTCATCTGTTTTGTTGTTCCGGCTAGTCTTTCCTCTATTTCTGCAAACCAGAGATGTGCAACATGCATTTAAAACTATAGCTTCAAATATTGCTGCATTAAAGAACCCCTGTGCATACAAGATTCAAACTGTTTTTGCAAAATTCTTTGCTCCTTTTATTTGTTTGCAATACAGTTAATTCTTCCTATGTAGTAATCATTATAATGTGACAATGTGTCCAGTAGTTTTTGTGCTTTAAATACATTTCTCCGATGTGAGAAAACCTGTATATTTGCGTGGTTAAGGGAATAGGAGGTGAGCACTTGTCACACATGGGTTATAGCATGAGAAGCGTGATGTCAGAGGAGTTATATAAGAAGTAAGGAGCAGTGGAAGTGCTGGATGCAGAGTGTGCCTGCAGATCATGCAGGCTGCTCTGGCTCCAGCTTTGGCTTTCTAAATTTGAGGAAGACTCATGAATAATCAAATATCTGTTTCTGTGATTGTCTGTGGCCATTTTTTAAGGCTACAGGGCGCTGGTACTAAAATGTTCTCTGTATCTCTCAGAGGAACACATGTCTAGTCTGCGTGATGGGAGCACATGAATTAAGCAGCATGAATTTAATATTTACAGTGTGACTCAAGGTATTTAACATATATGTAATACAGTCTGCAGACTGTTTTAACTATATTCTGGGGGACAGTTGAACAGATTAGGTCAAAATTATTGGGATAATTGGAAAAATTAAAAATTGAATAGAATTTTTAAGGACTAAGCATGAGATTTGCAAAGATGGCAAAGTAAAGCTAACAGTGGATCCATCAGTGCTCATATCTATCTTATCAAAACATTCACTGCATTCAATAGACAAAGCTGGATTTTTATTTGGGAGGTTAAGAAATTTCATGGTAGCCAGTCCCAAAAAGGAGGAGTGACACAGCATAAAAAAAGGGAAAAAAACAAACTGGCTGATTGCATAATTTGAAACAGGTTGTGTTCTAGGCAGAACAAATATAACTGCCTCAGCACCAACAAATTGTTAGCTGTGTCAGAGCAGCCTCTCAGAAAAAGAGTAACAGAATATTGCTTTTGGTAATGAGTTTATGCCACTTTGTCTAAATGATTTATGAAAACAAGAGTGAAAATAGTCTTTGTAAAGTGACAGCCAGGCCAACATTTCTTTCTGCTCACTTTAGTTCATCTTGTTAACCGCATAGCTCACAGTGCGCCTTCTCGTTGCCGTATAGAGTGCTGTGGAGCTTCACTAGCAGCTAATGAGTATGATTAGGGGCCATTAGATGCATGGCTGTCTGCACAATGGGAATCCAGCCATGTTTAGCAGGTGGCCTTGCAGGGGAGGAGGCAGCACTCTTCCTGAATGCACAGGTCCATATGGTTTTGATTTGTGCACAATCTGTTGAGTTTGTCATTTGAGGGATAAAACTGACAGACAAATCCTAAGGAAAACATGTCTCGGAGGGACCTTCAGAAATGTGAAGTGATAGAGTTGACTGTGCAGTAATTGTTGTTATGAGCTGTCTTGTAATGACTGTCAAAATACTATTAAACAAATCCTGTGTTTTAATGTTGTGATGACAAGGGTGAGAACACTGCAAGAGGCATTAGAATAAATCAGAGTGCTTTTGCAGAAATTGAGGAGGAAGCAGAGATAAAAGATAAACACTCTCTGACTCCTCTATGGAGGCCTAATTGTGCCAGTGGAATAAATATGGGCTTAAATGGTTAATTCTAATCAGATATTTAACTGATACATTTTCAAGCTTTCTTGTTTTAGTTGATTTAAAAGCTTGCTGCATTTAAATAATTAAAATTTAATTGTAAAAAATATTACAAAATACGCTAATTATTAATATTTTTGATATTTAAAATTACGTTTGAGAAAGTAGACATCAAAGATTAAATAAAATATAATATAATATTTAAACAGGGTGTGAAATAATAGTAATAATATAATAGAAAGGAAACTAGTACTTACTTTTAATTTAGGCCAAATTATTACTGAGCCACTCAAATGACCAAGAAATGTAATGACAGTTTTTAGTGCTAATTGTTTTTTTTGTACATGGAAAAATAATTTTCTTTAAAAAGCCAGCAAAGGAAACAATTTTTTTTTCAATCTCATTTGACACAAACACTTTTTCTGAAAATGACAGGTTGAGGTTTTCCCCCTCAGTAAATACAGTACTGAACCAGCTCACTCTGATCTTTATTCTAATTCCATTTTTGTCTTATTGTTTTTTTCACTGCAGACTTTGCACATCCAATTCCCAGTCCCTCTGTTTGTCAATGCTACTAATATACAACACCAATGTGTATGTTTGATTTTTTATATGTCTTAGTTTATCCTATACCATCTTACGATAATTTTCTTCTCTGTTTGTTTGTTTAGTTGTTTGTTTGTCTGTTTGCTTTTTTGTTTATTTTTTGTTTGTTTTGATTTGTTTTAGTTCATTTTAAATTGCAGTATGCTGATGTATTTTTATTTTACCTGTAATTTAAACTGAGATGCAGTAAATGCAGTGAATCATCAGTCAATGTGTGTTGTTGCGTGTATGAGTGAGCATTTTGAAGCTGCTGTCACTAAGAAAAACAGTAAATCCTACATTTGTGACATTATTGATCCAGTAATTAAAAAAATGAAACTACAGAAAAAATGTGTTTTGCTTTAAGCTTCTCTGTATCTGTTTTCAAGTACCCTCTGCATTTACAGCATAAGGGCTTTGTCAAGTATTTGCAGAATTAAAAAACTAATTCATTTGGTGTGTCAAGTATCCTATTTTTTTCTTAAATGTGAGATTCCACAGTATGTAGAACTGAAATAAAGTCAAAAGATAAGTAAATAAAACGGCTTCATTGCTAGCCACTTTGATGAAATTTGTGTGCGAGAAAGAGAGAAAATGCTCTCTTTATGCTTTCATTCCACCTTAATGCTTGTGTGAGGCAGGCTAATGTAATTTTTGATTAAAACAAAGAGGATAATATCATATTTGCAATTACATGTACAATGGTCTCTAGTACATATTATATTAGCTTGAATTCAAATTTAAATTGAATGAGTGGCACTTTAGAAGCATTTGTTAAATTTTAATTACCATAAAAACACGATTAGCGGCTCCTGCCTGCATCTGTGTGCCACTGATTCAGGTTCTAAACAATATCTCATTCTTTAACAGCACAAAAGACACAATTCTTACCATTAAAAAAAAAAGAATCCCATTAAGATGTTTCTACAAAATATTATAAGTAACATGCAGCTTAAGTGTCATTGTAGAGACCTTTTTTAATTGTTTTAAAGGTGTCTCACTCTTTTTTTTTTTGTTGTTGTTGGCATGACCAAAGCTTAGAGTCCAAAACAAGGAAGTGGGATGTGCAGAAGATTGCTGTAACAAAAAATTTTATGTAAAATGTTTTCATTTTAAGAAATTCTTAAGAAAGTTGATCAATATTATTTTTCAACTTAAAGAAAATACCTTCATTAGCCGATCAAATGTCACTCTCATTTGGCTCAAATATGCATTTAATCTGGAAAAAAGGAGACCACATTTGGCTAAAATGGGGTTTTATTCAGCTGTCTGTGTTTCAAGTATGTAAAGGGGAACGTAGGAGCATCACAGAGACGGGGGTTCACTTGTAACCCACACCAGGAGGACAAAGGCTGAAAAAACTAATCTAAGTAATTATTTCCACCTCCAGTTTTCTTGCGTTTTCTGTTTAGCAACTCTATTTTACAGACCACATGTTCATTTTTTTTCTTTTTTACAGCTCTGGGAAAGAATTGTTGAATCCTCCTCCAAAATATCAGTTGACAATCACCTCATTTTGAGCATCTTGTTACCCTTGTTTTTCTCATAGTATTGGGACGGCGATTGACAGATCTCACTGTGTCTTTGTGCTGTGAAAGATTAATTGTTGGTATTTAGTGGTGAACAGTACATGTGTCAAGAATAACTGTGAATTACACACTGTCTGCCCACAGCTTTAATTAACCAACATTGTTGGCACCATACGGAGCTGCTGCTGCTGCTTTTGCAGCCTGAGACAGTGGCGAAAAAAAACTCTTATCTCAGAATATGTGAAAGCTACATACAGTTTGTGCTCAGGAAGCCAAAGGAATACTAAATATATTGCAGGATGAAGGAAATGCACTAACCAGGGTGACTACGGTTCAAACTGTACATTCTATGTTTGCTGCCAGCTATCGAGGGCAGGATTCGTACAGTCACAGAGATAGCAAATCTCAAACTCAGGCAGTCAGGAGCTTTCAACAGCATGACACTCCACATCATACCTGTCCTGCATCTTTATCAGTGTGGCAAGGCGAAAGCCTGTTCTGTGACACATAACAGTGTGAGTACTACAGAAAACCGTAGCTGCCCTTCGGTGAAACACAGAGTGGATTTCTGCAATGTGTGAATACAAACACTGGAGCCTGATTACCATCACCCACATGTTCTATTTTTGCAGCATTGCACCTTGTTTCAAAACAGTATCTGGCATCTTATCTTTACACATTTCAGGGATACAGACACAAGATAAGAAATATTTTCTTCAGTTTGCTGTAACATTAGCAGTTCAATTTATTAAAGTCTACTTTACTGACATCTCTAAGCAGCTTTCTCAGGTCAGATGCACTTGTCATTATTTCTTGAGGGTTAGCATGTTAGCATAAACTGCATGTGTAAATTGAGAAGTGAGCTGCAAGTAACAATTATTTTTATTATCGGAAACACATAGCACTTACTTTAAACTAATATAAACAGATATAAGCAGGAAAAAAACAACAGTCTTACAAACTTTTGAAAAAATTAAATCTACTGCTTGTGTAATTTAATGATTGAATACATTTTCAATATAGCAAACATTTCCATTCCAAGTCTTACAATGGTTTTTTTTTTTGGAATTGTAAGGATTTCTATTTCTTTTTTCTTTGATTCACCAACAGTGGTTTCACAACACTGCATGTAAAAGCAGTGTTTGACAGTACAACAAAAGCAACATGTAGTTATGACAAAAAGCAAGAAATTTTCTTTTTTTATGACTTCAACAGCCACGTCTCCCAGAGCAGCTCCCTGGAGGAGGTTCGTCTGGACGGTGACAAGTTTGTGCCTCCAGCGCCCCGGAAGGTGGAGATGAGACGAGACCCAGTTCTTGGCTTTGGATTCGTGGCAGGCAGTGAGAAACCTGTGGTGGTCCGCTCAGTCACACCAGGTAAAGTGTCCCAGTTATACAGTGGGAACTGATACAACGGTGACTCACTCGATCTGTGGGCGTTATCAACATACCCTAAACTACTTAAAATCCCCCTAAAATGTAGCCAGCAAGAGGAGAGGAAACCCGCTTAGATTGATGATTCATTGATTTCTAGCAGCGCTCAATGAGTAAGCGTTTATTAGAGCCTTGAGCTACAAGACAGGAAACCAGGAAAATCAAGAAAAATGGCCTTGCTGTAGCCAATTTTTTACCACTTAACTCTTGCTTGGTGTGTGTTGGCAGGGGGTCCATCAGAAGGCAAGCTGATCCCAGGGGACGAGATCATCATGATTAATGATGAGCCAGTCAGTTCAGCACCCAGGGAGAGGGTTATTGACCTTGTCAGGTATGACAACACACTGAGGTGAGATGCCATTTGCCTGCTGTTAAACCTGTTGCTGATACAGTGTCTATGAGGAATATCTAACTTTCTTGGAAGGTTTCATGTTTTATTGCCTTAAAACAATGACTCAAAGTAGATTTAATGTGGGTTTTTTTACATCAAGGCTCAAATTTCCAACAAAGCAAATAGATTCCAATTGCCTAAGGCTTAACTGTGTTACTGCAGATGTCAAATTAAATAATAGATCTCTATAAGGTGATATATAAATATATGATTGCATATTTTCACCCCTTCAACAGGACAGATCATCATTGGTGCAGCCAGTTACCTATATAAAAAAAAATTATTAGCCAAAAGGAGATCACCTGTCTATAGTACAGAGATGTGTTATAGCATCTGTGTCTGGATGATTCAGCTGGTGAGTCAGTGCTCTGACCAGGGGCCTCATTTAGAAAAACACTCTTAAATTTCTACCTGAAATTAGTCTTCAGATCATCTCTGACGGTGTTGGGTTTGTTTAAGTTCATAAAAGATGCTGAGCATGAAAAACCTGAATCTGATTTCTTACTTACATACCTGTGATCAAGTAATCTCAAATCAAGTTAAATTAGCGACACCCACCCTGTGATTTCCCCTTAAATAATGCTAACACAAATAAGGGTTTTGTCAAGATTATCCATAAACCAAAGGAGAAAATAAAGTCTTTGGAAGACAAGATGACAGCAGTGAAAAGGAGACTGAAGCCAGACAGCAAGTATTATTCTGTTGACTAAATGGTGGGCTGACAAACAACAAATGCTGCTTGAGAGCGTGTTGCTGCTGCAGTGAACAAGCCAAGGCAGTGAGATAGAACAGTGGCTGATATTAAAAATAGATTGTCTGAGCTTAATCTACAAGGGGAAAAAAATCATACTTATACATACCAGCAGCAGTCCACTGCTAATCCCTTACACCTTTAATTCCTGTCAGATTGTTCATAAAGCTCATGCAAAATTCACCAAAGGCTTGAACTTATATGCCTTGTTAACTGCAGTACCTCTACATGACCAGCAGGAAAATCACATAGTAAAGTCCAGGCTTTAATAAGAAACAGGATCATTTTCACTTCAATGTAAGTTGCTGTTGTTTTGTTTTTTTAAAGTACTAATTATATCTAGTTTTCTTTTAAAGTCATAAATAAAATGTAAATTTAAAAAAATGTTTCCCAAGTCCTTTTTTCAAAACAGGCTGCAGGACTGGAGGTGAAAAGGGAACTAAGTACACAGAGTCCCTATGTGAGGAGGGCCACAAAGATGCCAGAATTAATAGTTGTGGATATGGTGAATACCAATACACAGGATCCATAACTTTGTGCCATGGTCCAGATTTTAACATTCACCATTAAACAAAACTGCTCTATGCTTTATGCAACTTAGTAAAAAGTGAGTAAAAGCACAAGTCAGAGGATGGATACCAATAAATGTTGGTGCCAAAAACTCACATTAAATCCGCCAAAATTCATTGGTGTAAAACAACAAAACATGCAAACTCCAGAGATTCATCACATTGATATATTTTATTTCATTTGTTACTATAATTTTGTCTTACACAATATAGTAAACATAATTTTCAGGTTGTTGTTTGTAAAACCAAATACCTCAGCTGGATAGATTTAGTGCATTTCTGTAGCCACCTGCTCCACTCACCGTGACTTAGCTGAATGCTGGTGTTGATGTCTCTTCATGCGTCTCATTAGATTTATATCACTGACACAGCTGAGTGGCTGCCTGTGAGCGCTCAGTCCTCGTGCGACCTGTGCGGCAGTCTGTAAACAGTACATTAGCACAGGGAAAAATGCCCGTGTGGCCACTCCTTCACAGCTAGTGTGGCCTTGAGTCAGCTCCATCTCTTCAGTAAAACTCCGCAGTATGGAGGCAAGAGAGAGCAGCCAGGAGCGTCACTAGAACACCATGTTCCTCCTGCTAGTGTCCACCATTATGTTTCAGATTTAATTATAACTGTGCCTGAGCAAACTGAAATATTCCACATTTTCCTTAACCACAGCATTTTGCTTTGTTCATTTTTATTATTGAAAATCATCTTTCATTAAAAATGTTGTTTGTGTCTAACAGGAGCTGCAAGGAGTCCATATTATTGACTGTTGTTCAGCCGTACCCAGTAAGTTTCTCCGTCCTCTATGAATGAATGAAATTGAATACATGCCAATAAGGCTGTTTGTTGAGCTGATTTTTTTTGTTGTCTCTATGAAAGCAAGTCATTCATTCCGCCATATGTTTGTGCTGGCTCAGAATCAGCTGAATGTTAGAGCCCCGCTAACTCAAAGGGAGTCCAAAAGCAGGCTCTCCAAATCTTCTCATCTTGTAGCGTCAGATCCTCATGAGACCTCAGATGAACCTGCCACATCATTTACCACCAGCCACAGAGCACCAGATGGTGGTGAACACACGGTGCCATGGGCATACACTGTTGCCTATTTGGCCTTTGTTTCCAGTTCATATGAGAAGTCAGTGAAAATAGATTTATGCCTCTCCCCAAAAAACAGACAAACAATCAGTTTGTGCTCACTTATAGCAACATATATGCTGTTTATTATGGTTAAATCTTATAATGCCATACATACAGAGACTTTAAAATGTTTTCTACCATGTAAAATTTCCAAATGTATGAAAACTCTCAATACATCCACACATCTTGAATTTTAATTGGTGATTTTGTTTTTAGCGTTTCAGAGGCTCAGGATAATGAGGGTTGAGTGTTTTTTAAAACAGCCACTTAACAAGTAGCTTAACTTGAATAAGGATTTGATTTGCAGGAAAACATGGCTACAGTGTTCCACAGCACTCAGAGGACCAAGCAGCTCTTGCTGTATAATCTGGCCTGTAATTGCTTTCCGTTTCCTTGCAGCCACACACTAGCAGTGAGGGTGTCCTCCCTCTCATGCCCTTACACAGAGCCACCTTAATTGCATCAGCACTGAGTGGAGAAATGGGAGGTTGTCATGTTTCAAGAAGGAAACTTGTCCTTGAATTGTGTGGAGCTGAAAAATACATGACTCATCTCTCGACTAACTATCATCTAAGTCTCGAATTTCCTTTTTTTTCCTCTCTCTTTTCCTCAAAAAGTCGCCCAAATCGGCGTTCATCAGCGCAGCCAAAAAGGCCAAGTTAAAGACTAATCCTGTCAAAGTCCGCTTCGCTGAAGAGGTCATCATCAACGGCCAGGTCCCCGTAAGTCACACTGGACATTGATTCATTCTGTACATATCAAGGTTCTGAATAGGAGGCGACAGCAGCAGACTTGAACTCTAAAAAAAGCAGCCACGGAGCAGAGCAAAGTATCAGAAATCACTCGCTGTAAAATGAAGATGCGCGTGAGGTAGAAATGCACCTCACTACACTCCTGTCACTGCGACGAAATAGAGAGAGTGTGGGTATGATTGACAGAAAAAAGGGGGACGCTCTCACAGAGAGCTTCCCTGATTTGTAGGATGTGTCACACAGAGAGGAGGTCTTTTCAGGGAGCGTCCTCAACATAAGACGACTATCAGGGAGTCATACCCTCTGAGCAAAAAGGACAGCATTGCATATAAAACCAGGAAGTGATTTTTGAGTAAGATGCATCATTGTGTTACTTTTTATTTCCTTTATTACTGTTTTGGAGGAAAGATAATTTTAAAAGATTGCAAAAGGTTGTATGCATGTTAAAGAAATAGTTTGACATTTCAAGAAACACGCTCATTCTTTTTTATCACAGATCAAACAGCATGTGAGTGTGTAAAACATGAGGCTATAGTCAAGAGAGCTTAGCTGAGCATATAGACTGGAAGCAGGGGAAAACAACTATCCACCTACCAGCACCTTAAAAGCTCACTAACTAACATGTTATATATTGTTTGTTTAATCTCAACAAATAAGTATTAGCAATGCTAAGCTATGCCAACCCTCCCCTGGCTGTAGTTTCATAATTACCATACAAATATGAGAGTTCTATCAATCGTCTCATCCCAGCAAGGAAGCAATCAAGCACCTTTTCCCAAGATGTGAAACTATTCCTTTAATTTGTCTTCAATCACTTGCATATTGAGCTCTTGAATGTGCAATCATTTTCTCCGAGGGGTTCTTTAATTGCTGCATTTTGTAACCCAACTCCTGTGCACTTTTATGTGATGGTCTTTATGGTGATCGAATGATTCTTATTCCATCCTCAGGAAACAGTGAAGGACAACTCCCTTCTTTTTATGCCTAATGTTCTGAAGGTGTACCTGGAGAACGGGCAGACTAAATCATTTAAATTTGACAGCAACACATCCATTAAGGTAGGTAAAAGAACCTCGCCTCACCATGAAATGCAGTTGCGTAATCTAAAGTGCTGTTCAGTTTAAATGTTGAATGATATTTATAGATAGACTGTACATTATAAAGGGCACTCTTTTCTCCACTATGGCCTTTGGCACCTTATCTGAACTTATATTCTGATTCAAAGTAAAAACATTTTGAGATTTATTAGTTGTTGAGATGGCAGCAATTTGTCAGCAATATACATTTCCTCTGTTATTTAATACTCTGATAGTGCATTAAGTAGTGGTTATGTTTATTGTGTGTGTAGAGCTGTAAAACAGGTTTTCTGGTGACAGCACTGCATGAGCAGGCTGCTACACCTGCACGGTACTCATTTTGTATTAACCACGACTTTGTCCTTGTGAAAGGATGTGATCCTGACCCTGCAAGAAAAGCTATCCATTAAGAGCATTGAGCACTTCTCTCTGATGCTGGAGCAAAGAGCTGAGGGATCTGCCAGCAAACTCATGCTCCTGCATGAGCAGGAGATGCTAACTCAGGTGAGACAGCTCTCTAAAGGAGCCACTGAATATGAGAAGATTAAATAGTTGTAGGGTATTTTATATACATACTGCAGCACAATGGTTAATGAACTTTTTGTTGGCATGCTCCCCTTTAGAAGCCAACAAAAGTTCATCTATAACAATTAAGGGGACACAGCTGGAAAAACTGATACTAATTGAATTAAAGTGAGACAGGTCAGATAGATTACCTCAGCACACTCATTTGTCTATTTCCCCTACTTAAATTGTTATAAGTCAATTTAGTGTCACTTCATATTTTTCCTTGGTCATACATGCCCCTTCTTTAGAGTCCCAGTGACCCCCTCCCACTGGGGCTGGTTATACCTGAAAAAATATGTCTCTTCCTCCTTTCTTGCCAAGATTTGAAGAAGATCAATACACCTCTGAAATAGTCCCTAAAGAAAACCACTACATCTCGTTTTACACTTAATTTGTGATCTTTAGGGGTGGAAAGGCAGATTTTCTTAACCTTTGAACAGAGCCAGACTAGCTATTTCTCCTTGTTTCAAGCCTTTATGCTAAGATAAGTTAATTGTCTCCTGGCTTCAGCTTTAAATTTAATGGATAGAAATACAAGTGGTATTGATCTTTTCTTCTAACTCTCAACAAGAAAGCAATTAGCTTCATTGCTAAAATGTTGATATATATTACTGTACATATTGTATAATTATGCTGCCAGACTCTTTTATATGATTTTAGTTCATATGAAAGTTGCAGGTCACACACTGTCTCTATTAATCTGAAGGAAGAAATCTTGAAAAATATCTGAGTAAATGCAATTAGATATTTTGCAGATGCAAACATTTGGCTAACGGGTCCCTCCTTATCCTGTGAATGGTGCTCTAGGTGACACAGAGGCCAGGGTCACACAAGATGAAGTGCTTTTTCCGCATCACTTTTGTCCCTAAGGATCCCGTGGACCTGCTGAGGAGAGATGCAGTAGCATTCGAGTACCTCTATGTTCAGGTGAATATTAGCAGATGCAGATAATACATACAATAAATTTTATGGTCAAAGCTTTTGAAGAATGACAGTATGCTGATATGAAGAACCCTCAGGAAAAAGATCCATTTCATGATAAGAAGAGTAACTCAACTGTTACCCCATCCTCTTCTTCTCTTCCTTTCCGACTCTTTCAGAGCTGTAATGATGTGGTATTGGAGAGATTTGGGTCAGAGCTGAAATACGACACAGCTCTTCATCTGGCTGCCCTGCAAATGTATATTCTAACCATCAATACCAAGCAGTCACAGAAAGTTTCCCTCAAGTATATTGAGTAAGTACATTAGAAATCACTTTGTGCCACATGGGCTGGAAGTATTTTGTTGTCTCTAATAACTTATTCAATTTGTAAAGGTTACTACTGACTCCATTTTGCTGTTATACAATAAAACAAGAATAATCTCAGAAGAAACATCCCAGCTGGTTATTTCATGATTCTGATTGTACCCTGTTACTTAATCAGTGTACCACCTGCTGGTGGAGTAAATTTATCACCGGTCAAGAGTGATGACTCGACTGTTTTTCACAGTGTTTGAGTGACCTTCTCTAATTTCTTATGAATTGTGCCTCTGCAGGAAGGAGTGGGGTCTGGCGTTGTTCCTGCCTCCTTCTGTGCTGTCTAGCATGAAAGAGAAGAACATCAAAAAAGCCCTCACTCACATACTCAAAACCAACCAGAACCTGGTGCCGCCTGGTAAAAAGGTAGAGTGGCTTCCTTTTTCTTTCTCCATCCATTTTTGCTCTGATATTACATGTAGGAGGACTCTTGACTACCACCTAGTGGCATGTTATGGTTAAAATAATGGTGCTCGGCAGTCACTTGCACCTTTTATAGAACTTAAAATAATCATTACATTCTGCTGTGATGAACTCATTTAAACTACTACTCATTTCAGCCTTTTTTTTCTCATGGTTTCTCTCCTTTCTAGCTGACCGCCTTGCAGGCAAAGGTCCATTATCTAAAGTATCTCAGTGACTTAAGGCTGTATGGAGGACGAGTGTTTAAGTCCACGCTTATTGTGAGTGAAAAAATTTTGCTATATTACATGATATGCAGCCACAGTATGACACAAAAATATGCCTGGTCACATGCTGCTCACTTGCATGCAGAAAGTGATACATTCACTGACTCTCTCTTCCCTTTTTACAGCAAGGCGAGAAGCACACAGAGGTGACGTTGTTGGTGGGGCCCAAATACGGCATCAGCCATGTGATCAACACCAAAACAAACCTGGTGGCACTTCTGGCTGATTTCAGTCACGTGAACCGCATTGAGATGTATACAGAAGATGAGAACAGGGTCAGAGTGGAACTGCATGTCCTGGACGTAAAGGTTAATACACCTGCTTTCCTCTAAAAATCATTCAAATGAGCATGACTGTTTTTTTTTTTATATTTTCTAGGCATTTTTACTCCGACAAGTCCAAGTCTGTGCAGCAGTCATTATAAACTCATTCTACAGCCCCACTCTCTCATTTATTTTTCACTCATTGTCTTCTGCTTATCTGCCTCTTTCACAGCCCATCACTCTCCTAATGGAGTCTGTTGATGCAATGAATCTGGCCTGTTTGACTGCTGGATACTACAGATTGCTGGTGGACTCTCGGCGTTCCATCTTTAACGTGGCCAAAAACACAGACAGTATGGAAACAAGTATGTCTAAACTTATCGCAGAATGACTCATCAGAAAGTGTTGTGTTCAAACAGACCTGTTTTCAATTTTGGTTCCCCTTTTTTTAGGCCATGCAGCGAGAGTAAAGCAGAACTACCAGGCCATTGAGTGTACATACAGCACACCCCATAAAGGTTGTGAAGACAGAAACAATCAGAGATGCAGCCAAGACTATTCTGACCAGGAGTGTGAATACCTCAACCACGGGAGATGTGAAGGTCAACCAGTCTACATAACTCAGATTCATCAGCCTCAGCATTCGATGCACATGGCAGAGAGAGTGGAGTGCTGCCGAATTCCCTGCTCCCAAACGTACCTCAACCTCCCAAGGCCCAAACCCCAAGACTCCTCCAGGAGTGCAAAGGTCTCCTTCATATTTGGAGATCCTCCCTTAGATAGTGTAAACCCCCAAAACCTGGGCTACCAGAGACTGATGGATGAAGGCCCAGAGATTCTAGACAATCACAGCCCCATGTATAGGCGTCTGGAGGACGACTATAAGATGATGGATGCCATAGAAGACGGGGACGGGTATCAGTACTCCACCAAAATCTTTGGCCCTACTGAGTGCATAGAGGAGCCACTTCTGCGTGACATCTGCTATGCAGAGACAACAGATGACGCAGAGGATGAGGATGACATCAGCTGTGAGGAGGACATGGTGATGAGTGACATTGACAAGCCTATGTTACTCTCACTCTCAGGATCCAGTGATGACATCATTGACTTGACCTCCCTCCCTCCCCCGCCAGAGGGTAATGACGAGGAGGACAATGACGTCCTGCTGCACTCTCTCAACCTGGCCATCGCTGCTCCTCCTCCCGGCTTCAGGGACAGTTCAGACGAGGAGGAGCAGCAGGGGGCAGGGACTCAGGCCCAGGGGGCCCGCAATGATATCCCAGTGTCTCTCATTGATTCAGTGCCCACTCACAGAGCAGAGGGCCACGGGGAGCCTCTAAACGATGCAGTGGTGTCTACCTTACAGGCACTCGAGGCCCTCGCTGCGTCCGAAGAGCAGAGTCCAGCACAGTCCGAGAGTAGCACAGGTTCTTCTTACACTATTGTAACATTCATCCATTAACACCGCACATGTTCCAACCATTCACTTATGATTTGTTGTTGTTGGTTTTTTTTTTGAATAAAGTCCATTTTGTTCTATGTTTCCATTTGTGTGAGTATTTCTTCATTCATTTGAGTATACAAACAGTTATGTTCATTACTGCATCATTCATTTTTTCTATGATTTGTTGTTTTATGGATCTTTTTTTGATGGTTTTCTCAATTGCACGCTGCACGATGACAGGTTTGTTGCTAATTTAGAAAAAATAGAGATGGATTTAGTCATCCAAAGCTTATCTATCAATAATTTATAGATATCATTATTTCAGCATCCATAACATCATTAGTGATTTATATTTATTATTGTCAGTTGTATGCCAAAGTAATCATTCACTCTTCCCCCCACATGCTAAATTACATTGTCATTACTCTGAAATATATTTCAATCACAAATAATATGTGACATTTTCATGTGCCTCAGATCAGAGTTGTTAATGTGATCTTTGTCTTTCTGTGGCACACAGGTGTAGAAATATCACGAGCGTTCAGTCCTGAGTCCTCAGATTCTGGTAACGAGACAAATTCCTCAGAGATGACAGAGAGCTCCGAGCTGGCCACTGCTCAGAGACACTCA
This sequence comes from Acanthurus leucopareius, assembly GCA_029814765.1. Taxonomy (NCBI): domain Eukaryota; kingdom Metazoa; phylum Chordata; class Actinopteri; order Acanthuriformes; family Acanthuridae; genus Acanthurus; species Acanthurus leucopareius. The sequence continues at coordinate 9,808,643 of JAQMCX010000011.1, read as the reverse complement.
GAAAACCACCTGAGGATGCATGTAGCCATGACAGGGGAGTACCACGCCGTGAATGAGGAAAAGGCAGAGGTCGCTGCATCTAGCGACTGTGGTGCGGCAGCTATGCAGTACAACCCCCAGGAGCATCAGGAGGAGGAGGCGAAATCATCTGCCGTCACCTCCTCCCAGATTTTTCACTCAGATGGTGGTGAGATGGAGCCAGAGACAATGGAAATAAAATCAGTCAGTGAATACTTCACTAAGATGCACATGGGCTCAGTAATGAGCAGGCAGAGAGGAAAGCAAAGAGAGGCAGAGTGCAGAAGCCAAGGAGATATCTGTGAATCCTCTGACAGATCTCACACAACGTCTCAAGACTCAGCTAAAGAGGAGCCCCCTCATCTTGTTGGAAAGTATAACGCCTTCACTGTGAGAGATTCTTACTACATGAATCAACTTGATCTGGGGCGGACTCACTTAAAAGACAGGCATCAAAAATGGCAGCAGAGAGTGCCTGGAAACAAAATGGCAGAAAATCTCTCTTCAGAATGTGTGAGTGACTCACAAGCTTCCCACGCAGACAGGTTGACAGGAAAGGGAGAGAAAAAGGACTCAGATGAAAGAAGACAACACTTAAATGCCCATCTCTGCTCTCCGTCCAAAGGGCCTGTCTCTGCAGAGGGAGATGTTGCCTCACAAGATAATGAGCAGCAGCAAATTAAGATTCCACAGTCTGAGCAAGAAGGCACACGGTTATACGAATACCACGTGAGCAAGCGCATGTCATCGATACAGAGTGAAGGCGTTCATTCTCTCCAAAGCTCACAATGTTCCTCTATAGACGCCGGTTGTAGCACAGGCAGCAGCAGCTGTGTCACTCCCATGGATTCTCCCCTTTGTGCCACAGACAATATGCATGTACTGTCAGAGTCCTCGCTCAAGGGGCTGAGTTATGTAACTGCTGAGGAGAAAGCTTTTGGGCCTACAGTTCAGGGGAAGATCGGCCATCCCATGGACCCGACCCTGCTGAGGAAGATCCATGCAGCTACCAGTGCTGAGCCTGGGCTGGGGATTACACGGGAGGGCAGTCACAGAATGCCCAAGATCAAAGAAACCACAGGTAAAACTAAACAGGAAGGTGCTCTCTCCTACTTATGTTTAAGTGCATTAAAGGAACAAATGAAGCATTTACATAAGACAGTCTTGCAGGCAAATATACATTTTAAATGGCCACTTGACACAAATGACAAAACTACACAAAAATGCAAACAGTTTGGTTGCATTTGTTTAAATTTTAAAATAGACGAAAGACTGTCATGTTCAATACTTTTAACTAAAATACAAGACTAAGAGTCTCATCATGCTTGCTGCTCCATGAGGTTTAGCTTGCTTAGGTCAAAGCACAGTAGTACTTTGACCTAAGAAAGCTAGCATACACACAGCAACAATGCTAACATGCTGATGTTGGCGTTTAACATCATAATTTAGCAAATTTGGATGCAGTCTTTTAATAATAAGAGCTAAACACAGTGCAACTGAGATTGATGAGAATGTTGGTTTTGCATGTATTTGATCATAAACCGCTAGGTTAAATAAAGTCATTAAGATTCATCCTCTGGGAACAATGAATGTCCATATCCAGTATTTGAGATATCTCAGCTTCGACCAAAGTGGTGGATCAAACAACAAACATAGGTTCATAGGTTCAGTGTGCAAAAATTGATTGTCATATCATATTATTATTATTATTATTATTATTATTATTATTATTATTACTATTATTATCTTTTAGCAAATGTGAGTAACTTGCTCAAAGTTTTACTTACCAAAAGTATAGTGTGACAAAGGAATTATCAGAGATGGAAAGCTCAAATCTTGAAAAACACCATGGTGAAAAAAATACCACTTATTTTTTAAGTGACTCTTTGAAGACAGATGAGACCCCTCTAATGGTTTGATTTTTGTGCGATTCTTTTATTTGGAAAAAATCTAAATACCTTTATCTCCTCAAACCTGTAAAAAACCCCTTAAAATTAAATAATCCTTTGCAAGTAGACATTGATAGACACTGATGTTGTAAGGTGTCAAAAGCAAAATTTTGAGAACAAATACTTCAGGGTATATTTCTGCCTTTAATTGCCTTCAGTGATGAGATTTTGTTCCATTCCTCCATTTTAACTTTTAGCATGAAAATATTTGAATATATTTCCAACAAATATGCAAATGTAGGAAATGGTGCGTATCAATTTCATTACAGATGAACATGTGCTGTAAGGAAGATGCTTAACAGTTCTCTTTGTTTTCCTACTACCCCTAGTGTAGCTTGCACACAGCTGAAGAAGGCTGGGGAAGAGTCATCTTTAGCTCTTTGTAATGAGACCAGTACCACCACCACCACAGCCATGTCACCATCTTCATTAAGAAGTAGCACAGAGCCCGGCAGGCTAACACAGGCCAGCTCCAAGCCCGAGCCACATGCCCTGACTTTCCCCTCAAGCAGATCTTCATGTGACCCGACATCAGGCAGCCTCAGGAAGCCTCGCAGGGTCCGGATTCTCAGGAGGAGCTGGAGCACCATAATGACAGGTTCCAGAAGCTTAGAAGCACTGTTAGATAAGACCAAAGCCACACTTACAGGGAAGAGTCGTGGTCCGAATTTTCAGTCCCAAGATCCCCAAAAGGTACAGAGGATGTTCTCTTCCAATACTTTGCCCAAGAGCTTGTCCCAGGGCTCAGTCGCATCTAATTCAGCTGGTAGAAGGCTGCTAAGAGGAGCCTCCCTCTTGCTGCCAGAGTCAACAGCACCGAGGTTAGATTCTAGTACGTGGAGGTGCCGTGGGCCGTTCAGTCACTGCTTCATGCAGAGGAAGACCAGCACTGATGAAGACAGAGAGATGCCCACACATACTCTGTTCTCTGCCAACTCTGTTTCTTTAAGTCACAAGAAAAACAAAGTCTTGAAAGCTGAGCAGAGTAACACGGCTGCAGCTATGAATGACTTGAGCCTCAAAGCAAGACTAGCTCATGTAAATTCCATGAAGGGAAAAACCTACAGTCTTCACACAGGGTTTGCACTTGCACGTAAGGATGCCTTAGAGATGGTCAGCGTGTTGCGTTTCAGCGTCGGACGCTCGTGCAGAGGTGACAAGCAGGAGGTTGACGAGGCCGACACGGATACGTTCTCCCAGCTGCTCCTCATGCAGGCCAAGGTGCTGAGCAAAGCCTGCAGTCAGATGGCTGTGGAGTATGGCAGCCCAGAGGAGTTACTGCTCACTCTGACGCACAGCTTCCACACCCTCTGCTGCCTAACACAAGCCTGCATGTCACTTGTGGAAGGCCTGAGCACCGAGAGCGAGCGGCGCGATGTGGTAGCCAAGGTTGATGAGGTCGTCATGAACTATGTGTGTCTGCTAAAAGCTGCCGAGGCAGCTTCGGGGAGTGCCCCTAGTGACCAAAGTGTGAATGCATTGACACATCACTCTGCCACCATGTCTGTTATTATAAACACACTTACTCACTCACTTAAAACACTGCTCAACAAATAAACTGTTGTTGTTTTGTCCTGATTATTGATTTTAAAGCCATACATAAGAGACATGGTTTTAACAACCAATGTGAACTGCTGTGAAAGAAAAAAATATTTGCCTTGTGTATACAATATTTTATTATGTAAAGTAAAAATAAATTATATGAATCATTAAAGTTTTAAATAGATTATATTAAGGCCACTATGAAGAAGCATATGACCCGCCTCTTAAGTATATTATATAATATTACACAATAGGGATTATTTTAATGATTTATTGGTTATATTAGGGGCACAACATGTAGATTATTAAAACCTTAATAGTACCTTGTTTTTAAATTGTAAAAGTTTATATTATGTTAAAAAAATTCATAAAAAATATACAGCTCTAGACAAATCATTGCACAAGACAAGACATGATCAAATAAAAGAAATGCATATGTCTTTTTCATTTCACTTGATTCACCTTAATTTAATGAATACTTTACACATTAACACTGAGAACTTTCCTGTTACTTTTTGTCAATATCATTAAAAAGATTAAAACTTTTAAGAAGTACTATCTCAAATATTTTTGTCTGTTTGTGTTGTAATAAACATAAGTTTGGTTCTGTTTATTACCAACGTCTCACGCAATGCTGCAATGTTTCTTCTTTTATAAAATTTTTGAGGGGTTCACACATGGAAAATTCATCATAATTAATTCTCTCTTCAGCTGATCTCTGAAGAATTAAAAACAGAATAACAAACTGACGGAATGACTTTTCTTGCTTGTACAAGTTTTCTTCTAAAAGTTACATTATTCATGCAGAAAAGTTGCTTGACCTTTGTTGAGTTTTATAACTGTATTCAATAATTCATGATTTTAATATTTACTCAAGCCTGAATGGTGGTAATGCTTTTTACATTAATGATGATGATGGACAATTTCACTTTCAGGCTGGAAAAGAGTGTTTGCACAGTTTTATGTGTAAGAGTAGTCAAGCACATGCTGCATGAATACATCTGAGAGGCTACAGCCATGCTAGCTGCTCTGAGGCAAGGCTTTGAGCCAAACAATAACATCAGCATGCTAACGTTTGCCATGTTTATCATCTTAGCTTAGCTTGCTGGTACTCTAAGCTTTGCTAATTAGCACAAAAGACAAATTGGAGCTCAGGCAAATGGGAATGCCATTAGTTTTCCAGGGTTTTTGACCTGAAAGTGATCCTTGATGAAAAGTTACACAGTTATCAAGGCTATTACGGTTCATCCCAAGGCCAACATGAATGTTTATAACAGCAACCATCAAATGAATCATGAATGACTGTACAAAATTGTGCCAATCTGGAAAATGTTGAGATATTTCTAAATGCTTCAGGTAAATTCAAGGGATCACCAGTGTTAGCAGAATGGGGACAATAAAATATCTGTAGAAATTAAGTTATTTTTTAAATCTTGACCAAAGTGGTCGACAGACAAACAGGCCGACACTACCAAAACATCAGGCTAATGTATCTTAAAACCCAATCTGGTATTGTGTTTTTTTACTGTAAAAGATCAAGTAGATACTTTTTCTAAAACCGCAGTATCTATTCCTTCTTCCTGTCTCTTAATGGAAGAGCCAAATAAACATAGTATCTGGGCAGATCACAAGTGATAGTGAGTGTTAATCAGCCACAGAGCCACAAAGAGGCAGACTATGGAAGAAGATTCTGTTCTCAGGTGCCAGAATAGCATGTTTACCATGTAAACTAGTGAACCTAAAACCAAGCTTAAGTTTCACTTTTCTCTTCAGGCTATCCAGAAATGCAATAGCTCTTTAAAAAAAGGAAGTGATACTAGCTAATTTCATACACAAAATAACCTATCCAGCTGTTACTTTCATCACCCAGCATCAGTTTTAGATGCCGCGTTACAATGTGCTTTCAGCACTCAACTTGACAACAGGACTCATAGCAGGACTTTTTGTCATCTCATGTGAATAATGTCAACCCACCTGGTGAGTATCACCTTCGTCCATATACTGATTATTGTATCTGTGTAGGTTAGCTTTGAACAAAAGGGCTTTGAATCAAATAGAGAGGAGGAATATTAAACACTAGCTTGTGCCAAGTCTCGGTTTTGTCATTATGAAGTAGCATATCCTGTAAATACCTCGCTCAAAACGTTAGTTGTAGCATGTGATTCTTCCTGTGCTCTGAATTATGGGTTTTCTTAGAAATGTAACTGTATTATTAGCTTTCCACTCGATGCACATTTCTCAGTGAACTCCCCTGTGTTTTTGTACAGATGTTTGTGGCACTGCTTGGCCTGTGGTGCTGTCTCTCCATACCGACAGCTAGCATTTCTTACCCCAAAACTCTGCCATGTAATGTGAGTGAGGCCAATAACGGGAGTGTGGTGACAGTGGACTGCACTGAGAGAAGCCTCAAAGATATCCCTCCAGGCATCCCCAGAGACACCACCAATCTGACGCTCACTATCAACCATATTCCTACATTAAACTCCACCTCCTTCCGAGGCCTAGAGAACCTGACTGAGATTGACATGAGGTGCAACTGTGTGCCAATCAGAATTGGTCCAAAGGACCGCATGTGCATGAAGAGTGTGACGATAGAGGAAAATACCTTTACCAGCCTGAAGAATCTGCGATCACTGTATCTAGACGGCAATCAGCTCAACAGTATACCTAAAGGCCTGCCTTCAAGTCTAATCCTGCTGAGTCTGGAAGTGAATCACATTTATAGTATTTCTAAAGCGAATCTCTCTGAGATCAGAACTGTTGAAATACTTTACCTGAGCCAAAACTGCTATTATCGTAACCCTTGTAATAACTCTTACGCTATAGAAGAAGGTGCATTTTTGCAGCTCAACAATTTAACATTGTTATGTCTCAAGTCAAATAACTTGTCCTTTATTCCACACCAACTACCCACAAGTCTAAAAGAGTTGTATCTCTACAATAATAACATTGAGAAAGTCACTGATGAGGATTTCAAAAACCTAACAAATCTCGAGATTCTGGACATTAGTGGAAACTGTCCTCGATGTTACAATGCTCCTTTCCCATGCAGTCCATGCCCAAACAATTCACCACTTAATGTCAGCAAAGCAGCTTTTAAAATGTTGACAAAACTTAAGACGCTCCGCATGCACAGTAACTCTTTGACGCATGTACAGTCAGAATGGTTTACCAGCACAAAGGAGCTCAGAGAGCTTGACCTCTCATCAAACTTTTTAGCAAGAGACATAGGAGTCACCGATTTCCCACTTTTCCTGGGCAAGCTGGAAGAACTGGACCTTTCATTTAACTATGAACTGCAAAGGTACCCACAAACACTGAGACTGAGCAGAAATTTCTCCTCCCTCAAATCCCTTAAAATTCTCAGACTAAAGGGTTATGTGTTTCAGCAGCTAAGACCAGAGAGCATTAATCCTTTACAGAATCTCAGAGAATTGGAGGTCATAGATCTGGGTACCAACTTCATTAAAATGGCTAACCTTAGTCTTCTGATGGAATTAAAAAGCTTTAAAATCATTAGTCTGTCTGACAACAGGATATCTTCCCCCTCTGATGGCCTAGAGGCTGTTGGTTTCTCAGGGGGAGAGCCTTTGCACGTGTCTCCTATGTCTGCTGCTGCTTATTACCAAAATGAGGAAGTGCGAGAAATTCATTATTTCAGGTATGATGAATATGCACGCAGCTGCAAATACAAAGATAAAGAACTGGGAGTTATTTCATCCTTCGTCAAAAGTGAATGCAGCCAGTTTGGCAAAACCCTGGATGTGAGCAGAAACAACATATTCTTCCTGCATTCAAGCTTTTTAAATCTCAGAGAGCTAAGATGCCTTAACCTTTCAGGGAATGCAATGAGCCAGAGTCTGAATGGCTCCGAATTCACTCATCTGACTAATTTACAATATCTGGACTTCTCCTCAAATCGTCTGGATCTGCTCTACTCCACTGCATTTCAAGAGCTGAAAAATCTGGTCATTTTAGATATTAGTAATAACAACCATTATTTTGAGTCAGAGGGTTTGACTCACATGCTTAATTTCACTAAGAATTTGAAAAAACTCAAGGTATTGATGATGAACCACAACAAGATCTCTACTTCCACTAACACAGAGCTGGAGAGTGACTCTCTAGAAAGGTTGGAGTTCATAGACAACCGATTGGATTTGTTGTGGAGAGATGGGGACAACAGATTTGTCAACTATTTCAAGAAATTACTCAAGCTGACTGTTCTCGACATCTCTGAAAACAACCTCAATTCCATTAGACAGGAAGTGTTTAACGGCATGCCGGACAAACTGACTGAGCTCTACATCAGAAACAACAGACTAAATTTTATTTACTGGGGCGGCTTACAACTTTTAGAATCTTTACAAGTCTTAGATCTCAGTGAGAATAGATTAACTACTGTTCCTACCATGCTTTCAAATTGTACTAAATCTCTCAAGAAGCTCATTTTATGTAAGAATTATATCCTACAACTCAAGCCGGATTTCCTCAAGGATGCCTACAGCTTAAAATATCTGGATCTTAGCTCTAATCAAATACAGAAAATTGAGAAATCTAGCTTTCCTGATGATGTTGTTGATCAGATGGAAATGCTGCTTTTGCATGATAACAGTTTCCTATGCAGCTGCAATGCCTCTTGGTTTGTCACATGGCTAAACAAGACCACAGTGACCATCCCCAAACTGGCCACAGATGTCACCTGTGCTTCTCCACAGGCACAAAAAGGTCATCCTGTTATCTCAGTGGATCTGATGGCCTGCCAGTACAGCTACCTGTCAATCGTTCTCTATATGCTACTGACATCCATAATCATCAGCTTCCTCACCGTGTCCATCTCCAGCCATCTCTTCCTGTGGGACGTCTGGTACATCTACCACTTCTGTAGGGCTAAGCTCAAAGGCTACAACCGCCTGTACTCCCTCAGCTCTGTTTACGATGCCTTTGTGATATATGACAAGGAGGATCCTGCTGTGACAGAGTGGGTCATGAAGGAAATGTGCGTTCACCTGGAGGACCGCGGAGACCGCCGCCTCACGCTGTGTCTGGAGGAACGGGACTGGATCCCCGGATGCCCTCTGATCGACAACCTCTCCCAGAGCATCCACAAGAGCAAGAGGACCGTGTTCATTCTCACCAGCAAATACATTAAAAGTGGCAACTTCAAAACAGCTTTCTACATGGCACATCAAAGGCTGATGGATGAAAAAGATGACGTCATCGTACTGATCTTTTTGGAGAAAGTACCTTGCAATTCAAAGTACCTGAGATTAAGAAAGAGACTGTATAAGAAGTCTGTGCTGGAGTGGCCGACCAACCCTCATGCCCAGCCTTACTTCTGGTTCAGCCTGAAAAGCGTATTAGCAACAGAAAGCCACAAACAATACAACAATCTATTTAAAGAGACTCTGTAAATAGAAAAATATGCAATTTTGCATGGTTCCTTTTTAAATATTGAATGGCTTCGATTCCTACTTTTGTATATGAATTGCAATGTGTTGGCATTTAGTTGCAAGACAAAGAAAATCCTACTGTGTGCTTATACGAAATACTCTGCTTCTTCTTACTCTGACAGTTAACTAGCACTATGCAATCTTAACAGAGAATTTATATTTTCATGTATATCCAAGATAGCAATGGCACAGCCAACCTATCATGTAAAAAGGGAAATGAAATAGATGTACTTCTTCATTTTGCATGTCACTTCTGTCCGGGAGCCTATCTTGTTGTGGGAACTGGTCAGTACATTGCTGCTAAGATTAACTCTATTAACGAGGGCTTCTGTTTTTTATCGGTCTTGTAATTTAAGATAAAGAACACAGAGTTTGAATAGGAATTTTTTGACTTGTGTTTATTTTATAACACAGAGGATAGTCCTTTATTTTTTGACAAAAAGTTCATTTTGAAGTGACAGAAGGTCACTTTTTTAAAGGCTATCATTCAAGGATCATACAGAGTCAAGACAAAACTTTCGCAATGGTGAGTTTTGTTATGTATTGATTATTTCTATGTACTTTTTTTAAAGGACGTGCTCTACATATAGCAGAGAATAGATCTGTGTAGTCAAATAAACTCATTAGATGAGTGGATTTACTGGTAACCTGCATTTGCATTTTAATGGGATGTTTCTGTAATATAATCTTTAATGGTTTTATTCCTCTGTGATTTCTTGCTAAGAAATTTACTCAAAAATACTTGAAGCAACTGTGTAAATTTATTTTACTCCTTAATCCACGATTTGTATGTCATACAGGAAATACAGTGCATTAAAATTTACTCACAACTTTGTGAAAAAAAAATGGTGTCATGTAATCTTTATTCTGGTGGTATCACTGTTTATTTTTGGAGTAACAATTTAAACCACTTACCACACACCGGTCTGCTGGTGTCCTGGTGATAACAAAGCCAAACATCTTTTAAAACCACAGAACTTCAGTTTAGATTCTGATTTTTAAAAGTTACAGCGTGTCATGCTTACATTTTGGGAAGTAATATATTCATTTTTGTAATAAGACACTTAAAATATCATACAGATCATACAGTTTCAATGGAAAGCAGAGGAGCCGACAAGATAACTAGATAAATATAAAGCTGTGTCTGATTATTGGATAAAACACAGCCCACTTGTGGGGAAATTAGATTTAAACACAACTCTCAGTAGTTTTTATAGATGAAATAAATTACTTAAAAATGAAAAAGTTAAGTCAATGGCACTATAATGCACCGTTATTAGGTGCAGCAGTCTCAGAGGTTTTGCTGCTCCAGCCTCAGTTGGTCTGGTAAGATTAGTGGCTCATAGTCGATAATGTTAAACGTTAGCACAGTTTAGATAACTTTTTCTGTGTTTCTGACATCAGTGAGTCCCTGGTGTTTTGGCTTTTCTCTACTTGTGCTACTTTTGCAGAGTAGTATGTAGTACATCTCATTATCTCACAGTCACAGCAGGTTGAGCAACAGTTGCAGAGTCTTGCTGTAAAGGGTTAACAAAAGTCATGGTCTTAAAATACTAAAAGCAGTTACTCCACTTGGGTGATATTTAATTTACAGACTACTGCCACCTGCTGGACACTGTTGGTACCTGTTTGAAAAGCCATTTAAGTATCCTCTTAAGTTTGTCTTTAAATAATAGTCAGCTGCCTATATATGTGAGATCATGACAATAGATTCTGCTTGCTGCAATCAGTCTGTGCTATTTAGACTGTAAGTTTTAAATATATCTGTTCAGTTTGTTTTTGTTAGTCAGACTGCTGAAGGCTCATATTAGCTTCATATTAATTTTGGATTAAATTTTGTTGTCGATCCAACCAAAGAAGTGCACTAGGATTTTAAGATTTCTCACATCTTTCAATAGAATTTCTGTAAAAATTAAGGTATGTAAGTTTGGTTTAAAACATACTTGAAAAAAACTGAAAAAACTGACTAATTTTATTGTTTATCTACAGACCATGACATGTTGGATGCCCTTGCTTCTGTTCTCTCTGTGTTGCCATTATGAGATCCAGCCTGCTGCATGTAAACCTAAGTGGATGTTGCCGCAATTCCCTTGTGATGTCACATCCCACAATGAATCTAAGGTCAAGTTTTACTGTAGGGGGCGCCATCTGCACCAAGTACCAGACGGGATAACTAGTAATGCAACTGATCTCGACCTATCAGAAAACTATATTAGGAATCTTTCAGCCAATTCGTTTCCTAAGTTGCCAAATCTGACTCGACTCAATCTCTGCTGGGCAAACAAGAACAAAGAGCTGTTCATTGCTCCTGATGCTTTCAAAAATCTGACAAAACTGCAGGAACTGAGACTGGCAGGCAATCGGCTTAACAGAATTCCCAGCCATCTCCCTTCCAGTGTGGAAACCCTTGACTTGCACACTAACAGAATCATGTTGCTGGATAGCAAGAATTTTTCTGGCATACGGAATGTGACAAATTTATTTTTACAAAAAAACTGCTACTTCTGGAACCCTTGTGGAAAATCTATCAAGATTATGAATGATAGTTTTACAACTGTGACGAAACTGCAAATTCTGGATTTGTCCTTTAACAACTTAACTCATGTTCCCCAAGGATTACCCCCATCATTACACCATTTAAATCTGAGCACTAACAAAATACAGCACATATATGAAGATAATTTTCGCGGTTTACAAAATTTAAAAACGCTAAAAATAGAGGGAAACTGTCCAAGGTGTCAAAATGCTCCATATCCTTGTGTTCCTTGCCCAAACGTTTCCCTTGGCATCCATCCTAAAGCATTTTATGATTTGACACAACTTGAGTTTCTAAACCTGGGAGGAAACTCACTGAACAATCTGAATCCCTCCTGGTTTGAGAGGCTGAGCAAGCTCAAACACCTGTTCTTGGCATTTAACTTCTTGATGAAACCAATTACTGAGGATGCAAAGTTTCTAAGATACCTTCCCAAGCTAGAAATAATTGATATCTCGTTCAATTTTGCTCTCAAAGAGTACCCAGTGACAGTAAATCTTTCAAGTGAGTTTTCAAATCTGGTTTCACTCAAAACTTTGCATTTGGAGGGTTTGGTCTTCCAGAATATTGGATCAGACACACTCAAACCTCTGTACAAGCTCAAAAATCTGTCCGCGCTGAACTTAGGGACTAACTTCATTATTTACTCCGAACCCTCCGTATTCAAACACTTATCCCACCTGAAAATGATATACCTTGCAGAAAACAGGCTGTATCCCATTCCAGTGGAAAATCCTCCTCATTCAAATGGGGGAAACAGTCTGAGGTCAGAGCTTTCTATTCCGCCGCTCATGAGCTCCCATCCAAAAGATTACGACTACGAGCTATCACATGGCCTCATCAAGGAAGAGTGCTTCAACTCTGGACGAGTGCTAATCCTCAACTCAAATAATCTGTTCTTCATTTCTTCAAGGCAGTTTGATAGCTATGGAAATATTTCATGTCTCAACCTCTCAGGAAATGGATTTTCAGCAGCACTTCAGGGAAAAGAGTTCACAAGTCTGACTAATCTGACATACCTGGACCTGTCATTCAATAAGATTGATCTGGCCTATGATGGCGCCTTTGAAGAACTAAAAAAACTACAAGTGTTGGATCTCAGTCACAATTCTCATTACTTCAAAGCATATGGAGTAACACATAATTTAAACTTTACCAAAAATCTGCCTGTCCTGAGAGTGCTGAATATGAGCTATAATTCCATTTCCACATTAACAACAAAGCAGATGTTCAGCAAATCACTAACGGAGCTTCAGTTTACGAATAATGATCTTGGGACTCTTTGGAAAGAGAGGGATGGCTCATATGCTATGCTATTCACTAATCTTACTAATTTGACCATTTTAGATATATCCTACAACAACATTGCAAAGATTCCAGACAATGTTTATGAATTTTTGCCACGCAACCTCACCAAACTGTACTTAAACCACAACTTACTCACCAATTTCATGTGGGACAGTCTGAAGTTTTTCCATCAACTACAACTTTTAGACCTGAGCACCAATTCTTTAACCAACGTGACGTGGATAAACCCAAACTTCACCAAAACTCTGACTTTCCTCGACCTGAGTCATAATCACATCATCCATTTGGACAATGGATTTGTAAAGGGGTCAAAAGGCCTCAACACACTCAGCCTCAGCCACAATAAACTGACCACCATCAATCAATCCACCTTCCAACCGAGACCTGAGAATCATATTAAGACTTTATTCTTGCAGGGTAACCCATTCCAGTGCACCTGTGATTCATTAGATTTGATCCTGTGGATTGAAAACAGTGATATAAAGATCCCGAGACTGACCACTGAGGTTAAATGTGACACACCAGCAGACCGCAAGGGTAAAATTCTGATCAAATTTGATATCAACCAGTGTGTAAACAACAGTCAGGCGTTCTTGATCTACATTGTCACATCTTCCTTCATTATTGTGTTTATGGTTGTGGCAACAGTTGCTCACTTATTTTACTGGGATGCATCTTACGTCCTACACTATGTGAAAGCTAAGCTGAAGGGGTACAGCTCCTTGAGTTCACCGGACAGTGTTTATGATGTCTTTGTGACTTATGACACCAGGGATTCACAGGTCTCTGAGTGGGTGATGGGGAATCTGCGGGTGAAACTAGAAGAGGAAGGAGAGAAGCATCTTCCTCTCTGTTTGGAGGAGAGAGACTGGCCCCCCGGAGTCCCATTGTTGGATAACCTCACTCAGAGCATCCGGTACAGTCGTAAGACCCTGTTTGTTTTAACAGAGGACTACGTTAAGACTGGGGTTTTTAAGCTCGCCATGTATCTGGCTCACCAAAGACTGCTGGATGAAAATGCGGATGTGATCGTGCTGCTGATGCTGGAGCCCGTGCTGCAGCACTCTCACTTTCTGCGCCTGAGGAGGAGGCTGTGTGGGAAAAGTGTGGTGGAGTGGCCGAGAACAGCGGCTGCAGAGCCCTGGTTCTGGCAAAACCTGAGAAATGTTGTCAGAGTAGACAATCAGGTGATGTACAACAAGAGTTATTCAAGGTACTTCACCAGCAGGTGAGCCAGTGATCAGGATAAAGGCAAACTGTCCAGGAATTATTCACAACAATGACTGGAGCTTTGTTTTGATATAAGAAAATGTTTACAAGTTATATCACTTTTCCTGCCGTTTAAAAGAACTTAAGTTAGCTGACGCAGTTAAGATGATGCTGATTGTTACTTGTGTGCAAATATTATACTGTATGAATACATCCATTCATTCAATGTATGTGCCATTTTGTACATGTTTATGTCAGTCTGCTTTCAGATCTCCATCTAGACCTAAAAACCTTAAAAAAAAATGTCTTTGAGGTCACAAGTTCAACCAACAAAATAGCAATTTATTGTAAAAACAAAATGCATTGTCTTCTTCTTCATGAAGTGATTATGGCTAGTTTGTTTGATTTGTTTGGTTTGTTATTACAGAATCATAATATAGGATTAAAAGAACAACTTGTACCTTAACGTGTTTGTTTGGTGTATACTCGTACTTCAGGTCCCCCACTACACTTGTTAATGGGTTTCCTTATTGCATTACTTCCTGGTTATTACTTTGTTTGTCCACAAGATGTCGTCATTGATACATTTGAGATAGGGTTAGGGTGCAAGTTATACTTTTGCCAGATAACTCCTTGTCTTAATTATAAACCGCTTTGTAGCTTGAATTTTGATCATGAATTTTGTGGTATGAGTCAACAGCATGAACCGCTACAAAGACGCCATCTGTAAAGACGAAAAAAAAATACAAAAAATAAACCCTACTTATCTGATGCAGGTGATCGCAGCTGACTAATCGCAGTCACTTTTCCTCAAGTACATGCACAGTATTGAGTAAATGTAAAAAATATGGTCGAATTATATCCAGCGTTTGACTCTTGTCACTCATAATGCATAAACATTTATTTGTACAAAAGCAGGCTTCAGAGTCTGTGGGCGTGGCGGCGCAGGATTATTTGCATACTGCACAGTATTTATTGTGTGATTGACGCCGGAGTCAGCACTGTGCCCCTGCTCCAACAAGACGTGCACCCATTCGCTTCTCTGACCAAAAACCCCGGTGAGTGTGATTTTATGTTTATTTGACCAGGTGCTGATTAATTTCAAGCCTGCACTTATTTCAGTGAGTGATTTAAGTGGCAGATTTTTGAGTTAATGTCGTCTTTACTCATCGTCTCACAATATTCTGCCTCAACATCAAACGGTGTCAGCTGCGCAGAATGCGTTCAAAGTCACACCGGAAAAGTCAATGAGAAAATTGCAGATTTGTCATTTTAAAACAAAAACGTGGTCTCTAGTGACAAAAGGGCAACATAAAATTGTTTCTTTTTACTTTTGTCTGCGGAAGTTTACATTGCATGATGTGTCACTTGGATAATTTATTTGGTTCAACGCGCTAAACCTCACATGAAGCCTACGCATACTGTTTTTATTTATTTTTGAAAGTCAGATTTATTGTTCAGATGGAGGTCCGTCACGGTTTAAGGCAGCTTGCTTCTCCAGACTTGTTTAAAAGGGCGGTGGTTCCTCACACACACACACTCACACACACCTCACTGTCTGACACAAAGCGGCTCCCAAGTCAGGCGCTCATAAAACAGCGGCACGCACGGCACCTTTTCTATAAATCCACCGGTCTTTTTTTATTTTTAATTTTTTTTTTAAACCTTTTAATTATGATTTCTTATATGAAACGGTTCATGCACGTTGTTCTTCTAGCCCCGTAAATCCTGACCTGGTTTAATTAGCCATTTACATGTCCAGGTGTGGTCTGATTTTAAACTCTTCGTTTTTTGTCTTAAGGACCCTTTGCAGACATGTCTGACAAACCTGACGTCGGAGAAGTCACAACCTTTGACAAGACCAAACTAAAGAAGACTGATACGCAGGAGAAAAACACACTGCCAACCAAAGAGAGTACGTTCTGTACCTAATGGCCTCAACCCATAACGTTTCTTTGCTGTGCTTCACAACCTTTGGAACTAATGATGCAAACTTTCTTCCTCCTTCTCTTGCAGCCATCGAACAGGAGAAGAGCGCATAATGCAGTGTGGCGCTCCAATGCAAAGTGCATTCCGCAAGCCTTGCCTTTTTTGTCAACTCTTTACAACATGTATTTCAAGTTGAAATACCTACTAATTGGCAAAACGATGGCTTCGCAACTCTAAACCTCTGTTGCCTCTGTACAGTAAGGAAGTGTGGCTTGACGTCAGCATGGGTCCCTGGTCATTGGATGCTGTGGCGCTGAAGAACAAGCATGTCCTGGAACAACTGGGGGACCTACACTTCATGATTAACAGCCCTATTCTGGCCACTTGTGAATGCTAACTAAGCAATTTTTTTTGTAAGAAAACAATTCTGGAATGCACAAGCTTGTTAATTATGCAAAATAAACAATATAAATTGATTTTAATGTGTCATTGCTTTCTTTCTATATTTTTTTTTTTTTTTAAATGGGTAATTCTCTTCTGTTCCTGCTCTACCTAGTTGGGCTAGAGCTTGTTTGAGTGACAAATTTGACCATTAATGTTGCTTTTAGTCTCAAGCAGCTTTGCTAGCATGTTATACTTTGAAGGCAATCAGTTTCTGGTGTCAGCATAGCAAAGTTACTAGCTTACCTAGCAAGTGATGATGATCTTTACTGCTAAAGCCTGAACAGGTCTACTTTAGCAAAATCTGCTCAAGTTTTGGATTTTTAAGTTCCAATTTTCTTCCTAAATGTCATTTGGATTTAACTGATGTGCACTTCAGAGTAAAAATGTCAATCCCTGGTTTTCCTTTGTAAAATGTGAAGGACAACATAAACCCCCAACAGATCAGGGAGCTGTTCAGCATTTCATTCTCATTAAGTAATGTACTTGCAATGATGGAAGCTTGCATCTTTTTAGCAGCTGTCTCAAACTGTACAGGGTTGACTTAAACCTACCAAAGTACTTTCTCACATCCTGGAAAGACTATAGCTGAGCAAAACTCAAGCTGTCTGTAACACACAGCTGTATAAATCTCTTTAAGGCTGGAGAAAAGGCCTGTCTTCTGCATCACGCAGAGGAATAAAATACTTTTAAATTGGACCAGCATTGTAGTCCAGTCAGATCCCCTACAGTGCACTCATGTTCATTCCTTACACCCAAAGGAGACCCATGCTCAGCCTAACCGGAACAGGAGCCACTCTCCACTCTGCCTCCAGCTGTATCCTCAGCAGCTTCCCACTGTGAATCTGCAAAGAGGAAATATTTGAATCTCTCCTTCGTGCTAGGACCAATCATGTCAAATCAAATAGACCCCTGCTGCTTGAGGGATTCAATGGCGAGTGTCTTAGTTTCAGTTTCACTGCACTGCAGAAATGGAACAATTTATTGATTTTTTCCCCTGATGTACAGTAAAATAAACAGACGTATCCAGAATGTGTTTTAAAATGGATGATGTGGTGTAACAGCACAAACATAATAGTGAGTTTTGTAAGAAAGAACGATGTGTGAAGGGTGTCATAGGCCCACACACTGAGCAGCCTGCACCTTAACAGGTTAAGCACAGGTTACATAGTCATTCACATTAAAGACAGGAGCATTGTAGCTTTAGCTGCTGGGTGACACTGACACACTGATTGAGCAAACAAGTTCAGCCTCTGTTTTCTCAAGAGATTTCCCGCTGTGACGCTTTTGAAAAATAAAGTTTGCTAAATCTAAAAGGGTTACAATTTGATAAGAGACAACAACATCATAATTCCAGGTCTGTAATCATTACGTACTGGATTAAAGTTAGTAAAATGTGAGTACTTTGAGTTGAAGAAAGCCTTGGTCTCTGTGGTTGTTAAAGTAAAAAAAAAAAAACAAAAAACCCAGCTTTGACAGAGCTGTACTATTTAAAGACTGTAAACAAGAAAAAAAGGTATTTAAAGAAGAAGAAAAGAACCTGTTCGACCTCATTCAGCTGCACAGGGACAACAGCTGTATCTCATTTGGGGAGAGAGAGAGAGACAGAGAGAGAGCAAGAGAGAGACAGAGAGAGAGTGAGAGAGAGAGAGAGCCAGAGAAAGAAAGACAGAGATTACGTAACTGCAGTGGGTCTATAGACCATAACAGCTGTGCTGTAGCAACAACAATAGGCTCCGCTGAGGGACTGGCACAGGTTCACATTCATCGTTTTTCCCACGAGGCTACATTTAATCTAAAGTCATTTTTAGCATGAGAAACTAGGGACGTTTATTTATAATTTGCCTTCTTAAGAAGCATCGAAAGGCCTCGGCATCCTTACGCTTACACACATCTGTGATGTCAGCTCTGCCCCCAAGCCCTCTATCATCCGTATGTGCAGTCTGGTCACACAACAGCTCCTCAGTGTCCTAAAACAATGTGTGCTTTGGAGAAAACAGTAGCCAATACTACACATTACAAGACACTGCTAGCTCCTGTTACACTCCCTCAATACTTTGTTATACTCATAAATGGTGTATTGGGCCTCTGACAGATTTATTATGATAACCTTACGATGTGAATGCAGCTTGAAGGCTCAGCATTCCACTCAAGGATACATTGAGAGAAGACATGTTCAGACCTGATCTGTTGCTATGTTGGGGGAGGCAGAACATTCATATAGATGTTGTGGTGGACATTTTGTCTTCTTCATGCTTATGCTTAGATTGTTTCATTCTTCCTATGTGTTTGTAAGTGTGTGACCTTTGTATTCCCCTTTTGTAAACACTCGACATCAGCAATAGATTTACATTCACTATAATCTTGCCTCCAAAAACAGTTCATTGACTGTCTAACGGATGTAGCCGATTACCTAACATGTTACATACTGGATTGCAACAGGTATGTTCCAATGTTATCAAGGGAACAGAAAAGCTCAAGAATGCTACAATTGATTTCTCATCATCTCATCATCTGAGTGTAGGTATAAAGATGTGCTGTATTCACTGTTATGGGCACAAACTCTTAGCCTGAGGTTGCGTTTTCTCTATAAAGAATAAACTCTCGTACACAAAGCTATTCAGTCTTGTTTGCTGACTCCCAAGTAGATCGGCTAAGATTGTCACAACAGTATTTACTCTGCTTTTTACTTTTGTATCTTGTATGAGATCTTTCAAGTCAAGACCTGATAACTGTTCATGAAAATAGAAGCAAATGATGCTCAGGTCTGATTGTGATTAACTTGGCTTCAGGTATCAAACAGGCCATCTGGTGGTGTCGTGACGGCATGGAATGTGCTCTGAGAATTAAACCACAGGTTGCTGCTCCCTAAACAGAGCTCACAATAATGACACAAAGAACCCTGCTGTTCTGCCTCAGAGATAACTAAAGGATTTATCTATGACATGACACATAGGATGGTTCAGTATAAACAAAAGTGATACTGGTTTTAATTTGCTGATGCAAGTAAACTGACAACCAATCAGTATCTAATTTTTTTAAAAGCAGTGCAAAGCAAAAAATAAAACAGAACTTTTCCCTTAAGTATAGCAGCAAATTCATGTAACATTATGTTCTAAAATTGTGCTTCTTTTTTTAAAAAATAAGGAAATGCCGCAGGGTTAAAAAGAGGGCTTGTTCTTGCAGGTTATTATTTTTACATGCTGGGGGAAGTGACAGGATCTCACAGTTGCCTGCAGCAGCATGCGGAAACTCATCTCTGTGTCTCTGCTCCTCCCTCATGTTCAGCCTAAAACATGAAAGCACGGTCCATCTTTCTTGCGCTCTGTTTCCATGGTAGCAGGCAGGCAAAATTTTAGACACATGATCACTGAAACTGCAGCGTGGTTCAGAGCTCTGCATGCAAACAATTACTTTCACCATATGATGTTGATATCAATGCAAACAACTGCTGGCTAGAACCTCTAACTCAGTTGAAGGAGCGGTGGTGTCAGGAATTAGTTTGAGCCTCCACTCCTCTCTTGACACAGTATGGCCTCTTTTCTCTACGTAATACTCCACATTTCTTCTTTGTTATTTGGCATGACATAATGTTCTTCTATCTCCTTATGGTTTCATTTTTTTTTTCTAGATGTGTTATCAATTACAATGATGCAGTTTGTTTTTGCTGTTGTGGGAAACACATCTGCAGCCATTTAAATAGAAGTCAGAAGACAGAATGCTTGACACCTGTGGAGATGAACTATCTACTTGTCTGATCATGTTTTTCAGGTCCGGGCCCGGCTTTGAGTTGTGTGTAGGGGCTTAAGTATGCTTTACAGCAAAAATGTTGTTGAGCGATGCAGCCAATTTGCTGTGCTCTCATGGAACACTTAATGCAATATTGTGACTAAATCATAGCTGCAGCACGCTCATTACATCCAACCAGCAGTTTACCACTGCACACGCCACATGTTAAAATGACAAGGACATTTCAAGAATTCTAAAAAAGATATAAAACTTGTTTTGGACTGATCTTAATGGTGAATGTGCAACAAGAATACAATGACTTTTAAAAGTTATGCTAATTTACACCACATGACAGAGTATTTCCAGCTTATTATTTTGCATAGGAAAGGAAAAATGTATATCAAACATAATGTAGTTCTTGACTGTCTGTGTTATTGCCATGTGTTTTTTATTTTTCTGGCCATTATTATGAAACAGTTTATTCCATTCAAAACAAAACGCTTATGAAGCCAAATGGAGTAGGTGTGTCCAGTCATCTGTGTTGTTAACCGTCACTGAGCAATAGAATAGTGGAAGAGAACAATCACACATGTTCACAGATATTTAAAGAGATACATTTTTGGATGAAGATATTACAATAAGCATAGCGAAGTCATGGTACAGAAGTAGAAAACAATGCATTAGAGTTCAACATATACACACTTAGATGAATTCACAGTGCATGATATTACCATGAGGTAAAATACTATTAAAGTTTACTCCATTTTCACCGTTGATCATCGTTGTGATAAAGCCTGAGCCGGGACAAACAAGCTCATTCATCTGCACAGGGAGGTTCAGCGTCTTTATGTTCTGAATTCAGAGTGCACCAAGGAGAGGACAATTCATCTTTGTCTCCTTTATCATAGCCATGGTGGGAAAAAGCAGTGCAGCTATTGTGTGATAGGTACACACAAAAGCTGAGGGTGTGAGCTCACCAATCCTGTGACAAACCATAACGGTTGCTATGTGTGACCAAGAAAACTCTCAGAAACGTGTCTTGTGCTATACTTGAGATTTGTGGCAGAGGCAAAATATTTATGTATCCAGCTAATAAACCGATAACTTAGAAGAGATGCAACAATATTTCTCTGTGTGCAGATTTTCATAGAATCTCTTGAAAAGTTTCAGCAGAATTTGAAACCTGTTTAACGGGACAAATACAAAGACAGAGTTGCTTGGCCTGTTTTTTTTTTTCCTCTGAGAGCTGGTCACCTTTAGTTAGAGTAATGATCAACAAACCTCTACTTAGCGGAGAATGCACTTTGTATTCTTGGTGTCAGCCCAGTAGAATTACATAGAAATTGGGCAACCACAGTGTTTTAACATAACAAGAATAGCATCAAACGATTAGCACACAGCTTTCAGGAGGAGGTGCAAAAAATGTAAACGCTCACGGTCAGAATCATTTTCAACTCAGATGTGTCTCGCAGGAAGTGTCAAAAATTTTTTTGAAATTGCCTACCAACAGTCTTGAAAACATTTTGACCACACGTCAAACATAGACAAGCTGAAGTGAAGAAGAGGAACAAGTAAAACAAGTGAAACTAATCTAAAGAAAGGAGAGTCGCCAGGTTTTCAGAAATACTGAGGTCTGAGGTTTGAATTCTCATTTACCTGAGAAATGTTTCAGTAGCCATTAAAGTAATCCTTTAAAAAGTGCAGTGAAAAAACTTATAATATTCATTTAACTGTCTTATCTTCGTATGTTGTGGTGTAAAGGTTGTTTCTAAAGCTGTTTTTGGTTAACTACTGCAAAAAATGCAAAAACATCACAGCTAAATGATCAACATGCACTCATTTCTTATTTCAGAGCATTTTAAGAAAAGCTAGATCTTGAAAATAAGAAGGCTGTGATGTAAACACACTCAGCAGCATCAAGTGGAGTTCAACATCCACATGAAAGTGAGAAAGTTACAGGGTCAATTACACAAATGCAACCTTATTCCAAGAAGAAAGAGCTTACTACCCCTTTGGCTTACTGGACTTGACTTTTGCAATCTGATTAGCATGGAAGATGTGACCAGAGTGCGCTGATGGATGCAGTGTTGTGTGATTCAGTGTGACGTGCATGCAACCAGCTGTAAGAGTCACCCTGGTGAGCTCAGCAGCTCAGTAGCTCACCAGCTGTGAGACTGGCAACCCAAATGCCCCCCTTTTCATCATCAATGTCCCCCCTTTTCACCATAATGCGCAGTGTGTGAGTAAGAGCAGGAAGAACTCACAGTGTTACAAGCAATAACCTCAGAACTACAACCTGCTTCACACATGCAGGATGCTAAGAACAAGGTGGGGGTTCAAGCTAGCAGCATAACCGCGATCATGTGTGACACAGAGACAGGAAGTGAGAGGAATAAGTGTGAGTAAGCTAGATGCTAGTGTGTGTGTTTATTTTAGAGGGGAGACAGACACTTGTGTGGCAGTAATCATGTGATAGAAGCACTAGAAGTGAGTGTTTTAGCTTGTCATGTGGAAAAAGTTGGGAGAAAAAAACAAATGCTCAAACCAGCTGCCTTGAAGTTAGATGAGCAAATATGTGAGAACAAAAGCAAAGAATGGGGGAGATTTATAGGGAAGTAAACTCTTGAAATTAACTTTCAATTGACAGTCATTCAGGAAGTGACTTAAAAGCCCTGAATACTCATTTAAGGGTAGTTGTTTCATATAAAACTGTCTATTCAGCTCTATTATAGAGCTGCACATTGAAATGTTGTCTTAATATCATAAATTAAAGTTAGGAAAAAATACTTTTTGTGTCTAAAAATTAGAACTGGAGACACTGAGACGAACATGCAGTGTTTTTAGGCTTCTCTTCCTGTTTCAGATGCTGAATTGTGGCCCTTTTACATTGCACTGTGTGTTTTATATCAATAGATGGCCATGACATGCAGTTATTATGAAATATGGAGATGAATTAAGACATGGAGCCACATGTATGGCTATTATGTAGTGCAGCCGTTTCCTCTGCGCTGTCTTCTTTTGATCAACCTGCTGTTTATCAAATGTGTGTGTGTGTGTGACGCTCTGCCACAATCTCTCTTTTCCTGTTCATGATACAGACTAAAGTTGGGTCTGAAGCAATGACCAGATGGTCCAAGAAATCAGACCTCCCACTTCCTGAATAAAACATCTCTGTGCTAGCAAACCAATTAGAAAGAAGACAACAAAACAAGACAAAAAATCCAGTTTATTTTGTTTTTTATTGTCTTAGTCATCTCATCAAAGACTTTGTGCGATATTTCCAATGAATAATAGAACAGGGCATCGACGCATCACCGCTGTGGAAACAAAGAACAATTGCTCTGCCGATGATGTTGCCCTGCAGTTAAGTCCATGTGGCTGTATACAGTACATCATTATGCCAGAGATGGATAATGCTCTTTACAAATCCTCAGAGCTCCAAGATGTGTCAACTTCTCCTCCTCCCACTTGTACAGTCACACTGATGTTTGGCTTTCTAGCCTGCTTATTACACCGTCTGCACAGGCTTAGCATTTCTCTGAGATGTTACATATTAACTTTATAAACACTTTCAAAGCATTAGCATTATTATTTGATACTGGCACTGCAATGGCTCTTGAGATGTCCAAAAATAAAAAAAAAAGATTATTATTACTCTTAAGTGCACCAGTGTTGACAGCATCAGTGTTGTCATTATTCCCTGTCCTTTACATGTCCTGAACATCTCACTTTGTGCCATTTACAGTGTCACTGTATGTGGCAGGAGCTTGTTTTTTGAATTCATCTGAACCCAGAAGTTTCAAAGGTGTGTAACAGGATGTGGTTACAGAGCTGCAGTGCCATGCCGCAGAAGCAAAGCTCCACAGTTAAACCAACTGTGTCGGTGGACTTGCAGCATGTAGAGACTGAGGCGGTGTGCTCAACAACTGCTCACGTCTGTGAACACCCCATGCATTCTGTTCACATAAGGTGTAGGTAAATAAAGAGGTGTGTGTAGAGACTTAAAGTAGCTCACAGTGATGTCATCAGGATGTTTCCATGTGTGGTCTGATTTTGCACTGTTGGCATAAACTGCCTGAAATATCAGGCAGTGTTAAGGAACATTTTGTGCCAGTTGCACAATGTGCACAGCAGCATGATTAATGTGCTAACCAAAATCTGCACATGTTACACTCATGGCATATGAAACTGTGGTGCAGAAGTGTATTTGTATATTTATAGAACTGGTGATGTGGACAGATTTTATCAATATAATTATGTAAAACTGTTCATCAAGCATGTGTTTATTTTTGGAGGGTTGCACTTTCTGTATGATTGCTTCAATACATTATTTTAATTTTTTTTTGTTGTTGTTTTTAGCTTTTAACGACCATGCATTGTGTTCCAGGACAGAGGTTAACTGAAGCTAAAGCTCCTCTGACAGAAACACACTAAACCTGATAGTGGATTTAGACAGCTTGATGAAAACCATCTCAGGAATGTGCTCAGCTCTCAGTGCTTGAATAGTTCAGGTCTGAACAGCCTGTCTGAACAGCAGATTGGCCAAATGATGCAGGGGTCTACATGCTGATCCTCTGTATGGGCTTGCAGCCATGTTTACATTTGTGATAGTATCATAAAAGCACACAAACCCCAATTACCTTTAATGTGTTCTGCAGCCATGTTTACAGTAGTCTAAAAAGCTTGTTGTAAAACAAGGTGACTAAATCTATGGCATTCAGTTTAGGCCTGAGAATGGTTTGATCTCCCTTTAATTAATGTGGATAAGCACTTGGCGATATGTTTATGTATGTGTGTGAGTGTACAACTAGAAGTGGGGAAGCCGACGAGACAAAGCCTGTTTCTGGTTTTGAACCGTAACTTCCGACTTCTGCTATTTGTGACCTTTTCTCTCTTCCTTTTGTGGCAAGCTGTATCTGCTTCATGCTGTGCGCCATGACAGAAGAACATGTAAGTGGAACATAGAGGCCTTGTTGGTCAAAATGGAAATTTAAAGCAGAAGATGCATGTTAAGTGGCATAATAATTAGGCTTGAAATCACACCTAAGCACAGTATGTATGTATATAAACACCAAAACATATCTTTCAGTTTAATAATACATTAAATACAACCCAAAACAGTTCATTACACCAGGGTTTTTTAATATACCCATCTCTTGTACGTCCCTGCAGCTATGGCTACAAAGCTCGTTCTAACAACAGGAAATCAAAATCTGGTTGCCTTCATTGTGCTGATAAACCACACAAGTCTTTAATAACAGCACAGGCATTTTTAAATAACTTGTCAGGAGCCTTTAATACCTTCGAGAGTTCACAGTAGAAATCTCGTGCACACGCATTGTGAGAGTTAAAAAGTGATACTGCAGCGTGGTTTATCCTGTTAGACATGCAGTCTACATGATCGCCGCGCCGAGGTGAAGTTGGTTCTTTTCTTCGAGTACACGGTTGTGTAATTATACCCAGCTTGCACCTCTCCAGTTAAGAAGCATAAAAGGCAGCTTTAAAGTCTGACCTTTAGGGTCTTGCCACTTTCAAAAGGTTAGATGGCAAATTGGACCCCTGCAGACATGAAAGAATAATGCACATTGTGGCTACAGTATAAGACTGTATCACTGTGACAAGAGGCTCCATAAGCATAGTAATCTTTTTTTAAAGCTGATAACATTTCAGCACCAGTTACAGCAAAAATCTTGTAAAGTGGTCAAATTGGTGCAATGCACTGAATGTACAGAGCTGATGTCTACTTCAAACTGTGAAATGCGGCATAATGAGTTAAACATGGACTGGCAGAATAAAAACCAATAATCTCAACCGCTAGACCATATGGAACTTTCACATTATACACACTTCACTTTATGTTGTGACCCATCAGTTAAGACTGGGTCAAATAATTTGGAGCACAATTTGACCACAATTTCTAACTACACTCAAACAAAATCATGAGTAAAGGTCACTTTAACCGACATGACTTTGTTCAAGGAACTGAACTTCAATTGGTGCCAAAATGTTACACTGAGCACCTTTAATTACAGCTTTGAGAAATGCAGCATGGAGAAATTTGATTTGTACCACACTAGAAACTTAGAAACCATCATGGTTACCAGAGCTAACCGAACAAATCAGGGCTTGAAGTACAAACTGTTGGCGTGTGCACCACAACAAGTAGAAAACAGCAAACATGATGGCCAGAGCAGGATGGAGCAGGACTAAAAAAGAAAATAATTAGGATTTTTTTTTTTACAAAAAGGGGCATAGGAAAATGTCAGAGCTTTATCTAAACTGAGAAGGAGGTTTATAAAAGAGGCTGTTTGAAAGGTTGGTTGATTTAGACACTTCAGTCATGTGGAAGGACATGTAATGGGGAAGTCCCCTGTAAACCAACCACAGATTTGAAGAAATAGAAGTCAAAAAATGTACTGCGACATATTTATATACATACAGTATATGTGATGTTTTGTAGATTGTGTGTGTGAGAGAGATCTAGCAAGGTTCTGCTTTAGAGAATGGATTAAAGGAAAACACTTAGATTATTAAAAATTCAGCATTAATGCAGCAGACAAAGACTGGTCTCCTCTATTTCAGGGAGACTGTTGTACAACTCTAACGCAGCAACAGATGCAGTTTAGTGCGGACAGCATAAGAGCTTTGTTTGAGGCTGTGACAGATTTAATAGGCCACTGTACTGTCTTTGACCAGGCGAGCCCATGAATAAATAATGATGATCTGCACATCAACCCTCTTGAGATGTCTGGCGCTTCCCCATCAAGCCACCCCTCACAGCATGGCACAACTGTGTCCACTGCTGCATTATTAATGAGAGGAGAGCGGGGAGGGGGGAGTCCAGCTGAGGCCGAAGCCTGCGTTTAGCCCGTCACACCCTTCATGTTGAGGTGCAAAAGTGTCTGTCTATTTGATCTCAGCCTGAATCCCCCAAGGTCTGTCTCTCTGGTTATGCTGGGATCAACCTCACTTTGCCGCAGCCTGTCATTGTGCAATCTGCAGGCCACAGATGTTGCAGAGGGGGGCACCTGGATTTATAATTCTGAATCACAGGAGGTTTGCTGTTGGGTCACAAGAGGACAAGAGTAAAACCATGAAATGACAAACATGATCAGGAAAACAGAAACATACATGTAAAAAGCTGCCTTGTTTTAAGGTATCTTTTTACATCAAATTTGTAAGCCATTAGGAGCCTACATATAAATCCTTTTTTCAGATTTCATGGCTATAAAAACATCAGTGAAATCTTCAGCAGTTCTCAAAAGTGTTCAAACACACAACCTTGATTAGTGCACAAGAGTATCTTTGAAGACTAGTGGCCCATTTTCACAGCAGTCATTCTCTGCAGTGCATACATTGCTCATCTCCCACTCAGAGCAGGATGTGGTTATGTACACACAACACTTTCAAAATAACTTTGCAACAGCTTTGTCTCTCCTTTTATAGTAAAGCCCTGCTCACTGTGCACAAGGGCCGCAGCGAGGGCCACAGGGAGAGTGGATGAATATGTGTGTGCCCCTGTAGGAGCCACTGATCTCTTAAAAAACAAAACAAGCATCTCACAGAGGGTTGGGGTAAGGGGCTGGGTTGGGGTATGACAGGGTTCCTGGAGTTTGCTAAACCTGGTATTGGCTGAATTATTAAATTACAACTTTATCGACTTATGCCTGCAAGCACAAAGTCGATTTAAATGAGGGTAGAGTATTAGCCTGGGTGAATGCCAGGAGGTGGGAAAGCAAATGTCCTGAACGTGCCGCAACAAAGTGCTGAATGATTTACAGCCTATTTTATAAAAAAAAAGGATAGAAAGAGACAAGAGCATAACATCTTTATTCATTATCCATTTATCCATCTTTTCATTACATGAAAAAGGCTACGTATGAGTTAAGTCTAGGTCTGACACATACACCGAAAAATTATAAAATGAAGTCTTTACTGTTTACTTTCTTCATTGTAATAGCAATAAAACAACGGAGGAGAGCACTCAGCCATCAATAACCCCCTTCTTTATAATGTGCCTTAACCTTGACTCTCATTCAGGAAATGATACAGCTTCCTTCAGTCAACTGAGATAAATGCAGACACACAGAGACCTCTGGTGAAAGAAAAGAGACAAAGCTCATAATAAATCACCAACAGTGGTAAAATTCCAAGCAGTTGAGATTTCTTTTCAGCTCTATGGAGAGCACATGAAACAACAAATCATGATAATTCAGACCTGCAGTTATAAAACACATCTGTGATCAAGGTGACAGAACAGCTGTCACAGCTTTTATTTTATGAAGATGAAACTCAATAATTCGAGTACAGGCAGAGTATGTAGTAACACATGGGCTTTTGTCTACAGCTTCGCTTTTTAAATATGTTGGAAAGCGCTGAACTAGGTCTCCCCCTCCTGGAAGGGAACAGAATTGAATAAAAATTTTAAAAACCATGAACTCTCATTTCTTTGGTGCTTGTGACAGAATTTATTTAAACTTGGCACAAAAAATTACATATACTTGAATATTTAAAAGGAGCGTTTTTTATACTAGCTTCAAAAATACAGCTAAATTTGTCAGGATAGACTTTTGTAAAACACTTTTGTAAAATTGTGATTCCAGAAAAATTGTGACACTGTGAAACATAGATAAAAACATTAAATACTCATTTGCAAACAAAATATTTTAATTGACAGCAGTTTTCCTCATTGTTCCTGAGCCATGTTGTAATGTCTTTTGTACGATCATGTGTTGTACAAAGTGGTAAATCTCCCCTCCATCCTTGCTTGTAAACAGCTGATGTCCCTTTCATACCCTGTCTTGAAACTATCACCTGTTACCAATAAACCCATTTACCTGAAAAATGTTTCTGACAGATTTTTTTGTTGAACATTACACAACTTTCACTTTTTTGTTGCTCCTGTCCCCACCAGTTTGAAATGTGATACTGGAATCAGAATCAGAATAAAAATTTATTCACAAAAATCAATTATGTTGATGGGGTAAACCATTAAATAAGTTGTCATTGTTCTGTTTTCTAATAAGTGTATGTATAAAAATAGCAAATTATCAAAATCTGTTTTATTCATGTTTTACACATCATCCTACCTTATGTGGATTCAGGGTTAAATGCATGTTGATCAACTATCTAAAATTAAACAGCCAATTAATCAGCCTTTTAAAATATGTACACATATTTCAGCTTCCAATATTTTAAAATGAACTTGGTCGAGCTTCACAGTAGTTCTGTTTAAAGAAAGTTAAATCAGTGGTCTATATACCAGGGTTCCTCCTGAACAGAAGATGGTGCTGTTGTTTTGAGAATAATGGCTTCTTCAGGTTCACCCACACCTACTCGAACCCACAGCCAACTTAGCAGCACCAAGGAAGCAGATCTTACAGTTTACATGCTCCACATGCTTAAGATGTCAGTCATATAGAGTCAGGTTACACACAAGAAATAGGACACGGGGAAATTTGTGTGTATTTGTGTGAGTGTGTGTGTAAATGCAGCAACAGAGTCTGGCTGGATCTTGACATTGTACAGAAAACAACAACACAACAAGATTCTGTTTGTTTCAGACTAAAGCTCTTTTTTTCCCCTAAATTGATCACTCTATTTTATTCCTTTTTTTCAGAATACATAAAGTACCCTGTATGTATAGAAGAATTCAGAGAACTGTTGCTTGCAGATAATTCGCTGAAGAAGAACATTCTGTTCTCAGAATAGTTCTAATATGTTCTGTTGGGGAAGTTTTGCATTTTTTGAGATAAAAGAAGTGAAATAAAAAAGCACAAAAAAACTATGTTTGTGTGGACAAGGCATTGCTGGGATACTTGAATGCAACAGTCATGATTAATGTTGTTAGTAACAGCTGTGCTTTTTTGAAAGTTCTCATTTTAAAGCACTGAAGCTACATGCATATTCATCATATTCATTTTTTTAAGTAGACAATAATCCCACCAAGATAATCCAACACACTTGAAGTTTAGCACACTATTGATTTGGTGTCATATGTACCATGTTTTAAACACCATTTAATTTGTTCCAAACACTGTTCAATTATACTGTATACTATGTAACTACGAACTAACTCAAACAACTAGGTGGTCCACATGGACAAAACACTTGGAACCATGTGGTCAATTTGAGCTCTCACTTAAACTTGGATTTTGGTCATAACAACCAAACAATGTGGCTAAGATACAGTGATGAAGATTTAAAGTCCTCTTCCATTTGAAAAGATGTTTTACTTTTGTTTGTGACCCTTAAAATGTCAGAGCTGAATACTAAAGAGGTCTTGACATTTCACAAAGGGGAAATGTTTGCGAGCTTCTCTAAAATCTTACATTCAAACATAAAAGTATACAAGCTAGATTTCCTACATCCCCGAGTCAATAAAAGGCAAAGAAACCTGAAATCTGCAGCACAAAATACACTTGTATGGGGTTTGAGTTTGCATGAGCACAAACATCAACACCAGGTCAGTCTCTGTCAGATGCAAGCTAATAAGCTAACAAACAGGATAAACAAAAGATGCTAACTACAATTACCATTCTGATATGTGAGTCACTCCTAGCATGTTAATTACTAACCCTTTTTTTCAAGTGCCCTTCAGCAGCTGTATGAGCAACATCGGGCCCAAACTACAGTCTGATCTAAACGCATCTGTGGCATTTATAGACACTAATAGCTAGTTATCCATTCTATGCAGTGCTAAGGGCAAAAAAAATCACAAAAGGTTTTTTTTTTGCCTTACCCTAATGAAACTGTGACGATTTCACAAAGTAAATCACATGTCACATGTAAAAGTTGTGTTTAGAAAGGCTTGATTCGTGGCAGGAAGGCTTTGCTTGCTGGAAATTGATGCAAAAATGTGTCTCCTGTAATATCTATGATTCTCATCAATTAGGATGAAAGAGTAGTTGTGCTTCAAACGACTTTTCAAAGCCTTTCTTTACTTTTAATGTTGAAAAACAATGGTTAACAAAATTTTAATTATATCAGAGCATTAAACTGTGTCTGGAGAGGAAGTTGAAGATTATGGCTTGAAAATATAATGGTAATTATCATACTTAATGGGGTCTTCAGGAATATTTGCTCCTCCATCAAGAGATATTAGCCTACATTCTTTCTGCTAAAACCACTACTCAGTGGTGCATATTTGTGGGAACCACTGCTCGCTACCCAGCAATCAAACTTCCACCTACTGAGGCTCCTGGGTAAACATTTAGGCATTGCTGAATTCACCAATCTGGTTCAAGTTATCTTAACTGCTGTTGTGTATCCTTGTCTCAGTTAAGGAGTGTTTGACTGAATCGATGAGTCACAACAAACTTAAGTGTGTATTATTTTTGCAATCGGGTGCATCAACGGGAGCGACTGAAGGCTGAATCTGTTTTGACCCTTAAGCTGTACAAACAAAATGAACCAGAACCAATATTTTAGAAACTGCAACATTTGTGCTTCCTGACATGAGTTCTGAATGTCTGGCAAAGTAATCACAGACTTGTATTGCTGAGCTCACCAACAGTGTTTAACTGCAGCATTCATTCTCATCTGAAAAGGAATTTCAATTGTAGCCTTTGCATCATCATTTTGAACCAGCTTGGCCACTACAACAGTGGACAGACATGCAGCAAATAATTTAATTTAGTGCAAAACTGGTCTCTGTCAATCAAAACAACTCATGTAAACTAAGACCTGAAGCTCTCTCAGTAACATCACCTGTCCATTCCTAAGGGTGAAGAGGATCAGGACCAGATGTTGGAGCTGACTTTGAAAGCGTGAAACCTCATTAAATGTTTTTTATGGCTGAACTTGGAGTTAGCATGTGTGAGAGAGCGCAGCTTTATGTTACCTGTGAGAAACACATCAAAGAGCACCAGAGCTGCTAATGACAGGCCTATGCTTGTCTGAATACCACAATTAGCTGATACAGCCAATTCTCCAAAAAGAAATATAATAATACGGCATAGAGACATGGTCAAACAAATGCATGCAAACCTGATATTATTCCAAAAAAGACACAAAAATAAGGTAAAGAGGCTACACTGCAATTGGCATCTGTACAGCGGCTTGAATTTTCCTACTAGTGATCCAAAGGAGGACTTCCATGTGGTCTTGTCTAGGGTTTCAGTGAAGAGAGGAGAACCCCTAAACATAATCCCCACCCCCCTTACAAACCCACTCCTACCTCTGAAAGTCACAACCTATCCCTCACTATGCAGTGTCATTTCAGTGTCAACCCACCGCTGGAATTTCAGAGAGAAGGAAGCAAATTATGGGACGCAGAGTGTAGGTGCAGCACTGAAGAGAGTGAGAGAGATTTTTTTTTTTTCCCTGGGGGGGAAATTTTTTCTTTATGCTCTGGAAATACATGAAATCCAGCGCGCCTTGTGCCACTAAGACTTGCTCCTGTCTAAGCATTTTAATGACAGTAAGCCCCCAGGAGGAATAGTCTGAACTCACAGCGACCAAAGTCAGCCCCGTGGGAAACAAAGCTCTCTGGCTGCTCTCAGTCACAGACATGCAGCCGTTCACGTTTGTCGGTGCTCTTTTTCTCCTGCTCCACATCTCCTCTGGGAGTGCAGAAGCTCATAGGTAAGTCAACGAACAATAGCAGCAGAGCGTTTGTTGTCATATGGTGCATTTCTAACCTGACACCAGCAGCGGGTTTAAACTTTACATGTATTTTTACTCAGTTAAGAATTAAAAATAACCTTCAAGATCATGTTAGATTGATTTTTATGTGTAATCAAGTTTTTTTTTTATCACATTGCAATGACTTTGAAATGAACTGGCACCAGTAAAAACCAAAAGTGTCACCATCAGTAGTGGCTTGTATACAATTTAGCCCACCTCCTGTGGACCAAAAAATTAAATTACTACTATTTTAACTGCAACTTCCTCCACATGCATTTATTTTAAGAGGAGCTTAATGATTAACATGAACCCCTCTATTTGGCACTAAATTATACGCTTCAAGTATTTACAGGGAAAAATGTTGGGTTTAGATGGTATGTACACACTGCTGCCCCTGCCAGCACAGGACCAGGAGAGCTCAGTGGGTCAGCTAAATGTGGCACAGCAACTGTTAGTCAATGAAGAGCACCTGTCACACCAAGGAGCCCCTCTCCTGTGGGCTATTCTGGTTAATTTCTATCAAGTCTCACATTCCAGTCCCACTGGAGCCGTGGCTGCTTATAGGATGCTACACCTGTGATCCCTAAACATCTGGTATAGTAGAGCTTAAAAGTAGAGATCCAGATGCTGACAGCTGCAAAGTCAGATTTGAGTGGGATATCCTGAAATGAATTCATTCATTCATTCACCGAGTCGATTTCAAACCTAACATCTTAATTGAATTTACAAGTTAAAAATACATGCATGCAATATAATCTTTATGTGCTGTAGGTTATTTTTAATGCAAACGACTTGCTGACTGTAACTGAAAATTACCCCACAGTAGATGCTAATTTGGCTCCGGAAATAGGAGTCAGGTGAAGATCAAGGTGGAGTAACAGAGGAGGACATATGGCGGGTGAAATGTCAATGTGCAAAGCAGGAAGTGTCTGATTAGTGTGTTTTTTTTCCCATCTGTAGCCAACATCCTGTCAGCTGGCAGCTGCTCCACGGGGAGCACTACTTTTATCACTCAGCCAGCCTGTAAGGGGACGCTTTATTTAGGTTGTTTGTTTTTTTCACCCAGCTGCCATTAAGAACAAAATAAGATAAAAAGGATGGGTAAAAAAAAATATTAATTTGAAGTGTGTTGTGTTGTGAAATAACCTTAACCTGTCAAAAATCCTAAGATTTTGCTTAAAGCCTAAATTTGCTGTTTCATGTTCCACGCAATAACCAGGGTATGCTATCAGTTTTGCTAACTTAGTGAAGTAACACATCTCGTCCTGTACTCTGCTCTTGTTCTGCAAAGGCACTACCGACAAGTTCTTACTGGAAACCAAGCGGGGGTATGTCGCTATGGCAGGAGACTGGAGTGCTGCTATGGCTGGAAGAAAAACAGTAAAGGACAGTGCGAAGGTGAAAGCAATGCAGATTCATTCAAAGAATGCTTCATGATGTATAAAAAAATTCTCAGATAGTTTTCACACAGATATGAATCTTTTTATAATACACCAATGAGTGATAATTCCAACATACATGTAATGCTGTTTGAATGATGAAAAACATCCTTTTTTTTAAAAGGAAATCTAAATTTGCTGCAACAACACACAATGGCCTAACGACTTTTATTCTTTTTATGAAAGATAGTTTCCTAACCTAGAGAATGTGGAGGAAATGCCAGTCTAGATTGAAAAACCTTGTCTGTGTTCTAGAAATGTGTAGCTTGACAATAATCCATCATTCTCAAACCACTCATATTTCTGGTGGTATTTTCTCCACGTTAAATGTTTTTCCAGCTCAGTGTGAGCTCGGCTGCAAGCACGGAGAGTGCGTTGGCCCCAACAAATGCAAGTGTTTCCCAGGATACACTGGAAAGACATGCAGTCAAGGTGGGTATTTGAGGTTAGTGAAGAGGGTCTGGAAAACATGGGTCAAACTGGGTACAGGATTGTATTATTTCCAGGTGATAACTTGCTTTAGTAGCTAATTTCAGATCTGTTTTACATCAAGTAAATATGTTTCTCTTTGTTTCAATAAAAGACTTCATTGAAGTAAAAAAAAAAAAAAAACTAACATTTTTTAAGTTTTAGAAAAACAAAGATGATGATTTTTGTTTCCAGATCTGAACGAATGCGGCTTGAAACCTCGTCCCTGTGAGCATCGCTGCATGAACAGCTATGGAAGCTACAAGTGTTACTGCCTCAATGGTTACACCTTAACACCTGATGGATCTTGTGTCAGTGAGTAATGCTATCCACACATGTAAAACATAGAGAAAATCAAAGTTACTTGATGCTGTTTTTATTTTTTATTTTTTTTAAATGTGTGTTTCTTGTGTTTGTGTTTGTATCCATGCATGTAGACTCCAGGACATGCTCTCTTGCCCATTGTCAGTATGGTTGTGAGGAAGTTCAGGGGGAGATTCGCTGCCTTTGCCCATCTGCAGGGCTGCAACTCGGGCGAGATGAGAGGACTTGCGTAGGTAAGCAACCGCACTCATACAATAACAGGTTATAGACACAGCTATCAAATGTTTTAAGCATCAGGTGTCAAGAAAGGAAAATGTATGTCAAACCTAATACATGATTAGAGACAGGCCTAAGCAAGATATATGTGAGTAATTGAGTGAAAAATCAGACAGGGCAATAGCTGCTCTCTAAGCAAGGAATACAGAGGGAAAAGCTATTTTCTTTGGCTTGTTTCTGTCTCATGGGTTGGGAATTTTTTTTGCACAGTGGAACAATTCAGTAATGATTCTATTATGTGGCTTTTGCATGCTTGGCTTGCAAATCAGATGGGTGCAATTAAGTTATATTTCTTCCCACAAGGCTCCTTGAGCTTTGACAGAGCCAGTCTGACATACTAATCACACAGGAGGGAAATGGTATAATAGTTCTGCAACATTAAGATTCAGGATTAGCAGAGATCCAACAAACTCAAAAGAAGTGCATTAATATTACACTTTTCCTCAAAAATGTATTAAAAAATAAGTTTTAAGATGTACTTTATTGTAACGGACAAAGAATAAACCCTCATGTGGCAGACCAAAACCTACTGTATCCATCATGAGTGTGTAAAGTAGTTTCTAAAAATAAGTTGAAGTACAAATTTAAACCTCAGCTTAAAATACAGCTGCAATCTTTTCAGTTTCCATGTAGACTTTAGGTTGTAGATCTTTAACAGTAACATGCATATTGTCAGATAAATATAAATAACATGACATCATTGTATGTCTGAATTAAAATACAAAAGTAAATTGATTAAATTGTTATTCCCACATCAATAGGCTGAGTGCTGTGAATGAATCTGATTTAAAAGCATTACTACCGGAGATATTAACTTTAACTGCTTCAAACGGATTTTCTCCATGTTCACCTGAGATGCATATTAGGTTCTTTTGTAAGATTAGTGTCCCTGGAAAAAGCTTTTGTACTGATTCTCTAAATAACAATTACAGAATGCAAAGCCTCATTATTTTTTCCTGTTTTCTTCTCTCTCAGATATTGATGAATGTGTAACTGGGAAGAACCTCTGTCCATACAACAGACAATGTGTGAACACCTTTGGCAGCTACTTCTGCAAATGCCAGGACGGCTACGATCTGAAATATGTCGACGGCAAATATGACTGTGTAGGTAAGGTATACGCATTTACTACAGGGAAACATTTGTGACTCATCCTGCTCCTAAAGGTACAAATAGGCTTCTTCCAATTCCAGACCATGATGAGTGTACAACTGGCACCCACAAGTGCAGCCACCATGCTGTCTGCCTGAACAATCGAGGATCCTACAAGTGCAGGTGCAAGTCTGGCTTCAGAGGCAATGGCTTTGAATGCTCTGGTGAGATCCAAGAACTGCAACACAGAATTATAAATTAATTAGCTTTAGGGATGCCTTTTGATGTGCAATAAAACCTTTCAAATAAAGCCATTTTTACAATAGATTTTAACAAGCCATGTCTGAAACCTTTTCCCAGGTGGGAGTGGTCAGTCAGAAAGGCCAAGAGTAGTTTTTACTACCACATATTTCATTTGGACTCTTAAAACACCAGCAAACAAGCTCTGCCAAGGCTAGTTTCCTGCTTTCGGGCTCCTCTCCTCTTTACAGATGTTAGCACGAGAGAGGAACACAGATTTCAAACACACCTGTGTAAATATGACATTGTATAGTGGCCAGCCATTAGAGGAAGAAGGAGAAAGACAGGCTGTGTTTTTACTCTTTGAATCAGGCCCAGTTAATAACAGGTGAAGCCTCATGCTGCCAGTCAGCATAAAGTGAACAGGCGGAGGGTTTAAATGAAGATGCCTTTATTTTTTTATAGTCAAGCCGTTTTATCAGAGGTCGTGGGATGGAGACAGAGGCAGTGCAGATGATTTCCTCAACGGTGAGACTGTGTTGAATCCAAGAACCTGCTTCCGCTGCTCTACTCCCCCTCCCCTGCAACCACATTCATTCTCTCCTTCTGCCTACCTTTACGATCACCTCTTTGAACTCTTTCCCTTTGCTTGTGGCTGGAAATGTTGTGCGTCCACAGCACACACACGGCTTGATATGAGACCTGGAATCCTCAGCATGACCCTTTATATACATTTATATAATGTATGTCATAAAAATGCTCAAATTATGTGCAATTAATGTGGCTGTTATGCTTCATCTGCATGGAGTAGAACGAGAACGAGCAGCTGCAAAATACATGATAACAACCGCATCTGAGACTTGGTAAACTGCTTCATCTCCCATTCATGATTGCAGTTCCACATGTCTGATTTGATTCATTTTCCTGTCTGCAGCCATCCCAGACTCCCAAGTGAGGCCCAGGATTCTGGGCGGTAAGATGGACAATGAAGACATCAAAAATGTTATCCCCGAACCAGCCGCCACTCCGCCCCCCCTGATCCGCCAGCAGCCTTTCGACTATGATGGAGAAGTCTACATTGGCACTCAGACTGAGCAGAAACAGGAGGATGAATTTCCTGAGGAAGAAGAGGAGGAGGAGGAAGAGGAGGAAGAGGAAGACAACCAGCTCAATCCCAGAGGAGATGTTTTCAGTAAGCGTCCTCTCTTTTGGCTCCCCTGCAATAACTCTGTTTAAGGCTATCTGGGTGGTCCACAATGTATTAACCATACGCAGACTAAACAAAATCAGTGTGTTTCTGCAGCCATTTTGCTTCTGTGTCTGCACACCATCTGAATACAATTATCGATTTCTAAGTCTGCACTTGAAATAAGTATAAATCAGCAGGTCAGATCTAAGAAGAAAGGCATGTTGTTTCATGTCCTCCAAGATCTGTTGGTTGGACATTCGTATGACTCCTTTCAGTAAACAACATGCCAAGACAGAGAAATGAAAGTTGTGGCGATTATTTTCACAAAGAGCCTCAAGCCTGATTACTGTCCTTTAGTCAACCTTAATCCTAACCGAATAGGAATATGGCCGCATGATCCTGTTGATGTCTCTTAAAACTCTTTCATTATATTAAACCATTGGCTAAAACATATGCAATTTTTGAAGATCAATGAAAGATCAATTTATAGATTTAAGGGAAAGTGATGATTTCTAGCACATCTCATTTACACTTGAGTTCTGTACATTCTGGCAAGAAATTTGGATGATTTCACCAGATAAAAAAGCAAAAAAGTGGGCAGCAAGGTCGTGCAGTGGTATGCAACTCAGTGAGAAACCCCATAAATGAGGATACCTTTCACCACTAATCCTGATCTTTGTGGAAACACCCGAGTCTGTGTAAGGAGTCAGATAGCAAGAGGAGACAGGCCCCGAGACATCCATCACCTCCGGGGAGGAATTTTTCTCTGTCGGCATGTGAGAGCCCAGGGATACAACCCATCCTGGGCCTGCTTCCCATCTCCTGGGAGGAGGAGGAGGAGGGGAGGGAGGTTACAAAGCCTCCAAGCCTTTTATTATGTTTTTCCCAAAACAGCTGTTGTGCAAACAGACTTGACTCCTAGTAGGAGAGTCTGTCATCAACACTCTAGACCTCTCTAACACTAGAGCACTCATGGCTGAGCAGGTTCAGTAACCCCAGCTGTCACTAGGTTGCTGCGAGAGCTTTAAAATACCTGAGGGACGGGGGGGCTTGTATCCTAAAGTTGTAGATCTATCTGAAGACATGAGTGACAGCAGGGCAGGTCTACACCTGTTGGTTAACATGCACTTTGTGGCTTCGGTTTCATTGAAGAAAATCTCTTCGGTGCATACTGTTAGAATGTTTCTTGAAGATCACATATTTTAGAGGACTATATAGATAAAATTTTCTTTGTCATTCTTATGAGGCAACATTAAAGGGTAGATTTTTTATGAGATTTTGTCAGAGCATAATTGTGATAAATTTGTGTCTGCTTTACTGATTATCACATTTGGCTAAAATCTTACACATTCACCTGCCATATATGTACATTAGGTATAACTTTCTATAACCAATGCAGTGGTATACAAAATTCTTTCATTCTCTTTAAAATCTTCAAATCATCATTTTTGTGGAAGCTTAACATTCTAACTTTCATGAAAGAAGGATTTGTTGCATGACTGTTGCATTATACAGTAATAAATTAAGCTAGTCATTCCTCATAGACTGGCAAATTGGAATATATTTAGCCGATTAGCATGTTTTCACAGATGTTTTCCTCTAATCTCTAAACACAGTATCAGAGGACTTTGAATCAGTGTTTGGCCCAGCTACAGAAGTCAAAGAAGTCCAACTTACACCAGTTCAGGAAGGTAATCAAACATCTGTTTACCTGCTCTTTTTTTTGTGATGACTTTTAGTGTGACCACTTTTTCTTGTATTCACTGATCATTTTACCCCCCAGAGTTCATAATGGATTGCAACTTTGATCAGGGAGCATGTGAGTGGGTCCAAGACAAGGCTGATGACATGGACTGGAGTGTAGCCTACCATGATGATGGTAACAGACTTGTTGTTATGTTTTTTTCAAAAGTTATTTAAGATTTATCCATTTTCACGCTTTGGTTCATAAGTGCTACAAACCCATTCAGGTACTGAGTACTACATGGCTATGAGCGGGCTCGTAGGGGAGCAGGAGGACGTGGCCAAGCTGAAGTTGCTCCTCAGTGACCGGGCTCAGCAGGGCAGTTTCTGCCTCACCTTTGACTACCGTATGGTGGGCCGTAATGTGGGAACTCTCAAGGTGCTGCTAGATAACACTGCTTACCCAGTGTGGGAGCAGAGCCAAAGCAGAGACCAGGGCTGGCAGACAGAGCTCCTCACTGTGGCCTGGAAAGAGGAGGCCCCAGAATCCGTGAGTTATTTTTTTTCAATTTGTAAGGCATATTATGGATTGATGGTTGTTAAACAGTGCAGTAACAATTATTATTGTAAGAACTGTACCAGCCAAAGGAGGTTGAATAGCAGAAATGTTGTATAATAATCCATTGCAATATTTATGTTACTAACCATAATGCATTTTTTCATAGAGCAATAATTGCATTTGGTTCACAGTATGTTTGAAATAAAACTCCCTTATTGGTCACTCACTACTAGAAACCACAACCTCAAAATGCAATGATACCACTGAATGTCTTGCAGATTGTCTTTGAAGTTCAGCGTGGGAGAGGTGTTGGAGGGGAGATTGGGCTGGACAATGTTGTGCTGACCTCAGGGCCATGTCAAGAGGATGTCAGCCCCATCCTCTAAGAATCTCCACTTTGAAAATCTGCTCTAGCTGACACATGTCAAAGATTCCTGTTTCCTGTTCATATTATGGTCTCTTGCCTGCGGGGTTCCTCAGTGTTTTCAAACGGCTTAGTCACAGGACATTCACATATACATACAGACACATTGTCTCACAGGATGAATATGTACAATCATGTGCATGCATGTTTACTATCACCATGCTGCTGCATCAGCACATCCTGCTGCAGTCTATTATGATTTTTACAATAGTTTCTTACCATACAAATAACTCAGATCTCAGGAATACACGGCAATGTTAACTTTGTCTGTTAGTTAGGTTTGACAGTATTGTTCTTAGTCTTTTGTTGTGTATGTGATAGTACATTGCTGAAGTTAACTGAAAATAATCTATGACATGTAATGTGAATTCTTGGGTGAATTATATTTGAAAGCAATCTTAGTTGAAAAACCTTTTTGAAGGCTGGTTAGTTTAAATGACAAAAAAGTATCAATGCATAACTGCTGTAAATTTTGCTTTCATATTATACTGTTCTACTGCAATAAATTTGTTTTTTTTTTCTAACTCTGTATTCTTTTTTCTCCCTCTTACTATGTATTAATATATACCCATAGGTTTCTCTGAAAACAGAAATTTTTCATCACCTGGACATATCTGATAAAGGAAGCAATGAAGTGGTATGATAAATTAGTGTTACAGACCAGACCAAATCCATGACAAAGTATGGGGCAATTTTAGAAAAATTTAGTCCCTTGACTAAAGAAAAGCCACCACAAATGAGTCCTAACTTTATGGATGCCAGGGCCGGTATTGTTACACACAAGAAACACAAGAAATTTGGGTTGTCAAAAACCAACTTAAATGAAAAAAAAAAAAATTCTTTCATTGTAAAATGATTTTGATATCAAAAGTGTAAAAATGGATTGTTTTGTCTGACAGTCAAGAGACAGCCGGTAAGAAGATGACTGGCTATTCATTTTTTTTACAGTTTTTCATTTTTTTTAAAACAATCTGGTATGGTTTAATGGTTTAAAAGTTATTTTCTAATCTTCGGTGGACATCTGGTTACAGTGCAATATTTAGGCTCGTAAAATGGTAAAGTGCATACTGGCAGATAACAGTTAAATGCCCCCATGCATTCATAATACAAAAAAGTGTAGTTGTCACAATCGTCACCGGTGGAGGCCAACTAACACTCGCTTACATGTTCGTACTGGTAAGTTTGTGTTCCTGTAGAAAATGTATCCACTGAATTATAGACGTCCCTTTCTAAATGTTAGTCAATGGGGAAAAGAAGGCGTTTGGGACCCAAAGGCATCACGTGACCGACGCCTTACTTGCAGTACTACGGTTTGACCAGCATGTCTCTTTTTTTTTCTGAAGTCCTAACTTCCTGGGGGCTTGGTTGTTTCTGTGTGGCAAGATCACATGATCCGAGCCTACTGATGTATCGTTAGCTGGTTAGCAGCTAGCTGCGTTAGCACCAAGCCCTAGGAGTTTACAAGGAAACAGTGTGACGTGACGTTATTTAGAGCCACACCGAGGCGAGAAGACGTCAGGTATATTAAGCACTATTACTATCCAGTTATTTCGTGTTTTATTTATCATTCAGTCTACAGCGGTTTGGCTTTAACTCAAAGGTAGGCTACGTTAACGTCACTAGCAATCTTGCCTGCCAGTAAATTTTAGCTAGCGAATTTAGCAACGTTATAATTCATTAACAAAATCCCAGCTGTGTTCTTTTGTTTTCCTTTATCATGTTAGCCTAGCTTAGCTAACACAGCAGAAAACCTTAATTTCAGACTCTCCGCTAGCATGTAATAGCTTTTTGTTTATGAATGTTTATGCACGGTATATGTCACAAGGAAGATCTTTGGTTACACAGTGTTCACAATGGTGTGTTGAACGTTTGTTAGCAGAGTATGTGTTATTGCATAAGGGCTTTAAAACAATAATGCTGTCCTGGGCCGACTGTTAACCTGAAAACTAATTGTTTGTCACTGTGTTACAGCTGGTTGAACGTTACCTACATGGCTGCTCACATCAACATTAAACAAATGAGCATGTGACCTAGAACTAGGGTCTTCAGCACATGATCTGGGAAAGTGGAGGAGGCGTAAATCAACCAGGGTAAGACAAAATCAAAACAGCCACTAGAAATTGATCATGCAGAAGTAGAGTTTTTGTTAGATATTGTTTCATTTTTTTTTATTTTTAACTGATATTATGATGTTGAACAGATACTGAAAATATATTTTGCACATTGCATCTCTCCTTCAGGTAAATTATTTTGAAGTGGGCGATCAGGAGTGAACAGCCATGACAACGAAGACGTCCTTGCTGAAAGTCATTCTACTGGGTGATGGTGGTGTAGGAAAAAGCTCCTTAATGAATCGATATGTTACCAACAAGTTTGATGCACACCTTTTCCACACCATTGGTGTGGAGTTCCTCAACAAGGAACTGGAGGTAGATGGCCACCAGGTCACCCTGCAGATCTGGGACACTGCTGGCCAGGAGCGCTTCCGCAGCCTGAGGACTCCTTTTTATCGTGGCTCTGACTGTTGCTTACTCACCTTCAGTGTAGATGACAACCAGAGTTTTCTCAACTTGGGCAACTGGAAAAAGGAGTTCATCTACTATGCTGATGTCAAGGAACCAGAGAAGTTCCCATTTGTAGTCTTGGGCAACAAACTGGATGTGGCAGAGCGGCAGGTGTCTACAGAAGAGGCTCAGCAATGGTGCAAGGAGAATGGAGACTACCCCTATTATGAGACCAGTGCCAAGGATGCCACCAATGTAGCGGTGGCCTTTGAGGAGGCAGTGCGCAGAGTGTTGGCATCGGATGAAAGAACGGACCACCTCATCCCCACAGACACAGTGAAGCTCCACAGAAAGCCTCGCTCTGCTGCCACTTGCTGTTCATAACAGCCAGGAGTTATCACTAACATTAATTTGCTGTTATGCCTGTTATGTGATGAGGCTGTAGGTGCACAATGCTGTAGTGACATCTTAATTAAACAAACGATGCTACTTGCTTTATGATTTGTTATACTGTTAATAGTTTGATAATGCTAATAGTTGGACTTCTGTTTGATTAGATTTAGAGGAAACACTAAACTGACTGCCAGCTAATTACAAATAAACATGAGATCACTTGAATCACTCAGTCTGCCACAGATCAGAAATAAGGCTTTGGAGGAGTAACAGGAAAACAAACTATATTTTGTGTTGGCCCTAGGCAACCTGTGGGAAACTTAAAATATGTTGTGATGCAACAGAGACAATATTTAAAAAAAAACGTATCATTTTCCTTTAAATGACTAAATGTTCCATTTTGTGACTCTTAAAAAGTGTGTCCTTATGTACTAACTTGGGAAATTATCATAGGGTTTCTGAACTTCAGTCTTAAATATTATAATACAGAGTGATGACCTGTAAGTTTATATTCAGAAAATAACTGCGTAATTAAATAATTTATACAGCCCAATAACCTTATCTGTGAGAATTATAAAGTAGTTGAGGCACTACTTTGTTAAACTAACAAATTGAAGCTTGTTGTGATTACTGCACCTTTAGTTCTTGTTTGTGCACATTCTGCATAGTGAATAGATTATGTGCTGAAGCACTGAGGGATGAGATCCTTAACAAAAGATACATATTAAAGCAAAGAAAACATGCATGGCATATGCTGTATTTAAGTTTCAGGAAACTTTTGTCTTTTTAAACAGTTTTTACCCTAAAAATCACTAAATCAGTATTTCCTTGGGAACATTGTAATGAAACAGCCGTCATGATTAAGTAAACCCTTTTCCTCATTATTGAGTTTTTTTGTTTGTTTGTTTGAGATGTGTCTGATCCTTAAAGCACTCTGTTAACAATTTTTATACTTTCACTTGAACGTCTTTCCTTGCAGCTTCATATTTAACTCGATGAACCATTCATTAACCTTAACTATTTGTCATTCAGATTTCATGTGTTCAAATTGTACTACTGGTATGCCAAACGATTAATAAAGCCCCTGAGAATGTCTCTAAAAGCATGTTTTGCAGTCAAAGAACTTGGTTTATTATTCAAAGGTCTAAACTAAATGTCCCAGTGAGTTCTGTCTAAATACTGCAATGATATGATGCCTAAATGAATAGATAAGACAACATTTTCATATGCTCAATTCCAATGATGTAGTAATGTATGTACATGTACGTGTACATGTAGTAATCATACCCAGTCCACGCAATGCAAGAAATCAAGAAGCAAAGATCACCTCAAAAAACACAGCAGACAAGAAAATGCTTTATAGAAACTCCATGTGTTTTTGAATACACTTAAAATGTGTTTAAACAGAAAAAGAAGAACATAGAC
Source organism: Acanthurus leucopareius (assembly GCA_029814765.1). Lineage (NCBI taxonomy): Eukaryota > Metazoa > Chordata > Actinopteri > Acanthuriformes > Acanthuridae > Acanthurus > Acanthurus leucopareius. Next base: position 9,763,886 of record JAQMCX010000011.1, on the reverse strand, counting down.
ATCAGACAAGCAAGTTAGGTAATATATACAACAAATAGACAAGATGCATTCAAATCCCTCAGCATGTCAAAACGATCAACTCAGGAGATGCTTCTTTCCGAGAAACTGTACTTTTCTCTCAAAAGCCGTGGAGCGGATTGGTGCATTGATTTCATAGAATGGATTCATTGCAAACTGGAAGACAGAATTAAAAAAATAATCAAACACAGAAGAAAAAAAAGGAATAAATATTACCTCATGCAAGGTTATTCCAATCATAAGGAAGACCACTTACCTTAATGTATAAATCATATACATCATTAAAAAAGTTTTTGATTCCATCTTCTTGTCGCACATCATGCAGCATGATGAATCTTATATGTATGGCAAGTAATTAAAGAAAATAAAACCTCGCACAGAATGACACAACAATGTGACTGACACGGCATAATCACATCATACTGCTAACAAACATGTTAGATTACTGTAGTAGGGCAATAGTTAACTGTTGATTGTTATTGTAAATAATATATAACATGTTTAATCTATTACATGACCTAAAAAAAGGACAAATGCCCATCACACATTATCAAAGCCTGATGTGATATCTTCAATTTGATTGTTTTGTTCAACCAGTAATCTAAAACTGAAAAATAAATGTACTCTATTAACAATAATTTTAAACATAAAGGCAGAGAGCCTACAAAAGTTGGACTGAAAGAAAGTTAAGTATTTTTATCTGATTGATGACTAAAACTGTTTTTCACCATTTTCAAAACTGGTGATTAAATTCTTGTCAATCAACTACTTGTTTTGCTTAAATATGATGATGGCATTCCTATATTTAAGGTTAACACCTCTAAAATTACTTGATTAAACATAACATGCAGACTGCTTGGTCTTCTTTCTGTCAGTATGGCAATCTTTTATCAGTTTTGCATCTGCAGTTACAGTTGTTAATAAAATTGTATATAAACTCTGCAAAAATAATTCTATGAGGGAAGAAACAGGGAAAAATCAAATGTAATATGGAAAAAGGATATGTCCTGCGGTGACAAAGGCAGACACAAACCACTCGTTGAACTTGTCAACAGTTTTCAAGTACATGTTGTTGGACAACCACATGTTTTCATCCACCAAATCCAGGGCTGCATGTGCAATGAACTGATTTAGGTGACGATGATCATCCTGTGGTCAATAAAACATACCTTATTGGAGAGTCAATAATTTTACAGACGTTATCATCTGCAACTAAATGCAAAGACATTTAACTCGCTTACATTATAGGCCGTTTAAAGTGGTGGCATTATTCACGGGTACAAATAATTCTGGTGTCAGTGATCGACTTTTACTGGACAAGAAAAATATACCATTACTGAATTAAATGCTGGTATTAATAATAACGTCACGTTACCTTTGATTCAGGCTTCCCAGCTGGCAAGAACTCCATCTCAAACACAGGGTTGTCTTTATGACCAACCATGACAAAGTAAAAACTTCCAGACATTCTCCTCACTTCTTTTTAGCAAAACGAAGCTGTTCTGCAAACATCAAACAGGATAAATAATTTAATCCCAACAAATATCAGTGTTACGCAAATTACCGTGAACCTTTCAGCTAGCAAGCTAACGTTAGTCGTAGAGCTCGACAGACGCCTGGCGTCGATAAAGTCTTTATATACGATTCTAAAACAAAAGTTTACACACTTCCACTTGAATTATTATAATATAACGATAGCACAACAAGCAAAGCGTAATATTTGAACCAATCCGACATTTGTTTACCTGTCAATTTTGCTTCCTGGACAGCGGCGAAAGAAGTCGCAAAAAGATGACGACATAGTCAAGTAGCCAAACATTTTTTTTCAGTCACCTGCTGTAAAAATTTGAGCTACTCAGCTTTTCACCCGGTTTGGCGTCATAGAAATCATTAGTTCATAAAAGATTATGATGAATTATGTACTGATACAAAACATTTTGCTGCTTTTCTCGTTACGTCATAACTGTGGGACTCTCAGAACGATTTCCGTTGACGGATTTAAATGTTACAGGCACACCTCCTTGAAAGGGACGCTAAGACGGTTTCTGGTTGCCAAGCTGGCTACTAAAGGATTTATTCTCTTTTTGAGATGTCTGTCATAGGTATTAAGAGGAAAGTGTGACAACAGTCCAACAGTAGGTAAGAATAAGTTGTTAAAATCTGAAGTTTTTGTTTTCTAGCTCGCTGTGTTAGCTTTACCGCGCCGTTATTTCCTTTTGTGTGTCTTCTTTCAGAGTTTGCACAATAACAGTCAAAAACAAACAGCGATGTCTTCGGCCAAGGAAGACACGCTATCCCCAGATGAGCTCAGGAAGAGACTCTATCAGACCTTTAAAAGTAAAGGGGTGCTTGATACACTCAAAGTAAGTCGTACAAATAACGATGCTGTTTGTAGCGCCTATTCACTCTACTACGAGTAATCAAGAGTATGATCCTCATCCACCTTGGTTTGATCTTCATCCTTCTTGCTCTCTGTCCTACTGCTGAACTTATTTAGACACAGCTTCGGAATCAGCTCATCCAGGAGTTAAAAAATCCACCTTTACCTGGAGGAGAACCAGTCCCCAGACCAGTACCTGTCAAATCTGAACACCTGTTGGTCTCAGCCTGTAACAGCATAGTAGCTGATTATCTCTGCACCTCTGGCTACGAGTACACCTCGTCTGTATTCTACCCTGAAAGTGGCCTATGCAAAGACAAGGTGAGAATGACAACTGGATTTTCTTGATTAACTTTAGATTAATGTGTAGAGGACTTAATTAGAGATGAAGACTTCAATCTGTGATTCCCTTCAATAGGCTTTCACAAAAGGAGAGCTTCTTCAGCTTCTCAAAATTAGTCCTGCATCAGCTCTTTACAGATCCCTGGTAAGTTACAATATGATTTAGCTTGAAATATTGTTCTTAAGAACAAAATAAATAGTAGATGAACATTGTTAGTAACTTAATATTTTGATTCTTCTATTTTTTTGCAGTCTTCAAACAAAGATGATAAGGGTATGTGCTGTACTTTGCTCTGTTTAGATAAATTTGCCTCTGGCCTGTGCTTGATTTGTTTTCTCTTTTGACTAGCAGGGTTCCTGATCAGCCTTCTAACACAGCTAACACACCATTACAGTCAGGATCTGTACCATGATGCTGACACTCAGACAACCAGCAAAGGAAGTTATGGAGAGTCTCTTGGTACGATGAAAAAATGTCTATAACTGTTTTCCACACGCATGCCTTTCAGTGCACAGTATTTAATGTTTCTTTTTTCCATAAACAGTTGAGAAGATGAAAATGATTGATAAGGAATATGAAAACTTCAATTACAATGGGGACAGATGGTTTTCGTTTCAGTCAAAACTGGCTGAATATAGAAAAGAAACAGAGGCACAAATGCAAGCAGAAATGAATGCAAAGGTACATATTTCTCCACTAATTTAATGCATCAGAAACTGTATGTAAGCACAACTTTGTCCTCACATCTGCATTTGATAAGGTTTTAAAAGCTTTGGGTGTTTTATGAACAGTCAATAGGTGATCATGCAAAGCTTTCTGCTGGTTTTATGGCCTCACCATTGTGTCTTTTGTTTCTCAAGATGCAACACTTTAAAGATGTTGAAATCGCCAAGGTGAGACTGGAGGAAAAAGAAAAATTTCATAAAGAATTTGAAAAGCTGAAGCAAGAGCTGGAGAGGACTTATGAAATGAAGGCAAAGGCACTGATGGACCGCGAGAAAAATGCCATTGATCGGCTACAAAAACAACAAGAGGTAGATTACTACTCATGATGTTGTGCTCTCTGCAGGGTCTCAACATCAGAGCATTCCCTGGCTGAAGCAGTGGCATTGAGGCTATTATTTGTCTTTCTGTTTTCTCTAGATTGAAGAAAAAAATGTGTACATGCAGAGACAATCAGTCCTGAAAGAAATTGAAACACTTCGGAACAGAGAACATGAACTGAGAATGAGAGAGGAGACTTTTGAGAAGTAAGAGCTTTGGTTTTTATAATTCTATGTGAATGAAGAGGCGCTGTGCTCTCCGACATAAAGAATATTACTGTGCTTCTGTGATATAGGACTTGTCAAATTCAAGAGGAAAAGGTCAAGACCACCGAGGAGCTGCTAAGAAGAAGAGAACTGGCAGTAAAGACTATGGAGGAAACATATGACCAAAGACTAAGAAATGAACTTTCAAGGTATTTTTAAAGATGTCTCATGTGTGCTCAGTTTCCCTTTGGATTCCATTTTCATCACCAGTGATCAACTGGTTACAAACATGCAATTTTATTTACATCCCTGATTGCAAAAAAGTTGGGGCACTGAAAAACAGAATGCAAGCTAACTGTTATCACTGAACAGTTTTACAAAGTGTTTCCAACCCAGTGTAATAATGTCCGTAATACAGTCATGTGTTTCACAAAGTGGTGAACCTCCCCTTCATCCTTGCTTATGAACATTTTACGCCCCTTTCATACACAATCCTGAAACCATCACCTGTTACTAATGGACCTGTTTACTTGTGGAATGTTCCAAACAGGACCTTTTGGAATATTATTCAATTTATTCTTTTTAATCATATTCAGAAAAAGAATTTATTTATAAAAGTCAATGAAATGTGGAGTAAAACATTAAATATATTGACTTTATGCTATTGTTGATTAAGATCATGTCAAAAAGGATCAAATCAAATGATCACATTCTGTTATATGTTTTTAGTACAAAGCATCCCAACTTTTTTGGAATCACAGTTTCCTCCTCTCCATCTTGTTAGTTTACTTTACCTCTCAAGTTTAGAGCATTTTCCTTCTGAAGAATGCTGACATTGTTTTACCAGAGGATGTCACTGTTTAATAGGTTTCGGGTAAAACGTATCCTACAAGTGAAGGTATCCCTCACTTTCATATTATATGTATAATATAATATGAAAGTGAGTCTCTCAAAATCATCAGTCGCAAATTTATTTCATTCCACTGCGAAATTAGTATGAAGTCTTGATAAACATGTCAGAAAAAAAAGTTTGAAATTGGGTATAACCAAATATTTAAACCCAAAGGGCAAACACTTGATTTTTAAATGCTTATTATGTGTAATTAAATTAAGACTAATTTAAGAAATCATGTAGTGTATATTTAAATACTGAAGACTAACTGGCAGGCAGCGGCAGCTGTAACTATGGAGCGACATACAAGATAGGACCAAATCATCTACCTGACCAAGTCCTGTCAAATCTTAATGCTGCAGCTGATTTGGTTTATTACTCTGCACCCTATCACGGCAAAAGGACTCTTTGATTTTAAGATATTTTGTAAAGATTTAGTTTCAGATCTTTTTGATTCTTGTTCATATGTCTTTCAAAATAGGTACCAGCTTGAGTTGAAGGAGGAATTTATCAAAAGGACAGAAAAACTCACCGAGAATGAGAACAGAAACAAACGTGAGTATGTTAAAGAAAGCAGGGTTATTGACTGGTCTGCTACTGCAAGTTTAGATCATGTCTACAATCTTTTTTATTTCTCAGTGGAAACTGCTCGTATCCAAAAGGAGTCAGCTGTCATTGATGACAAACTAGAGGAGCATAGTAGAGCATGTTCAGAGCTTAGACGTCTGCAGGTAACCAACACAACCCCATTAATCCAGCAATGTTTACTTCACCTCGCTTACTTGGCAGTAGGCTCAGTGTTCCTGTCATCTTCCAGGCTGAGCTAGACACAGCACAGCAGCAGATATCTGTGCTGACTCTGCAGAAGGAGCTGTTTAGGGAAAAACTGGAGTCTGTGAGTGACTACCCGAGCCTGAAAAGAGAGAAAGCAGAGGTGCAGGGGCAGCTGCGGCTGCTAAAGAAACAGCTGGAGGAGGCCCAAGAGGAAAACCGGCTCCTCCGTGCAGGTGAGGAAGGACTGCTGTTCCCAAGTACTTCCCAGGAGTCTAAGTATGCTGCCATTTTAAATGATTATCACAGCAAAAGTTTACAATGAGAGAGTAATAGAATCAGGGTTTCTGCTTCTAATAATGCACAACGGATTTCTTATTACTTGTTATTGCTTTTTATAGATAATTATACACAAATTATTATACATACACCTATAAGAACCAGTAACCAGAGTATTTATTCTCTTTTTTCATGACTGGGATAATCCAGTTTTTGTGTTGCATTGAGTCAGGGCCCATTGTGAGCTGTGGGAGATGCAGTGTACTGTGAAGCATTCATGTAAGTCTGTCCCACTGCTTCTGGCTCTACTGAGTCTTTTTCAGGGAGTCTTGCTTGCCAAGGTGGGGGCCTCTCTGTGCTGTGTCTGTAGCTCTGCAGACAGCTTCATAAACAGGAACCAGTGGGGGAATGGGGGTGAGAAGTGGCGTGAAAGGGAGCAGAGATCACAGTGAGCAGGGACAGAGGACTCCTGTTGTCTGCGGCAGACAACCGCAATTTTACCTTGGAGTGATACAGAGTTCTCTCTTTTTGGGGGTGGGGCTGTGAGGCAGTGGGCAGTGGGCATCTCCCTTAACAAAGGGCAGCATTACGGTCGCAAGCCTCATGCGCTCTCATGCTGGTCATGTCCATGCAGCCAAATATTTTTCACTGGGGCAATTTAAAAAAATAACACCCTAAGTCAACGCAACCAGATGCTTTTTCATCAGATAGCCTTCCTAATGAAACAGACACTGGACTGGCAGAAAGGATGCACTTACATGATGTGTTGACTCTGATATATCCCCCATTAGACTTGGGCAAGCCGTCCAAAGAGCAGCTGGCCTTGCAGATGGAGCTGCAGAGGCAGCAGAGGGCTCACAAGCTGGATGAAGAAGAGTTTGACAACCAGAAACAGGTGCTGCAGGCACAGCTCCAGAGTGAGGTCAGTCCCATCACAGCCTCTTGCTGAGTGTGGGAAACTATGCGGTCAGCTTTCTATGTCATGAGAATTTGTCTAACTTTGGGGGGATTTCTCGTGTAACTGTGTTTTTTTTTTTTTCCCCTCAAACCAAACTTTCAAATGAACCACAGTTATTGTATACTTTCCACATCCTGTTTAAAAACAAAAACTTGCCCGGCGTTGTCCTCTTGTCCGCTGTTTCCTGCAGGTGGAGCGCTGCGCTCAGCTTAGCGCTCAGTTGGTACAGTGGGAGGAGAAGTCACAGTGGATGACCAACCACATTGAGGACATTAAAATGCAGCTTCGCCAAACTCAGCAAGGTACCTAACAACTGGGCGTGCATGTGTGCTGTTGTCTTAGTGTGATTGGTATCTTTGAATCATGTAGGTGTCTTTATGCAGTCATGTATTTTAGAATCAGTGATGCGTAGCTCGCACAGTTCACTTAATTTCTGCTTTTCATAAACTGGCTTCCTTTCTTGGATCATGTTCAGTTAACCATCGAATGTTGAAGACCTTAATACTTTTTTTAGTTACTATGTTAAAATTTGAGTAAATACAAGAAAGTAAAATGTTATGTTAGTCATTTAACCATCCTAGTTGTAAATGCATGTAAAGAGTACTTGGAAACTAGTTGTAGCATCTCTTTTTTTTTTTCCTGATATTTGCTCTTAAATGGTGGTTGGTTTCTGTATTAGAGTTAAACTCTTCTCCTCTTCTCTTTTCCTTTTTCTTTCTTCTTTCCCACCGTTTGTTTAATCCATGTGATGATGGCAGCTCTTGAAAATGAAGTGCTGCGTAACCCCAAGCCCTCTCTTGTCGATCGCTCAGTACTGGAGCTTAGCGCTGACAAGCTGGTTCCCCCTGATATTTACATGGACAGAGCTCTTCTAAGAGCCAGAGGGGGTTATGATGATGTCTGTGGAGCAGGTGGGCCCTTGCGAGGACACAAGTCACCTTGGAATGACTCCCCAGACTCAGACATGGAGCTGGTGGCTGAAGCACAGGCTCGGATCCAGGAGCTGCAGAAGGAGGCTGAGACCTTAGAGGAGGCTTACCGCAACTACCAGCAGAGGGCGGTGCACTCCACCATCTCACACATACTACCTCCAAGACCTCTGTCCCAACATGGAGCACATCCTTCACATCGCCCCGACTCTCCTCTAAGAAGAAAAGTCTCACAACATTCACGCACCCACTCAGCCTACAAATCCAAGGTCTCACACAGACCCTTGTCTCCACAAACCACCAGAACCCCCTCCTCGGCACCCTATGAAACCAGGAACACCGTAACACCCGCACAAACGAGAGTTACCTTCTTAGAAGACCTTAACCAACCTCAGTCCACAGGTTTCATTGATCACAGTCTGCATTTGTTGACCGATCCTCTGTCTTTGGGAGAAGAGAACCCTCAGGATGGAAGCAGCCCTCCATCCACAAGTCTGTCCCCCACACCAAACTCCTCCTCCAGGAAAAAGCTTCAAAGAGAGATTTCAGAAGGTACATTCAAAAAAAATGTTATCCTATGAAAACACTTCAGATCAGATGAACTTCACCAACCTCTTTTAACCATCAAGAGTAAACAATGAAATAATTTTGCGTTGTCAGCACTCATGTATTGCACATTTAACAATCACTGTGTGGTTTATTGCATGATTTTATTGATGTACCAGAATGGAAAAAAACAATAACCCTTTCCCTCTCTAGAGTATTGCCTAATATGAAACCTTTGCCTCCTGATAGAAGCAGCTGTGTCTCCGGTGGCGCCCCCGGTGCTGTCCTCTGATAGGCAGCTCCCTCGTGCCCCCCATGACGGGCTGACGACCTCAGATGACCTCTTCTCTGAGCTCAGTCCACCTCGGAGTCCTCAGCTCAAGAGCACAGTGCGAGACCAGCCCAGGTACCATCTGGCATCCATTTGACAAGGACGTGACATCATTTTTTTGTACACTCTCACACAGAGATAGTACTAATGCATTCATGTTTGCTCGCTCCCCCCGTTTCTGTTAGCCCACCAAAGCTGCAGCCTGTGCTCTCCAGCCTGGACTCTTCCCCACAGCCTGAGAAAATAAGCCTTGAAGATCTCACAGGGATTTTGCCAGGTACTCTAAACTGGTGTTGGTTGTTGTAATTTCTGTAATGCACAGCAGCCATCTTGTTATGTGAAACCCAGTTTTAGATCTTCTGCATTTTGAAAATACAACACAGGATTGTGATTTTTTACTGCATGCAGAAAAAGCTGTTCAGTCATGTTATTGTACATGAACATAATAGCAGAGAACTTTTTAATCTGTTTGCACACACTGTACTCTTTACTGTCATGTTTTTTTTTTGTTGTTCTGTCATGGTGCACATACAGAAAGCCCTGTAATGAAACAAAAGCACCATTTAGAGGTTGTTCTGTTTTGACCGAAGCTGTCACTGTATCCTGGGATGAAGAGTTGTACATCAGAGATCATTAGTTTGAACCGCAGACTGCTGTGCATTATGTCTGTGTGCAAAAGTGGCAAGTCGCTAAAAAAGTCTGCGGCATTTGTGTGGCCTTCATCCTCACAAAATATTTCAAACAAAATCATCGCACTTTTCTGACCGTTTCTTAGTGATGAGTTCACATCTTTTCAGTTTTCATTATCATTCATTTTACCATAATCCCAGGAACAAAATGGGGGTATATCCGGTGTGGAGGGTTTGGATTTTGGAAAGGCTGTTTTTTAATGAGTGTGTGACTGGCCTCCAAAGTGTCCTCTCAGTGGCCCCGCACAATGGTGAAGATGAAGGGCAGCTGATTATGCATTCTGTGCCGGTCCTCTGGCCCTGTTGCATTATAGTGGAGCATAAAAGATTTCTTTGTGCGTGTCTCCCTCCAGAGCCCGGCCACATTCCAGAGCTTCACTTGGACACTGCCGTCCCTCTCTCCGAGGAAGCCTCTGACGGCCCCTCTGGCCCCCGCCCACCGGACCTCCCAGAACACCCAGTAGACTTGCAGGGCCAGGGGGGTGAGTTGTTGCCCCCCCCAGTTACTGGCACATAATCTTGGTTGACCCCAAATGACTAGAATGGTCGCCTTTATCTGTACATCATCAGTTTGATGTACTGAAGCTATGAACTGACACCCACTTTAACTCATATCGATGCATGTATTTACAGGGGTCCCACAAACCACCGGGGAATCTGCTGAGGAAGAAGATAAAGAGGATGAGGAGCAGAGGTGGGAAAGGGAGCGAAAGGAAAGACAAGAACAAAGGCGACGGGAGCAAGAGGAAGCCAGAGAGAGAGAGCTGCAAGAACTTGAAAGACTGGAGAAAGAGATGGTAATGATTATCATGCCCCAAGCTCTTCTGAAACTTCTCTGTCTGATCTACCTAATGAAATGAATATTGACAGTGTTTCTGTCTAATCAGCTTTTGAAAGATGTGGAGCAACAAGGGCAGGGGGAAAAAGTAGAAGAAAAAGAAGAAGAAGAAGAAGAAAGTGGAATTAAGAAAGGCGAAGATGAGGAGCAGAAGCAGGGTGCAGGTGATGGCAAAGGGGAGTCTAAAGGTGAAAATCCATTGGAGAAATATATGAAGATGGTCCTGGAAGCAAGAGAGAAGCAGCATGCACAGGTGATTTGCACGCACAATTGTCTCAAACTCCTGCAGAGCCTATCCGAGTTGTGTGCAAATTGTTGTTGTTATTATTATTATTATTATTTTTCATTTCAGAGCCCTGGAAGAGAAGAAGCAGGACACACGAGCCCAGAGGCCAAGAGTTTGTCTGAGGAGAAAGACGACAGGTAAGAAAAAAACTGTCGACTAGACCGGACACAGAGTAGATGAATAGATAAACGGCTTTATGCACAAAAGCTTCCTCATTTAAAAGCTGTTACTGTTGGGAAGTTTAATAAATATGTAAGCCTACATAATCTTCTTCCAAAAACATTTCATTTCTTCCCTGATTTCTCATCTCCTGCTCTTTCTGATGTTGATATTTGCTACAGAATTATGTTGTCTTAAAGATGAGTTCATTGAAAATACTTTCCTATTTTTAGTGTTGTTTTTTTCTTTCCCTCAAGGCTTCCAATAATTAACTTGATTTTTGTTTTCTCAGCATTGCAGCATATTCACACAAGGATGAGGATGATGATTTCTGGTGAGCTGGTCGTCCCAGAGCGCCATCTCAAACTCATGAAACAAACAAGCTTCTGTGTGTTTTTCACAGCTTTAACAAGTTTTAATTATTATGTTGTAAGATATTGTTTGTTTTTTTACATGTATATTTGAGACCATTTTACATGAACTGCACATGTGTGAATAAATCATATTTGATCATTTCATTCTTTGAATTTGCACACTCAAACAAGATAACCCCATTGAACATAAAAAAAACAAAACTGCAACAGAGAGAATTTTGTCTCATTTTAATTTTTATTTTCATAAAAACAGTCAACAGGCCAGTCGAGTAATGTCATAACAGGGTTTCCAGTCAGACAGGATGCTGGATTGTTGTCCTCCTGGTGATTGATAGGTAGCCTTTTATTCTTTAGTGGTTCATTTTGTTCTTTTGGTTCTTTCAACTGCACACACAGCATACAAAGACCAGATGAGATGTACATTAGCTTCATGTGCATCTGTCATCTTCCTCCTCGGCCACCGCACGCTATCAGTCTGCAGAGAACTGTGCAGGTTTTGTACACAATAATCTCACAGATACTGTGTAAAACTCTGGGCAGAGAGTCACAATTTGATTCACACTTTGGCTAAATTTGCAGTTGAGATTACTGTACGATTTTATTACTGACTTATTTTTTATTTGAAAGTTGACTGAAAAATGAAGTATCAATAAATCAGGAGGAAGCCCTTGACATTTGTAGAAAATACAGGTATACTATAAGCAACAAAATAATATACGGCTCATATACTTTTCACTTCAACAGAAGAACCTAAAAAAGCAGCTCTAACTAATCAGCTACATAAAATGGATTAATCTGTATTCAGTTAGAAAAAAAGGGAAACAGGCAAACACTGCCTACTACTGATGTCAGCATACACGACTGCACATCACGTTTGTCGCTGCGGAAACAAGTTTTCTTCATGCAACAAAGAAGAAACACATCAAGTTATCCCCATAACTCAGCTATAGAAATGAAAGATTACATGAGTAATTCTGTCAGCATTATGACAATTGCACATCAAAAACAGGTGCAATTATATAGAAAATTAAGAAAAAAGTAACAAAACACTAAAAAAAAAAAAATTCCTGACTTATAACAAGTTTACAGTTTTTCTTTTTTGTTTTTTTTTTTGTTTTTCCTCTGTAGGTTTTTCCATAGTACCATTGCACATGGGACATACTGTTGTGACACTTTTATAAGAAGACTTTTTAAAAATCAAGCAAATTTGATCATAATTTATAAAATATGATCAGATGGTACTATAGATAAGGGGCATAAAAGCATTCATGAGGGATTAGAGAGCTCTCTTTGTTGGCAGGCTTTTTTTCATTAGCATGAATGAGTACACATGGACCAAACTTTAAGTAAGATTTTTAAATATATTGAATATCCTTTAGTCTCAATATTGGCAGCACTTCACATTTAGCAAGCAAGTTATTCTAATGACTTTTTGCATACAAATTAAATACTATGGTAGTGTGATTAAGAGGAGCTCCTGATGTTTGCTTTGATGAGATACCATGTTGTGTCTGAGACGTCTTTTTACAATTGAACTATTGTTTTAAGAGGGAGTAGCTGTTTTGGTTCCAATAAACTGCGTCGTAGGCTCTAGTGCACATCTGAGGTAGTGTTAATGTAGGCCATGAACATTCTGCGTGACTTTTAAGTGACTTTATAATGCAAAAATGGAATCTAAAACCAATTATTAACACTTAGATTGCAACTACAATAAAGATGCAGTTAAATACATGAACTTTTATGACAAAACTGGATCCACACTAAATATTTTACCCTTTTTTTTCTTACTGCAAAGTCCAAATTTCAACATCTTGTGGCATGCTTCATAAACTGACTCAGATTGAATATAAGGCCTTTTTTTATGTTTTGTATAATTTATCTGCATTTTTTGATTGAAAGGAGCAGATAAAATGGAAACAGGCCACCACAGTTCAAAAAGGAAGCCAGACAGAGTGTAAAATAAACTGTTTTTTGTTGTATAAGATAGTGCAATGTCTCAAGGTCACCAGCAAAAAAACTGGCTCTGAAAAAGGGCTAGAAAAAATAATAACACTACATGAATATAAGAATTTTTTCCTTCAGAAAAACAGACAATAATAAACAGAAAACAGAATAAAGGAAATTTGGAAATAGTAGTTCCAGAACACTTCTTGGTGAGTTAGTGCAGGAAGCAGCACTGGTGCATTAGTTTGTTAGGAGTCTGGTTAGTACTGCACAGCAGGTGGCAGGTTAATTTAGCTGAGTGTTGTCTTGGTCCAAAAGGGCCACAGTGGTTGGCCACAGTGTCTGTGTGTCTTTGCATGTGTGTGTGTGTGGGGGTGGGTGTGTGTGTGCATGTCTGTGTGTATTGTGTATGCGGGCAGGTAAATATCCTTATGTGTAGGAATTGAGGCATTCCTTTGAGCGTGAGGTGATGTCCTGCAGCTCCCGCTCTTCCTTCATTTTGATGTCTTGGTAGGCATGCATTTGACTGGCATCCTTAAGGTAGGCCCAGTTTGCTGAGAGAATCATGAGGAAGTGGATCTGGAAGAGAAGGGTGAGGTGGATGGCCGGTGAGCATGTCAAAGATGCAAAGCAAGCTACAGGAGTCAGAGCTACATCACAGACATACACAAACATAAAGTTAAGCTTTTTATTTAAAAGACTTAACATAAAAATGACAAAAGATTACTAAAAAAAAACAGACTTAACTGATTATTGTAACATTACTGTTACAATCATTACTAATACTAGAGTTATGTTACTATTTTTGCTGTGCTAAATGCTACAGAAATGACACTTTAAAAGTTGTGAGAATGGGAAAGGAAAGAGAGGTTGAGCATGCGAGTTTCATGCAGCTTTAAAAGCTTGGAGTTAGTGCAAAGCGTGAGACTTAGACTTCTGTGAATCTGACCCTGCCCCCGAATGCAGTTCTGTATTATAATGCTGTAGGATTTATAAGAAATAGACCAAGTAGGGATACTTTTGTAAACAAAGATTGTTTATTTTATATAGAAAGTAAAAGCTACAGTCTTGAAAAACTTAGGAGAAAATTAAATATATGAAATATGGAGTATAAGTAACTATAAACAGACCGAGGAATCAGAGATGTAAGCATGCAGGCTCAGTGTTAAGGTAAAAACAAATGGCTCTTTAATGGCACTTTGAGAAAGAATAAAAGGAAAATGTATGAACAAAACATCAACTTCTTGGCTGAAGCTATACCAGCGTCAGCCCTCATAGAAAAAAAATACATTTACTCTACTCTAAAATAGGAGAATTTCTTTTTTTTATATATAGTACATGAAATTAAAGTGAGGCTAAGGGCCTCATGCAGAAGGAAACCCCTGGTACTGGCCTAACCCTTCAGAGCGTGCAGTGCTAGGTATGTGCAGTTACTCTGAAATCTACATAAACACCACCGGTCGCCATAATAATACTCATCAGCATTTAACAGTTGATGAAAGATTTTTTAGTTCAGTTTAGAATCTAACTCGTGACAAAAAGAAATAATACTGAATATTTTTTCTGCGTAACACTTTGTGGTTTCGTGGGTCGGCACCAAAGTTTTTAAGGCTAAGGAAAGGAACCAAAGAAATATGTAGCTAGTCCTTTTTTTTTTACAAATGTATCACTAGAATTCATCCTCACCAAAACTGCTAATCTGTCAATCAAAAATAAAAAGCCTGAGAACACCTTTAATGTTTGTCATCAGATGTCCACATGGACTCATTTCAGAGCTTCATGCTACATCTATATTGGCTTGGTGGTGTGTGTGTGGTTTTGAACTTTTGCTTCAAATTTGAGATAATTTGTCAATTGTTCCCTACATCCTGCACCGCTATCTTATATTAATGTTTCAGGAGTTTGTGCACAAATTGGCGTTTCAGCTTTGACTGCAGTCAGCTGATGCTCGTCTTGCTATGACAGGTGAGGTACTGCATGTTAAATACTGTAAGGTTTTTTGTTTTTTTTTAAAGAAACACTCACAAAGTTGTTGCTTTTGTGCAGGTCAAAATTGGTTTCAGACATTACAAATATAAATAACACTGATGTTGATTTCTAGCCGTGAGCATTTTTTATAAAAATCTGATGGTGACAAATTTCTGTGAGTGAGTGTGTGAGTGCGAAGGAAAGTAGAACAAACCAGCCAAATAAACACCACCCCAACCTGAAGACAACTCTCATCAGGTGTCCTCAGACAAGCAATATCCCTGGATACCAAATGCTAAAGGAAGCAGACAATCAGCTATTTACACTAATCGAAGAGATGTTGATTTTTCTATTCTCAGCTTTTTTTTTAGTTTATTTTGTTGTCAGTGGCAACTGTCTCTAATCAGTACAGCCTCAAACGCCGTGCTTTTAAAAAACAGTTTTAAAACTTAGTGCAGCAGTCTTCTCGACTCTTAAACTTCAAAACAGCAAAGTTATAAGTGGTAGCCATCATGTAGATCAGCTGGTGGAAGAGAACAAAAAAAGGTTGTAAGAGAACATGCCGGAGACCTCCTCATGACTAATACTGTGACCAATTCATTTAAAAATAAAACTAAAGTAATAAATGTTAAAGACAATAAATTTATAACATTCTTCTTTGTGGGTCAAACTCATGATCCCGATTACGAGAAATGACACATGAAACAAGCCCGAACTACATCCTCTTCCATCCATTATAAAAAGATTTTTTTTTAAAAAAAAAGGGCCATGTGCATTGAAGCAGATGGTTTACAGCAAATGGAATAGGAGCTGAGGAGAAGCCGATGTGTAACCTTCCTTGGTGCTGTTACATAAACCATATGGGAATGAGAGGGGGAGTATTTGACACATGATCTGCTGATACAAACCGTGCAAAAGATGGACTAAAGGGAGAAGATGGAGAGACTGGAGGGAAGCTTACCAGAGCGATCACAGTGGCTCCGGCCCCAGCGCACGCTACGATGTACAGGTGATAAGACAAGTAGAACTGGAAAAAGACAAGCAAAAGAGATCAGTTTTCAGTTAAAAACTGTTTTCCATCCTATGATCCTTTATTTCCCCTCTGCTGATGTGTGTGTGTGGGGGCCTTTGTAGGAATGTGTGTGGCTGGAAGAAGCCTCTCACCTCATTGGTGTTGCAGATGTCACCTAGCGTAGATCCACAGGCCTTTCCTGGTGTAGCATTCCATGGGATAATTCCTGTAGTTGGGAAATTATGACATTTCATACACACTAAAAATCATCACAAAATGAGAATAATGATCAAACCTGTCAAGTAATATGAATTAAGCAAGAGGCCACTGAGTATAAACTTAATAATGCATTTTATTTTTATTTTACTGAAGAAATTTGTGAATTAACCGAAATTTAAAGGAAACTGCAAAGATATTTATAATTTCTCAAGGTGATTACATGTTCTTAAGGTGACCAAATGAAAATGAGTCAAATTTGGAGCAGGGGAGCTGGGGTGGGCGTGGCCTACAGTATATTACATTAAGTGTCATCGACCAGTGAAACACATTAAAAGTCAAAACTCAATAATAAAATGAATTATTTTTTGTTCATGAAGACAGCTGTCCGTCAAAAAACAAAACAAAACTATATTTAAAATGTTTCATCAGTGAGGTGCCTTTCACATATTTCTGCACAGTACATATGTCAGATGGCTTCTCCATACTGCCTGATTGCAACACTACTGAACACTGCTAAAAAAACCCAAAAAAAACCGACAACAGCGATGATTCATGTTGAATATGGAATTTTTACATTTCAAAAAGCCACCCTGCAGTCCGAGCCGGAGTCAGTGGAGGCAAAGGTGCAGTGCCATCTGCACCAAACATCAGAAGAATATTTCAAAACCACCAGTATTTTACGTCAAGCTTTGACTAATCAAAACCTGAGTTGAGTCAATATTTGGAAACAAGCAGGAAAAGATTTTGGACAACTATCTGGAACTGTCCTGAATCTGATCATCCTATGAGATGGCCTCTGACTAAACCCGAGCAAATAGTTGATAATGACATCGGTAATCTTGCATTGATCTTGAGACTTCAAGTTAAAGTAGAAAATCTGCATTACAAACCAGGCATGTGGAAAATCCTGGGCATATCAGTCAGGGAGAGTGTTATGACCTGTACAGACTAAGAGTCAAACAATCTCAGCCTCTGCTGCTTTGATTTGGATGATTTTCTATCAATCTTTCCCTCGTGCATCCCCAGACTTCTTTCAAGAACACACAACTTAGACAAAAGCCTCAGTAACATTGAACTGTTACTTTTGATCAGCACTGTTACTGAAGACGAGGGTTTGATAGAGAGAAATAAGGCGTTCAAGTTTTTTTTATTTCACTTATCATTTAAAACAGTGGTTAAGATCTAAGGAGTTGCAAGATGATTATCACATTTGATGATCACAGGTTCTGTTCAACTGTCTTTTTTTGAAATGTACGAATTCTTTCGGCTTGCTATTTAATAATTACTCTTTGACTAAACCGATCACAGTCAGAGGACATATGCAACAGATGATGATGGCTCATGAGTAGAAATTGCTTCACTTTAAAGGGTAACAATCCAAAAAGTCAGTGCCCCCCCCTTATATTGTTGCTAAGCCATTTCAGCACGTGAAATAATAAAAACTTAGATATGTTAACGATGCCAAACAAGACGTTTTCCTGGACTAAGTACTTAATTCTCACCATACTGACGGACGTCCACACAGATGGAGTCAATGTTGGTGAGGTTGGCCATGGGAGACCTCATGGTGGCACAGGTGGACCACATGTTGTAGAAGAGGAAGACTGGCACAGCGGAGAAGCCAAACACACCGAGCCAGGCCACGCCCAGGATGTATGTGAGGAACACGAACTGAGGGCAAAGTGATGGCACAACGTTAGCATCACCAGATAACCATGTGCTCCTATGCTAAACACCCTCATCTGTTTCTTTATGTGCATTTTATAACTGAACCCCTTGGCATGAAACCTTTTTAAAGCAGTCCTGTGTTTAAGAATCAGGTACAACAGAACATCAACCAACCATTCCGCTGATGCAGCGTCCACAGATGGTCGTCTTGAACTCGCTGTGCAGCTCCTTGACTGCACTGGTTGTGTAGAAGCCCTCGGCCAGCAGAATGATCCCATACAGGAAGAAAAAGGAAGCAATTCCATAGATGACATACTGCATCAGCTGTATTCTGTTAAAGAGCAATGTCACACAAAAGCTTAGTTGCGCTGGTGAAGCTGCAGCAGGTTAAATAAATAAAACAAAACAGTAAGTAGGCAGAAATCAGTGGCTAACATGTTTTTCGCCTCCGAACTTAACACCTGGAGAGACTCACTCTAAATGTCAAGCAAAGTAAGAGCATGTCATACTGCTGTCTGGTGTGGAAAATGGCTGCTTATAATTATTTATAATTTTTTTGCATGCGATCTGTACAACACAAGTAATCGTGAACAGATGGTCATGATTGAGATAGTGGTCCAGCTTCCCTAAGACACAGATGAGGAGAGACCCAAAGCCCAAATGGGAAGATAACAGGTGATGCATGTCTTCTGGGAACCATCCGTCTAGAGACAGACTAGCCTCTGTAGACATCTTAAATTAAACAGTGCACTCCAAATCTACAGCAACATAAAACATGTGTGCAGCCCCTTCTCAGTCGTTCCTCTTTTATTGTGGGGACTAATGGATGCACTGTTAAAAACAAAAGGTCCATATTAGGATCGTTCTCCAGGATAAAGTGAGTGTGGGAGATGGTAACAGCTAAAAATAGCCTACATAAAGTCAACCTCATCACACGTGTTGTCTATCTTACATTTGGGCCTCTCTAAAAAGAACAAATTGTGATTCTGTAATGGATACTGCTGTGACATTAAAGACGCAGCGTTTTAAACAATCACAGACCTTATGGGACTGTTGCCATTGTTTGTTTTGTTTGCTTCTCAGGCACTTGCAAAGTATGAGGTCACTTACACATCAGTCAGCATGGCGTGATCAGTGGTGACCTTGGAGAAGTGGGTTTCCAGGATGGTCACAGTGCCAGTGAGAGCCACATGGCCACATCCACAGAAGAGGGCAACGCCAGAGAAGCAGAGGATTGTAGCCACCAGCGACGCATACGGCACCCCGCCTAAACATTTGATGCAGCACTCAAAGCAACCTGCAAAAAAACAAAAACAGAACAAAACAATACAATCATGTCAGTGACAAGTGTCATTTGATATCAAAGTGCTTTTAAACCAGATATTTTTACTTTAAAAGGCCACATAGTTAATTTTACAACAACAGTAACCCTCAGTTCCATGTAAGGGATTGTTTTTACTAGCAGGACAAGAAGTGATCTCAGGGGGATGAAGTATGAGATTAATATTCCATCAAGCCTATCCCAGAACACAGACGAGAGGCGGACAGATCAACAGTCAGTCACAGGGCAATATGAATCATTTGGTGATTAATTGCATCAAATGGCAATAAAGAGAAACTGACTGATTTTTCAGTTACAGATTCAAAGAACAAACACCCACAATTCGGCAGAGGAAGTCATACAAACAAAGAGGCGATTCTGTTCAAAAGAGGTCGCATTTTTCCTTCAAAGACTTTTAGGATATACCAGCATTTCCTGCCTGAGGTTTTACAGTCTTTCCTGACAATTCATCACTACACTTAAGGGCCCCTAATGACCATCCAGCAGGTCAGAGCAATGGGTGTCTGGCAAGCTGTAATAGAAATCAATGACAACTTACAAAGAGGGAATGAAGTGACCCAGATGGATCTGCCTCATGCAGCGTGTTCTTATGCTTTGTGAAATGGAGCCAGCCACCACAATGCACTGTCTGTGCACGCATGCATGCATGCAAACAAACCACGGTGTGCTTCCAATCAGATCCACATGCGGCTGACAGGATGTTGAAGAGTCATAGGACATTCAGGTCAATGGCTGTTAGTGTTTTAAAGCTCTCACACACGTCTGATGTCACACTGCAACTGAAGTATTTAAAGCTGCCACAGCCTGATCAATATTTTTACACCAACAATAGATTAAATGACTATATGAGAGTGACAGATCATAGTGACAAACCCACAGAGAAGAATCATCGGCTCTACAGTTGCTCTTAACTCTATGACGCATTTAAGCCTCTTTAAGCTGTTTTTTAGGGGGGGTTTTCTAACCTGCAATGTTGCTGCTTTGGCTATTTTTCCAGCTCTATATATAATTTCCAAAAGAACCAGGCAGCTTTTCAGATAAACCCATGGTGAACTACTTAGTCAGCATCAAGCAAGAGCAAGTGTTAGCAAAGTTAGCTCCAGTTGCTACATTTAGAGGTTGAAGGAGACCAAAACAGAGCTATACATACATCTGAAGCACTCAAAAAACATCTTAAAATGAATATGATAGATATGCATATAGATAAGGAACAAGTTCATCATATTAGCCAACTGCACTGCTCCCAAGTGGCCAAAATATATTTTTTATTTAAAAAGGTTTAAAAAGTTCTGTTGTAAAAAAAAAAAACGGATCACGCAAATGGCAAGACCTAAGCACAGCCTATGGGACAGATGACTGTGCATTTACAATGCACTAGAAATTCTTTGACAAAAGAGGATATACGAATAATTTGGTGATGTGTGATTTTCAGTAAATACTTTTACTTCTCAGTTAAGCTAAATAGAGTCTAACAAGTTATACCTGTTAATATGTTTTCTATAATCTCTCATTTTTTAAGACTGTTTTCTTTTTTCAGATCTTTCTTGTATATGAAAAAAAGGGAAAAAAATAAATTGAGAGGCATATCTTATCTTAGTTCAAAACAACTTTGTTTGTCTTGAGGAAAACAGACCAAAAAATCTTCTCCAGGAGCCGAGAATCCTGAAAGTTCATCTGTGTTTGTGCTCTTTGGCGTGACAAAGGAAATTAAAACAGAATTACTGCTGCTGGGCCAATACTTTTGCAGTCAGACCCTTCATCCTGACTGTTTGTGTAGTTCGGGGAGATAAAAACATTTTTGTCCCATGGTGAGTGAATAAGAGTTGCCATGGCAGCATGTTAACCACAACTCAATGAGTGTGGCCACAGCAGAGTCACAAACTTCCACCGCAGGCCACATTTCTCTGATGAACATGTCAGGGAGGATGAGTGAGCTGCTGGGAGTCAGAGCGAAGAGCACCACAGGATATTGAGCCCAGCTGCAAAGTAAATAAAGTCCATTTAAAGAAAGGCCTGCCTTGTGATAGATGTCACTTCCAGGTAGTTCTGATCGACTAGCAGCCTGTATCTTTGCTATTAATCAAATAGCTGTTAGAGTTTACCCTCCTAAAGAGAAGAAAAGTTTCCATATGAACAGTGTGGTTAGGGTTTATCTCCATTACCGAATCACTCATATTAAATGTGCACAGGGTGACAGAGCCAGTAACAACAGCTCTACTTGTTTCTTATGAATCCAGTTGATTAAAATCATATGTGACATAAAAATCTGCATGACCGTCCGACTCATTAAGTGTCTGTTTGTTTTCAAACCCTGCCTCGAAATGCGTCACTATTCCCATTAGATGAGCTGTCTAAAAGCTGACAGCGCAGTGCTGAATGCCATATCATCATCATGACAGTCAGTCTGCCTTGATTGCTTGAATTTCACTGGGATCTCAAATCGGGAAGAAAAATGTCTTAACACAGATAAGGATGATCTTTAAAAGGTCACATTGACCATGTAACCAACCTCTCCTGGAGCCTGTCAGGCAGAAGGTCAGACTGACACGTCTAAAGCTGCCATGTGAGTCTAACTTGGAGCACTTAGAGAGAGAAAACGTACATTACGTTTGAAAGCCACCAATCCGATCGATAAGCCATCTGTTTGATTAGTGTCCATCCCACAGGAGTGGTTTGCTTTTGAGGCATCGTTCCATCCAGACTATGAATGTTCTCTCTCTCTCAGTGGAAAGACCTCATGTCACTTACTGGTTGTTGTGCTTAATAACACAATAAATCCGAGGTGGTATTTTCACAGCTGGGCTCGACTTGTTGGCAGGTTAATATAACTCTGTTCTGGCAGCCTGAAAAAATATCGGCACAAGGATGGACCACTTCAACTATTAGCAACCTCAGGAATACTGCTCTGTTCACAAAGAGCCTCTGTGAAAGTTTAAGTCTTGGTATTAGAAATCAGAGGAGACAGAAATGACATCAAAGCCTAACACAACTTTTTAGCAGTACAGCACTAAGTACCACGGGGACAGCGGTCTGCCAGAAAATCACTTTCATTTAATTAATGGATCCAATGCAGAGGTGGGATTTTGATGTATTTGCAAGTGCTGTAAGATACTGCATGAATTTTTTGTCATAAAATCAAAAACTTAATTGAGGACTGGATGTTTCAGGATATGCTCCTGGGTTTTGTTTGATTTTTTGGCTTCAGTTTTGAAGGGTAGTGGTCTGCACTGTTGGAATCATTTAGCATTTCAGGAAATTCACTTATTTGCTTTCTTGCTGAGAGTTAAACGAAAACAGTTAAAACTCATATTTATTTGTTGAATATAGGCTAAAGTCAGTAGATAATTAGCCTAGCCTGAGCTTAGCATTAAGACTGGAAAAAGCTAGCCTTGCTCAGTCTAAAAGCAACAAAATCTGGTTTATAGCACCTCAAAAGCCAACTCATTTAAAATGCTATATCTTGTTTGTATAATCAATACAAAAGCAACAACAACAGCAAATGTAAAAATGGCAAGTAGTCATTTCATGAGGTTATTATGCAGAAGTATTTCTAAGTGGGGAAAGGCTAATTCCTGGAGTCTTCGCCTGTTGTCTGAAATCCGACAAGACTCCAGAGCCTCTTCCTATATTCATCAGACAGATGTTGTAGCAAGTTGAAGCAGTCTTCTCATCAAATGCTTTGTAAGAAAGCAAAAATGAGTTGTCATGTATTTTTGATTCCGCAAGTAGATAGATGGATAACACGAATTTCATAAAGAATTTTCTTAATGAGTATTTAAAAGTTTTGAATGGTCCACTGCAGGATTTAGAGGGTTCAATTTTTTAGAATTAGGCAGAAGAGGAGTATAATATTCATAAATATGCTTTCCGTTGGTGTACAATCACCTGGAAATAAGAACCATTGTGTTTTAATTATCTCAGAATACGCCTCTTATATCTTCAGAGGGGGCAGGTCCTCTTCCACGGAGTCCACCATTTTGCACCACCATGTTTCTGCAGTAGCTCAGGATGGAGAAACCAAACACTTTCTCTGGGAGAGGGCCTCTTGCATTTTTCACTAGTTTTGTGACTACATCCTACACTTTTGGAAGAGGAGGACGAGCAGAGGGATATTCAGTCATGTGCGATCTTCAATTTCACCGCTAGAAACCACTAAATCCTACACACTGAACCTTTAAGACAAACAATCCGCACACCTACTGTGCAGCAAAGGATGAACTGTTTTCTCCAAGTGTGCTGTGTGGGATGTAATAGTGTACAGGATATGGCAAGGTACTCTTTAACTCAAATCCTCTTCCTCCTCCTCCTCCACAGGGAATAACAGTAGGAGCTGGTGACTCTTTAAACAACAAGCTTGTACTAAATGAGTCCTGCTGGCTTGTTCTGAGTGTAGCACCATAAACAAAATCACGTTGAGCCTTTTTCCCTCTGATGACTTTCACATGCTCCCAAGTCCCTGACTAATACTCCTGGTTAGACCTCCAACCACTTCAAGACTCTCCATCTCACTGCTACAGTGCATGAATGAAGAAGAGGAAAGATGTAATAAAAAAATAAGAGTGAAAAATAGAGAAAAACACAGACAAGTTAGCGACTGTTTGTAGAGACAATGCGAAGCCTTACAATAGAGGCTACATTTGACACATCAGAATCACAAGGGAAGAGGAAAAAAAAAAAAAAGGGCGCTTGTGTGAGAAAAAGTGTTTGTGTGTCTGCATGTATAACATTGTGTGAGAGAGACTGAAAGAATAGAGACAGAGAGAGAGAGTCCAAGAAAGCCTGATACAAAGAGCCAGTGTGTGCAGCCCTGGACTGTCCATCACGCTGGACTCTCAGGGGCCATTCACAACGGCAGTGAACCACGGCCCCGCTCTTCCGGCCCTCAGGCTTGAGGCCCAGGACAAGCCCACCGCTGAGCTCCATCCTGTGTGCCCCTCCAGCACTGACTGCACAGAGCTGAGCCACAGCAGACCACTTCACACTCCAGGAGGATCCTGTTTGTCAAAGCAGCTCAAATCATCCAATGTGTGAATGAGACAGCTCATTAAGATCGGCATGAGTCACAGGCAAGCTGGCATACAGACAGACAGACAGACAGACAGACAGACAGACGGACAGACGGACAGACGGACAGACAGACAGACGGACAGCCAAGCAGTCTATTAACCAAAATGGTCCAAGACACCCACATCTATATGCTCCACGACCGCTGGGCTAAGTGTGTAAATGTAGGAGGGGACTATGATGTAACAAAAATGTGCTACTTAACTTATCAGAAGCTCCTTGTACTTCCTAAAAAAAAAAACTGCCATCTACAATGTTTTTGTTTGTACTGTTCCTCATGGCTACAGGGGACACCAGGGGCCCGACAGGAAATGTTTGCCTCTAAACAGGTTAATCTGGCCATGATCACCGCAGTTTACGAAAGCACAGACTCATCATACTAACCCCTGCAGCTGACTCTGTTTTATCGCCACCCTCCATCCTTAAACAACAGAGAACATGTGTTGACAACACAAAGCTGAAACCTCCCAACAGCTGGGACCCTAAGTGGGAAAAATGTGGGAGAAAAATATACAAACTGGCTTCTGATTGGGCAGAGAAATACCAACTGGATGTGATCAAGTGAGCGGCAGACATAAAAAAAAAAAACACTGTTTAAAATGAAGTCGATATCAGACACAAACACAGGCACACCCTCATCTACACAAACAAAGAACCTCATGCAAAACAAATACAAACAAGAACTTCATAGTTATATGTACATAGTGAAACTATGAGATTAAAAAACAAAATCCTGCTCACACGAATGAACGCACTCTTGTGACAAAGACATTGCAACTCCACCATCTTATCCCAGTGCTGAACAACAAACTGACTTCCACCTCCATCAAAAACACCATCCAGTTTTAATCGAACATCCAGCCTCATTGCAAACAGATGTGTCTGTTTACAGCCAATTCTAAGTGTTGTTGTTGTTTGTTGCTTCATTTGGGGCGAGCTGCCAAAGCATCATTTATGAGAAACAGTCTCATTTTCCACGCTTCCTACTTTGAGAGGCGCAATACTTAAAAACGCCATAATGGCTATAATGGCCATCCTCAGGGGACGGGGGGAGATCTGAGCCTTAGTCGACTGAAGTGGTCTCACTGTTTACTTGTCTCACAATGGAAACTTACACTCTGTCAGCTAATAGCTGTTGAATGCAGCTCACCCATGGCTGTGCATGAAAGGAGCTAAGGGAGATGTGTGTATGTATTAAAGGACAATTAAAGGCAATGATGACTGTAATGGCTCATAAATTGTGTTTGGATACACCAGAGGAGTGAATTACTGAATGCCAATTGTGTGACTAAATGATGGGAGAGTCGACTCTTATTTATTTGCTAGAATGGCGTATAGTGTCTTAGTGAGTTTGACACGTTAACAGGTTCCTCGCCGAGCCTCAGCTTTCTGATACAACAGCTCCTTTAAAAACACAACAACACATCTTGGAGTCAATGTGATTGCAGGATTCCCAAGTACCCCACTTGGAGTGAGTCCCCAATGGGGACCCTTGTTGCATTTCATTTCCTGTCTCTTCCCTCATTTCCTGTAAGCTCGCTACTGAAAAAAAAGAGTAAGCTGGAACATAATTGAAAGAAATAAAAAAACAAAAACTTGGGACCCCTTGTTGGCTGGTGGTGTACAGTAATTAGAGATGTAGGTGGGAAACTGGCCATGACAGAAAATAAACAAAATGTTGCAACATTTAGTGGGCATGCACATGTGGACTATTATCCACAATTGGGTCAATAAAATCCAATGTAAGAAGGTCCAGAAAAAGAAATGCCAGCCAACTTTTAACTAACACTGTGTTTGTTTGACCCCTTTCTCAGAAATACAAAGTAGTAAAATAGTCAAAATGTGTGAACTGCTGCCAACAGTGGTGGTAATGGCTGTGGAAATCATTTACAGCATCATCACTGACATTTAAATACGGAAAACCCAAAAGAAAAGTTTCACTATTTAATATAAATCAGTTATTTTGAGAAAGGATGGAGTGTATAACTGTGGTCTTTTAGGGTCCTTATGATACATGTGGTAAAGTCCATAAACATGAGGTTGTCTGACAGAATATTCACTGACAGCATTTCTTGTTACCAGTTAACCTCTTAAAATTTAGGTGGTCAGACAAAATTAATTGGAACTGAGAACCTGTGATGGGTACTGATGGCTTTAACATGGCTTTGAAAGCATTTTTCAAAGGTGCAATAAATTGTTCAATAGTTTCTTTCAAAGCAAAACTCATGCAAATTTAGAATAATTTAACATCATTGCCAGAATTTATTTTACAGAATATTTGCTACATTATTATGGAACCTTAGAGTCACCAAAGCATTTCTTGGGATAAGTGACTGTCCGACTGTTGGCCTAAAATATTTCAATATTTAATTTGAATAGATGCTCAGAACAAAGAGCAATGTAAAAGTCAATTCCTGCTGATTTCTACAAGAAGATGGGCAAGTTAATGACCTTCACTTTCCCTTTCTTGTACACACCCCTCACGGCTGGTAATGTCTGGTCATTTATCTTTGTCTTTGCCAGCCCCTCATCCACCTCATTAATCATCAGCCCCCCGCCTCTCCCCTGAAAGAACAACTCAGATGCTCCCTGGGGTTTGATTGATCGACTGTTGATTCTGCAACAGGCTCATTGTCCTTAAAAGTGACACTAGCTTGATGATGACTGGCGGCAACACAGCATCCCTCTCAGCTGCAGGTGTGTGGTTTGCTGAAAACATCCCACCTGCATGAAACTAATTAGATCATAAAAACGAGCACATTCAAAACACTGCAGGACAAAAAAAAAAAAAAGGAAAAATCACACACTAGAAGCATTACACACCACAGTTTAACAGAGGCAGTGATGCACAATTTGCAACAGGAATATTAACTTCAAATTCTGTGCATGCAAACATTATAAGGATGCTGTGCTGACATTAAAATATCCCCCGCTTGAGAAGAATCTATCCAACTACTGCGCAGAGTGAAACGAAGCAGGCTGGAGTAGGTTAAAGCTCCAGTAAACACAGCAGTGAAAAGAACTGAACTGGCTCTTTGTGAGCGCTTATTGGTACCTCTTTTGTCCTGCCTCTGGTCTTGGTTTTCTTCTGATGGAGTTTCCATGGTTGTTTTTCTCCCATCCGACAAAAATGCTTCCTTTCAGCAAATTCTCTCTTCCTTTTCTCCCCTCTCGCTCCCTCTTTCGCTCGCTCCCCTTCCTGCACGTTTTGCTCTCTCTCTCTCTCTCTCTCTCTTACTCGTGCCCTCTCCTCCACGTTTGCTTCATCCTCTCTTATGAAAGGCGACGCTCCACTGTACATCACAGTTCCCTCCCAAGGTGAAGAGGTCTTTTCAGAGGAGAGTGTGTGCCTCAAGTTATGTATCACTTTCACAGACGAAATGTGCATCCGTTCTGTTTGTATCAACAGTTTTGGGGTTCAGTTTGGGTCAAATTCATTTGTGCCCTTTAATAACACACTAATCCTCACCCACTCCTTGACAACACTCCCTCCTCTCCAGAGTTCCCATCTCTGCAACTGCTGCAGAACCCTGAATAGCAATTCAGAACAGGTTTTTCTATCAGATGGACCCACACTTAAGTTTTACTTTTGTGCTGTTTACCTCAGTTCAGAAAGAGGGAAAGAGTGTGTGTGTGTGTGTGTGTGTGTGTGTGTGTGTGTGTGTGTGTGTGTGTGTGGTGTGGTGTGGTTCGGAGGTTAGTACATCTTCTGATTTGCACCATATGCCCTCTGCTCCTGCTGCATAAATTAGCAAAAAACTCTGACTGCTGTCTTCCTTCCATCTGGTGACTTCTAACTCACATGCAAAAGGACACAGGAAAGAAAGGCAGATCTACATTTCCTAAACAAGGGGACAGATCGTCCTCTGGGCTCTCACAGACAACAGAGGAAGCGGCATGTGAAAATGGGAGAACCAGAGAATCATAAAGGCAGAAACATGATGACTTTTGGAACCGAGAGAATACCGAGAGGACAGTACAGCAAAGAAACAACTTGTTAAAAATAACAGAGATAAAGAGACGGGTGGATGAGACGACCAGGGAAACAGACAGTGAGGGAGACAGGGAAGAAGATTTGGCTGTGTTTGTTTGGCAACAGCCTGCCGAGGAGCCCCAGGGGCATGCTAATGAGAGAAAGGCCTTTCAGCGGTGGTGTGTGTGTGTGTGTGTCGGGAGGGGGGGCCTGGTGGAGCGAAGCTGGAGTAGGGTCTTCTCACGGATACCAGACTCAGAGAGGAGGGGGGGTGGAGATCAGCAGGGGAGGGGAGCCTCAGGGGTCAGGGAAGTGAACTTAGCGGGGATCCCACAACAACAAACGCCGCACTAATCTTCGAGCTTTTTCACCATCAGCCCCGTAAAACGCCAGGAGAACTGACGTCCTTGTGAAGTTAGGAAAAAAGACTGCAGCTCACATGTAGAAGTGAAGTTGTTTGAACTCTTTATATGTGCAAATCAAGCTGATGTAGAATATCTGTGTGTGTGATTTCCCCGTTAATTGCTATAAGGAGCTATACGAAGCTTCGAGATTATTTCAACTTGACGGACAAGACTAAATATATCACAGTTAACCACACAGAGGCAGTTCCAAGTAACTGAGCACACCACAATCAAAACAAACCAGTGGTCCATCTGCTGGCTTTAAAACGTGTGGACGACCAAATGTTTACTGCGCTCATCCGAAAGGAAATTTATAACATGTGATCAGGCCTCGTCTGAATGTATGTGAAGAAACTTGAGTGGAAATAAATGTACCCTACAATTTGAGGATGAGGCTAGAAATGTTGCAATTACTAAACATTTTCTTATGTAACAAAAAGTTAGAAATATGTTGCATCTGAGTTATGTGAAGGCGACAAAGATCAGTCAGTTCTATAAAGTTAACAACAGAGACATTCAGTCCAGGACTTAAATTTAGACAAAGTTTCTTTATGTTCTGACCTTCAAGGATACAAAGACAAAAGACAAACCCTCTGGAGAGTGATTCTTACTTAATAACACAAACAGGTACATTAGATTTGAGTTAAATCAACAAAAACTATATTTAAGTACATTATTGAGAGGTCAGTGAGGGTGGAGACCCGTCACAGCGGCATAAAGGCTCAGGCATGAAGGTATCAGTGGGGTAAATAGGGAAGATGTGCTGTTGTAATGGCTGCAGTGTACACCTGCTTAAATACTACTGGACATCACTGGTCAGCAAGTAGCCAAGACGCTGATGAATAAACTAGTGATTACAACGCACAAATCATATAAGCAATGCCAATCAGTTATCGGTTATCACAACCATTTCTAGGAATCCAACAAACAATGTGATGTCACCTCAGTGTAGTCTTCTCTAACACCACTTTAAAATAATAAACACTTTAAAAATAGTTAGAAAAATAGTTGTTTTATACTTAAAGAAGATAAATAAATTTCAGTGATAAAAAAAATCATGTGATCATGCTGTATCACATGCTGTTTGTGTGTGGATTCTTATCACTTAGCAGACACAAAGTCAACATTAGTATCAGTTTAAATTGGAGCCTTTGGCCACTTGTTGAAAACTAGTTTGCTTTAAGCTCAGTTTTGGTCTCACTCAAACTCTGAGGTAAATATTTTGATTTTTAGCAGTAAGATGTTCAACTTGGCAGTTTGGGTGTTGTATGTGTTTATTGAAGATTTGTAGCAGGAAACATCTGTCTGCTGCTGGAAA
This sequence comes from Acanthurus leucopareius, assembly GCA_029814765.1. Taxonomy (NCBI): domain Eukaryota; kingdom Metazoa; phylum Chordata; class Actinopteri; order Acanthuriformes; family Acanthuridae; genus Acanthurus; species Acanthurus leucopareius. Next base: position 9,733,931 of record JAQMCX010000011.1, on the reverse strand, counting down.
CAGGGTTGATCTTCAGCAGTAAATGTAATGGCCTTAAATCAAAACAATTAGCTAAAAAAAGCTTAAATGTGGTGTAAAGCTGAAGAATTGGGTGATTTAAAAAAAAACAAAACAAAAAAAACAATCCTGTGACAGCCTGCGTGGCTGTGGGAATAATCATGTGAACAAGGCGAAGCCTGAGTGCTGCATGCTTAAACTCCAGTGTTGAGACACAAACACTCCCATACTCGAGGACGCAATCTGAATGATGATGAAGCTCACACAAATAGAGGAGGCTTCATTGTGGGTCAACCTTTCATGCTGTGAGACTGGGGGCCCTGAATGCCCCTCAGTGTTCAGTCACCCGTGAAGACCTGCACCCTGCTCGATTCACGCTGAGGAAGGAGTTCTCAGGCATGAAGGTCTGTGCCCGAGCCCGAGCACCACTTACGGATACTAACAACGGCCTGAGAAAGCAGGCTTACCACATCAGAGCAGAGGAGGAGAGACGAGGCCAGATGGGTGTGTAAAGTGGCCCAAATGAAGTATGACTGACTGCGAAAGCCAAAGTCTGTCAAAAAGACGAAGAGAGCCAAAACAAGAAAGCAAACTGACCGTCCCAACATCCCTAAATTTTTTTTTGCTACCCTCATGGAAAAAGCTGTAACATTCCACTTGTAGTTGACGCTGATTAAACACTAGAGGCTAACATTCCTCTGACACTCATTTGGCCATTTGTTGCAGACAGTGAGTCATTCCTATGCACTGTGGTGGCATTGCCGACCTAGATTTCAATGCAGGACACTTTCATAGGTCAATCTGCTCTATATGTAGGCTTTCATGTTGGGCATGCTGAATCCGAAGTCATTGATCGGTTTACAAAAGCACTGCACTACAAACCCATTACACAGATCCATTCACTTGTTTGTTGACCCATTTTCCTCTGCAAGTCCGCAGAATAACAAAAGCCTCACAAATTCTGTATGACTCCAGTTAACAGTGAAGCAAATGATTTATCATAACAATTCAATATATTAAATGAATGCCTCAAACCATCCTATAAGAACAGCTAAAACCCAAACCAACATGGGCCTTTGAGTTCCATTCCTATTTAATAAGGAGAAAAAAAACTCTCTGCAGTGGAAAGAATGAATATGCTGTCTTCATCATTACAGCAAAATATGTGGACAGTGAGAAGGGAGACCACAATGAGCTGACTTAAAATAATGAGCCTTGTACTTTCTTTTGGCTCTGTCAAAGAGAAATAAACTCAGAGAAATTCCTTTTTTAACTGTGTACATGGTGGTGAAAAAAAATCAAGAGAAGAAACTTCAATACAGCGTTAGAGAAGACTGAAAGTCAAAAGGTGTTTAAATTCTTTTATGTTTGTGTAGTTTTTGCTCTTTCTACCTCAATGCTTGAAGATAAATTCATGCCTTGAATATTTCTCCATTACAAAATCTATCTCTAAAAAAGGGCATTTCACTGTTTTAGCATTGCTCTCCTCGAATATGAATGCACAGGTTTTCACTAACATTGATGCAGAAGGACCTGGCACCTACTTTACCAACAATGCAACTTGCCTGCCCAGAGTATAATCTGAGATTTTAGCATTTTAGGTGTTGCCATGCTATCCTCAAGCAGAGATGAGGATTGGGATACAGGGGTCTTGTAAGCTCACCTTTTTCTTTTTCAAAGTAGTTTTTCAGCCCTATTCATTGTGGACTCAAGTGACATCACCTGAGGCAATCAATCAGACTTAGCACAGCTCTCTTTGAAAGCACAAAAGTACTGATACAACAGTTTTCCAATGTTTTTTTTAACTAATTAAGTTAAAACATCTACCACAAGAAAAGAAAAGCAAATCTTCATTATATTTTTTACTCACAATGTCGACAAGTCAAAGACTTCATGAAAATTCATTTGAAACAGTTGACAATGATTTTCATAATAGAAGTTTGTACAGCTCAGTTTCTCACTTACCTGATTTTCATGTGTGGGTAGAGAATTGTTCCCCCACCCAGATGAAATGTTATGTAGGAACCCTCTGAACCAAAGACCTCGTTTTTACGACCTGCCATCCCCCAACCTCAAACATGATATGTTATAACCAACCTCTGCATCCGTTTGTGGGGTAAAATATCATCCAACAGACCAACGTATTATTCTTCATTCGAAGTATTCAGCATGAAGAACACATGCAATTTTGCACCACAATAACGGAAATTCAACTCTGCTACTCAGTTTCAACCATTTCTAACAGAGACATACTTTGGTAAGGTTGGCTTTTCTTTCCGTTGTACGATTTCTGGATTGTATTTTTCTCTCCAGTTGTAATTACAAGTGTTGGACCAAACAATGCCCACGGTATCTGACTCAGCACTTTTCTAATTACATGTTTTAACACTGTCGTGTTAGGTCTGGAAATGGAACAACACTCGCTCAGGGATGCCTGGTCACCACGTTTTTCCTCTAAAAATGACTTCACAAGCCCCGATTCTCTGGCACCTCTGCAGCCAATGTGGTTGCATGGAGAGTGAGAAACACAGATGCTTAGGATTATCCAGGCTTGCTAGCTTATAGTACCTTGGAAGCTGCCACTATGGCTTGGTTAGACTGAAAACCGATGCAATATCAAAACCAAAATACTAAGAATTTCATAATTTCAGTCTGGAATCAAAAGAGCAAATCAATGCCAGGAAACAGAAACAGAAACCTGGAAGAGAGTAAAAGAGAAAGAAGGCATTTATCGTTGTACCCAAAAAAACCTCCCATACAAGCCATGAACTTCTGCCACTGTAGAGAAAAATACAGGTTTTTGTCTAATTGTTTGTTCTTCCTTCAGTGTGCACTAAATATTTTAATGATACTGGTTTGGAAGCAGCCTGGCTGTCTTTGTGGTCTGCCATGCTTACATTATGGAGCCACTGAACCAGCCAAGAGGTATGGTGAGCAAACACCTCTCCATTATCCAGTTAGAATAATGCTACATAATAACCCTTTTGTCTTCTCCATATATATTGTAATAATACTTTGCCAAGACGTGAAGGGTAATGAAAATACCCAACTACCCCCCCGAACAGTTTGTCTGTTAGAATAATTTGGGGGTTTAAAACATTTTTCTTCCCCAAAGTGGTCAAACACAGATCACTCAGACGTTTGTGGAATAAAAGACTCCTGGGAAAGCAGTGCTATCATGTTAACGAAAGATTTTATGTTTATACATCCAGTGGATATGGGGCAATATTAGCATTAGCTTATTAGCATAACTATGTTTCTGGTTTGGTTTTCTGAGGTGCTTAAAGCTTCACTACAGCCACCAGTCAACAGCTAGTTCAGTGATTATTTTGCGTGGGTTTGTCACAATGAGTAACACCATTCACATACAAGCAGTCATGTGATCTGTTGTTGATGCAAAATTATTGATTAGGTCCACTCTAAAGGCTCCCCTCATGTAATCATGACACCCTAAGGTGTAGATGACCTACTAATCTAATCCAATCTGTCAACTCTCTTTATATCTCGGCCTGTTATTAACTGCAAACTGCATCCCCCCCCGCAGTCAATTTGACACTGAGCACCACCCAAAGCCATTTGAAAATGTATAATGGTCCATTAAACTGCACTGAGAGTACAAATAAATCCCACTGGGACTTCTCTTAGTGATGTTTATCCTTTAAATACAGCACCTATCACCGTCATTTTTATATTCAGCTCAACAGAAAGAGACCTGAGTTGCCTTTTATGCTACTTGAATGGAAAAATCTATTGGTAAATGAAGCAAAAAAAGCACTCTGTTGTTTTTTCTTATCACTGTAAGATAAACATTGAACATGAAAAAGCTAAAGTTCTGTCAGGAGGCCCAGATACTGTGTGAAGCAGGATATTTCTGATAAATATGTTGTTCTTATACTGATGAGGACTTCCATAACTCAAACGTTCTCACACTTTAGCAGCTGAGATGGCAAACAACTCAGCGCTTGAGGCAGTGTTTACTATCCTACTTGTTGCAGAGAGTGCATAAGCATGCGAACATGCACACACACTCACACAAAATAGAGATATAATGAAAGGCAGAGACAAGGAGACATCAGACAAGACTCTCCAGCTAATCTTGGCGTTGCTTCCCATGAAAAGCCCCCACCCTCCTCTCTGTCTGTCTGTCCCAGCTGCTGGGGTTTCTTTTCTATGCATTGCTCCCGTCGGTCCTATTGTCCTCCGCCTCATGCTGCCAACCTCTCACCCCTGACCCAACTCTTTACCCTTTTCAAAACCCTCCAGCACTGTTCCCCCAACCCTCATTATAGAGGGAGCAGAGACCTCCTCCTTTTAGCTCCAGTCGGTGCTACTCAGCAGATGAGCCCAGTCAGACCCCACTCTGTGAAGGGGGGTTCATCATCAGCGCTATGACAACAGAGCAGATGACACGGAGATCACTTTAATGCCATTGTTCCTCAGAGCTCTCCTCTCCTGTCTCAAAGCCCCCTGTCCTGCGGCTGCATCCTGGAAGGACAGAGAGTCAGCCGTAACCTGAACCTGACACTTCCACCCCTGCAGAGACGTGTTTGTCCTCAGATTCATGATGGAAAAAGTTAAGAAGTGGACTAAGTGGAGGGGGGGAAAAACAGTTCATCACAAGGGAAAAGATGGAAGCTAATCTCTTCGGTGGCTGGTGTATGCTCTCCCCCTGGCTGACCTCTGTGAGAGTGGGTCAATCCATTACTTTATTGCTTTGAGCACTGATAGGCAGCTTTCCAACAGCAGAGACTGTAATGACATTTTGTCCATCATTCTGGAAATTACTGAGCATCCACTGTGGAAAGAAAAAACCCATTTATGGCTCCATCTGATGTGATGCAGTCACTACATTATCATCAGTGTCTAAACATTTACACTCTCAGGAATTCTTTCTGTGCACACTCCATCATTCAAATGGAGCTGATGTCTCCGTAGGTGGAAATATATGATGCACACTGTGCAAACAAACACTGTACTGATAATACACTGAAAAAGAGCTTCTTAAATCATTTTGTTGGAATACAAACTAGGGGTTCAACTCCAACTTGAGTATTTTGTGTTCCCATGACCAAACCATTATAAACTTGATGTTAACACAGCAGGCGCTCTCAGAAAGTTCTGGACTAACACCACCAATCAGATCAATGAATCATAAAACATAGTAGCCGGCCAGTTGGTAATTTAAACTGCATATGTCAGTCTGAAGAAAAGAGGAAACATCTCTTCCATTGAGACAAGCCTTAAAGTGCCTTTTTTTTGCTCTTTATATTCAATTAGAAAATACTTTCTAGCTCTGACGTAGCTGATTCTACGGCAGTATCTTTGCTCTTCTCTGAAGGAGCCTTTGTTGTTGTTGTTATCAAGCAAATTATCACTGGTCATCTCATTTAATGGCTACTGCTGCTGATGGTTCCTCATAGGATACTGAAAGATCCTTATCATTGTGTTTTAGACACAAGCTCATCGCTTGGAGCCTGACAAGATGGAGTTGCAAGATTAAATAATCACATGATCCTGCAAATCCAGCTGCCTTGCCAAGCATGATTTCAAAAAATTTCCCATCAATAAAAGGAAAAAACACTGTTTACTTTGTTCATCGAGAACTTTCCTTCTAAGGTATCCACCTCGGGAACAAAGAAAGTTTTCTGTGTTGTGTCTCAACTTTAAATTACTTTGAAAACTTCTCTTAAGAAAATTTTAATAAACCTGTCCAGTAACATCAGACAGGATACAATGCAAATAAACTCTGAAGCCAGAGGATGTTGAATACCTCAGTGTGCAGCAAACTTAACACACATTATGCACAAATCTACAAGCTTTCACACACTTCTTAGACTTGCTCTGTATCCTCAAGATGCTGTGCCCTTTCACAGCATTCATCTTTCATTTTCAGCTGCGTCCACTCTCTTGTTACAGTACTGTTTTCCTATAGAGTAGAGGTCAAAAGCTAAGATGACTTATGAGGCCTCTCAGTGGTGTTGCTGTAATATTAACACTGCTAACTGATCTCTCCTCTGGTCTGTGTGTGGTTGCAGGGTCAAGCTGTTTTTTTTTAGACAGAAACATCTGGGATTTCCTCTTTCTCCTGAAACCGCTGTTAGCTAGTAGTTTTCTCTTCTCCTCCAAAATAAACCTACAGTATGTGACACAAAAGGCTTTAAAAAAACTCCTTAAGAGTGCAAATGGTAAAAGCATCACGGGACACTGAATAACGTAGAGGTGTCAGGTCAGAGTATCCCTTGTTAGTTTTAACTCAACGTTCAACGCTAAAGTGATATTGAAATCCATCCTCTCAAACCCCCAAACTGTCCGGTCTCCAAACACCCTGCCTCAGCTATTGGGTTTCCTGCAGCTGTCGCTTTATTGAAGCTCGGTCATTGCAGATTTTCATCTGCTTGGCAGAAGTGCCTCTTCCTGCCGATCCAGCCTTTCTCTGAAGGATAATAAGCAGACAATGAAAACTCTCCCTTGAAAACCTTTTTCCCGAGCTGGGGGGGGGGGGTTCCTGGCAAGTGGAGTGTGTGTGTATGTGTGTGTGTCCAGTGACCTCTAACTCTGGTTTCACTGTGTCACATGTGGGACCAACATCACAACAAAATGAGCAAAGCAGAGTCATGTGCGTTTCCTGAAAGATATCAAGAGAAGCTACACGACAAGCTGCGAAGAAAAAAATCTGAACAAGGGACTGGATTATCACAAAAACATCTTTGAATATCTTAAGTGGAGTTTTACACATAATCCTGAATACAGATGCAAAGGGGGGAAAAAGACATTAAGTTACATGGGTATTCATTTAAAATTCCTGCTTAATTCATGTCAAGCGTAGCATTTGGCTGCATCCAAATGGTCTCAGGCTGTCTGGAACGGCTCTTCATATGGTGAACATTTCTCATTGGTGTGCTGGGGTACCCCAGATGCTTTTGTCTTACGGTTGTTTAGCAGCTGCGTAAAAGCGCTGAGGACAAAGACCTATCTGTGGAGGGTTGAATACGCTCAGCGGGCACACAGCCAACAGCTCAATCCTACAGGCTCCCACAGTTGAAAAGCAGACTAATGCATTCTGCTCTCACTCCTCACAGATGATCTTCCAGGGAAATTAGCTGGCAGCCCTATTATTTCTTCACCTAACTACTTTCACATTTGAAATGCGGTCACACTGAGCTCCTAAATAATTATATAAGAAGTTTTTGAGACTTAGAAACAATACTTATGTGCTTTTCTCCCAATATATCATGCTGACAGAACCAAACATCTTAGCTGACACACACACACACACACACACCCCAACCCCCTTGTCTCTGATTGTAGAGTGTGGAAAAATTTCAACGTGGCATCTTTGACAACTGCAAAAGGTTTTGTAGTTTGGATTCACTGCAAGCCAGAGATTTTTAATTTGAACAAAAAGGAAGGAAGGCTGAAATGGAGGAAACAAAAGTAGGAGGCAAACTTGAACTGAGCACAACAGGCTGAGACACTGATCAACTAAGGCCCAAACCTACTTGTCTATACACCTTATTGTCTTAGTAAGAGAACCAATTTTTCTTTCTAAACCACACTTTTAAAAGGTGTCGAAAGCTTTTGCAAACAGCAGCAAGAAAGCATGCCAGCCTACAGAGCAGCGAGATGTCATAATGACTGACATGGGAAGGAGGGACAGTATCTTATTAAAGGTATCCACACAGGGTTGCACACATTTGACTGAAACTGACTGTAGTTGACGGTACTGAAGAAAATAAATAAGGAAGAAAAGTTCAAATTGTCCTAACAGATGCTAATTGCTGCATGAAGTGACCATGCTTGATACCAGTTTTGGAAAATGACACGACTGCATTTGTAAGGTTTTCTTCAGGTGATGTTTGACCTTCTGACAAGCACTTTGACAAGCATGCAGATGCCCTGAAGGTCAAGTGTGTAGCACTTAGTGGCATCTAGAGGTAAAGTTGCAGAATGTATCCAAATTAATATGCTTCCACTCACCCTTCTGAGCATTTGGAGAAGATGGGATGGCTGTGAAACTTGAAAAATGCAAAAGGCCCTCATTAGAGTCTTTGGTTTGTCCAAAGTGGACAACTACAGAAACACTGCAGTACAACATTATAAGAGGACCCACTCATTCTTTAGACATTAAAGCTCAGTCTAAGGTCATGAAAATACAATGATTCTTGTTTTCAGGTGATTATACACCAATAATATTCTTATGTTATATTCAATTTCAGCCATATTGAAAAAATATACTTCACTATATTCTGCACACTGGACTCTTAAGCAGGTATTCAGACCAGCTTTGTGTTAAAACAGCATAAGGGGGCTGCATTGGTGAGGAAGTGTTGCTTCTAGTTCTCATGAGACATAAGATCTAATCCAAAAGTCCCCTTTCAGTAATGGACCATTGACTCTGAAGGTTCCTCAGCCGCTGGAACAGGTTTTGTTTTTTTAAGTGTGCAAAGCTTATGCATTGGCACCCCAGTTATGTCATTTTTCTGATCTCATTTAAATGACTGTGGAGGCTTGGCTTTTTTTCATACTTTTTCCAAAGTCAGTCCAAACATAACTTGAGAGTGCAGCCTCTGCAGCTGACTTCAGCGTTTCACCCTGGTGGTCACCTCATGGCTCTAATCCTCCGGTCCAGATCCTGGCCATCGCAGAGTAGATGGCATTAGCTACATGCAACACAGGCATGAATTTGAGCGAAGCAATCACACTGCTCAATGACTGCATTATGATCTATTTACTTGCTTACACAAGACTGCGGAAAGAAAACGGGTCATTCTGGTAAAACATTATTGACTATTTAATCAATGTCCCCAGCTCATGCGAAGCGGAGAGAGTGAATCAAGGCGTGTGCAGTGTTTTTAGCGCCGTGGCAAATGCGGTCATACAGAGTGCTGTAATGTGGTTTACTGTAGATGGCCGAAAATCCTGCAGCAGGGCTGAATGCCTGTTGAATGAGTGAGTGCATGTTCATCAGCTGCAGTGGCTCTTTGCTCTCACCAACCCCATTATTTCCCAGAGGCCTTCTGGAACAATCATCTGACTGTGAACAAAACACTGATAGAGATAGCTGCTCTGCTGGCAAATATCACCTCTGCACTCTGTGCACACGCACTGATGCAAACATATTGTAAAAGTGGAGAGAGAGAAAAAAAAAAGACTCTATTATTATGCATGTATTTGACAGTTTAACCTTGAAAGATGTGGGTGTTTTTCTGAAGTCATGCAGTTGATATAATGGCCAGATTGTGTCTTTGGCATATTTCATATGACACCGGGGTTCAAGCTGGTCTTTGCATATCTGAAAGCCTCTGGTCCTTTGCATATAGGGTATTTTCAGATATTTAAATCCCGTCCTGTTTCTACTATGCAGCAGTGTGACCATGACATCTCACTAACAAGGGTGAACTTGCACACACACGCACACACACGCAAACACACACACACACACACACACACACACACACACACACACACACAGAGTCACCCACTCACCGACTCGCATCCCCTCTGTTCAACTGTGAATAGGCTTTTAGTAAAAGTGACGGCCAAGGCACATGCTTGAACAAGCATCCCCACTCAGGAACTTCTATTCCTATCATTTCGTGTCACAATACTCAATGGCCCTCTTTGTTGTCGGTGGAGTTATTAAGCTCAACAAATTAACATGACTGATCTGGCAGACCTGCATTGCTGATGAGAAAAGTAGTGGAGATGGGAGAGGAATGGAAACCAAAAGAGAGAGAGAAAGAGAGAGAGAGAGAGAGAGAGATGAGGGAGATTTCTGGGGGAAACAAAGTGGAGCAGGAGGAGAAGCAGGAGATGAATGAAGTCTTGATTGAACTATGTTAAAGGGGTCTCTCTTTTGGAGCTGCAGAGTTGCAAAAAATACTCTGGGGGGCTCGTCTGCTGTATAATTACCGAAGATGCTCAGTCATATCCCATGCCAAATGGAGAGAGGCCCAGAAATCATGTAACTATGACAGCAACCACCTCATTATGGAAGATGTTCAGCATAATTAACGACTGCAAAACGAAGACGAAAAGCAATTTAGGAATCATTGATGGTGACATTAAATGTGGGATCTGCTGAACCCGCATTTAAAACTCAAAAAGGCATCTTTTTGGAGTAAACAAGGAAATTCTTTGATTCAAACAAACAAACATGGAACAGAAGAGTTCAGCTTCGCTCTCAGCACCCTTTGACCATCTCTGCAGTGACTCATCCCTGCAGTCCTGCGTTTTTTCTTGGAAAAAAAGAAGCATGTGCATGACCCACAGTTTGCCTCTGAGGACAATATCGCCTTGAGTCAACTGAAGCAGAGGGGGAAATGATCTGACTCTCTGTTATTGCTCTGCCATCAGTTGACAACTTGTTGATCCTGACAAGGCAAAAGAAAAAAAAAAGAAAAACCACCTCCGTTGGCACAGCGTTAGCAGTCATGGGTCTTTCCTCTCCTCAGAATCAGGATGCAGGGTCACGGCGCACACACAGTGTGTGACAGTGAAGGCTGCTGATGTGTGAGCTAAATAATCAGACACTTTCCAGGCATCTTAGTTCAGACTGAGGACGAATGCACAACATAAAGAGCCTAAGACAGCTGACACCTCGGAGACACTTCACAGCCACACATGCTAAAACCATTATGAAGGCCACTGTCTAACTCCTGCATCTGTGGTTGACTGGAGAACAGAGCCAATCAGATGATTTTATCATGAAGTCTTCACCATAATCAACAGATTATCATTGACACCATGTTTAGGCCTCTAGCAAACTTCAGTGAGATGTTTAATTAAAGACACACTCGACACTGTCAGATGTGATTAACTCTCTTTTTTTTTTTTGAATGGCTCAAAAACAATGATGTAACATTTGGATCTGGTTTGCATCCAGACTCTGTGGCCTTTTCCACAAGACCACCACACTGAGTACAAAACACTCTGACTAGAAGGTCCATGAGTTTCCATAAGGAAAAACAATCTTTCCCTTTTTTTTTCTTCCCCCCTTTTTTTTTGCACGATCAAGATCTGGTTCCAAGAAGAACAGACACGGCACTTAAAGTCGCGTCCATAATTTACCATAGGACTATTTGATTAGTTCAATTTCCTGTCATAAGACAGCTTTAAATGTTACGCATGTAATTCAGTTGTCTGTGAAAGGCACAAATTGAAAAAAAAATGGTTATTTTTCCACAGTGTGATGAGACTGAGAGTGTCTGAACTGTCTTAAGCTGAGCTTATGTTTGACAGATTTTTATTGTTTGTCTGTCAAACTTAATTGATGAAGCTTTCCGTGCAGTGCCATGTCATGCTTTTCTTGTTAAAATGACTATGATCATCACATGCATGAAAGAATATCTTTATCTGCAGGCAGCCTCTTGATCTTCAGATGTTTGGATCGATAATAAGTTATCTAAGTAGCACTAAAATCACATTTTCTTCAGTGTGTTTTGTCATCAAGGAGGCTTTTTTGGCAGCCAAACACTGCTGGGTGGGTAATGGTCACAGGACTAACACTGAGAACCAATAAGATATTTGTGGAAAAATGACTTGCTGTCTCCCTCTGAATTAAACTCAGCGGCCTGACGCCAAGTCATCCTCCCACATCCTTCACACAGGCCAGCACACTGATAGAGCGTTCACGGGGAGGACAGAGGAGAATCTCTCTGAAAAAACACGTGGCCCCTCTGTGAGGTGAAGGTCACTGTAAAATCAAATTAGACACAAGTTATATAACCTCTGAATGACATCTTCACTTTGCAGACTCCAAACACAATCTAGGAGACATCCTGTTTATTTTGGGCTTCGTGAACACAGTGGATCCATTTTTCTGTTTTCAAAGCTCTTTTTCACATGAAACACAGCAAATCACAGCACAGCAGTATGATATCCGTTGCTCTGACACAACAAATGAGCTTTACAGCAACTAGCAAGCCTCTAAATTGATCTCCTCATGCTGCGAACAACAAGCTATGTTTCTCCTGAAAGGGACACAGAGACTCCTTGAATATTAAGCAAGTGGACAGTGCACAAAGGTCGATTGCCACAGTGTAATATCCTCCCTGAGACAGTGAAAGAGGGTCTGTGGGGAATTGGTTCACAGGACTCTGAAACTTGCAATTCAGTGGACTCCTCTCTCTACATTAAGAGCCACTGAAGTCGCACAAAGGAGCAGCTCCAAATTAGGAGCACAAAGACGCCTCTGTGAGGAGCTTCAGAGCGAATTAATGAGCATTGATACACATTCACATAGTGTTCTTCCCCGGCCTCAGCTGCACCGCAGCAAACAACACACAGGCTGATAAATCGCAGCTTCCAAATCCAACGCAAAAACTCAAAAGTGGTTGAATTACGACCGCTGGATCCATTTTGTGTCACTTTACTGTAAAATATCTGCTCCTCAGTACAGGATGAGAACAGTTGGGAGTAAAAGCTGAGCGTCCTTCCTGTCTGCGAAGCCATCTGCTCCCCAGCTTGTCACTGTTTCAAAGCCCTCAAGTTAGCAAAAGTTACTAAACATCCATAAGCACAGGGCCTCATTCCTCCCATGCATCCCCCCCACACACACACTCCTCGCCTCACCCCCTACCCCCAGGTCGGGAGCACAGATGGTCAACACTTGGGACTGATTTAAAGACGGGACAGTCTCAGGCTCAGCCCTTCAGTTTTCAGTAACAAGCTCTGGCACAACACACAGACTGAGGCTTTGGGCAATGGAGCATCTGACTAATACAATATGTTGCTTGTTAGTTTTTCCAGTAACTTTTAGTCATTCATTATTTTTTTTTATTTTTTTACCAGCAAAAAACACTGTGCAGTTTGGTGAAGAAATACCACAACAATCTCTCACCAAACAATCCAACATGATCCATCACTGCTGACCGGTAATGATCAATGAAGACTGTTACAGAAAGACGAGCTGGAACCAGGTTTTGATTATGTTATGTACTTCGTTCCAGTCGTCCAGGCTCTGCTGAAAGTAGGAGTTAATGGGAGACAGCAAGTTGATCTGGACTACTTAACACCTCCGCAGGCTCGCACAGAGTCGACTGCTGCAGGAATCCTGATAGACTTAATCTCACTAATCGCTTTCCTCAAGTTGCTTCAGCAGGCTGCTCTAATACCGATTCTCATGAAACCGGGTCAGGTAAACAGCCTGTGTCTGCAGCGCCGGTGGGCACAAGTTGAAATCAACTGAGTTTATAAAACAATCGGCGCGCCCCGAAAAAGTTGGAGCGACAATAACAAAGTATGAGCTGTGCTGTCATGATGTGGAAAAAAAGCGATGTTTCTATCACGCATTCAGTTATACTGGAGTATTAGTTGTTAAAAAACAGACAGAGATATAACTCACCCATATTTGTAAGATTTTTCCAAAGCGTGCGGAGTAAAGCGATCAGCTGAAAGTTGAGCCCCGGCTACACTGATGTTGCGTCCTGTGATGCGCGCACACTGGCCGCCTGGCTGCTCAAACACTCAACGCTGCGTCCCTTTGGAGACAGCCCGAGTGACGTCACCACAGCGGGGATTACTGATGGGCGCTCCCCTCCCACTCCTCCTCCTCCTTTCCCTCCTCACCTCCTCCTTGAGCTCTTCAGCACTATCAGGAAGTTTCACTGGTTACTCAGCTCATCATGAGCCACTTTATCTCGAAACATTCCTGCAATTCAGCGCGCAAAGTACTCCAGTAAACTTTAGAGAGATTTGCCTCGATTATCATAGACTTTATCGCGAAGTCGATCAAATAAATTGACTTCAAGCAAGACGGAGCTGGAGCCAGGTTTCTCTGTTCGATTGTTCACCACAAACACACAACAAGTCGATGAGGATAAAGAGTAATCAGGTAAGCTGTGTCAAACAGACAGATGAGGTCAGAGAATGTCAGCAAAGCTACAAAGTCTACTAATCATTTGTTTATGAGGAGAAAAATCAATCATCTTTTTTTAAAAAATCGAGAAGGAAAACACTCAGACTGCTGTTTTGAAAGTTTTTCTTACAATCTTCAAACACTCTCACCTATCTGGATTCAGAAAAAAAAAAATCTATCAAACCACCATGAGATATTCATTTTCAACTTGTTTTCACAGATTCAACCACATTCCCAAATCCAGGCAGCCAGAAAATGTTATTTTTTATATAAAAGCCTTGTTTGGAATGAAACTTCACATGTATCATTGCTATAGAAATGGCTAATCTTAAAGTTTTCAATTCGATTTAAAATCATGCAAATTGGGCATAGACATAGGTCGGTTTGACATTTTGGGAATAAGTTTGCAACTTGAAAAATGGGTAAAACAGCTTTGTTGTCGTGCAACAGATGAAACAGAGGCTTAACTTTGTTACTATAATCATTTATTTATAACAAATCATAAGAAAAAGCAGAGGCTACAATTCCACTGTCCTCTTAAAGGTTGGAAGTGAAATAATGATAAATAATGATAAATAAGTTTGGCTTATTGAATGATGATCTACACTTGTACATACGTTTTTGTCCAGATTTACAGTGTCTGTGGAAAAAACCCAAACAAAAACCTCTTGCATACCCTCGCATGGATGCATACGAGGTGTCTGACTTAAAGGGTTTCTCTTGTGTTTGACATTACTTCTGTGGACTGTGGAATAAATCTTAGTCTTTCTCAAAGATGAGGCCTCTTCATGAACAATGCCAATCACCATCAATCCAGAGTGCTGGTATCCGGTATCCAAGGAGTTCTGTGCACCCCCTAATCTAGTCCAGCCTATTCACTGGTGGCCAAGTGGCAACTCTCAATGGGCTGTTTCATGGGCAAACAGGGCATCTGCCCAACATGGCAAACACAAAAGCCCCCGAAAGGCAAATATTTAACTGGTCAACTGCAGTGTTACAAAGACAATATCATCCTTTCTCCTTGAGTATATTTTTATTTTTAAAGCAATGTGCACATTGATTTATTCTTTCTTGTTCGCTCATCATATCATGCATTTTATGAAGGTTAGCAAGTCAGGTTTTCTTTATCAGTGTTTTCACATTTGTGTATCTTCTGTCTGTAAACCCTCTTGTTTGGATGTTTAATATCTGCAATTCTTGCAATTATGCTCTCCAGACAGAATATTATCAAATATAATGTATGGTTTTCTGCACCTTTTTAAAGCTTATTTTATCACTCAGTGTCAGCACTTCAGCTGTATCATGAACCACACACAGTGAGCAGGTCCACCGCACGGAATACATGGGCCGCATCTCCATAAATTGAAGCTCTCCGGTGAGCTTTTTCACTGTCTTTCTGTGCATGTACACGAGCTGCATGTCAGTGCGAGTGAATAGAGGATCTGCATGGGAACATTCCAGCACTTTGCTGGCTGTTACAGCAGGCACGGCAGCTGGCAGACAGCAGGCATGCAACTGTTAATATGGTGGACCATTGCAAAACAAAACACATCAGACAAAGCCTATTTATCTGACATTACACAGAACATATGGCCGTGTCACTTGGAGCGATACATGCCGAGACATGACATTTTGCTTTATTGGTGGATGCCATCTAGTAGATTAGTCAATCATAGGTGAAATACAACACCGCAAATTTCCATTTAAATTAATACTTAGAAGGCTTTCCAGCACTGAATCAGTCCGGCTTTGGAGCTGTCAGCCCACTGAGTTATGAAGTGCTTGATTGGTGCAAACTAATATTACAAATATCATATGGGGAAAATATCAGGTATAATAAAACTGTCTTTCTCAAGTGTTTTTCCACTAAAAAGGCGATACGAGGAGCCACAGCTGAAGACTGAGTGTTTCTTGAAGCAATCTCTTCTGTTATGTTTCTAATTAGGAATAAGCGCAGTGAAACAGGGATGATGGCAGGCAGCAGAGGCAAATTGAGGTAATCCTGCAGCGTCTAATTGTAAATAAAGAGAAGCCGGTGAAGCGCTGTACCAAACACAACAGTCACCATGGTTACAGACCACTGAGAAAATGGCAGACATGGTGAATGGGCTCAAAATGAGAGGCGGTTTAAGGCGTACTCAGAGTGAAGTTGGCATCAGATCGAATGCTTTATGACTCGGTTGGACGATTCTGGCCTGCAGAGTTTTCCTTGAATGTGCTGCATAACAGAACCTGAATGAAAAGAATCTCCCTTCTCATATTGGTGATGAAATAATAGGAAAGAGATTCAAAATTCTTCAAAACAGAACAAAATACAACCTTTTTTCCAGAAGATATTCACCCCAGACCTGAGTGTATGCTGCATATAATGTCACAGTTTAGAGCTACTTGAGTTTTTCAAATACCTTGGGGTAAACAGATGTTTAAAAAATGCAGCAGCAAGCCTCAGTTTACTGCACACATTTACTGCAGACGCTCAATGATGTTAATGCAAAAAAACTCCCAAGTCAACTGTTTTGTGGTTAAATCTGTAGGCGCTTGTGGACATGTGGGACTGTTTTCCAAGAAAAGCCATAGTTCAGCAAACATAGATACATTTTTCTTAAAAAATAGTGCCTTTTTGTGTCTTTATCCTTTGTTGCAGGGACATTGTGTCATTTTACGGCTAAGACAGAAAGACTGGCCGCAACTTAGGTTAACTATCTATTTAAAAAAATCACCCAAGTATCATGTTTTCACTGCATTCCTTCAACATGGCTGACTCTCTCCTTTAAGGGAAGTTAAAGGGTTAGCTGATCCTCAGTGGTCTGGGAAAATCCTCACCTCATAAAACCTCATAACTGTAAAAAAAAAAAAAAAAAAAAAAAAAAAAAAAAAAAGGGGAAAAAAATTTTAAAAAAAAAAAAAGAAAAATAAAAAAAAAAAAAAGTGGGAGAATTTAAAAACCAAAAAAAAAAGTTTTTGGAAAAT
>JAQMCX010000011.1:9528019-9717006 GCA_029814765.1 Acanthurus leucopareius | reverse complement strand
CTGTTAAACCAAACACCAAAAAAAAAAACACAAAAAAACAAAAACAAAAAAACAAAAAAACACAAACACAAACACACACACACAAAAAAAACAAAAAAATTTAAAAAAAAAAAAAAAAAAAAAAAAAAAAAAAAAAAAAGGAACAAAATTTTTCATGTAAACAAAAGCAAATTTAACAGAAAAAAATGAGGAAGAATTTAATCTCCTACAACACATTGTTTGACTAGATGTTAAATCAAATCCCTTTGAACTGAGAGGATACAACTGTTCCTGAGACTTTGTGGTAAAGGGAACAACACATGAGGTTTAGTCCGAAAATAACATCTGGTTTAGTATTTGAGAAGTGGAACATACTTTGTTCACTGCCGTCTTGAGGAAAAATACAGGGGAAACATATTGTTTACTTCTAAAAAGGCCATCAAAAGGGTTTAATCTTTTCAATGTGCTTATAAAATTAAATCCTGCTTAAAAGTTGAAAACATATGCCACTCATAAGTGCAAAATATCTTTGTGATTGAGTCTTTTATCCTGTTTTTCTGCACTAATCCGCATCTTGACCTTTTTATTCCAGTTATGTCAGCTTTAATTGAATCTTAAAATTGACCTCTGATGAAGTGACATCTCTGTGGAGTTTAACAAAACACATGTCACGTCTCTGAAGGAGTTTTGGAGGTATCTCAGTGTCTGCTGGAGGTCTTACAAACACTGACCGGCATCACTAGTGCTTCATTAGTCAAAGCAGACAGTATTGAAGTGGTGACTGACTCCAGCACGTCAAGAGGAGGGATGAACATGTAAGCAGCGCTCCAGCTCTTGTAATTTATCGCCTCAGAGGCCCCTGGCAGAGGGCAGTCACAAAACAGCTCCACACACAGCTGGGGGCTGGGCAGGAAGCTCCATCAAGGCTATATCTCCTCAAGCCCATGTGCAAAAAGAAAGGTTTTTTTTTAAAAAACAACTAGTGTTACAAAAACAAAAAGAGGCTGGAGGAATGAGAAGACCAGAGAGCAGAAACGTTGCATCTGCAGCCCTTGATTTCTGGTGTTTAGAGTGAAACAAAAAGATGGGGATGAGCGGATTTGGAGGACTCAAACAGACAGACTTTACTCTGGGAATGGAAAAACAAAGAGCAACTATGCACAACCTTGTGACTCTGCCTCCAGAGATAATTGGGTCACTGCAGCTCTGTTACACTCTATGGTGCACAGGATACATCATGAAGAGCACATCAACTGTGCACCAAATGTTCAGCTAATAAAACATGTGATTTCTGCACATATAAAACATACTGGTAACTGAAATATGAAGGGAGTTGAATGGACTCTGGATCAGAGTTACTTCATCTTGATTGGATGCTTATCAGACAAACACTGCCAGGCTAATACTGATGTGAACTATAGCTGAATTCCTCCACCACTCCCATCATCCGTTGGCTGGCAGGAAAGGCCACAGGCAGGAAAAACATCACAGCAAATAATAATTCACTCCAGCAGAACATGTGTTTTAAGAGACTTGATTTTTACATGTTGTTTGACATTGTTTCACTGATAAATTTATGTTTGAAGAAAAAAAAACACCTTTAAATTTATTTTTACATTAACTGCACTGATGGCCACATAGACAGGATCTTTAACTCCAGTCTGTGCTATGCTGCCATCTAGTGGATAATTTTGTGGTGGCTCTAAAGTGCGTCCTACTGCTGAAAAAAATCCTTTTAAAAAATTGTTCAAGTAGATTTCTGTCTATTTTGTTAAAAGTATTCAGCTGATTTTTCAGTTTTATTACAAAAAAATCATTGTTTATAGAAGACCCTGTTATTCAGGTGTAGAAACTGAGTGCAGATTGAACTTTTGATCGTCTGCACAAACAAAGTCTAGATTGAAGCATACATGCATTTGCCTCTGATCCACAGGCTTATTTACTTTGTGAAAATATGCAGAGGCACAAAACCCTTGACTGTGTAAACAGTATGAAGGACACACAAACCTGCTGTGTGTGCAGCAGGAAGACATGTACATGTACATGTACATGTGTGAATATAAGATGAGCCTTTTACCAGAGGACATTTTGACATGTCACAGTATAAATAATGAAAATTCAATTAAGTTGCTGCAGTTTCTTGGTCTTGTTATTGTGCATGCTGGCTGAATGTCACACTGCTGTTACATACTGAGACATTTAAGAACATTTTAGAAGTTTTTAGTTTCGAGTACCACCTGTGCTTTTACAAGACTCCAAATGTCCAAATGTCAGACTGTCTGCTGTGAAAATTTATGGAGAGTTTGTTTGGGAAATGTTGTGGTTTCACGGTTTCATAGTACAGAGTTTCCTTTTAGACTGCAGCATAGCAGGTTCAGCAGAGTCTCTCATCTCTTAAGTTCATCCAAGAATATCAACAGTTTATCTTCCAAAATGCTCTCCATTCCTCAAAGGAAGGAATGCAGCATGAAGATGGAGAATTTACAAACACATGAAGTGTCTGCGTACACTTGCAGAGCTCATGGGTCTGTGATGACTCCGGTGCAGCCGTGCGAGGGGGAAACTGTTTCATTTCAACATATCTGACTAGATAGATGAAAGTATTCCCGAAAATCTGGGCTTTATTAATGGAAGTGACAGGAAAAATGTGCAGCAGGTATGAAAAGAAACCTGTTTGTGTTTTTGCCACTTTGAGTTAGATGTGTCTTTTCACATAATGTGTCATTTATGCCACTAGAGGTCTCTATCAAAACAATTAAAAAAAAAAAAAAAGATGTAGGTTGATGACATGAAGCAGCACAGAATTATGGGATTTTGTTGTTTCAATGTTAAATAGCCACCGATCCAAATGAAAATCTTTCTGTTTGAGGCAGAAAAGTTCACAGACGAGGTATTTAAGTCCTGTTTGCTACATTTAGTCATGTTTTTTAAATAATAATGACTATTCAGTGTAGTTTAAGAGTATTACTGGGTACTACCACTAAATATATATATTTTTGTCCAGCCTGATTTGAGTTCAGTTTTTACCTTAATTACTATTTTGTGAAAAACCTCCTTGTCTGTTTTCATGTTGGGTTTTTCGTGATTCATGTGTGACTTTGCTGCTGGAGCACTTCAGTTTTCCATTGAGATTTTTAAAAAAGTACTCGCTTCTCTGATTTGATGGCGTGTTTTGTCTGATGATGCTGTGCTTTGTTAAATTAAGGCCACTATATATTGTGTTTAGTGTTGTGACATTTGTCCACACTCAGTGATTCAGAATCCTGTTTTTTCCCGTGACAACCAGAGAAAAGGTGCTAATAAGAGCTAAACCTGTAGAAAGAGAGCAGTATAACAAAGCCCGACTGAAATGTTTTATTCAGATATTAGTCAGAAGTTTTTGTTTCATCTGAGAGACGTCACTCATGTGTTCAGTCCAGATATTCATAAAACACTTTTTCTCATTAGTTGGTTTGAATCGGCCTAAATTAAGCTACTGTTGCATGTTTGAGTGACTCAAACCATCTTTAGGTTGCTGTTCGTTTGTCAGCAGATTGTTAGAGATTTCCAATAACAACTGGCTTTAATGTGATTTTTTTTTCTTCATATCAAAAATTTTTAAAGGTAGAATTTCTCCAGAGGACTCCTGTTATGTTGCTTGACAGATTAAGAAGGTGGTGCACTGAAGTTTACCTGAGGGAAATTATCAACTCATTGGATGACAGGCGACTTAAGTTGTTTGAATGGTATCACCTGCAAGCAGCTGCTCTCCTGTTGACTCTCCAGAATCTGAAATGAAAGCATGTCGTCTTATGTGGGCATGTGTGTGCTGAACATCCAGCCTTTTTGAATTCTTAAGATTGATATTTTTTTATTAAAAATTGTAAATTGAAACGGAGAGAAAATTACTGAATTGTTTAGTAACATTTTTTTTTCAAATATGTAATTGATTATTGTTGTATATTCTAATAGTTTCTGTCTTTGAGTTTACAAGTATCTTTTGATTTTTTAAATACACTTTATTGACATTTTAGTAATATCTTGATATGTTTTTGCTATATTTTTTTTGGGGTAGGGGTGAAAAAATTGTAATATTTTCTATTTAAAAAAGTGAGAAAAAATCTGTAAAAATTAGACAAATATTGATCAATATTAGCCACATAACAGAAACAAATCAGACAACTGTCTGACTTATAGTCAAATACCTAAAATATTAGCAGAACATCTAAATGATGTTGTTAATTGATGTTAGCATTTACCTTAAAGCACCAGTGGGCTGAAGTATAGCTGGCTCACAGATTTGCTAGCATACAGCTCTGTATCATTTTAAGTAACTACTGATAATTCAAACCTGCTGTAGTATGAAAAATTAAACTTAAAGAATAATTTTTAATCATTTTAACAGTCATAGCAAGAGTGAGCTAAATAAAAGCAAAATGAATCCATTAAAAAGAAAATGTTAAGGAAATAATAGTTTTGATAGAATTTAAATGCTTGAAATAAAATAACTGATTTTTTTGGTTATAATTAATTCTCCACTGCCAATTATCACTGCAGATTGTGCTCTGTGTCACCTCTTTAAGTGCTACTGTAAGATTTTTCCTCCCTTTTCAAAAGGATGACAAGATGTGCTCTTACTGCACAGGGATGTACATACATAAAGTCATTAAATCAATAAATTGGATAGTTCTGTGTCTGGATAACCTTTAATACTTGCTCTGTAAACATTTGTTATCTTTGAAACTGTTTTCTATTTCAAAAGACAATTATGTTTAATTGAATTGCAGCATCACTCAAGTTTTATATTGAAGTGATGCATCATAGCGTCCATTTGCAGGCTGATTACCCTCCACCAGTCTTGAACATAATTTCCCTGTTGTGTCTTTCCCAAACACAATGTCAATACTAATTAGAGATAAATGCCTCTTCTCATATCTTATTCATTTACAGGTTTGGTGACCTCCAAATAGTGATGGTTCAGTGAGGTTTTGTACTGACTTCAATAAACAGGACATGATTGTTGGAGAAGTCATTAGTACTCTGAGTCGCACATTTACACACCGCAGATTGTGGGCTCCTTGCATTGTTTCGAGTAATTACTTATTTGCAAAATGGATTTTATCTTCATGCTCTCCCTGGTGCTGTCACAGTTCTTGTCCTTTGCTTGCAAAGAGCAGATGAGGTGAACAACATGATGAAAACCGGCAGAGTTGCCACATTTCTGTCAGTGGGACATGATAAAGCCTGTTTCATTAAAGAGCTTTTCTTCTCCTTCAGGATCACATGAAATAAATTGTCCACACGCTCTTCAATTTTGCTGTAACATGCTGTATATGTTAATGTTACTGTTTATTGATTCTTGCCTGCTGTTCTTCTCTATCAAGGGAAAATGGGCTTTTAAATTGTGAACATTGTGGTAAATTGTCTTGTGCTGACCTGGTATTCGCAGGAAATCATTGCCATTTTCAGTTACTTCACACAGAAGTAACTGAAAATGCACAGAGGGTTTTGAACACTGCACTCATTTTAGTGTCTAACTGGACCATTTCGACCCAAATTTCTGTGCTCTACACACGGTTATTTATGATTGAGACTTTCAAAAGAGCAAATTATTATCTGTTTACTTCTCATGCTACCGCTGCTGTTCAGGATTTTTGCACATGTGTGTTTTATTATTAAGTATTGGTGTATCTTCTAATTACAGCACCAATTGTACAAGGTGTGAGGAACGTGGCTGGGCTCCTTTCACTAACAGAAGCCAGCTGAGTGTTATTATTTTTCTGGAGGCTGTGTTTCATTAGAAAACAGACCCATCAGGCTGCCAGCGGGGAATGAGTTCATCACTGAGCCTCAGCCACATTGATCCACACTCAGTACAGCATCGGAATGAGAAATGTAAACCTCTGAGGCATCTGTGCATGTGTGTGTGTGTGTGTGTGTGTGTGTGTTATCACAGCTCCTAAGACGAAACAAGTTCTGTGTTAAGTAAAAGCTGTGTTGATATACTTTACCTGTGCCCCAATTTGCTTAATTTCACTACCCACCGTTGGGCATTTAAATGGCTGTCGGCGTGGTATTTCACCATCTGCTTCGCTGGTTCCCTGTGTATAAACTCCACAAAATCAACATGCTGTTGATGAAGCTGTCCATTCTCGGAGCTTTGTGGGGGGAAAAGCCTGTTTTTTAGGTCAGTGCTCTCGTTCTTTCTGTGCAGCCCTTTCAGGACCATGAAAACCACAGAGGGGAGATGTGCCGCTCTCAGGCAACATCTCTCACAACATCATTGGTCTCTGTGTGTCCTCCCAACAGCTGAGTCTCAGCTCATAACCTTGAAAGACTTAAGACAATATGTAAATAAAGGATCCTGGTTTCAAATTGTTAGACTTGAACGATATCATAGTTTTATGGTATTTTGGGTGAATTTATGATTTTTACACTGTTAAAAATACAGATGCTCCTCTTTGTATCAGACTGATACAGAGATGCTGTATGGAGCTGATGCATTGTATTGCAGAAAATGCATTTTAGATGACGAGAGATCTTCCCTCTGGATGCCTCCAGGACAATAGAGATTTTGTATGCATGCATATCTCTGAGCAAATAACAACCTAAATTGAGACTACAACAAGTGTGTGTTCTCATGCTGTTATAGTTTTCATCACTGGCTGGCTTCTCAGCATGAGATCTACAAAAAGTATGATGTGTTGATATAAAGGATGCAGCAAACTCATTTTGGATTGGAGACGTGACCTGTTTTTTTCTCTGAATCAGTGAGGAGAGCCATTTAGCTGTTAGCACTCGGTGGGAACTGAGTCCTGTGTGAGTGTTTTGCCAACTGAGCTTACGGAGCTAATAGCTAGCAGCTAAAAGAGCCAACACCACCTGCATACATACTTTTCATCATTCAGCACACTGGTGTGTCTGTATCTGCCACAGCTACAACTGTCATGTAGTCCCCCCTGCTAAAATACATTAAGAAAAGGTGCTAATTTCCAAACTATTCATTTTTCTATTAGACAGTAGTATTTAAGCCCAGCAAGACTTGCCTAAATAGGCTAATTGAATAATAAAGACACCAAATTGAATCAGGCAATGTCACCTGCACCTCAGTTTATTTGATTTTTGTTGTTTTGTTTTACACAAATACTGTCATATTCCATATTCTGGAGTGAAAAATCAGAGAGAAAAAAGGTATAATAAAAAATAAAAACCATCCAAGTTTTTTTGCAACATTAAAGATTCAACTTATTTTGTGTGTAAAATGGTTTTACCACAAAACTTTTGTGTGTTAAAATTGCTCGATTTCTCGTCTCCTCCTTTTCCCCTAACTGAAAAAAAAAACATAAAGTAAGTGTAAGTATTTTCAGTGTTGAGCTGGACCCAAGATGTCTCCCAGATGTGAGGATGTGCACATGTATAAATCTGCACAGTGAATAAATAATAAGAATGACACTTCTCCTATTGTTGACAGAGCAACATTTATTCTGCAGAGAATCTTCAAACAAAGTCAGAATAGGCAAAATATTTTTTACTGGAAATTAAATTCAGTGTTCATTCAAAATTCATAATGTGAATTTTCTGTATCATTATTTTCAAAACATCTCTGACCTTCAGTGTCTTCCCCCTCATCAGCCCAAGACTATTGACTGACGCTAAATTAAACTGTGCCTTGTGTTACTCTCCAGCCTGATGAGAACAGCTGCACCAGATCAATATAACCATTTGTAAAGTAAAATCTAATTGGAAATTGTTGCCCATTTGTGGCTGCTCTCAGACACACAGGCAGAGCCACTGGCAAGCAGGCAAGCAGGCAGGCAAGCAGGCAGACAGGCAGGCAGAGCCAAAGGGAGCTTTTGGCAAAAACCAGATAAGAGCCATTTGTTATCTGCCTCATAATGAGAAATCAAACAGATTCCTCTGCTTGCGTGGATCCCTCTTCCCGAATATATTGGCAGCGTTTAATTGTGTTCACCAGCTGAAACCCTCTCAGCTTTTGAGGTTTCATTCGTCATCAGAGAAATACAGCTGCTCCAATCCTCTTATCAATGTGTGTCTCGCTGATGTTTCCATGGAAACTGTGTTTACTGCCCCACAGTGTTCTAAAAAGGGTTCCAAAGTGATAACGGTGCCAGAAAAGCAGTGCAAAGATGTGACGGACAGTGACAGTGATTGACAGAGTAACAAGTAATATTTTAATGTAAAAAAAAAAACAAAACATTACATTTGTTCTTAAAAGACAAATTTAGAGTCTAAAATTTTCATACTTAATATTCTTGGATGTCAAATTGTTTAGCTTTGCCTATTTTAGTCCCGCTGATGATTTAAAGCTTTGAAAATAGGGTGAATTAAAAATATCTCTCCCTCTTTTCTCTCTGTATGTCTCTTCTATTTGCCCCAGTCGCTCTCTATAAGTCCTGCCGGCTGCTTGCTGGAAAGGTGCTGAGTATGTTGGCTGATGAGCACAATTTAGATAGAAGCAAATTAGAAATTGAGGTTGACCTTGTGGCAATCTGGGCTCAGTGTGAAGTCCAAAAAGTGAAATTAAAAAAGGTTAACCAATGTCATTATTTCTCTTTCTTCTTCTAATAATATGGATCTTGTTGGCACTTTACTCAAACCTGGACACCTTGAAATTTTCCTCTTAATGCTACAAGATGATCTTTTGTGAGTGTTATTATGTGTTTGATTCCACAGCTGTAACAACACCCTCCTCATTGCAACCTGCTGATTATTCTCCATCGGTGCTTTTACATGAAGGTGAAGGACATGACTGAAATTTCCAAGCAAATTTGCTTTTTCAAAACAAGCTGCTTTTATCCAAAATTATCAAGTCCTTATCTATTGTATCTAATTCTGTGCACCATGTTATTATAGTAGTTCCTCTCAATCTGTGAATGTCATCAAATGTCTTTTTGAAGAAGACAATTATTAACTCTCCTAGACGGAGGAGACTGTTAAAGCACTGTTCCCATGGCAATCAGCTGGGAGGAAATAACCTTGCATTCATCAAGTTTAAAGTAGGATTTGGCTATCACTGGAGGAAAGTTGGGTTTCAGTAAAGCTCTGCTATCTTGTTTAATCATTTCAATGAGATCACTGTGAAGAAACCCTTCCTTTTTTTTCTGACTTCAAAAAATCCTCCCTCACGCACAGTATGATCTTGACAGCAGGGATTTCTTTTGCTTCCTCTTGCTTGCTATTGAGATTATGAGATTCATTAGTGTACTCTGAAGCTAATTAAACATCTCCTGAATGCATAAATCTTTGATCTGGTTGTACTTTTCTTTAAACATTTTTCTTTTATGCTTTTTTTTCATTTGTTGCAAAGCAAAACTGCTTTTAAAAGAAAGATTTTTGTTCCTGGTCACTGGACAGTGAATGTGAAAAAGGGTAGAAATTCATGTGATTCATGCTTAAGAATGAAAACCTGGGTGATTCTTATTAAATTATTCAAAGTTAGGATCATTAACTGGTCAGAGAGTGAAGTGAGTCAACCTTTGACATAATGAAAGCCAAGCTGTTCCAAAGTCTCATAAGACCTTACAGCTGTCAGGTTTCTCTGACCGTCTCTGACCACTGGATGGTCTGATGGCTCCACATCGTGTCCACCAGCCAACTAAAACTTCATGTGCCAAAGTGAGGTTTCCAAAATTTCACGGTAAAGTATGCAGTGGTGGGAGTGCTTTAAAATCACACTTCAAGGCAGCTGAATGTAGGAGAATTCACAAAAATCTTTGTTGCCCTCAAGTTATGTGGCCAGTGGTGTGTCCAGACTTTGGTCTGAGGGTGCCACTTACCTTAAAAAGTAGATGGATAAAAAGAAACAATATACACACTCACAGATATCATCACCGTATGAAGTAAATGTAAAGCAAAAAACCCTGTGTGGATTAAATATTGTATTGGCAAAACTGTGCAAAAATTCACTTTTCAAAACAGAACTCTCTTTAAAATCTAGAAAATATCCCACAGTAAAATGCAGAGAGCCGCTAGCTTCCTCGTGCAACACAGACAAAGATACATTTAAGTGCATCCATACAGAACTTTTAAAACTGTTTAATTTGCCTGTTCCAGTGTAGGCTTACAAAGACATTCATAAAGTTTTAAATAACTCTATAAGGGTTTGTTTGTAACTATGGTCTCACAAATGATGAGACAGCTCACCATAATTTAGAATAATGGGATGGCACCTGGGTTGGTCCACGGCCCACGTGATTTCATTGTGGTACCTTAGAATCCAGTTTTATTTGACATTTTTAACATCACATTCAAAAGAGCAGTTCAGCCTTTATGAATATTTTTAAAAATCAGAATTGAAGGTGTGAGCTACAATACAAATGAAAATAACATTATTGCACACAGAAATCACACTGGAAATGATTCATTAGAAGCCAAAGAAGAACAACAAAAACAAAAAAATGCTGTTCCAAGGTAAACTTAAGGTTTTGGAGACATTTAATCATTAACTCAAGAGAAACAACAGACTTGTGAGAAACCAGTCAGATTAATGATGAAAAACAGCTTCAGTCTGGTGCTAAAATTGTGGCACAGCTGTGAATATAATATACCTTCTATATTTTCTGTCACTTTAAAGCAAGCAAACATGATAAGAGGGAGAAGCAGCACAGTTCACGAGGACACTAATGGTCGATAATAGAGAACACTGTTTCTGTGGGCTGCCAGCTCTTCCTTACTTCAGGTTAACACACACAGCATTTAGCTCAGAAGCTAAACATGTGATGCTTTACATGTATGGTGTGTTTAAGTTAAAAGGCTTTACTAGGACAGAAAACAAGATAACACTCCCTAGTACAGTATGCTGCTCACTTCTATAGAACTGAATCCATTTTAAGTCTGACAGTCAGTCAACTTTAATGTGTTCTTCCATTTGACAGGCTGCATGCTAGTCACTTTTATGAAGCCATGTTTGTGCAAGCACATCATGTCTTGTACTCTAAGCCTTTAACTGTATAGCTGCACATACTCCTCTATATGTCAACAATGATTCTTGAGTCTTCTGACGTGGGATGTTGCAACCAGCTGCATCTAAAAGTCTTCCCTGCCACAGGCGTTTTTCAAGCACAGTTTAAAAATGGTCACATTAAGCTGGAATATCAACACACATTAATATTCAACACAAGACTCTGCACATAAGAGATTAGTTTCCCCATAAATATCTAAAAAAGCCTGGGAAAAAGCACTGCCGCTCTGCCAGAGTCCCCCTCATGTGTAATTGGTCCCGTAACATACATCTAAGCCGCTGTGAAAGAAAAGAAACTGATGTGAACCAGTTCAGCAATTCAAATCGCATCCAATCTTCAATCTATTCTTGCATCACTTTGACAGCTGCACAACTCCAGTGACAATGCTCAGCGAGACAAGCCTGCAAGCTAGAAATAGATAAATTGTGAGCCAGTGTCAACACGGAGCAGACATTGGCCAGGGAAAAGAAAAGTGTGTGTGTGTGTGTGTGTGGGTGCTGTTTAGGGTTTGGGTGAGTGCACAGAAGCTGGAGCTCAGGGGAGACATCCTGACATGCAGATCTGAGGGCAAAAAGAAAAAAAAAAAACATGATGGATTCACCCATTCGTTTGAAAAGCAATTGCTCAACAAACTGAACGCAATCTTAAGCGTTCGATATGATGCATACATCCTGTAAAAGCCATTTTATTCAGCTGTGTGGACGTCTAGAGACAGAGTGACTGTGGAGCGTGTACAGGAGGTCTAGACCGGGGATCAGCGGGCTTTCAGTGCTCAGTGATGGAGAAAGGCTCTGTGGCTGTCAGGCAGCTCCCTCTGATGAAAGAAAGCTCTGATTGACAGATGAGTCTTAGTGAAGACCAGCAATGTTCTCTTTACTCGGCCTGAGGAACAGAATAACCTAAGGAGCCGCATCCCCATGAGAATCCAGGCTTTTGATCCACCCAGCTCTTATATAATATCTATAAAGGAGCGTTTTAAACATTTGTCTGTGTGTTTGTGTTGCCAGCCAGGATGTGTGCATAATCTAAACATGTTTATAGTTCTCTCGTCTGCCACACAGACCCTCCAAAATAGCTCAATGTTGCGATGACAGAGAGATTATGATAAGTGTGCTGGGTGTTGTGGCACCAGAGAATTCACAAATCCTTCCTTCTCTTCAAGAATACACTCATTAAATCCTTTGCGCTCCTCCTCCGGCATGTTGCGTCGTCTCATCAAAATAGCTCCCACCACAAGTCACTTCTCTATATCCCTGCTAGGCCCCTGCTCAGCTCCATGAGTTGAATTATAGAGCGAAAAAGTCATTAAGTGGGGATAAAGATACAAGGAATCGATGGAGCAATAGATACTCTGCAGCTCTAAATTGTCTCCAGCCCAGTGCACATGAGCATCGGGGAGGTAAAGCCTGCTTGTTGTTTCCAGGTGAGCTCTCCAGTCAGTCCAGTTATTGAAGGAGCTCACTGAAAACAGCTTACAAACACAACATAGGGCAAACTTCAAACTACTCTCCTTAAAAAAAAAAAAAAAATGCTTCTGCAGACAAATATAGATGGAAATATTGCAGCAGGCCAAACTGATGCGTATGTTATTTTTGGGGATGTTAATATTATAACAGGGAGATTAGAAGAGGATTTCATTTTAAAGTTTAAAATTGAGCTCCAAATCCTTTTAGACAACACAATAAACCAGATGATGTAAAACCCTTAATTCCCCACAGAATAACGAGCGCTAGCGACCAATCTTTGTTGTGTGTGGGCAGCTTTAAAATAGCGCCTTCGCCTGTCTTGAGCCAGTAATTTTAATGGCTGTGTGGAAACTGCTGGATAAATGAGGCAGACAGACAGTTCTAGTCAAAAGGATTGTTCTGTTTTATTCTCTCCTTTCACAGGGAGAGAAAGAGAGAGAGAGAGAGAGGAGGCTACATCTCTCTCTCGTCTTAATGACAGGCAGATTTGACTTGTTCTCCTTTAATTATGTGACCCACCTGGCCCAAAGGCTTTTTCTTATGGAAACTAATGGCCAGTTGAAGCTGTGGTTGGTTGTCGTTACACAGACGAGCCGACTGCAGCTGTCTTGGAGATGGATAATAAATGGCTTGAGTGCAAAAAAAAAAAAAAAAAAAAAAAATTGGGGTCCTTACCAGTAGGAAATGTATTCATTAAAGCGACCAGAAATATCTGATTTTTATAGGTGTTATTTTTGCCCCGGATCTGGCATAGTGACATCAGAGTCGTTGGCATGAGAATCTGGATGATGTGCTGTTAATCTTGACACTTGCAAGACTTGCAAGCTTTGTATGTTTGTTTCTGTTTTTTTAATAAAAATCAAACTATGGTTATTCACTGTCAGTGCCTGCTGGTAAATAATTCACACCAGGCATTCAGTATTTATGCAGAGGAACATGCTGTAAAGACACAACGTTCACAAGACCTTTGGTGACACAATAATGGTAAATCCCCAGACTTGAGCAAGCCTTAACATTCAAGCCCTAACATTCTCAACCGTGAGATACAATGTGACACTTAATTTTGGACTTCAGCATTAAAAGAGGAGGAGAGCATGGATGACCAGTCCTAAGGCTGAGAAAGGCCAAGACGATCTGGAAGCTGGTCGGTAACCAAGTGTCAGACTAAAGTGTAA
Organism: Acanthurus leucopareius; assembly: GCA_029814765.1. Lineage (NCBI taxonomy): Eukaryota > Metazoa > Chordata > Actinopteri > Acanthuriformes > Acanthuridae > Acanthurus > Acanthurus leucopareius. The sequence goes on along the minus strand of JAQMCX010000011.1, from coordinate 9,703,425 downwards.
TATGGCCCCGAGCATGTCACAGCATCGAGCCATGTGATGTGAGGAGAGAGTAACCTCACAAACACGATGCTCAGCTGTGGTCGGCCTCATGTGAATGAAACACTTTTTTTGTTTGTTTGTTTGTTTGTTTTTTGTTTCTCACCAAGTTTAGCTGTTTCCTCCACAGCACATGCCTGTGTTCATGTGGAATGAGTCATTCATGCCTGTGGTCCATGAAGCATCACAGCCCACTCACATCCTCACACTGCCAGCTTCCCAAGCAGCCTCTGTATCACTACCAAGTGCTTATACACACATATATATTGAGAGATATTGACTAAATCTGTGTGGTGGCCTACTAAACCTCTGTTCCTCCACCCGTGGGCTTTAGCCAGTCTGTAGTATATTTTCCTTCCGTCTTCGTCTGTGTCTCTGTCTGTCAGTCAGCTTTCCTCCGTCTCGCTCTGGGAGGCCAACCTTCAGCATTTCCAATGATGTGCCTCGGAAATCTGTTTCCAGGGCAACCGGGGTACCAAATACTCTCCCAGCGGCTTCTCGCTGGTGCGTCCTTTTGTTTACACTTTTCATATCTCTGTGAGGATGTAGGTTGCTCTAAACAGACAAGGATGGGAGCTAAAAAAGAACACTGCGTGCGTCAAAACACAGCCAATGATGATGTCAGAATTACCCAGCCAATGTTTCGTTATTACTGTGGCCTATTAATCTGTTTTTACCTGATTTCAGTCAAATGACACCCCCGGATTGGCTAATAACAAATGTGCGTTATTGCAACTTTATGTTTCAATCACATGTTCACCACAGTATTTATATTATACTATTTTTCATATAATTTATTGCAGGGTGCTTAATGACACCAGTGGAAAACATGAAACGTTCCTGGAGCCGGTTAATCCTGATGCGCAGCTGCGCGCGCCCTCGTGAGACAAAATAAAAAAAAGGCTTAAAAATTTCAAACTGACAACTTTCGTTATGTAACAAGCATTGAGGACAATGTTTGAACGTGTTTCCCATGATTGCCTCCCTCGTTTTTTGGACTTATTAAAAACCAACTCACGTTCGCCACTTTTAAAGCGTTGCGCTTGCGCGTAACGGAGCCGGGAGCTGTCCAAGTGCTGAAATGAGAAAAGGCGTTTCACTCCCATTCCTCAACAGAGGACGGTCCTCCACCTGCGGAAGATTTCACTTCATAAGTGACAACACAGACCAGCGGGTTTGTCTTCGCAGAGCGAGCCGTGAGATCTGAGCCAGCGAAACGAGCGGGGGGCTTCAAGCCGACGCATTTTGGAGTTTTAACCTTCTCGGCGTCGCAGCACTGATGTTTCTTCACACCTCCGCTCCGAGAAATCTGTTTTGGGGAGTCAGAGTTTCATGAAACTAAACTGTGATCTGTGGCTGCGTTGAGGAATGTCTCCTGTATTTTTGTGTGATACAAGAACACCAAAACGCCCACGACTTGGTCAGGAAGAAAGCGGCGCCCCTATTTGGATTATGTGTTTGACCAATGTAAACATATGGAAGAAATAAAAAAGTGAGCACATGGGAAAGCCACCAGGAATGAATCGCTCCTTTATTAAGCTTTTGGCAGCTCTATTTACATATTTCATGGAGACAAACAACTTCAGGTAGGCCAAGTCATTTATCAAATATATTGAATTTACAGGCTTGTAACATATTGCATCCCCTTTCTAAAGTTATGAGAATAATATGTACATTTTTTTTAAGCAATCGCTGACTGAGGCCTAATGAAAGAAAATGAATTGGACTGTTAAGACGAAGTTGTTAATCGTTTAAGCGCAGCTGTTGTGAGAAATGATAAAAGTTTCTCTCTATTTTCAACAGTTTGAAATGTTTTCATGTCATTTGGTTCCATGTTATGATGGGGATTTTTTTTAATTCTCCTGTAGAATCATAACTGTATTTCTAAGATGTTTCATGTAACACAACAGCATGCTGTGATGTCTGTGTAGTAATCAGACAAGATGTGACATAACACCTAGCTCTCCTCGTTCAAATAAAATAAACACGACGTCGAAATCACACAAGACTCGTCTGATTGATACGCGTGTGATCTCTGTGACATAACTCCCATTCCATTCCATTTTTTGCTCACAAACTCCCAGACAGCTGCCAGGTGACAGAAAAGGTTTTACACCTGTTTTATTTTCTGTCTGATAAAGTGATTGTATGTGTATGTGTATGTGTATGTGTATGTGTGTGTGTGTCTGTTCCAGAGTTGTGGATGCCAAGGAGCACGATTCCAGATCATCCTCCAACATGTCTCCGTCAGACTTTCTGGACTCACTCATGGGTCGCACGTCCGGGTATGATGCACGAATCAGACCGAATTTTAAAGGTTTGTTTATCACTGTTTTGTTTTTTTAATAGAAAATCTTCCTACACTTCACTTAACATTCTCACCTGTACCACAAGACCACAAAAAACAACACCATACGCCAACATGTGATGCAGATGGGGCATATTTACCTGCAGAAGACAGTGTCCAACCCTCCTACACACTTGCACTGTAGACACACCAGACTTTAACCCTTATCTGGAGATTGATTAACTGTTATCTGATGGTAGGATACTGTGCTGCCCCTCCTTTGATAAGAACAATCAATCACTGCACTTGACAGTAACATGATTGTCCTGGCTTGAATGAAATCGTGAACTAATCCCTCAGTGTTGCATGCTTCTCTTCATTTGCTCAGTTTTATGTCAGATTGAATCCACATGACCATTAAATAATAATTCGGAAACATAAAAAGGCTTGTAGTGTCACAGTCACAGTTGCAGACAGGGATGCCACCATGACAGGCCAGATGATGGATGGTGCCCCCGTGGCGAGGCTGCAGGCTACTGGCTTCCTCTGTTGTTGTTGCTGTGATGCTGGGGACACCAACACAGCATCTGTCGCTGGAACCGAGCTGAGTGAGAGAGTGAGGGTGGGAGGGAGGTAGAGGCCCGCCCGCCCGCTGGGACTCAGGCCCACTCCATGCCCGCTTAGGTGGGCTGGGGTTTTGTTGGGGTTTTTGGGGGATTCCAGTTGTTAAAGCAGCCAGAGAGTGCAGCACAGGAACTGATCGTCGGGATTCAAAAAAAAACACATGGCCCAGATACTGTCCTCTCCATCTGGGGGAAATGTTGACAAGATTGCTGAAATGGACTTAAGATGGGAGGAGGACAGCTTGTTTAACACCGGCTGGCATTTTGTCAGAGCGATAAAGTGAAGGCAACTGATTCTAGCTAATAAAGAGATGATGAGCGTGAAGGCATAAAGCCTGTTTTTAAATATTGCTGTTTAAATTTTTTATTCTATCACTATTTTAGGGCAGACAAAGCTCCCTGTCTGGCACACAATCTAGCATCTTCTGGCTGAAAAAAAACAAAAAAAAAGCAAACACTTTTGCATAAACTTGCTGGGATGTAAACAGATGATTTCGGTTGTGAACCTGCTCGTCGAACTTTGAAGGGAGTGTTGAACCGTATTTCTGAAGGCTGACCTAGATTCCCTTGCTGAGTTTGTTGTGAGGAGGTGCTGCTTTATTTTTCTGCCTCTGCTGTTAAATGTAGCTACCTGACGACAAACTGAGGCAAATATTAATACCAGGTGTCATGCAACATTGATGAGGAAAGCACAGGGGAAGGGCACTGCGAAGGGGCTACAACTTCACTTATCAGATTGAGAGAGAAAAAAAAAAAAAAAAAAGATTTGCTGTGACTTTAAATAGCAAAAGCTGCCAAGCCTCACAAAGAGATTTTAGTCCCGGCCACTCTGTGGAGTAAAAATGACACTACTCATTAGAGCATGCCTGGTAGTTTTTACTCACAGAGTGGGATGGAAAATGCTCTAACATGACCTTGGAACTAACACATAAGTGCACGGCTGAAACTGATGAGTATTTTCATTCTGAAATAATCTATGAATTACACTGTTTATTAAAATATAACAAGTTAAAAGTCTTATTTGACATATTCTAAAAGCTTTTTCCACAATCGGTTTAAAAAGAAAATACATTTGGCCTAATATTGGTATCAGTAATAATTGGTTATTTTACTAATTGTTGCTGCTCTGAACCTCTGTTTGTGTGTGTGTGCATGCATTTGTCTGTGTGTGCACGCTCCCTCTGCTGCATTTGTAAAGACAGGATGCAGAAAAATATGTTTCCAGTATGTTAAACACAAAAGATCACCATGCATGAGATAATAATAATAATTTTAAAGACTACATCAAGCTGACACAGTTTGATGTCAATAAGGATTTTCATATTTAGTTTGAACATAATTGCATTTTTTAGGACATTAAGCAAAACTTTGGGAACATAATTTTAGTCTCAAAGCCAAATGTGGGTCCTCTCATGTTTTTTTGTGATCTTTCCATCTGCATGAAACATGTCACCATCCACTCCTGGAGCTTATATGAAATAATAACAAAGAAGAAGCAATGCTTGTTGTTATTAATGCATGTTGACATACGCAGTGAAACAGCAGCTTGTGAACCAACAGACCCAAATTTTCCTGATGAAACATCTTCCCTACTCCAAACCCAGCCGTCCTTGATGATGTGGTTAAAGGCTCTTTCCTGTCATGTCACTGTCATTCCATTTCACAGGTCCCCCCGTAAACGTTACATGCAATATTTTTATCAACAGTTTCGGCTCTGTCACAGAGACAACCATGGTGAGTTCCTCTGACGTTCTGACTGATTCCTACCATGTGTCAATGTGTTATCTATCCCTCAACCTGCAGGTCCACCAGTTAATGTTACCTGCAACATATTTATCAACAGCTTTGGTTCTATAGCAGAAACTACAATGGTGAGTGGAGCGTTGACCCCTGCTCAGGAGTTTAGACTGAATCATCCTGTTTTGTTTTGATTTTATTTCCCTTCCTCTAACCTTCCCTTATTAAAAGCATCTACCATTACTTTGTTTATGTGTTGACAAAAAAAACTTTGTTTTTGCCATTAAAGAGTTTATTGGCGGGTCCATGAGGCACACAGACGATATATGATTGGCTACACAAATGAGCATTGTTTTCAACACTTACACACATGTTAGTTCAGATTGAATAATTCATACAATAAATCCAAAACATTAAGTCACTTAAAGTGTAGCCGGTAACTGTGGGTGGGGGGTTGGGGCTTTTAAACAAACTGATACACAATGTGTGATGTTTGAAGGCATTCAGCTGCTAAAGGGGTAAAAACATAAAACCTGTGAGGCTGCATCACGATCAAAGGTTTCATAATGAGTGATAATAACTACTTAAATCTTGAATGGAGGAGGATAATTTGCACAGGAGCTGGAGCTCATAAGATTGCCAGGGAATTACACAGCTTTAGACATGCGTGTAAATATTTGGAACCGCCAATATGCTGATGAAATGTCAAACAACATAAGGGTTTCTCATCATCGTGACATATCAATTACCCCGAGCAAGTGAGCCTTGTGGAACTCTAGTTTACCACTGAAAACGCTGTCAGTGTTTTCCTCATCTCGTAAATCCATCATTAGTTTCCATAATGGCTCTTAAAAACTTGTAATTAATGAGAGAAGTTATTATAAGGTCAGTGTTTTGCAAATTCAACTTTTAATAACAGATGGTCATTAAGGAAATCATGACAACAGACTCTAAAGGCTGAAATCATTTTTCCCCTCATCATCCATTTTATTATCTGTCATTTGTTGTTATTTATACTACAGGACTGTTCTTATAATTTTTCATTTTATTGAAATAGGCTGCAGTTTTTATTCTAAATGTCTGACAGTATTAGCAAATGTGTCTTTACAGAGACATACCTTTTTTGTCAAATAGTAAAATGTAGAATTTCTCATTTGTTTGGCCAGAAATCCCACAAGAGTGGTTGAAGTCCCACGAGACTTGTGTCACTGGTTAGGCAAAAAAGGATTTTACCGAGACTCTCAAAATAACAACTGCAGCCTGTGATAAGCAGAAAACAGTTTAAGTGGTTACAGTATCAGTCATTTTCACATTAAAATGTTAAAAAAGGGCCCAGGTTTTGAAATAAAACCCATATTCAATATTTATGCTTTTATTTTGGTATTTATCAATATTTTATTGGTGGTAAATGCAAATTAAATGCATTAGTATACTCATGAAGTCAATGAAAAACCACAATTCACCTCAAAAAGAATCTATCAATTTGAAATAGTACATTAAAATGTTAAATTAAAATACTGGAAAAAAATTGATGCCATTCTCATGACCCAAAACGTTGCATTACAAACCGAGCAAAAACAGCTTTTCATCTCTGCAGGATTACAGAGTGAACATTTTCCTGCGGCAGAAGTGGAACGACCCTCGGCTGGCGTACAGTAAATACCCCGATTCCTCCCTCGACCTGGACCCGTCCATGCTGGACTCCATATGGAAGCCCGACCTTTTCTTTGCCAACGAGAAAGGAGCCAACTTCCATGATGTCACCACGGATAACAAGCTGCTGCGGATCTTCAAGGATGGGACTGTGCTCTACAGCATCAGGTGACGGACAGAGGTCCACACTATAGCTCAGTTATAATAATCAAAGTTGATGTACAACTATTATGATAATCAGTTACTTGAGTAAATAAAATAATTACGTACAAATAGCTAAGATTCACTGATTTTAGGTGATCAATTATGAATATATCCTGGTTTTACTGTCTTCTGGGAGGCTGATCATCTTTAGGTTTTGGACTTTTAGTCATATGATGGTCTTTTTTAACTACCAGTAGTCAACAAGCCAAGTGATCAAAAGAGAAAATAACAGAAAACTATAAAATTAATGAAAATAATTGTTAGTTGCAGCCCTTGATTACAGCATGTGGCACTGTCGGTTTGTAGCTGAGGTGGGAATCAGTGCAGAGTGAAAAATGTGATCCTGTAGGGAAGCAAAAGCTGTGATGCATTGATAACCTCAGGACATGTTCACGTTTTGCTTCTCTTATATCTCATCTCAAACATCAAAGAGTGTCAGTCTGAAGGAAACATTTCTTAAATGGATTTTATCTCATTACAATCACTCCTTTGAAAAGGCATATTTCCCTGAACTACAGCACTGTGTGAAGTAAAGATTTTTAATAAAAGAACACTGATTGCAGAGGGCAAGCTAATCTTAGAGGCATTGTTAAGAATGCAAAAAGCAGATAAAAATGGGATTTTTTTTTCTTCATGTTGGTCCGTCCACCTGCAAAACTTTTGAAGACAAAAGCATTGTGAAAGACTCTGAAACGTGCAACCCAGTCAGGATGAACGGCGTTTCAAAGGCCTACATTTTGAGCAAAGAACAGTACAAGATATGAAAATATGTTTCATTTCATTTCAATACAACTTCAATCAAACGCAGCAATTCAATTTTCACTGCGACGACGCGATCTAAAGCAGATCGATTTTGAGTCCATTTAAGGAGCAGCTCGAGGCCGTGAGGTGCTCAGGTGTGCAGGCAGAGCGGGTCAACTGGAGAGATGAAACGGGTTAGCCACTCTCTCCATTCATGAGAGAAGCGAAGGAGTGAGAGGAGCGCGGACCACAATGCATCACAGAGACAATATGTAGCAGTAATGAAAGTGTGATAGGAACCTGCTGAAGGGAATCCTACATGATACTGTGAGTCAGAGGCTATCACGCAGGAGAGAGGAGCACACAACCTGAGATTTCTGAAAGAAAGTACAGAGCATGATTTAATTTTTCAATTTGTATGTCAACCCATGAGTCCAAATAATTTTTAGTTTCCGCTCGCCATACCTCACTGTTTTTGTCTCCCATTGTAGGCTGACTCTCATTCTGTCCTGCCCGATGGATCTGAAGAACTTTCCCATGGATGTTCAAACTTGTACAATGCAACTGGAAAGTTGTAAGCATTAGATTTTGCCTCCTAGTTTTGTCCATGCACTTCCTAAAGTTAGTATCTACAGTATACATTTTGAGTCATTTTTGCTTTTTTGTCTCTAGTTGGTTACACCATGAATGACTTAATCTTTGAGTGGCTGGAGAACGGTGCAGTGCAGGTGTCAGATGGGCTCACACTGCCGCAGTTCATCATGAGGGAGGAGAAAGAGCTGGGCTACTGCACAAAACACTACAACACTGGTCAGAGGACACACAAACACATATATGCTGTTTATATTTGAACTCTTTCCCTTCTTTGGGAGCTGAATTGTGTTAATGTTTTCTTGCTGTTGAACAGGTAAATTTACCTGTATAGAGGTTAAATTTCATCTGGAGCGACAGATGGGATACTACCTGATCCAGATGTACATTCCGTCCCTCCTCATCGTCATCCTCTCATGGGTGTCTTTTTGGATCAATATGGATGCTGCTCCTGCCAGAGTGGCACTGGGCATCACCACTGTGCTTACCATGACCACCCAAAGCTCCGGCTCCAGAGCTTCTCTTCCAAAGGTAAAACCTCATTCAGATGCTTCAGCAGAAAAACACTGAAATGCAAAAGGTTTACATGTAGCAAATGCCTCTAGTGTAAATTCATTCACCATATTTTTTCTGGAGGTACCACCATGATGTAACAGTCAGAAATCACATCTAAATATACACATGCACGCACTTGTGCATTTTTAGATTTAGCATTTAAAAAAGTTGCATTCTGCTAACAGACTGTGTGTAGTGTAGTGGTCGTAGCAACTGTGGCATCCTCAGTCACTTTGCGGACTTGGACTCTACTAAGACTGTCGTTATCATGGGCTTTTGGAACCAGAAGTGACCATATTTGTTGAATTTATTGGAGCTGACTGGATCTGTCTGAGAGCTTGAGAAGATGCTGTGTTAGTAACTTGTCAATCACAAAGTAGTTCCGCCCTAAAACATACCCTGCTTTATCGTCTCCCTTACTCTCTATAGGGCTATAATTCACAAATTGAGCATCATGCTGTGCTGAAGAAGACTTGAAACCAGTGACTGAGAACATAAACTCATTAGAAAATGTTTACTGGGGCAAAAAAATCCAGTGATAAATAGTATAATTTTCTCATTAGCCTACAGTAGAATTGGTCTCCTTTTCGCAATCGGTGGAGTCACCCCCTGCTGGCCATTAGAAGGAATGCAGGACTAAATGACTTAATTTTGGCTTCATGTTTTAGACCCTGTGTTCCATTTACTTGAGCAGACTATGATTAGACTTAACTAATGCGAGACTACAAAATCACATTGCAACTCTTCACATGAAGCATTAGAGTAATCTCCTTTAGTCATACATAACACGATGTATTGTCTAAGGAGATCAAAGGACCAATCCATATTTTAACTGACTTGGCAGCAATATTTTGCAAATGTTTCAGATGACAAATTCATAAGCAGACAAGTATTAGGACAAATAAACAAACCAAACAAAAAGAAAGACCTTTAATGAACGAAATAAATTAAACCAGTCAGTTTACTGACTGACTGCATAAGGTACATAGAAAGGGACATAGTTTTATCTCTATCAATGATCTATTATGAAAAGTCACTGTGGATAAGAATCACATTGTTTCAGAGATGATTAAAGCATTACTGTGCAGCTCTGTAACCTGAACGCAATTTACAGTATTCAATATGTTTGCTGCTGCAGTGAGGATGGTGTCATCTAAAGCACGTGTACATCACAGACAGCGGTGGTAGTCTGAGGCAGCTTATTTCTAATCAGGGTAAATTGCCAAGCACATGTCGTGGAGGGTACTACAGGCACTGAGAGTCAGATCTTGATGATCAATCGCTCACCATATACCAGTCTGCACGTGAGCACTGTAAGCCTCAGCCAAGTCAGAGATTCTTACATGAAAGACATGTATACTGATAAATATTTAAAGAGATGCCTCTGAGAGCCCAGATTCAAGAAAACAATAACTCAGTATGCCTGAAGTACCCTCAAAAAGCTGAGTTGTTTTCTCTGCATGCTAATCAGCTGTCATGAAGTTATGTGGTCACACTGATGCGCAGCAAAGGCTTTCAACTTCCTCCTTACTGTCTGAGAGGAAACAGATCAAACCCAGTGCTAAAGATACGAACTAAGACTGCACTTCTCTTTTTCTTAGTCATTATTTCACACTGTTTATTTGCATTACTGGCTGCTCTCTCTCTCATGCACTTGTTAGCAAACATTTATCATCTATAATTATGGTCTTTGGGAGTTATAGTCAACTTACATAATGAACAATATGAAAGGAGAAAATCAGATGACTTCAGAGAATTTTAAACAAATCATCCAATGTTTGTAGTCAAAGAACAAATTCATACTGCATTTGAATTGTTAGGAGATACTGTGTCCTTGGAGGACATAACAAAGAAAATGTGTTTTCTCTCCCAGGTCTCCTACGTGAAAGCCATTGATATCTGGATGGCTGTGTGTCTGCTCTTTGTATTTGCTGCATTGCTAGAATATGCTGGGGTTAATTTTGTCTCCAGGCAACAGAAAGAGTTCCTTCGCCTGAGGCGAAGACAAAGGAGGAATCATAAGGTAGGCTTTTAAAGTCTTCACAGGGTTGCTGTTTGGTTTACATGTTTTTAGCCACACTGCTCAAGTGATGGCTATGTCAATTGGTCAGCTGGACCACTTCCCCTTCACTCAGACTGGAATATCTTAACTTACTATTATAGATAGATTGATGTTAAGTTTGTGTAGACAGTCGTGGTACCCAAAGGATGAATCCTAATGACTTGGATCCTAAATTTTCTTTAACTTTTTCCTTAACAGGTCATGGTTTTCACTTACACAGTGAAGTATCTTTATCTACTGTATAAACTAGCACAGACATCCATGGCTCTAAAACTATGCAGGCTGTCTTAATAACTTTGGTGATAATGAACTTGACCTTTTGTTTTTTTTTTCTTTGCTTGATTACAAACATTCATCAATTTATACAAACTCCTTAAGATGAATTGTCAAGTTCATTTTATTCATGTTGCCATCACTAATTTCCCTGAGAGACTTTTAAAGTCAGAAGGCTGCAGCACTTTTACCTTTGATTCATATGAGGAAAACTTCCCCCAAAAAGAGCCTGAAAAATGAAAGAGCCCAAAAAATTCAGCAAAACATCCAAAACCCACCCTCCTTATTAAAGTAACATAATTTACTTAATACTAGCAAAAGTTGAAGTGAAACTTTGCCCCACCTGCAATACCTCCACAGCAAACCAGGGGGCTGCAGTCAACACTTTGGGAAACACTGCAGCACATTCTGGTTGGGATATTGAAGCGATGCACTGTTATTATTATTTGCATGAATTAAAATTCATCCCTGAAGCATTCATTTCCAAGTGGTGCATCATTGAAATGCATCTGGTTATCTTGGTATTTTTTTAATTTAAAAATGTTTTTAATATCTTATAATTAATACTCATGTATTACTAGTCTGTGCTGCAGCAACACTGAGAGGTAACAGCAGCAGCCTTTTTTAAAAGACCAACTAAGTTCATTCTGTCCACATGTGTGTGTGTGTTTTTCAGGATGAGGATATGCGTGAAGGCCGCTTTAATTTTGCTGGCTACAACATGAGTCAGTGTCTGCCAACGAAGGATGGCTCAGCTGTTAAAAACGCTGCTCCAGCTCCGAACCCTCAACCATCAGTCCCAAAGGACATAGACACCATGAGGAAGAAGTTTGTGGACAGAGCCAAGAGGATAGACACTATCTCCAGAGCCGCTTTCCCTCTGGCTTTCCTCATCTTCAACGTCTTCTACTGGGTCACCTACAAGATCATCAGACATGAGGACATCCACCAGAAATAGAGACTTTATTGCTTTGATGAATAACATTTATTTCTCATTTCTCAGAGTGAGAAATGCTTGGAAAGCACAGTGAGGAAAGCTGGGAGACTGTGCGTTGAGAGGCACCGTGGTGATGATGGCGTTGTTCTTTCAGGGATAATGTATTTGTTCTTGCCTCATACGGTAATGTTCATGTTCTGATAGCACGAACAGCTCTTGAGACACAGACACTTTGTTTTAATTGTTGTACTGCTGCATATTTCCTGACAAATGCGGGAATACGGTGTTAACTTAAGGCTTAGTAACATGCTGGGGGAGACGGACCAAAAAAACAAGGTGTTTTTTTTAAAATCAATCCTAGCTGGGTGTCAGACGATGAACAAAGAAACATTCCATTTGGATCTGTAAAACTAAGGTAGCTTAGTTAGACCCTCAAAGACTTTTACGGCTGTTAAAAGGGTATTTCTTATTAAAGGATGCGTAGGACTGTTTTATATTGTACAATTGTCATGGCACTATCTCTCTGTTTATACAAAATAAAGCAGCAAATGTATAAAATATAGAGACAGAAGGTGCACACAGATGCATCATTTGGACATTAGGTAGCAGCACATGAATCAGGAATTGGATACTGCATTTTTATGAAAAACGTGAGGCCTTAGATATCAAAGATTTAGAAAGATGAAGTGCTGTGCTTCTATATTTTTGAAGCATCTCCTCTTATTAAGCAGTCTATCAGAACTGAATCCAACATTTGATCATTTTTACCTGGGGCCAGACATCCAAAGGTAATCCTCATTGTTTCCCTTAACTTCAAAGTGTATTATAAATCACATTCATGGACAACTGATGTCACTTAAAATCAATGTAAGTTTATTCTGATGTTATATGTAAGAAGTCACACATATTTCCTTTTCACTTGAAAATAATTTGTTAGTAATCTGTCATTTTAAAGCTTGGGTTCATAAAAGTATATCAGCCAGTTTTGAGCAAAGTGTATAAGTAAGACTCCGAACTGTGAACATGCACTGCGTTACTCAGTGTCGTCATATGCCCATGTCCACATGAATTCATTTATATTCCAGGTAAATACTCCAGGTATCTTAGATATGGTTTTAGAGTTTGAGATTATGTTTTTGTAGATTTGTAACTGAGGAAAGGTTATGTTTATTTAAAAAAAAAAAGCTTTCTGTAAACTTCTTCAACCTACGCTGTGGACTTATTCCCCTTCAATTGCCGTGTGCGTTGCTGTGATGGTGGCATATGTTTGAAGATGGATTCAACAGAAAAGAACAGATCTGCATAATTTTCATGGCACAGAGCAGCTATTGGTCCTTCCACTCCTGATGTACTGTGGTGAACAACTCCTTTCTTGAATGCTTTTCCTGAACAAAAGGTTATTTACTGATCTGTACATCAATAAAATAGACTGTGCACCACATTTTCTCTATTTCTATTTCTGTTGCCATTTAAAAGAGTAAAAGATGGTTGTTGTATATTTTTGAAGAAATTTTCTCTTATCATCGGTTTATTGCACCTATTAGAAATGAAAAGAGCGATATCTTTCAAGAAAAAAAAAACAAAACAAAGCAAAATGCTTTTTGCACCCAGTTGCAAATCAGATCAAAAAAAGTGACAAACGTGGTCTCTCCTCCTCACTTGGCCCATAAGTCAGGGTGATGACACGCGCCATGGATCGCTGGATGGCCTGGGGTGACACAGATATGATCTGACAGTGGGTTCCCATTAATGCATGATAATGGACTTTACACTGTGGGGTAGAGATCTATCAGCTGGGGCTCACCTACCAGCTGAATAGAAAATATAGTGTGGCATTCAAAGACGAGTAGGAACAGTTGCGTTAGAAAAATAAACAGGCTAATAAAGATGCTTCTCAAACAGTTTCCAACTGTTGTTATGTGAGCTCAGAGAAACCATAAAGAACTCAAATATGTCATCCTAGGTGACCACATCAGCTCTTGATGTACTGGTTGATATCCTGGAATTATATTATCCTCATAATAATCCTATTGATAACCATATTGTGGGCAATTTCAGGAACCTTACATCTGTTCATCATCTGAACACACAGCCTGTGGAAGGCTTATTTAAGAAGCCTCATGAATCACCCTGCTACTTTTTTTAAACCTCAACACAGGGATTAAAAAAACAAATCAATAATACTAATCCTCACATGCCATCTCTTTTTTTTTAAACTCAACACAGCCTTGTAATTTTCCATTATTATTGCAGTTTGAATATATGAAAGAAAAATTATTTGCGGCTTATTATTGTGTAGGAGAAGGAAACAACTTCCCATCATTCATTACAGTTTAGAGAGGCTGCTTTGTGAAGTCTGAGATAGAGAGAGAGAGAGAGAGAGAGAGAGAGAGAGACGAGGGTTGCCATAGCAACTGCACAGCAATTGAGAAGGCCAGTGTGACAGAAATGCGGGAAATTAACAACATTGGTGCATGATTTTGCCAGAAGTGTCTCTTATGCTTCAACATGAACACTACATTAAATGAAACATTAATTGTAATTACAAGTGATGATTAAAAGCAGCAAGAAATGATGCTATTTTCAGAGGACTGTGTTTTAATGGCACTCTTCAAACTACAAAAGAGGAACTCTGTGTCTGTGTGTGTGTGTGTGTGTGTGTGTGTGTGTGTGTGTGTGTGTGTGTGAAGGAGAGCCTGTGTTGTTTAAGTGGTATTTGCCTTATACAACCCCAAAAAGTTGAGACGCTGCAAAACATAACTAATACAGAATGTGATAATTTGCTAATCCTTTTTTGACAGGTGACAGAATCATGGTTGGGTATAAAAGGAGAAGCTGTTCACAAGCAAAGATGTGGTGAGGATTACCACTTTGTGAACACATGATTGCATAAAGTATATTACTGCATGGGTTTAGAAACACTTCATAAAACCGTAAACAGTTTGTTTGCGAAGGACTGCATTCTGTTTTTTTATTTACACTTTGCAATGTCCAACTTCTTATTTCTCAGTTTTCTGGCTTTGAAAATTGATGGAAACATTTGGGATGATTAAATTTCACAGCTTGATGAAATACATAACACGAGTCTAGACATTTTTAGACATCTTCATGCAGAAATGTTACATTTCATACCTTTGAAGCAGTTTGATTAAGCCTTAATTAAAAAGGACTTAAAATATTTTTGCTTTGTAATTAACCTCAATAGATATCTTTTTTTAAAACCATTATAAGACCATTTATATATTTAATGAGATGTCTCAACAAAAAAGCTTTTGGGTGTATTATTTTAAATATGGATACGTTTAATTAAAAGTCTCTAACTCTCAGGGATTTTCTGTTTGTCTGTCTGTCTGTCTGTCTGTCTGTCTGTCTGTCTGTCTCACATGGGAGCTCTCTGCCTCCACGGTGCACAGTGTTCTACTGTATGAGGCCTGAGCTCTGTGCGATTTGATCAATGGCCGCCCACTTTGCTGGGTTGACCCACTGGGTTCCTGAGTTCAGAGGAGACCAAACCCTCTGACCTCGATCAATAACAGTTGACTGCGGGGGAAGACCAGACAAACACACATATCACACAGCATCGATATAACATAGTGTAGCAGCACCATTCATCACTATGGATGACTCAATGTGATAATATTAAAGGCACAATTTGTGATACAAGGGTAAACAAAAAAGGTCAACCCACCGGAAATACACATTTGAACCTGCTGTCACTCTTAAACAAGTTAACAACTTTAATACCTTAAGTCAAATATAATAACAAACAAATATCAATGTAAATCTTTCTGATGCTTCTGAATGTTTTTATCAGTCATGTCAGCAAACATTGATAAAGCAGCATTACATGCATGATACAGTTAGAAATAAAATGTCAAGTTTTATTTTACAACTCAAACTCTTAAAATATTAATGAGAATATTTATATGGTCAATAAATTTAGGGTCTTTAAATATTTTATTATTCCAATTAAACACATAAGTATGGCAGCCCATTTCTGCCGAGAAAAGAAAAGTAGATAAAAAGTTAGTCGTGATAAAAAAAAAGGTAGCTTTTGATTTTATTTTATCATTTTGACTCATTACATTCTTTTGTAATCATGACTGCTTTTTTGTCTTGTTTTTTTCTTCGCCTGGCAAAATGAGCTACCATACTACAGTGGCAGATGGTTAGCATCCATGCAGGTATCAAAAGATGCAGGAATCTGTCAACCATCAACTGGCCGTCAATTATTAACAAGCTGAATGGGGTGCAGATTTTTGGTTCGCCATGTCCGACTAGTTTCAGCAACACTATGTATATACCACATTTTCATTCTTCATTAAGGTGAGGAGGCTTCAGGAGAGGGTAGAAACCCTGCAGGTTCCTCCAAGCACTCACAGTTAATAGATGTTAACGGGTAATAAAGGGATGACAAACCAAATACTTCCCTCTGTGTGGCAGTCGGGGCTTTAAGGGAACACCTATAAAATTGAATTTTTGTTTTCACATGTGATCTATTCACTGGGGTTATTTACAGTACAGAATTCACAATTCTTCTTGGATGCTAGAAGTGACAGGGGTGAGAGTTGTCGCGCAGCTGAATAGAAGGTGGGAGTTTGCTGTGTGCGTCAGATTAAAGGAGCAAAAAACAAGTGTTGATGTTTGTGCTCGACTTGCATGGAAACTGAAGTTATGTTCTCTGAATTTAGCTCTTGAACTGCAAACAGGAGCTTTACTTTAATTCTAACATGACATAAATAGGTTTTGTACTTATTAGAGCTGCATCGAATGGTTTGAAAATTTTGTAGCTTTGTTTACAAGATTGACATCCAAATTTAAATGAACATAGGATTGCAAAGGTGATGCTGCAAATAGCTGTGCCTCAATATTGTGCTGAAGGGATGATCAGAAAGCAGTGGAACAGCAGACAGCTGCTGGTGACTGCACCTGTGAGAGAGCCTGGAACAGACCAGAGTTTATAGAAGAATATAAAACTGGAGTCGCACCACACTGTCTTCATGTTGAGCCAGAAGAGCTCAGAGTTTATTATTTGAACTTTGGGGATTAAAAAGAGCATTTATCTCTACTTCAACCCTTATAATGATCCAGCAACGCGAGGGGTAAATACACCTTTTTGTCAGCAGCATTGGAGGAATGATGAGGTCATAAAATATGACCATAGCCGATGAGAGCTTCATTAAAAAATCTCAATAGAGGCTTTGAAAGTAAAAAAGAGGAAAAAAATGCCATTCCAGCTCCAGCACTTCTGCAGCTTTTCGTTAATGCAGGAGCAGCGCAACAATAAAGCAACAGATGAATCATGTTAAGAAAGCCCCGTGGCAGCCGGTCCAGTGGAAGTTGTTACTTGTAATGAAGCAGAAACATTACAGGTGCAAAAGAGGAGGATTTTATCTGTCCTCAGACTGAAAACTGCAAACACAGGGAGCAGCTCCCCGAAAAAACAAAATGCACATCTTCGTTTTTGTAAAGCTCCACTGAGAGAGGGGGAGAGAAAAAAAAAAACAGCCAAAACACTCCTGGTCAAGCTGCCACAAATCTATGTACCCAGCAAGGCTGAGCTCCTTTTAAGTAGAGTTTGATCTTTACTCAGTCGAATGGTATCTGAGCTAACGGGGCTGACAGAATATACAGCATCACAGGGGTAACAGCATTCAAGGACCTCTTTTCTAATTTACACCGTTTCACAGGAAATAACTGAACCATAAGTGAGAAGTACTACTAAAAGCTTTCAGCCAACTTTCCAGTCGCTGAGCAAATGTATAACCCCTTGCTTTACCATTGTTTGTTGTCTTCATTTGTAACACAAACAGTTTCTCACTTTAGGATGAAAGTGGGCTCCGTCTCCTACTGAAGAGCACACAGCAGCAGCAGCAGCAGCAGAGACTAAGGAGTGTTTTTCAACACAGAGGGTCTAAAGGGACACGAACAGAAGAATAAGCAGAGTGCAGTATCACATCAGTATCAGATTAAGGCTGTGAGACCCAGGAGGTGGTCCAATGGAAATAGGTTGAGGCTCTACACAGCAACAGACACTAGGCAGATAAAAACCCCAAGAGGCTGTCTGAGACGGAGAGAGAGCAGGCACACAGTTCTGCACAGACGAAAGCAAGCCAGCAGCTAAGGTGGCACTCAGGGTGGGTGAAATGTGCAATGCATACATGATGAACTGCCCTTTTGGTGACTACACTTGAGACTTATACAGTTTTTTTCCCCCATTAATACTAAGTGCTTGTCTGGAAAACACAGACTTAGTGATCAGGTTTTTTAACATTGATCACGCGTGCAGCATCTTAGCTGAGCAAAGTTCTCTGAGTCTCTAGGAGAGCTGCCAAATCCCCATCAAGCCGGACTTCGGTCATGCTTTGGGTCAACCTACGATACCTCTCCACATCCACCAGGGGGCTCAGTCTCATCCTACTGCTCTCCACGTCCTGCTGCCACACCTCTCTACATCTCTGGAGCCCCTTTGCAGAAGCTGGGTCAGGGGTCTCCTCTTGTTCATGGCTCTTCTTCAGCTCATTCCCTTCTTGCTCCTCTTTGCAAAGTAGCAATGACACACATTCTCTGAGTTTCACCACCTCTTTCTCTAATGCGAGAGAAAACATTTGAGTTGCGCTCTGTCCTCTTGCACCTCTGACAGGCAGGATGGAGCAGGATGGAGGGAGGTACGCCAAGAGAGAATCCAGGAACTGGAGCACCTGTAACTGGCTGCAAAGAACCAAAAGAGCCACAATACCAAGTTATTATAAAATATATGTTGTTGAGGTTTATTAATGTCTTTTTTAATTACTTCTGTGCTTTCACAGCCGCTTCCCACCCACCTATCTGCAGAATTTGTCATTTTAAGTGCTCTGCTTGCCAGAGAAGCCTAATCACTTTGATATTCAGTGAAATATCACAGACACATCACACAGACATGCATCTTCAACTTCGAAGCCTTGTCAACTTTGAATCCATTAATACAAATTGAGCAGTGCCCACTTCTACTCACTCTACCACTACCTTCGCTTAGTTCTTTTGAATGAATAATTCAAGAGTGTGTGGAAGTGGAGTTTGAATCAATACAAAGAGCAGTGACATCATAGCCAGCAAATGAATAGAACATTTTTCTATTAAAAAAATTATTTTATGTTTTTGCCCCTCATCAAAAATTCTGTGCAGTTGTTGACCTTTAATAAAATTATGGGTGCTGTAATGCACCAGCAAATGCAGCCCTCTATCAAAGTATTTTTTAAAAAATCTCTTTGAATCAGATTTAATATTTTTTGTTGACTCAAGGACACACACTTTGTTTTTTGGTTAGTAACACTAAATATAAATAGAAGCTTGTCAAAAAGAAAACTGAAAATAAACAAGTCGTGCTTTTTTTAATCAACTGGTAATATGCTAAATACTGTCCTCAATACTGACTCTGAGGTCAGTTACCCAGCAATGGTATTTGTATCTGTGAATGAAAATGATTTACCTGGAGTGGACAGACAGTTCCCCCTGGAAAGGGGTTATCTGATGCCAGTGCAGCAGCATGAGAGCAGATGGTCCTGAAGAATTTAACAGTAGATACTGAGGACTCACTTCTATCCTCTTACAACCCACTCTTTTTTGAAGCCAGCCATCTATATCACCTAAGCTGTGACTGGGGGAGTCTATATGGAAGACGCAGCGGTCCAGCACTGTCATCAGACTCAGCAAGTCTTCTTCAACCTCATCTGGACACAAAAAGAGACATTAATTAATATTAATGTGTAAAAACTGAAATATGAAATTGGGGACATTTGTGATTTTTTTTTTTTTTACCTGTTTTAAGTTCAGGATTTTGCAACAGTCTGGTTTGGAAATCACTGCGGATGTCCAAAGCAACTTCACCACAATGCAGGACAAGCGGCGTTAGATTGCTCACGTGGGCGGAAGCATCTTTTCTCTGGACGTAATGGAGCATGACACGGCACTTGACACAGCCGGAGTTCAACAGAGGTGTCAGCCTGGTCACAGCAGTCACAGCCAGTCTGCATGTGTTGAGATCATTGGGTCTGCCGGCATTATGCTGCTTGCTTCTTTTGGCTGCCGGCTCTGGGAACGAGGAGGCAGAGGAGAAGGAGGAGGAGGAGGAGGAGGATGAGGATGAGGAGGTGGATGATGAGGAGCAGGATGCAGGGAGCCAGAATACTTGGCTCTGGGTTTGGGTGACTGCAGGCGTTGAGCTCTGGCCCGTCTCTGTCAGGATGGATAAGCTCACACCGGCCGCTGGTCTGGAACAAAAATAA
This sequence comes from Acanthurus leucopareius, assembly GCA_029814765.1. Taxonomy (NCBI): domain Eukaryota; kingdom Metazoa; phylum Chordata; class Actinopteri; order Acanthuriformes; family Acanthuridae; genus Acanthurus; species Acanthurus leucopareius. The sequence continues at coordinate 9,683,462 of JAQMCX010000011.1, read as the reverse complement.
CACATTACTTCCAATCAGGTATCACATGGACGGCAGGTAATCAGATACAAAAATACAAAGTGTGTTTGAATGAATATGCAACCACCTATGAACTGATTAACAACCCTGATATCTCTGAGGTGGTGAAACTACATTAACTGGACAAGTGTACCAATTAAGACAACAATAAATGGAGCTGGAAGTATTTTGCCAGGAGGATGAAGGAATCTTATCTTTTTCCCATAAGAAGAGCTTAGAGTAATTAAAACCTAAAGCCATGGTGACCATCTAACCACCCTGTTTCTACCTTGGGGAAATTCAGATAAAGTTGGGGGGAATCAGAGGGGCAAAATAACATCCTGTATCAGTTTGTTGATTCAGATTATGTATTACATTTTTTTACAAGACAGACTTGCTACAGTTTTGTTGAAAACAAGTCAAAATTTAACCTCACAGATGTGATTTATCCAGCATTACCCCCCCCCATCAAATGGCACCACAATGTTTTATCTCTGACAAATCTAATCAGGCACAAATGATACAGCCTGACAGCTGGACAGTGGTACTTCTCACTCCGAGTGCATTTTAATTTTGACCGCATCTTTAGCGTACACACATGGATCCACTCAAGCAGATGAACTTATTATGCCTGATGAGAAATCAAGTGGACGAGGACTGCAGAAAAATCACTAGGAAGTGTTTAGACAATGTCGAGTTCAATGGGCTGCCTTTCTGAAGGCTGATGCCTCAGTGCATTCACAGAAAAATATATACAATCCACTTCAATTAAAAAAAAACAAATGGTGTTTACACGGAGCTGTCAGTAGTTAGTATCACTCCCACAACCATTCGGTCCTCAGTGATGCGATGCCACAGCTTGTCAACTTGAGGTCTTGAAGACACTGCTGGCATGTCTTGTGTCTTGTCATCTGAGGCCTCTTCCTTTGACTCATCATCACAGTCCCACAGAGCAATAAGGCCTTCCTGGACAGAAAGTACAAAGACTATAATCAACAATGACAAGTGTGTGACAGCATTGACAGCAATAGCAGTGCTGTCAGACAATGTCAGACGTTTCAATTTGAACAACAGCTCATTAGGTTCACATGTAGTGGACCATTTACATGCAGTTTAAGAGCAAAGACTTGCTGCAGGGACACTTTCAGATAAAATGCAGTATATATATTTGGTTCCTGGAATTTCAAATGTGCTTTTCCTATAAAAGTTCCTCTTTGGGGATACAAACTGTTTGCTATGGATGTTATTTTTTTGTTATGAATGCCATGGTTAAGTTACTTAGGTCTGCAGTTAGTTGGGTTGATGCTTTCCAGGTGAGGCTAGTGGACACGGTAAAAAATAGCAACAAAAGGCATTTAAAAAGCATTTAAGAATTATACTAATATAACTTAAAAATGTAATAATAAGTGACAAAATGCCTGAACAAAGAAAAATTTGGTTCACTGCCTTCATTTTCTTTTTACTTCCTCAGTGCCAGTGGCAGCCAAGGAACACCGTCTGCCTCAGCCTCATGTGAGCTGCCATTTTAAATATGACAACTTATCAACACGAGTGACAAGTGCTGGAGCAAAATCTATCCGACTCAGGGGAGGGGGATGGGATAATATGGCTCACTACTTTTTTTTTAAAAAAGGAATGGTGAATATCTACATTGAAAAACTTGGAACATTTCCCAGCCCGCATACATAGCTTAATAGTGTGACAGGTTGTTGTTCGCAGGGAGTCACCGTTGTATATTTTCTCCCATGAATGTTACCTGCTCAGGCTGTGTGAGAGTAGTTTCCCTTTCTGAGACCACATCAGCGAGGGCTGCAACCGACTGCTGTAGAACTCGTTCCTTCACATTCACTTCTCTCTGAAGCTTCTGCAGAACACTCAATCCACTCTAAACAAGAGATTCAATTTGACTGACGGTATATATTGGAAATTGAACACACACCGAGCGTCACTGCAAATGAACAGTCTGTATGTAAAGCTATATTGGATAGTCAAATTGATGTGAAATTTAAAAAAAAATAGCAGTTCAAAAGTAGCACGATATATTAGACACAAATCTTGATGCAAAACAAAAAACATAACTTGCTAAATTTGCCTACTTTTGCTTTAATCATAATTTGAATCTTGTAGAATAATAGCACAACATTATAATATCACCTAGATATATTTCAACAAAAAGACACTCAAATTAAATCATTTGAAGCTCTGCAGCATAAAGACAAATAAAGTAACAGTGTTGTAATGGCTCTGAAATACTCACCTGTAGTCTGGATTCTAACGCTTGAAGTGCGAGGAGATAGTGCTCTTGTGGAGGAGCAGGAGGTGTCCTTGGTGCTTCATTGCCCTGACAACGCTGAAACATGTACTTGCAATTAGTCACTATGACTTCTGTCAGAATTACATGGAAGTGTGAAGTAGCATAGCTAAGTGTTGGAAAATGATATCTTACAGCAAGTGAGATGCCACAGAGGTCAGTGAGGAGGAATCTCTCCAGTTGCTGATCTGTTATGCTGTCATCCTTAAAAATCAGCAGCATCTGGTCGGATCCACACCTCACAAAATCATCCACGTGGAGTGAGCTGACATCCGACCAGTGAGAGGCAATCTGTAGGGGAAGAATTAACAATATAGGCTTAAAAATTAAAATTATACCCATAAAACATACATTCCATATACTGACTGATACTAAAACCTTATTCTTACTTACCTGAAATGTTTCCTTCCATACAGCGCACACATGTCCCTGTTGAAAGGATATGGCAAACAGATAGCCATGTCTTCCTGTGTTAACCACATGAATCTTCTCAGGGTGTTCAAAGGGAAGCTCACATGTGTCTTTCACAATGCCATTCTCAAAATAAACAAGCTGCTGATTAGAAGTTGCTGCAACAACAGCAGATTTCAGCACTCCATCATCATCCACCTTTTCAGCTGACAGCATCAACATGCATCGTGTGATGGAAATATAGGGATGAGGCAAAATCAAATTGCCATCAAATATGTGTCCATTCTCCAATATACAACCCACGGTTTGGCTTGCTGACTGGTTTTTCACACACTCTTCTGAGAGGGTTTGCAGTCCAAGAACGAATACCTGGTTTTTGTGGAGGGGAAATTCTCCAGCAACACCGTGGGACAACTGAATGGGTGTCTGTCTCACCTCACCTGCCTGTAGAGATACGTAGAAGACAGTACCTGAGTGGCTCCACATCACTGTGGGGCCCCGGTGGATTGACACACTCTCCCTCATTTGATAAGGGAGTTTAAACTCAATGCAGGACTCCAGTCGGTTTGAGTTGGACAGTGTAAACAGACTGTAGTGGAAACTCTTTCCCTTTTCGCTCTTCTTTGTCAGTAAAACACATGGTAAGGAGACTCTCTTCTGAACATTCATGACACATTCACACTTTACAATATCCACAAGTGATAGTCTCTTCTTGCTGATGACAGCGGCTCCATCGGCTGCCTTCAGGAACGCGTTGTCGGTCCGTTCAAATGAAAGGCTGCAGAATATTAACTGGCTACTTTCACAGTCATTTGTGGCCGGATCGCGCTTACAGTTAAATAATATTATTTTTCCACAAAAGGAAAGCCGATTGGGATTCAGATGCATATCTCCTGGAGGCAATCTCTCCATTTTGCACTGAGGAAGCTTTAGGCATTCAAGTTCGAGTCCTCCTCATTGACAGCTTGAGTTAACGTTATCGCTAAGTTGGGAGCTGTCGCTTTCATGACAGAAGTCTCGCCCGAGTGTAGAAATAAACCGCTAGCTGCTAAAGTTACTTATCAAAGTCATATTTAGTCATACTCAAGTGATTTGCAGCGACTGTTGTACTTTCGCAGCGGCGCGCCAACCGAAATTAAACGCTTCCTGTCAGTCCAAGTGCATTGTGGGTGAGAGTTGGTAAACAGTGGTGATTTGACGACATTAAGCTAAATTGTCCAGCTTACTAGCCGTATTTAAACGAATCAAGGGTATGAATGATTAGATAAACGTCTTTCCTGTTATTTTGAATACAGGTCAACACTTCCTTTCACTCCGTCAGTTCAAACAAACATCACACGGAGAGGTGTGGCCACGGCTGGAACCAAAATGGCAACGACAGTGTGTCAGTTGCACACTTCGCACTGATTCCTTTAGCTAAACGTTAGCTAACTAGCTAGCTCAACAAGGAACCACTGAGAAGGAACTCGGGGACAGTTGAATATGGCTGAACTCGAAAAACACGAAGGAGAGCAGGTACCATCAGCTACCGTTAGAACGCATTAAAGCTGTTTTGCATATTCATTTGTTGAGAAGAAAGACGGGTCTAATCTTAACTAACTCTTTTGACAGGACCTTGAGAAGAAAATTGAAGAGACGAAACAGAGATTTAAAAATGAGTACCTCCAAGGTAACAGTTCTACGTTAATGGATAATCTGACATGAACTTGCTCCTTGACCCGTCACTTTTTTTTCCATGAATTTCGGGTTATTGTTAGTTAAATATACTCAGTTATTGTGGGTTAATTGTCCAGTATTAAAGTAAGACGTTAGTTTATGTTGATGCCATCATGACCTAAATGCTCATTACCAAGATAAGCTCCAACAGATAAATAGCTAACGTTAGCTCTGAACTGCCACATGTACTGGTTTGGACCAAAACAGCCAGCTGGTATAACGCTATGGTGGACTTAGTGGACTGTATTTGAGTTTATGGCACAGTTTGATCTGTATGGCTTTAAAAACTATTTAAAAATAGTAAAGTTAGTGATTGAAAGTGAAACCCTCTGCTTGAACTCTTTGAATTGTATCGTCATGTGATCCAGCCTTTGTGATATGTTCACAGATTCGGCAGAAAAATATGACTCCAGAGATGTTGAAAGGCTTCAAAGTGATGAAGCTCTGGTGGAAGGCTACCTGACATGGAGACTCTATGTGGTAGATGATGCCTTGAAAATGATTGATGAAAGTCTTCAGTGGAGAAAAGAGTTTGGCCTGAATGGTAAGAAGTCATTTAGAACAGTCTGTTATATGGTTTGTGGAAATAAACATCATCTAAAAATAGAGCTGGGTATAATTTGTTTTATTATAAAACCATACCTGGATAATATTTTTTCAATATATTAGTTTAAAAAAAAAATCACATTTTCTCAGCATGTTTTAATTAAATAAGAATGCCAAATGTTTTCAAATGTTAAATGTTGTCAAAACAGAAGCTGTGGGCTGGGTACTTTCCCTAAAAAAAGTAATTTGAATCATGATCAGAGAGTAAATAAACAAGATAATACCATTGTCAGCCGTTGTTACATAACAGCTCTTATTTAGGTCCAACGGGCACAATTCCATTGTGCCAAAAAGTATTGAAGTTCAATTTCAAGTCTGCCTTTAAAGTAGAAATGTTGACATTGCCGAATTTAGATGTTAACAAGATTGTGACACAGATCTGTGGCTGTCTTTGTGCTGCTCTGGGATGCACCCAGACAGAGTGTCATTGTGTGTTAAACACCCATATCTTCATGCATAGGCTAACCCTGAGAACAATCCCCACTGTTTCAGTTTTGAGAGGAATTTGATGTTGCTGTGTGTTAGTCTTTAATCCAGCAAATTTAATTTATCAAACAGCTGCTTTTAGGAAATTTGATTTCATCAAGTCATTAGTATCCAAAGGCTATGTGTTGTTAATCCTTTTATTAGTTAGTTGACCCCGGTTGATGTCATTCATAACTGAGGCAGCTGATGTTTTAGGGAAATTGTAAGAGAGAGTTTCTGTGAAACTGTCAAACAGTGGTAAGTCAGACACTTCCTCCAGAAACTCAGGAAAGTACAGCTCTCCAATCAGCATTCACCCACATGTACAGTAAATTTTATACATTTTCATTTTATCTGTAGACCAATTTTAGTCATATTTTTGCTTATGATGACTCACCTCCAGGAACAGAACATGATGGCTTAGCTGAGCATGGATATGAAAAAAAAATTATAACAGTCTGAAAGACAATGATAATTTTCTCTTCCAAGATATTTTAAGCCCTCTATTTAGTTCAAGTAAGGATTACAATATTACAGAAATTATGGAGGAACCTTATGAATAACCTTACCCTTTTGTATGCAATGCCATGGTCTGCATAGCTAATTGCCAGTTAAAGCAACATTATATAAAAAGGAAAAATGTGATGCCCCCATAGTTGTGTGTTCAGCACTGTGGTAATACAAATTTATAAATAAAAATTCATACAATCTCTGTAACAACACTGGCAGATGAAATGTAACCCCGCTAACTGGAAACAAAACTATGTGTCAGAGTTACCATGTGTTACGTATGATATGTCCTTGAAAAACATGTATTAAAGTAAACTGCTTTCTCAAACTTTTTTTTTCTACTTTTTTTCAGTCAAAAGGTAGCAGTTTACAAATATCTCAGAACAGTGTAACTTTAAAGTCCCCTTATTTACCTGTTTCAAGATGTTAATAAGACATTACTAATGTGGAGTCTCAGTGTTCCTGTATTGGAGACTTCCTGTTTCAACATTACACGTGTGAGTTGAATACTGGACCATCATTCTCCTCCAGACTGTTTGTGATGTTATAGTTTCTTTCTGAGTTCCCACCTCTTTGAAACGGGATTTTCAGTGAGCACAGTGAAACTTTCCACTTTCAGCAGAGAAATGTGAAAACATGCATCTAGTGTCCAACTCTGCTCGTTAAACATCTGCACAGTGAAGCCCAACAATTTGAGAAAAAAGAAGAAAAATCATATCTTTGAGTGGAAGGGGACTTAAACAACATAACGTGTCTGCCAACGTGTTTCAGATCTCACTGAGAGCAGCATACCCAGATGGATGTTTGAGACTGGTGCTGTCTACCTCCACGGCTATGACAAAGAGGGCAACAAGCTCTGTATGTACATGTTTTATTGCAGAATGACTTACAGTAAATTCTAATGTGATACACTTACAACTTAGCATTTCTTTTACTGAAAAGATATCTGTTTGTTATGAGTGTGTAGCCATCACCACATTCTACACTTATACAAAAATTGATGGATTGATGCGTCATATTAATCTCTGCTCCATGTGTTTAGTCTGGTTCAAAGTAAAGCTGCACGTCAAGGATGCAAAAACAATCTTGGACAAGAAGAAGTACGTTGCCTTCTGGCTGGAGCGGTATGCCAAGAAAGAACCTGGGATGCCACTCACTGTTGTGTTTGACATGACAGAGTCTGGCCTCGGCAATATAGTAAGTCCAATGATTGTGTTTCAAAAATACACTTTTTTTTCTTTTCTTTTTTTTTTTTAGTTCATTTGTCATGTTGAAATCCAAGTTTTAATTTATCATCTTTTCTTTAAGATACATACAGGTTTAGTCAAACTTCTTTTGCATTTTCACTCAAGAAATATTTCCTTGCTGCGACCATTATTTAAATTCCGTTGAGTACCCTGCATATTTCTCGCTGCTCTAGATGTGGTCTTGCAGGGACTGATGCTCTTCAATGCTTTAACACTTTGGAGATTAAAGTAACCTTTAAATCCCCTCGGCCAATTCGAGTGGACCGTCTAATCCGTAAGATTCACTGTGTCGCAGGCGTTAGCTCCTTGAAGAAGCTTTCTGTCAGCGAGTCTATTTTATTGGTTAGGCTCCCTCCTGGTGAAATGGCTTAATTATATACAAATAAACCAACACATGCAAGGTAAAAAGGATAAATAGCTGTGCAGCCGAAATATGAAATGAGTAGATTACAGGATCAGTTTAAAAAGCAGCCTTATTGTTGCCGCCTGTTGAACCACACTACAGGCTAGAGCAAAGAGGAGCTGGTATGATCTCATTAAGGCTCAGGAGTGAGTCTCCTGCATAGCAATGAAGCTTCTAGCCAATTATGGAGCCCAGCCAGGGTATGAGGGCTGCATCTATTGACATATCGGCTATTCGTCGGATGATTGTGATTACCATAAAACAGAAGGATGAATATTTGTCTTATTCACCTAAAAGAAATGTTTAAAATGGGCCAGCCCCTTTCACCTATATATGTGGTTCTTAGATGATACAAATACATTTTATCCGTTAGATAATTTTGCTACACTTCCGATTGCATTAGAAAATCTAATCAAGGCTGTTTGAATCAGTGTCCCCTTTATCATTTCTGTGGAGACAATGCATTAAATTCTAAGCCATTTACTGCCCCAGAATGATAAAAATTTGTTAGATCTAGGTGGTGCAATCAGATGGTTACAAAACAGGATATAACGGCAAGTGAAAAAAAAACATGGTAAAATAACATCCTCAAGTCTTTTTGCGACTTATCATTTGAAAGGGATTAAGTGATGGTTTATTCAGAGAAGCTTGTAATGAATTTTCCTTCGCTGTAAAGTGGGTCACTCCAGATCTAGAGGTGGTTAAGAGGGAACAAACATTCTCCCTATTGAAAACCTATAAAGCATCTTTTATAATTGAAGTAGCTTGAACTGTTTGGTTTTGATGTCAGTTTTTTTTCCCACTTTGTGTTTTAGGACATGGAGTTTGTGAAGTACATCATCAGCTGCTTCAAAGTATATTATCCAAAGTTTTTATGTAAGTAACAAAAGTTGCTTTAAAAGGCATCAAACATCTATCTACATTAATATGGATATGCTATGTTTATTTATTAATAGGAATTTACAGCCACTTTCAAATTAAATCAAATCTTTTTCATTTTCATGGAGAAACTTTTTCTTTTTCTATCATTTTAGCCAAAATGATCATTGTGGAGATGCCTTGGATTATGAATGGTGAGAATGAATTTACCCTCTTATAGCAAGCCATACGAACCTGTATATTTTTATTTTATCTGTGACTTGTTTAAATATATAATGGGATTCTGGCATCTCAAAAAATAACTTGTCTCCATTTCAGCTGCATGGAAGATCATAAAGACTTGGCTGGGTCCAGAGGCAATCAGTAAGCTCAAGTTTGCATCAAGATCTGAGATCCAGACGTACATAGGCCCTGAGCACCTGCCACCTCATATGGGTGGAACGGTATGTTATTATCTGTTTCTCTATGTGTATTATTGAAAAATTTCAAATTAGCATTAGTAATTAGTAATAGGTGTCTCTCAGAGAGTTATAAAAGTTTCAAGTCAGGTCACAAATTGAGTAATATCTTTCAGAAGAATCATATTGTGAAAATGGTGTGATGCACATTATGTTGCACAAGCTTAATCATATGATTTATTTCTTGAAAACTAATCATTTTAAGATAGGTTTTTGCTATCTTGAGTAGTTTTTTCTGCAACGTTTCTCTTATCAAATCTCTTATTAGTAAGGTAAATTTTTCATGGTTTCTGACACACTCCCCATGCTTTTGTCTGATCACAGCTGCAATGGCAAAACAAAAACATGAGTCAAAAATTTTTAAGAGAATTCCCTTTGTATAAAGTATGTCATTAGATTTGTTCACATGCACATCACTCATCAATGATATTAATTGATGATTGCTCCAAAAGTCATGTGTCAATAAGTGATATGATCTACCTGATTACATTCCAGGACCCCTTCAAATATAGCTACCCGCCTCTTCCTGACGACGACTTCCAAACGCCCATCTGTGACAATGGACCTATTGTTAGTGAGGATGAGACGGAGAGCAAAGAGGGCGAACCGGAGAGCAAAGATGCACTTGAGTCCAGCTTTAACTCTGAAGTTGTGGTAAAGCCCAAAAAGGTACATTTTCTTTCAGCTTTATATCAAAGTGCTAAGATAAATAGTCTAAATGAAAAAATATATATCCTCACTATTTAATTTCTTTATTATAGAAAGTCACACTGCTCCTTGTGTGCTGTGTAAGTCTCCATTATGGCTAGAAACAGTATGCAGGGGCTGCTGATCTGTTGATTTCCATCTGAATATAGATGAGAAATTGTTTTGTTTTTGAATTAAATTAGCAAATTAATGGGAGTAAGTATAGCTGTTGGTTAAAACAAACTTAGCAGGACCACAGTTTCAGTTTTCATCAATATAGCTTTTGGAATGTGTAACTTGAGCTGAAAGTGATTGAGTCCTGATTAATTCTGACTGACTGCTCCTGTTTCTTTTTAAACCGCCTTTCTTTAAGTTGAGTTTGAGCTTACAGTGTGTAATCAGACCACTCTGTGGAGACAACTGTAAATTAAGTGGCAAGTAGTGTCCTGATTCTGGAGACGTTAAGCTCTTGCTCATTGTCTCTGTGAAGGTGACTCCTAATGTCTTTGGCCGCAATTAAATCCCGCCAACAAAGCCCATGCATCACAGCTACGGCTCTGCTTCTCTCATCCTCTCAGCTCATCGTAGCGTCCACAGAGGTTGCCAAGTCAGTTATTCCACCTATTCCCTGCTGTAGCTAGTTCCTTGTTCCCATCAGACTGCATTATGCAGCCCAATGCAGTGCAGTGCAGTTGAACCGTCAGTGAGACACCCCACAGGCTTCATCTTGAATAGGTCTACAACTGCAGACTATCATCATCATCATTCTCCCTGTTACTCTTGTGCCAAATTTTATCTACTTTCAGTCAGTGTTGTAGTCTATGCCACAGTCTACTCACCCCATACAGGACAGTCCAGCCCTTGTTTCATAACTGCTTTAGCTTTTCTTCGCTGGTTGGCAGCGTGCAGAGAAAGCCTGCAAGCTAATAAATAGGACATAAAGGGGGTTGTCTCATGATATGCCCAGAATCAAGCCATGGGTATTGAAGACTTGTGTGTTTTAATGTATGTATGTGTTGTTTAATGTTGCGGCTGTTTCTGTTATACTTTGGGGGCATGTTGCCTTTATTTGTGGCGACAGATGAAAGGACAAACAAGAAACAGAGAGAGAAAGAAGGGTATAACATTCAGCAAAGGTTACTGTAATGTGCTGTAACCATCCAGCCACCAAAGCGCTTCAAGTGTTGCAGCTGTTATTTACAGATATCTTGTTGTTTTGCTGTCACAGTTGGGGAGCAACAGGCTTGGGCTTAACCTACATTTGATTTGAGGACTAGGACGTAGCTTTAATGTTGTTTAAAGAAGCTGTATTGGATTTTCTTTTAGCATGATGCCTATAGGACACAAACTCTATATGCTGGAGAGACCTAGCAGTGCTGCATCTCCCAAAGCTACCTCCATAAGCCCCCATAAGCCCCAACAAAAAACAGGGCTCCCATTGTTAATAAACACCACATTGGTCATGCACAGCAGATTTAGATTTACAAAGCAGAGATATGCAAATCAGTCAATTGCTAGCCTTAATAACAATCTACAGGCCCAAGTTTGGAGTTTGTTAATGTTCTTACTGTAAAACATAAACAAAGCAGCACCTCACACTTTTTCTGGCATACTTTAGGTACGACAGCTTGGACTTGACAGCCTTGAGAAACTTACCCCAGAGGAAAAGTGCATGGCTCCCCATAAGAGCTTTATAGACTTAATTTCATGTCCAAAAACTGAATACAATAACACTTGAGTCAGCTCTGTTGGAAAGGATTAGATGCTTTTCTGGTTAACCAGAGAAACTAGTTAGACAGCCACCCTGCCCTGACATACACAACAAGTAAGAACTGCGGGTCATAAGTATGTGTGTGAATTTGTTTGACTGCAATCAGAAGGTCTTAAGGGTTTGCTGAGGAGTATTCTGGTTGAGAGGATAGTTTACAGAATGGGTGAATCCTGTGGCAACTGAAACGAATGCCAGTGGTTTTTCATGTGACTCTTAATACTGCCACTGGCTGAAGGTTACACACTTATTATAACTAAAGAGCACAGACTGTATTTGGTTAGAAGCATCATTCAAGGCTGCGCTATAATATACTGTAGGAAGTTTACCAAGAATATAGCGAGAGAACTAAAACAAATGTAATACAAAGAAGGCGAAGGGAGAGCTGGATGAGAGAGAAAGAGAAGTTTGTAATTGTCACCGACAAGTTAATAAGCAATGTCTACCGTCTCTTGATGTGTTCACATCTCCAGCACTCCTGCAGAGTAAAATTGTCTCATCAGGCCTTTTGAATTAGACATTTCTTCTGTTTGCCAGTGGCTCTTTGTTTAATATACCAGCCTGTCTGCACCTCAGGCTCGTCTGAACGCATTCCAACATACTTGTGCTCAAGCAGCTCTTCACTGATTATCCAAATAAACAATAACAACCCCCCCCCCCCCCCAAAGCCACAACCACCATCCATCCTGACCTGAATTCTTCTGGGTTCCAGGCAGCACTGCGCTGACAACTTAATGGCTTCAGGAAGCTAATTGCCTTTCTCTCTGTTTTGAAACAAGGGCTGGAGGTGGTAAGGCAGTGTAGGATCACACCCACACAAGGAACTCAGAGTCCAGAAGATTTCTACAGGTTGGAAAGGCAGGTGTACTCACATGACTCCGAAATTATCGTGAGTGCACCTCCCTCACGATCGACTGATGCCATCACCTCCCCCGGACATGTTTCGTCCCTTGACCTGATCTGGACCTCACATTTCAATTCGACCCTCTAGATTGTATTGCACTGTCTGAAAACCACCACATTTCTGACGTTGTTTACAAGGGACGTAGGCTAAATGACGTAGCCTACCTGCACAATATCATGTAAACACTGAACCAAGCAAGACACTCACATTTCATTATTAATAATGAATATTAATAATAATCAGCTCAAAAAGAAAAGCTTGAACAGTCACCGCTGCCCATTAACAACCATATCCTCTAACCACAGACAACTAACAACCTACTAACTTCATTACTGTTACATTACAGTTGACCAAGTTATTAACCTGTAGCACTACACTTAACCAAACTTGCCCTAAGAGAGAGAGCTTTTTAACCAAAGCCCTCTGTGCCTTGTTCTCTAACATTATCTTTTACCAGGTCTGTGACTTTGGAGATTTTTAATAATGTATCTTATTTTGTGCCTTACTATGAAGACACTCCTCTTACTGAGCATTACACTAATCGTTTTGTTTAGGATAACTTAGAGTTTTTAATTATTTCTGTGTCTTTTGATTTCATATCTTACACAAAATGTGTAGAAATCCTGGTGCATTTCTCCATTTTAGATGTATTTTATGGTCTATTTGTTTCTTTGCATATGATTATTGTAGTGTAAGTGTTTTAAATGAATTTGTTTTTTTAAATTAAATTACGATTTATTTTGTTCTCTGTTAATCTACAATGGAATTGTGTATGAGTGCTAACAGTTGCAAAAACAGCACCAATGATATACTGACCAAAATACTGTAATTTCTAACGATAAAATCTGTATAAACCACAGCCTACTTTTCCAAAATTTTTAAAACTTGAAACATGTTTCCTTATTTTCTAGTTACATTATTATCTAATTGTGTTGAGCTTGCTCTTTCAAATGACAAATAAATACAGACATTTCATCAGCAGCTGATTTTCTCTTGATGTCTTGATTGTGGCAGTTGCATGACAGTCAGCCATTAAATTAAGATGACGTGTTTTGTTGCTTATCACAGCAAACGACACACTTCCCCTTTGAGTCACAAACGTTCCCATCACATGCAGAGTCCGTTCACCTTTGCCCCCCACCCACACACACCCCTCCTTCCTCCCACGATTTGCTTACTCTCACCATCTGTTTTTTTTTTTTTTTACACAACATGTGTTGCCAGAAAACACTGTGAAAGCATCCAATTCCCCAACTTCACATCTTTGATAGTGTCAATCACGAATGCAGACGTTTCACAATTTCTATCCTGTCAGCTGTTGTATTGTCTTCTGATCTGTCTGCTGATGATTTGGGTCAAAGTTTGTTGATGTTTTGCTGAAGCGAAACCACCCTTCCCTTGTGTGATTGATACTATGGCTGCTTTTTCTGGCTGAACTACTTTCGTTCAAAGCTCTTTGTGTCATCAGAAGTCATGAGTTTGTGGCTTATTTTAGTTGCATTTTCCAGTGGACATGCCACATATTCTTTGCTCCGTTTTAAGGCTTCTGGAAAAAAAGGTCAAATGTCATTGCAGAGGATTCTTAGCAAAAGAAACAAATTCAAATTTTAGTAAAGATTCTATTTGATAACATAACACTTTTCCATAATATAACAAGAACCATTTATTAATCATCGCAATTGACTGTCAAGAGCTCCATTAACTGATAGCTTTCTCTGTATGAAGGGCAAAGGTCAAGCATTTCATTTTCACAGAAGGCGGCAGATAAGGTTCACATGATTACGTTATCATTATTCTTAGTCTCTTTTCTAATTAAGTGCTCTTTGTTGTTTCAGGTGAATTTCCTAGAAGACAGTTTGAGGACAGAGGACAACGAGAAAGGAGACACATGCCCCAGGACCAAAGGAGTCAGGAAGCCAGTGACCACCTTCAAAGGCCCTCTGCTAGATGTTAGGTAGGTCAACCTTGCTTAGGCCCCTCTCCATTTTGTCATTAGCCAGTGTGTCTCTGCCTCACTCAGAGCCAATTGTGGAGCCACATTGCTGTTCCAAAGAAAAGAAGAAGTTGTCTGTACACTTAGCTGTTTTTTTTTAACAAAATACAGTAGAAGAGCAGATTTCATCATTCCCTTACCAGTAAAATTCTACCTTGTGTTTTCTTACATAAACATATGCCTGATGGTGCATCACAAACTTTTATGCAAATGTCATTATGCAGATGACTCCTTGTTTTTCTTTGGATAGCTTTGTCTGTGTCAGCTGTTAGTTCATTCCATTGACCAGTTTTGTCCTCAGTAAAAACATTACAGCTTAAAAATGGATGGCGAGTAAATTTTGTACAGACATTCATGGTCCTATGAGGATGAATCCTAAGGACTTGATTTCACTCTAGCACCCCCATCAGGTTGACATTTTGCTTGTAGTGAAATGCCTTGACAGCTGTTGGATGGATTGCCTTAAAGTTTTGTCAAAGCTTTCACAATGCCAAGAGAGCAAATCTTTATGAAGTTTTCTCTTGCGCCACAATGAAGATCCTGTTTAGAGTTTAAAATAAAATGCCTTATTTTTGGTAGGAGTTAACATGATTTTTGCTATAGATATTCATGACCCACCCAGGATGAATTGCAATCAGATTAGTGATCCTCTGACTCTTCACCTGTCACAACCATCAAGTCAAAAATTAATCTGTTCAATTCATTAGGTTATGATTAAATAATTAAATATACCGTCAACCTCAGCTTTACTTTTTGTTGAAGTGCTGATAATGAAATGTCAACTAACACTATAAACAATGATAGTGAACATGGGAAAAATGATACTTGCTACCATGGTAGCATTATCATTGTTACTATGTTAGCATGTTGACATACCGCTGTGCCAACTTGAAGTACAGCCTAACAGGAAAAAAAAAACAAAACACCTAACTGCCTTTCAGTGCTGATTGAGCTCATGTTCATACTTGCATATTACAAAGAAAACAAGAGTAAACATAAAGGCTTACAGACTGACATGTCACTCATTGATTGGACAGTTTTGGTGACTGTCTTCTTGCCTCATCAGCCCTTCATGGAGCCAAGTGTAATTAAATTCTAGTGGCTGACAGCAGGTCATACAGCACTTGAATGCCTGCCATGTGTATGTTTATATTATCTGGTGTCATAAAGAGCTCATAGAGAAATAACAACAGCCTAATGTAACTATAGATAGTCACAAAATAAAACTTAATAAGGTCCCAAACTAGGGCTGAACAATATACCAACATTATATTGTGCTGTGAGACTAGATACCATTTAATTTGGAAATCATTATACTTGGATACAGCATAGGTGTTTTCATTTTCTGGTTTTAAGGATTGCATCACAATCTAGTGATGTCATTTTCTGTCATCTCCACAAAATTATTGTAGTATCTGCTGCTTTCAGCCTGAATGCTGAGAGGTGATTTTTGGTCCATATTGTCCTGCCCTCTCCCAAAGAACACAGAATAGGATACATGCTCAATACACTGCTTTAATCAGGAAAAATCCCTGCACTCACATGTATCATTGTGACTTTTTAGTAAGATGCATGTATCAGTACAGTGTATCCTGTCATGTTGTCCTGCCCCTGAATGTGTGCATACAATGACTTGAAGCCAAATGTACCTTCAGTTTTTTAGGTACACGAAGCTTTAACAACAAAAACTGAACATGATAAAAGATTTGTCGTGGAGCTGTTGTATTATAACTGCAGTATATTTTCCCTGTGCGCCCAATGAACAGGCAACTGATGTATGTTGCCTTGAGAGTAATATGTAAATAGAAATTTTAATTGCCTCAAGCATATTGACAAAAATGTTCTCTTCATGCATAGGCTTAAAGTCTAAAGTCATTATTGATGTGTTTGTACCTTTACAGCCAAATTGATCTGGTCACACGTGGGCAGGAATTAAGGATGCTACCAATCAATTGCTCAGTGAGAGACACTGGCTAATGATCAGTTGAACTTTAAGGAAGGAGCAATCGTCTTCACCTTTCTCACATGTCGTCGAACACATTTTAATTGAGATTTCATTGAATTGCGAAGGGAGTATTGACTTCAAAAGTGGTGTATTGTAATGAGTATAGCAATACCACAAGACCTGGCTGGGTCTTTGATAAATACTTGGTAGTGCATTCACACACTGTGTGATATTACTCCTTATTTTCATGAATAATGTCCATTGAGTTCTGTTTTTACAGAGTAAATGCTTTGATGTGAGGATTTTGACAGCTCTGGGCTGTGAATTATAGTGATAAACAGATTTAAATGAGCCTTAAATGCAATTATGTTTCTGAGCAGTGTTAGCCCTAATTCGGGGCTGTGGGCTTTAGAGGGGAGTAGGGGGCTTTGATCTTGTGTTTGCCAAAGGTTTCCAGAGCCTGAAGACTCACTCTGAGCTCCAGCGAGCACCAGACTTTACAGCTGTTTTACTGGGGAAAAGAGCACATGAAGTAATGAAAATTTTTTAAAAAAGTATATCTTTGTTCAGTTCTCTTGCATGGAACATAGCCAAGCTGAAACAATGAGGGACTTGATACATATGAAGCAAATATTTTGATTCCATTTTTCTGTTGCGTCATGGAAAAGTTCAAAGTCCCAAATGCAATAACTGGGCACTGTTCGCCAAGGCTGTATTCAAATCACACACTGTTTATAGGCACATTAGGCTATTGTGGATTTGGCTAAGAGATGCATGAAGTACTAACCAATAATGAATGAGAGAATAGGGCAAAGTCCATCCTCCCTGTATTTTAGGCCACGTATTTTACTTTGGCTCTTGAACTCACAGCTTTGATGTGTGATCAGACCGCCATCCTGCTGAAAACCCAACTTAAGTTTAATGTGTTTTCCTTTGAAACCAAATCAAAAACCAAAACAGAAAAATTTATGTTTCATATTTTTCTTCTTATGATGGCGCCCTCAATTTTGTATGCCTTTGTGGCAGCAACAGCCATTGACAGAGGCATTATGTTTTGGGGTTGACGTCCCATTGAATGTTATACATCTCGAGTGCCTTGAGCAAATGTTTTCAGCTCTGACACCAGAACAAGTATGATCCATGGAGGTCCCACCGTGGCTTGGCTCTGACTCCTCGAGGCATGCACTGGGCCTTTTGGCTGGGGGGGGTGGGGTCTGGCACCAGGACGTTGACGATGAATCCTTTGAGTTCTGCTGGTTGAATGTGACTTGTTCCGAGGCCAAGTCAAAGCCTTGAGCTCTTTGGAACTTTTCTCGGGCCTTTCCTGAGCTGTTTCTGCCATGTGGCTGGGCACATTATCCTTCTGGAGAGGCTGTTACAACTGAGGGGATGTACTTGGACTGCAGAGGTGTTTGGGTGGGTGGTGTGTGTCAAGTAGCATCCGTATAATGCCAGTACACGGGGTTTCTTTCCAAACATTGCATTGTAATGACACGACCAATATATTTCACTTCACTTATTAGTCCTTTTAATGTTGTGCTTTACCAGTGTGTATTATGAGACTGGACAGACGTGGATGTGAACAGCAACTGGGCTTGTTCATCGAGGCATACAACCACAATGCAGTAATTCTAGTTTGCAGTAATTTGTCATATCACTGGTTGTTCTCCAACTACTTAAGTGGACAACTTGTTTCCATGCAGCCAAATAATTCACCTCATTGTGAGAAAACCACATTTTCTTACAGAAGTAACCTTTGCATTCCACCATGAGCAGAGAGTTACACCGACTAAAAGCCAGAGAACATCCTGTCACATGACACAAAAACCACAGACTTGGAACAACAACCCAAAGCTTGTCTGCCAGAATCTCCTCCCTATCTGACCTGCAAACATAAACACACGGATTTTGTGCTGAGCCTTTACTTGTTAAATTAGCCGCCAAACAAACATTCATCGAGGAAAAATGCACTGCTAACATCAGTTTTCAGTCTTGCTAATTAGCCGGCCAATCAGCTACAGAACATCAAACAGTTTCTATACCTGCAAATGTCACTCTGGTCCATTTAGATGCTGGTGTGATTCTTACTCTTCAATGCCCCCAACACACACACCGTCTGCCTGTGACTAATTAGCTACAACAAACGCTTGTTTACTGTTTTTCTCATTCCCATTTGCCATTTTATTGATTTTCGACCATATCTAGATAAAAGTAAATATACTTGAAAGGAATCCTGTACTTAAAAAGTATGCTTTTTCAGCTGTGAAATAGTGTTACTATGTACTTTAGGAAAGACTTGCTGAAGGTGATGCATGGCAGGAAAATCTTGAAGTCCCAGGATAATCATGTCACAGAAGGCACAGAAATTGTAGCAGGCCAATCTGCATTAATAAGACACTTAAAAGAGAAACAACAAAGCAAGTTGTGAATAAAAAGGGTTCTCCTGTCTGCATCGAGTAGTTGTATCTTTGCTGGAGTGCACAAATAGACACTTAATAGCTCATGATTATTGTAATTTTACAACCTGAGCTGCTGGTTCCCACCTAGACAGCTTTCTAATGTAGCTCCTGTTTCAGAATATGTGTTTCTTCTGTCTTTGCAGCCCTGCAGAGGAGCTCAGTTTTGGTTCAGGAGAGACAGAGAAAAAGAGCCTCATTATTCTGAGCAATGTGACCAAAAATCAAGTGGCCTTCAAGGTGAGTGTGAAGCCGCCAACATGCATACCAACCCTAACAGCTCTGGCAAGTAAATTAGAAGCAGAAGTCATTTGTTAAACATGATTAGCCAACATTTACTTGCTCTTTTTTATCAAATGTGAGGATATGCTGCTTTTTGTTAATATATATGTGATTGTAAGTTAAATTTATTTAGTTTTTTGTTATTAGTCAGTCAAAACAAGCAATTTGAAGATGTCAGCATGAGTTTTGATGACCGTCTTCTCTATTTTGTGACGTGGTAAAGTTTAAACATGGCATCTGGTGTTCCCACAGGTACGAACCACAGCACCTGAGAAGTACAGAGTGAAGCCCAGCAGCAGCTGCTGTGAACCAGGAGGCTCCATAGATATAGTGGTTTCCTTACATGGAGGTACTGCACTTAAGCTTTGCACTCTGCTTCACTCACAGCACATGTTTCCAAATGCTGAACTTCAGAATAATCAAATGGTCCGGCCTCTTACCTTCCCAAAGTGCCAGCAGCCACTTTTCTTTGCCTTACATACATATTTCAAGAGTGATAAAAGAATCATCTCCTCCAAACAAACCATCAGACAACTGACAGTGCTGTATGACTTAAAACATTTTGAGACCTTCAAAGTGCCGAAAGTCAGCTGTAGGTTAAGATGTTCTCTATTTTACTCAGAGGAATCAGCGCTACCTATTTCAGGGTTGTTTTCCCCCTAACTTTCATGCCCTGGTGGTTTTCACAATACTTCCATGTCCAGCATTAGACCTTTAACACATAGACCCTCTGTTTCTGTTTTTGAATCAATTTAGTCAGCTACTTTGGTTTTGTTTTGATTTAAGCAGCAGTTTAAGTTCCTCTTCCACATAAAATGCGAAACTCAAACCCGACTTGTTTTATAGAATAGAATTTAAAGCAATATGTTGATACATAAATGTGGATATCCATCAATGATTGAGACCCACAGACAGGACCAACATTGTTTTAGCTTGCACATTTTGTTGTTTCCATTATTTGATTAATTTACCTGTTTTCCAATGTTTTTTATGCAGGTTCTCAAGCCTCCCCACAGGACAGATTTTTGGTTATGGCTGCCGAAATGGACAATGCTGGATCACAAGAACTTACACAGTTCTGGAAAGAAGTATCGAAAACCAAGATCATGGAACACAGGTACACATCTGTTGTTCCTTTATGAGCCACGTCAGTAAAAACAAAATATTAAAAAAAAAAGAATTTTCACAAACTCTCAGTGATGGAGGGTGACAGTGGACTTGTAGGCTGCATATCACACTGATGGTCTCTGCTCATTAGATTGTGACTCTCTCACAGATTGCGCTGTCATGTCCTGGAGAGTGTTAAGCCCACAGTGAGTCCTCTCAGGGACAGCCCTGTGGAGACGGGGACCAGCGGGCAGGAATTCAACACAACTGTGAGTTCTGGTGGAGGAAAAGCCTCGATCCTCTACAATACGTATTATTTAAGTTGAAATATCTTCACACAGTGACTAACTTTTGACCACCATGAGTGTTTGAAAGGTTGTAATACAATAATACTGTATGTCTCAAACATTATAAAACACTCTTTTAAGAGATAAAGTAATCTAAAAGGACACACATCAATTATTATATATATTTATTTCATACTTTAAAAACTGGCACTGGACAGAAACTTGAATTAAACATTATTTAATATGAAATTAAGTTTATCTGTATAATGCTACAAACAAGATCTGGTTTATTTGCATTCTCAAAGAAATAGTTTAGCATTTTGGGAAATATGCTTATTTGCCTTCTTGTTGCGAGTTATGAGAAAATTAACGCCACTCTTGTGTCTGTGTGTAACTATGGATTGAAAACAGGAAAGCGGCTAGCATAGCGGTTAACTCAGCCTAAAGACTGGAGGTGGAAACAGTTCACTTGGCTCTGTCCAGTATTAAATTTAGGCTCTTCATGGTATAAATCTAGGCTATACATCTCAGTTTGTGTAAAAAGGTGCTTTAATTATACAGTGCCTTATCTTTACATCAGAAGTTTTGTGGATTTGCACTGAATGACAGCAGTTTTGTGTTGCCTCTCTGCCTCACAAGCACATTGATGACAAGACGGAAAAAGTCCCTGCACTCAGCTGCTAGTCCTGTTTTTATTTTTGTAAACATACATATTAGCTAAAGAAAATACAATCCATTAATAAGATTTAGTTTTTCCCCCTTAATTCCAGTCCATATGATGAGTAAAGGTAATTACCCTTTGCTCCAGCTCCAAAGGTATCACATAGACGTGATTCTAGGCAAATAAATCGAAGGCAACTGGACTCAGTAATATGTCCCACATATTACTGAGTCCAGTTGCCTTCGATTTATTTTATTTACCATGACCTGGATGAATGAGAACATTCACAGATATCACATAGACGTGAGCGTGCTATCAAACTTCTCCTCTGCTAAGAAACAAAAGAAGCACATTTGCCAAAATGTCAAACTATTCTCAACTACTTCCAAAACTATTACAGGGTCTTTTAGATTGATACAGCCATGTCAGTTGAAACAGTTTTCTTTTATCTCACCAGCTCATGCGGATGATGGCCTGCAACTCTCGGCTGGAGCAGAAGCTCAATACATGCCTGTGGGTGCAGAAGGTTCTCATCGGGTTGGTGCTGGTCCTCGTGGTGCTCAACCTGCTGTGTCTCTACCTGCTGGGTACTTCCCAGCGGCCGTCCTGACCTGCCACGGCTCCCTCCGCCTGCATCTGTCAACCACAGACACACAGACGGTTCCAGCGGGGCCGCAGTCGACCACCTGAGGGACGGGCTTCTCTCCCCTCCCGTCCCCCTCCCCCACCCTCCTCACAGGCTGCTGTCACGGAGGGGAGATGGACTGACTTTAGGGATTTGTGAGTTGTTGTGGAGAAACTATAGAGAGAGAGATCGTACTTGTCTCTTTTCAGGCACTTGAGATTAAATACAGCAGAGACACTTTTAACCATTTGACATTTAAATCAATAATGTTATTTTTTAAGACTTAAAATGGGATAATAAAAGTGTATTTATTGCAGAATTCAGTTATTTTTGTGATCATAATGTACATTTTTTTTTATAATTTATATATCTACTGAATATAAAATAAACAATTTACATGTGTCTATCTACATCATTTCAGAGAATATTATAATGGTTTTTTTCTTCACGCCACTTTTTTTCCCAGCATGTGCTGCGGTCATTCAGTAGTCCTGTTTTGCATAAGTATTCCCACTCTTTAATAAACCCTCATTAGTACTGAGGTGTCTAATTGAAAACACTGCAGTGTCTGACCTTACTAAACCTCTCCACACTCAGACCAAGGAGCCACAGGAGATCTCTGTCTCCACTATCTCTCCTATTTGTTTTAATTACAGCAACACCGGCAAACTAAATATACCGAGGCAATTACTGCCGAGTACAAGGACATGGCACAACCCACTTGTAGATTAGGAGGAAGCGCTGATATCTATAACAAGATCCAGCTCGGAGCAATCAGGACGTGAGACGACACGCGAGGCGTGATCACAACTGGGTTATTAGATGTGAACATATAAGGGTTGTCTGGAAACATTTGCAGCTTGTTTGCCATCAGTGGCGGCTGCATGCTTGCCTGCAAGGGAGATGATTAGAATAGCTCATGCAATAACGACTTAACTAATCCTGTGCTGATTATAAACACCAGGCTGTTCTTTGTGCTGCAAAATGTTTATTCTCCAGAGATTTGCATTGTGTCGCTTGTTTTGAAACTCGTTCTATTTTAGTGGTAACCTCTCATATGGTTCATAGAAAAAGCTCTCCATTAACAGCTGTGTGTTGAAGGAATAAGAGCATGTGCGCTGGGTGTAAAACTTGCATTGCATGTTTCCACTTTGCGCTATTTGGATAGAAAGTGCTTATGCACTAAAAAAAAAAAAAGGATGAGGGTTAATGGAGCGATTGCCTCCAGAGAATCAAAGTAAAAGCTTTGGTATCACACATAGGTGGGTTGATTTTAAGTGCATCTAAGTGGAACACTGTACCTGACTGAACCCATGAAGTTTTTCAGGTAGCTTATATTACTGCTGTGCACACGGCTAAACAGCACCACCATCAACGCAGAGATGCCAGAGGTGGAAAGTTTAACACTGAGTTTAACACCAGACAGACACGTCTCACTCAATTATCCATACTTCACTCATTACAGGCAGCGGAACCTATGGGCTGTGTAAGTCACGGTATCGATTCAGCATCACACACACCAGTTAAATCAAAATCCGGTCCGATGTGTGACCAGCCTCGGGGCACTCATGCATCGTTTAATGGGAACGATGATTTAGTTCAAGTGGCAAATGAGGACAGGAGAGATTTATGGTGGAGCTAATGAGCGCTGCACTGAAAAACACATGTGGGTGAGTTAAACAACTGTTGTTTCTGTCACCAGCTTTTGTCAACAAGAAGAGGCTGTTGATGTTCAAGGTGAAGTAAAGTGCTGCTCTGTCCTCTTTATGATCCCTGTAATAGCCCATTAAAATCAGTGCTTATTGAGATGCATGATAAGGATGTTTCTCAACTGATAAGATAACCAATAATTTCACGTTTCTGTAAGTTCATAACCTTCAGTTGACAAGCCTGAAGCAAAGAGAGGATAATGTAAAGAGCCAAAGTGAACGGTTTAGCATTCCATAGATCTGACATCCTTATTTTTTTGCCTTCTCTCAGAAACTTGCAGAGCATATCTGAGTAAAAAGCAGTAAATACATCCAGTGTATGGCTCTCCAGTCTGCTGCTGAGGGCGTAGCTCTGCTCAGGTGCAGCAGTTTGATCTCATGAGTTGTCAACAACGTGCTGAACTTGTTCTTCCACTACCACCTAATGAATAGATGCTGCACTTCTTGAGTCAGTAAAAGCAGTTTACCATCATATCATGGGCTCTATTTTTAACCAATAATATCAGTTTCCCACCAGCCAATAAATTATAAGCAAAGATGAATATTGTGCATTATCCTTGATGCTTATTTTACTCCGTCTTCACTTTCCAGCATCCTCTCATTGTCTGCTCTGTCAGTCCTACACAAATAAGTGGCTGTGAGCGCAGACAAGCACAGGTCAAGAAGTCAGCGAGCCCTCAAAGGGTCTTGGTTGTGGACGTTGACAGCTGACAGACTGCTAGAAGCTTTGGAAACATGACCAAAGATGCTTCACTCAAACTCTGTATTTATGAGATTTGTGAGGACAAAACTATTGAGAGAATCAAGAAGAAAAGTTGGATCTATTTTGCATTGCATGCTCCTGCTTCAGGCAGTGGATAAACACATGATTACCATGAAATCAGCCAGCACATCATAAATGCTACATTAGGGCAAAAAAAACTGGTGACCTGAATAAAACTTCCTATTTTTTGGTTTCTATCATCTGTATTCATGAGAATAAAAAATTGCAAAGATCACTGCTTCATCTTTACTGCAGTGTCCTTTCTCTTCCTTGTTTTTATGATATGTTAAAAGGAACTACAAAAAAACACTGATAAAAGCCTGATTTTACACTCTGCAAAGCTCCATGTCTGAGATGGAGGTCTGCATCCTCATAGACTTTCCCAATTAGAATGAACTTAAAGGAAAAAAGACATAGTTATGCAATGAATATTTCTTTGTCACTTCTTTATATGTGATGTTTTTTAAGTCTTTATATATTCAGTGTTCATGTAATGTTATGTGTGATCCTTATGTGTGCATAGATTTTGTTTTTTTGGTTTTTACTTTGCAGAAATAGCTGATTTTCACTGAATAATTTGCATAATATCATTACACACACAGCGTACGACCACTTAGCCATTAGATTGTTTGTTTTAAAGATTAGTTCATTTACACAAGATTTTTTTTTTTCTGTGTTGGTCTCTTTGTAATCAATCTCTAGGCAAATTATACAGTGCATATCTTTGGGAGACACATTACATACCAACTGGATAATAATTTCTTTGCATCAGTATGTAATAATGCTGCAATTGCTTTTCAATCAAAAGCGACACACTTAAAACTAAAAACTAATTAAAAGAAACAAGAATTCTTTACATTATACATGAAAGGAGTAATGGGAAAGAAAGAACTGTACTTTTTTATTGCAGCTCAAACCTCTGGGGGTTTGTGTTCAGTGAAGGCTGACTCATAATTTCTGGCTATCTGGATTCAAAAGAATATAATAATTTTTGAAATTATTGGAAACTATAGAAGCCGTCCATCTGCAAATGACAGATAAAACACAAAGGCCTGCTGATGTATTTCTCATCCAGCTTGAGTTGTTTGATCTCTTTCATTCGAAACAATAATGAAATACTGCCTCATTTTTATTGTTTAGTCATGATAATTACAATGTAAAATGATACATTTGTTTGATCAGTCATGCTACTATAATCCAGCTTCTCTATTGATACTTATTAAGCATTAAAAATGTTTTCATCAACAGAGAATCTTTGGTAAAGACCAAACTAAAGATGACGTATCAATTTGTAAACAAGTTTTTTGATCATTTTATTCCTCATGGAACAAATTATCAATGAAAAATGCAAGGATCAAAGACACCCAACTTTTTCTCAGTAGGATAAACATAAAGGACATGAAGAAGATCTAATATGGAGGTAAGTTTAATGTACTGCAGGCTAAGAGGAGTAAAATATCAATACAGCAACATTGGAAACTTTTTGTAATTTCACAAATAAAAATAACTAACACATCAGCTGTATGTGGATACATGTACAATTAAAAAAAATATTGTTTTAACACTCATTTTTGCCATTTATTTGACCTTATGAGCATAAATAATGATAAAACCTTGCAAGGCTAAGAAGTTTTACATTAAGTCCAGATTGATCTTTAGAGTCGGTTTGTTTACAGTCGTCTGTCACACAGGAGAATTACAGTTAATTACTAACTTAATCAGGAGCCATGATGTTGTCCTCTCACTGCTAAGATTATGCAAGTACACCCCCTGCTGACCTAGAAGTGAAATACTTTGCCACTGAAACAGTGCGTTTGATCTCCCCGCGGCTCTGATTGATAAAGAAGATACTGTTTCATTTCTGTGGGAAGGTGAAGGTCGTGAATGCCACCCAGCCTCTGCTTGCCCACAGTTTTCCTGATGTGCAGCCGGCACAGCTGCATTAGAGAGGACACTCCTGGGGGTGGGGGGGGCATCAGGGGAGAAGCAAGAGCCATGTTTTTGGTTAATGTAAAGACCATGAAAATCCCCACAGTGAGCGTACTTGGTTACTTGGTTAGTTTGGGTTGAGTACCTCCTGCCTGTCTCAGCAGCCTCTCCACCAGGCTGTTGGGAGGTGCGAGGTCCAGCGGCCGTTTGCCCTCTGAGTTCCTGAGGGAACCACTGGCCCCGTGGTCGAGCAGGACAGACGCCAGCTCAGGGCTGGACAGACGAGCGGCGATGTGCAGCGGCGAGTCTCCAGACACACTTGCACCGGACACACTGCTGTTCACAGTAGCACCTGAAGAAGAGCAGAGACTAATGAGGTCTGATGTTCTCACATCGCTCCTGAGGAGAGTCTGACAGTTCAGTTAAAGCTTATCTTCTGCAGCAGAGCACCATTTATTCCTTTCATTGCCTACCGAAAAGACTTAAGGCCATTTCTTAACAGGCGCACTTTTAATCAAGTCCTGTACATTCAAATCAGAAAACCCCAAAATGTAACTATTTGTCTTTTCTATTACAGTTCAGGAGCAAAACTGTATTTTTTAACCCCACTACATTTGTTTTGCAGATTGATGGTTTTTATGACTAATTACACCTGCTTTTGGAGTGTGTGGAGGAACTAAGGTTAAGAGTAGCAGTATTCAAATATGTAAAAAATATTCCATAACAAGTAAAAGTCCTGCATCGGAAATGTTACCTAAGCAAAAGTATGTAAATAACATCAGCATAATGTTCTTAAATTATTACAAGTAAATGTAATAAAAATGCAGATGAATGCCCCCGTGTGGATGTTATTATGTATTATAATAACTGCTGTTCATAAAAAAAAACAATAATAATGGAAAAATTATTTAACTGTCTACCTTTAAATACTCTTTGGCTTCACTTCTGACCATGTTAAAGTCCACTTTTTAGGAAAGAGGTAAAGTGGTAACCATACTTTAACCTCAAACACTGGAGAGGTTTTTCGTACCGAGCTGAAGCAGTTTCCTCACAGTACTCAGATGCTGATTGGAGCAGGCGACATGGAGAGGGAAACCTGACGGCTCGATATACTGATCCACATCTGCACCGTACTGAACAAGAGGCTCAATGCACTCTGAGTGACCTGAGACAGAGATGCCATAATCATTAAAATGAGATGTGATGTGCTTTGAAATCTGCTTGCACTTTGAATCCTGAATAAAAATGCAGTCATGTTACTTTGTAGGCTGCAACAACACAGACTTTTATAATACATTATACATTTGACAGCTATGCTTCTCCCATGTTTTGGCTCTTTTTTCTTCATTTTATAGGAGCTCACTAATCTATAGACTGACTATATTCAGCATAGATTATCTGTGTGTTTGCACTGGAATGTGACCTCTGACCTTTCTCTGCAGCCCTGTGGATTGGAGAGCTGCTCTGACTGATCCCTGAGGGAGTCGCTCCATGTTGCAGGAGCAGCGATACGCTGGTCACATGGCCCCGGGCGCAAGCTTCAGATAGGGGAGTTTTACCATCCACCGTTGAACTGTTCACCTGACATATTTTTGAGACAAATTAACCAGAAATCAATAAGAAATGGTTGAGTTATATACTAATTTAAATGCAAAAAAATGGGCATTATGGCATCCTCATTTATGCAATGCTACATTTACCGTAGATCCGCTGTCAGACATTCAGTGCACAAGTGAGGCTCTTTATCTGCACATTTCCATTTGTTAATGTGTGACTGTGCATGCATGGATGTGTGTGTGTGCATGCTCTCATGTATGTGTATTTGGTTAATCTCTCACTAACATGCAGCAACACAAAGTTAAAACCATAAATAATTGATAAAGTCAAAAGAGTGCTTTCAAAGGACTGCACAAAAAATACTGACATTACACAGGATCATTTGTATTTTGTTAAAATAATTTTAAAAAATAATAATAATTAAAACAGTTGATGATACAATGTCATACTGACATTTGCCCCATTCTCCATCAGAAACTTGGCACAAGCCACATGGCCTTGCAAACACGCTCCATGTAGAGGAGAAACCCGGTCCAGAGTGTTCAGATTCACACATGCACCCTGTTAACAAAACACAGCACACACAGATTCACCAGAACACTGTAGATCCACATTGGGAGATTTGCTTCAATATAAAACTATTGACAAGGAAATAATATGCAAGTCCAAAGTATTTTTAATAAAGAACACGTGGGTTTTTCCCTCATTGAAGGTTTTCAGATGGCAAAATGTTTTCAAAATGAATAAATTGCATGTTAAAATGATCTTTTTAATACATAATAACCTCACCTGTGCAATGAGTCTTTGCAGAGTGAGGAGACGTCCATTATAGGCAGCATCGTGAATGGGAGACCAGTCTGATTCAACATCTAAGTGTGGACATCAAAAACAACAGGCTGTATCACACTTTTAAACAGCACAAAAATGCCTTCAAATGACACGGTGACAACAGTGTTTGTACTCCAGCTGCGGTGTTAGCAGCTAACTCACCACTCATCAGAGGGTTTGAGAAGAAAACAGCAGTCCCACTTTGACATGTTGAGCCTTGCGGAGTCCCGTCGTGTCCCGCAGACATACTTCACACAGGCCGCTCCAAAAGCTCTTCTCATGGCCTATTTGTTTTGCCTCATTGTTTTCATTTTGGAAAAGAGGCTTGACTGTGACTGTGCTCTGAGTGAAAACCTCCCTGTGAAAGGCGTTTGTTCCTCATCTGTTTTCACTGTGTTTGAGGCAAGTCTTGTTGCTGTGATGTCATTTCCTTCCAGACAAAAAGTGTTTGCCATGCAGGAAACAGGCTGGTTGAATGTAGCGGTTGGGTTCTTGACCAATGAAGGTGCAGAGGGGAGAAGGAGCGGGGCCTGTTGAGCAGGTCTGTAATTTGTGTGTAATTTGACACTGTACATCCACACCCGTCCTCTCCAGCAGGAGATGGGCGGAGCTGAGGGAGGACACTGGTTGTGGATGAGTCAGATAAAGGGAAATGAATCTAAATGGACAAAGTTAAGGTTCACTGCAAAAGTGTTGCATGTTATTGGTTTAAAAACTTAGTAGATCATGATGAGTTTCCACTTTTACATTAAAATGTAACATCTGTCTGGATTTTATTTCCAATTGTGTCCTGATTCAGAACAACACAGCAGTGCTTTCTCCAGTGAATAAACCCTCTCTGAGTGATTCTCCAAGTTAATGTCCTTGGTGAAAGTTTCATGAAAATATGAGTTGCTATACTTTAAATTGTTTGATAAAAGCATCTCTAAACTTGTTTGTGCGCATCAGCAGTGACACTGCTGCCACTGCAGAGATTTTTGCATTTTTATCTCCAGATGTATAAATTCCTCCCTTTACACAAGAAATGTGTTTTTCTGTTGTCGCTTCACTTGAATGTTTGACCTCCATGTTTGTGCAGAATGAGGTTTTGTGCAGTTTAAAACTAAAAGGCTGTTTTCATATTTTTTGCCTAATGGAGAAAGTTTCTTTTGGTTTACCTTAAATCTGAGTTTGATGTCAGATGTTTTTGTGACACCGCTTCTAGTTTGGAGTCACTTAATATGCAAATTACACAAACATGATGTGGAAACTTGGAACATTTTTTAAATGAAATGGAAAACATTTTGTCTTGTGTCTGGGAGTTAAAGATTTGAAACAAAAGAAAATATTTCCACATTCATGGGTTCTGGGTTTAAAAAAAAAGAGAGAAATGACAAGTAAATATGCTTTTAAGACTTTGTAATTACCTCATTTATCCGTGTTGTGGAAGAAAAAAGAAGATGCAACAAATTATCACTCAAAGCTGAGTGTTTTGGTCTGTCTGAGAAAATGTCTGGAGGGGATCATCTTTCTGGATTTATGAAACATCTTGTCAGAACCATCAAAGTGCATATTTTGATGCAAAACACTGCCTGCTATTACACGCTGGAAACTTCATGGAAAAATAAATGTAGTCTTTGTTTCCTCTTTGTCATTTAATTAAGATGATCATGATTTTATTTTTATTTTGTTTCATGATGGTTATGACATGTTGCTTGAGTAAGGCTTTTTTTTTTTACTTTTTCTGAATTCCATGTACATAAAAGTGAACTTTGAGAATCTCATGTGAAGCTTTATCAAAAAAAAACAGATCCTCTTTCCTCCTTGTCTTTGATGAAACTCTGAACACCCAGCAGCTGCAACAACAAGCTAACCTGAATTCTGACTGACATCTGCATATTGATGAAGACATAAAAGCAGCTTGAATTGAAGCAGCTGTGTCGATCGGGGCTACTGTTGGTATTGTGCAGTAATGTGTCAGGACAGGAGCTGAACAAACAGGTACAACCAAATCCACAGTGGCAGTAATCTCCTTTTCTAATTCTGTTTTGAGAATTCTTGTCACATTGTGACCAGCAGAGGGCAGCAACAGGGAGCAGACGTTTTCAACAGCAAGTCAATTCTTTGGGGAGTTGTTAATCCCTGGCAGCAGGCTACAAGCTTGCCATATAATTGACTTTGTGCCTTGTCAGAGAAGGTGCATATGGATTAGAATGCCATTGTACAAACTCGATGAATGCCCTCTCTGTAGTTCTGAATAATGAAAGCCCTTGATGCTTTGTGTCCCAAATAAATCTGCTTCAAATGTCCACCCGCTTTTCTCAGATCTCTGTCCAAGCAGGCAGATTCAGCAGCTGCTGTGCCCTCTCCTGTGTCTGGATGTGGGGCACGTCTGCTGCATACATATTCGGGTGGGAAGGAATTAGTTCAAATAGGCTCTTAATCCTGGTGCAAGACTCGGCTAACCTATGCAAGCAAGGTGCACTAAATGTCACCTTTCTTTTCAAGAATTAAAGGATGGGACTGAGCCTGTCTCTTTTTTGTTTTTTTAAAATTTCCCATCTCTGTTTGTGCATAAAACATTTACTCTCAGCTGTTTTTCTCGCAGATTTAACCTTTTCATGACTGACTTACACAAGAGAGGACATGGCTGTTTGTTTCTCTACATGAATTATCTATTTTTATCAAAGTTAGATTTGCTGTTCATGTGCAAATCAGTTATTTCATAAGCGTGACACGGCAAACTTTGCATGCTGGATTAAAACTCGAGAGTCAGTCTTTTACGTCTGTTTAATGGTCATCACATCCGAGTCCACATATGCCTCCTGGGTGTAATCATGTGGGTGTCCCACTGTTGATGCTTCACAGAGTTTGGCCCTGACAGGCTCCAGAATCACAACCACACACACACAAACAGTGAGGCTAATGAGATGGATGGGTGGCCTTTAATCAGGACTGAGCTGCGTCGAAGGCTTAAGTAATGGAAGACTCGAGATCACATATGCGTCATGCTATTTAACTATTTCTCCTTTGGTATGACTTTAGTTTAGACTCCCAGCAGCCAAAACCAACTGTTTTTACTGCCTCATCTAAACTCTGTGGAAAAAGTGATAAAAATGATGTGGTCACACACACTGAATCTAAATGCTGCACTTCTTATTGTTTTGTTTGTTTTTTTTAATTGATAATTTGACTTATTTTTTTAAATGTCTCAACACACGTTTGTATGTTTTCACTCATTTCTATTTGGATTTATATGATGTGTTTTGTGTTTTAAATAAAGATGTGGGTGGTTTATAATATAAATATCAATTGATGGTGTTAATAGCCTGTCTACACTTACAGAGTTGTACACATTATTACTTTTATATTCTTTGTTATTACTACTACAATTATTATTATTATTATTATTTTTATTGTTATTGTTGTTTTTGTTGTTATTTGTAAATTTGTATGTTATAGTCTTCCATCTGAGGTCATTTTAGTGGTTTACTGTTTTTAGCTTAATAACATTTTTAATCCCAAGAAAAATTTCCTTAAACGGTTGAAGTTCATAAAATTAAAATGTTTTATCATAATTTGATTTGAATGTATTTTCAGTCAAAAATTTATTTTACACTTTTTAAAATTATTTTTCAGTACTGTACATGAATGAAGAAAATTCCAATATACAGTAGCAGGCTGAACTAACACAACTTAAGACTCAAATCACATTCCAGAACACAACAGTCCTTTGTCGGCCTCTCGTATTGTGGCTCAGTTAAGCTACAACTGCAGGGATTAAATGGAAGCACATGATGATTCAGCCCCGTGATTTCGCACAGAGTTGGGTCATGAAGGCTAACTACCCTCTCATTTCCCCTCCTTTTTTTGTCTTTCTCCTTTTTCTCCTGACACCGTAGCCCACTTCTTTTTTCTCCCTCTCCCTCTCTCTCTCTCCCTCTCTTCTTCCTCCTCTCTCCGTCTCCTCCGGCCCGTCATGGCATCTCCTCGGCTTGAGACTTTCTGCTGTCCGAACCGGGACGCAGCCACGGAGTTCGTGGTCTCCTTCCAGCCGCTCCTGTTCGGCGCCTTGAGTTTGGGAAGCGCAGCTCTGAGCCTCATCTTCTCGGTTTTACAGCTCCTGCCCAAACGCAAAGGCTACAGGAGGCTGGGCCAGTACCCGCTGCCGAGGCCCGCGTCCTCCTCCCGGATACTGTTCATCATCAGCGTGTGTGACCTACTGGGATGCGCAGGTAGGTGAAAACACACACTGCTGGTACAGGCCTACTTTTTTTAAATTAAAGCTAAGCTGAGAAAAACTGAGCAGAGGACGAGTAGACTTTTTTCATGACGTGGTGTTGCCTGCTGGCTTTAATCACGCACTCAAATATTTCGTTTTTAACCCCTTTGTTTCTCTGCTTTTGCCACAGCTGACCTGCTTTATTCAGAAAGAGGTGGAGCATGAAATGTCATTTTAACAATGAAAAAAAAAATGTCTTGAATGGGCAAAAGACAGAACATAAAAGTTATTTTTATTTGTAACTATTAGCTTTTGCAACGTAAAACAGATTTTAATTTGAACTGTTTTAAAGGAAAATTCATAAGCCTTCAAACTGTAATAACACAAATCTCAGCTCAGAGGAAATATGTGAAAAAAATAGATTTAATTTCAGTAGTGAGGCAGCTTATTACAAAACAAAAGAATGATTCACGATCCTCTCATGTGAGCAATGAAATGACTCATAACAACTTCAACATCTTTTCATCTGCTCACACGTACAGCATTGTTCTGAACATTTAAAAGCAGGCAAGATGCTCTCTCTCTCTCTCTCTCTCTCTCTCTCTCTCTCTCTCTCTCATATTTTACATATTGTTGCACCAGACTACATCAGACACCACCGTTCATCCGTGGCTGTGCTCCCGCCTTGCTGAAGGCACATGAGGTCATGACTGTCTGTGTGCTCGGTGCCCAGTGAGAGTCATTCACTGCAAACTAACAGCTTGAAGCACAATTTCAACCTAAAATACACAACAGTGTGCGGTCTGCGTTAAGATTGTGGGAGAGCTCCCCCTTTTTTTTTTTTCCATTCTACGCTGAAGTTGTCGGAAATGGAAACACCCTCATAAAACACACCTGGAGGCACTTCATATTTCCATGATATAAAGCTACTATTAAAGGACTCCATGTCTGAATCTAATTAATAAACTCACTTAATAATACCCCGTGAACAAAAAAAGAGCCTAAGAAGTTAAATTTAACATCCTCAGCTCAGTTTTTTGTCCTCCATTTATTCTCTTCCTCTTCCTGGCAACGCAGGAATTGTCTCATTTGCTCAGCAGTTACAATTGGACGCCATGTGTTGTGTTTCCTCTCCCAGGTATCATTGTAAGGTCATCAGTCTGGCTGGGCCTGCCGAACGTCATCGACGCCATCTCGGTGGCCAACAGCACTGACATCTGGCCTGAGGTCTTCTGCGTCGGCAGTGCGGTACGTGCCATGTGTCACCAGCGTGAACACTGAAACAGTTCAGTCAAATCTTCACCCTGCTTGTCTTGTGGTCATGCGTGATGCTGGAAAGTCCCCATTTCACGCATACTGGTCATCATTAGTTTTTAATGCGTGATCAACATGCGTGTGCACAGCTGACTGTATGACATGTGTGACAATGTGCCTTTTGAAACCGCAAAGGCAGAGATTAATCTCGAAGATAAGGCACCGTAACTCATATTTCCTATGGGATTCTTATCAGAGATGTTATAATTCTGTCTTGTATAGTGGGATAAGAACATCGCATCCAATTTCTGTGTTGCAGATGTGGATCCAGTTGTTTTTTAGCGCTTCCTTTTGGTGGACCTTTTGTTACGCTGTGGATGTCTTCCTGGTGGTGAAAACATCTGCAGGAATCAGGTGCTCAGAACCTCGTCTTCCATCTGCCACAAGTCATTATCACCTCAGCATCTCCTCCTATAGAAACAAGATGAAGCACAGAGTTTTTAACATAAACGCCAATGTGCAAAAAAATCCTCCTCTCACTTCGCTTCACAGTCTGCTGTAGATTTAATGCTTCTCCTTTTGATACTTCACTTGCAAACACCCTGACAGCTGGTTTGAACCTTTTTTTTTTTCTTACAGGTGAGCATTATGCTTCCATCTCCTGTTTGTGCACTACATTGTTGTTGCTTTTACAGAAACAAAAAGAAAAAGAAAAAAATCATCCTCAAGATACAGAGTTGCAGCATGTGTTGTGAGCTCAGTCTCATGACTCTTTTCTTTCCCCATCAGCACCATTATCCTCTACCACATGATTACGTGGGGTCTGGCTGTGCTGCTGTGCATCGAAGGAGTGGCCATGCTCTACTACCCATCCATCTCAAAGTAAGACTCTTTGTTGCTCCTTTAGATATGCTATCAATCACCTTACAGAACCGGCTGGTCTTGCAGAGAGAAACAAAGAACATAAACATATTCTTGTGTCACAGATCAGAAGAATAGTGGGTATTTATGTGCATAAAAAAATGTTTTTGTCCCTGCTGCTTGGCCATGCTGCTCTCACATGATGGCACATCTGCGCTGAACTGTATAGCTTTTATTTCCAGCGCTAATTCTATTGTTTGCGTTGCCGTGCAGTTGCGAGCAAGGCCTGCAGCACGCCATCCCTCACTACGTCACCACATATGCACCCATGCTGCTCGTCCTCGTGGCCAATCCTGTCTTCTTCAGTCGGACCATATCTGCAGGTCAGTTTCTTGATCTCAAGTCTCTGTGTGTCAGACGCTCTCTTCCACGTGGGCTTAAATAACCACCTCTCTCCTCCTTCCAACCTAGTGACATCTTTGCTAAAAGGACGACAAGGAATCTACACAGAAAATGAGAGACGGCTGGCCCATGAGATTAAGATACGCTTCTTTAAAATAATGCTGGTGTTCTTTATTTGGTATGTTGCAACTCTATATCAAAGGGACACATTTTACACACTTTCCTGCCAAGATTTAGGTGAAAAGATGAAATCCTCTCAGTAAATGTACAGTTAGCAGCAGGTTATCTTAGCTTAGCATAAGGGGGGAGTCAGCGAGCCTGTCTGCCAGACACAACCTCCACCTCTAAAGTTTAATAATCTAATTAACACATGATATCTTGTTTGCTTAATCCGTACAAAAAAAGCCAAAGTGTAAAAACACCATGCTGGGGTTTTATGGGCATTTTGAGCCAGACTTTCTCTCAGCCAAGCCCAGTAAATTCTTTGTAATCTCAGTTTGCTGGTTGCCTGGCAACGTCACAGTGACAACAAGACTCCAGGAAGTTGCTGCGCCCGGCCAGGAAATAATGCGGCGCATAAGCTCCCGTAAAACCGCAACATGTTGTTATTAATCAGCATATTTCACAAGATGTGGCAGCTACTTTACAACATAAACGTTTTTTAAGCAAGTTTTATCTTCTCAGCCACAAATAACATTTTTTTTTAAACTGGTTTTGAATCCAGGCAGTTACAGACTGTAGATGGTATTACTTAAATGAGCAGACACATGTGATGCACTGCTTTGGAAAGCAGGGCTGCAATCTCAATCTTCTCAGTCATTGTAGCATAATTGTTAATGATTTTGCACTTTAAGGGCAATTTGATTTGAGAAATCTGCACTGAATCCGACTGAACATGAACACAATGTAACTTTCACAGTAAAAATGGCGTTCAGTGTTATGGATTACATGGACTAAAAATCTGCTGGTAGATTAAAGTATCTTTTGGAAATGAATCAAAACTGATAGATGCTTGCAAATGTTAAAAATACAATAAAATTCATAAATACAGCAGTTCATTTGTACAATGATTAGCTATGATGCATGTGGGATGTGGAATAGTAAATTTTATTTTCTTTGATCTAATGTATATTAAATATTTATATATATAAATACATATAAATTACATTCAAAAGGTTAATCTGTTACAAATGTGCATTGAATGTGCATTTTAGAGATTATGTGTAATGGAGCCATCTCACTGAGGTGTAACCCCTACAGCAACGTGACTCTCATCAGAAAAAATAATTAAGATCAAGTTAATAATGGACGATAAAATTTATGTCTAACTAAGATGTTTTGTTTTTTATTCTGACTTGTAAGCTGGATTCCCAACATCATTAACGAGAGCCTCCTCTTCTACCTGGAGATGCAGGCGGACATCAATGACAGCAGCTTCAGGGACATCAGAAACGCAGCCCTCATCACATGGTTTATCATGGTAGGTTAAAAAAAGCAGCATACAAGATATGAAACTCCTTTATCGGTGTCTGACACCTTAAATCACCCTGTGCTTAACTCTTTTAGGGAATACTGAATCCCATGCAAGCTTTCCTGAACACCCTGGCCTTTCACGGTTGGACGGGCTTCGACGTGGACCTCAGCCTGCAGCGGAGGCGGGAGCTGGCCTGGGACTCGGTTTCTACGTCTGTGCCTAACGCAGGAGGCCATAATCCCATGGTGGGAACCACTCTGCTCTACCAGGGTCATGTTCAGGAAGCCAAGAAGAACAATATGGGCAACGGACAGCACCAGTCTGACGGCATCAGTGTCCTCTCAGAAGGTAACTGGGCTCTCAGTGGCAGTAACAGCTCTCCTGTGTATCAGGGCTGGTGAAGCTCTAAAGCTGACACACTTCTCATCAGCATCCTGGATGCTACATGGTGTCTCCTGATGCCATGCCTGGACTGCATCCTCTCTATCTGAAATATGTTTTTTTTTTTTTTTTTTAATGCTAGCATTATGGCACATCATCATCCACTGAGGAAAGGTTTCTTCTTCCTCTTCTTCTTTGTTTTTTTTAAAATCAGAATTTCATAGAAACAGACCAGGAAAAAGTTAATTCTGTGATGAATTTTCAACAGTAAAATACTTTTATCTCCAGTGTTTTAGCCAACTGCTGCTGGATGCAACAAATGATGCATGTAGTGTTGTGAAAACATCCCACAGAAGTGTCAGATTTTGATTCACGCTGTACTGAAAGATGCACATTTTTTTGGTAAAGATGAACAGTTGAAAACAGGGTCACTGCCATTTTGCATGCGGTCATCAATCCACCGTGACGTGACATGCTTGTTTACCGTGCAACTTTATTAAGCGTGAAAATTCTGGCTTTCCGCTAGGGGTGCCAAGTTTTACAGAGCATTAAGTGTCATAATTGATAAGCATAGGATGATGGACAGAGAACAATGTGCAAAGCTGCTTAATGTGTGTAAATGATTACAGTGAAATCCTCCTAAGTTGCGTGTTTATTTACACCTAGCTAAAAGAAAGGCAGTCTATTAAAAGAGTCCTGCAGTAACTCTTAATAACATGGAATTTTTTGAAACTTTATTGGAAAAGTTTGTTCAACATGAGAGTCATTTTGGAGGCCAAAGTTTGCTGCACACTTAAATTATGTTGTATTAAGAATTCATAAGATTAAGATTTATTGAAGGGCTGTTATATTAGACCACTTAAGACGGTAAGGTGTACCTAATAAACTGGCAACTGTAGTTTGAACATTGATTTGAATTTTTATTCTAGTATAACTAAATGATTACTTAAGGATATAACATACATGAGACACTGGCATGTGACAGTGGGAAACCCACAGGTGTAATTATTAAAATGAAAGATGGCTGAGTTCCATTTTGCTGCTTCGGTTTCAGAGTCCCTGTGCTGTTCATGCGGACTCACTGTCATAACCTACTGAGACACTGAAACATACAACAATGCTGTTGTTAATGTAACACCTTTTTCCACTGTGACACTTAAAAAAAAAGTCTGGGGTGAAAAAAAAAACCTGTTTAAAACCCTGTTAAATGTATTTTGGGATGATTATGTAAAACATTTTATACAATTTTGTAGTTGTGTTTGTTCACCATGTTGATCATAAATTAAGGCTGTTTAATGTTTTGTGTCACCATTCAGTGTCTCTGAAATGACAAGTCTTAGAAATAAAGGTTTATCTTTTAAAGGATTTTTGTTTTTTATTAATTTATATAGCCTTTTATCCTAACTTTTAGACGAGTGCAGGTGTAGATTCGAAAAAAAAAAAAACTCCTATGGCTTAATTCCAAAATGCAATGGTTAAAAAAATCTCCATTCAAGACTGCTTTTGGAGGATATATATATAGAAATATATATATATGTATATATGTATATATATGCACATCTTAAATTTCCAAAATACATTTGTGGACAAATGCACACATTTGTGATGAGGGGGGCATGTGGATATCTTAGCAGATAAGCAGTTTGATAAACTGTGAAGGTGTCATGTGCAGTAATCTCCCCCTATTTTGTCTTGCTAGGTTCAGAGTCTAGTACAGTTGAAATCCACATTTCCAGCGAGCTACGAGACTATGAGGATGTAGACGCTGATGGGGAATCCTTGGAGAACTCTGTGAGGCACTAGCTGGGCTGATCAACAACCTGCCCCCCTCTGCTTCTCCTGAGTGACACTGTTCCTTTCACTTATTCGTGTCTGAGATCGTCTCTTCTTAGTCTCTATTGTACCGCTGAGATTTCCTCTCAGATATTACCTGGTCATTAGATTCCATTAGTCTGTGTGACAGAGTAAGTTTACAACTTGATTCTGAGCCTTTTATTACTTCCAAAGTGTTTTAAACCTGTCTACAGTACAGTGTAGTGTTACATCAAGTGTACAAGTGCTGAACAGTCCCAAAGCTACTGAACTGTCTCTTAAAGCTGCCAGGCTACAGAACAAAGATGACATTTTCTTATTGATAACTCACAGGTTATCTTTTTTTTAAAGTGCCTAAAGTACTTTAGGAAAGACTCATTTTT
This sequence comes from Acanthurus leucopareius, assembly GCA_029814765.1. NCBI lineage: Eukaryota > Metazoa > Chordata > Actinopteri > Acanthuriformes > Acanthuridae > Acanthurus > Acanthurus leucopareius. The sequence goes on along the minus strand of JAQMCX010000011.1, from coordinate 9,644,190 downwards.
AGATGAGCACTACTTTTGTGATACGCACACTTTTGCAATTAAGCTCCCAAAGTACAACACTTCTCAATTCAGTTACTGTATTTCTAACTGTCCATCTTGTATTTTTTTTTGCATAAGTCTATTTTATACTATATTAAATGTCCAAAATATGTCCAAAGGCTTTGTTGGTGACACTTTCTTGATGTCTTTTGAGTGACTGCATAGGGCTGCTTGACAGTTTTAAACAAAATTAAAGCTGTGAGCAGGGTTGGTTGGGACCTCACACTCTGGTCCGTTGGGAAGGCCGGTCATGGCATCTGGTGCATTAAAATGTAGACAAAAAAATACATTTGAAAGTTTTTTAGGGTCAATTTTGATAAAAGCGATGCTAGAAGAGTCCATATCTTACGGGCTTGGTCCATAGTAATCATGAGCTATGAAAACAAATAATAAAGACACAGTTGCCATGGTTTCTGATATCAAAATAGAGTGATTTATTTGAGACACTGAATGACTTCAACGTTTTGTCTTGGAAACAGGTGACTTCACCCTGGACCAGGGCGCAAGAGAGATAGTAGCCGTTACAGCACTTATTCCACACTGGGCATGCCAAGAATGGCCACCAACCCACAGCCTGATTCTCAGTCTGACACAGACAATAATGGCTCCCAAATGAAAATGTCAGAAAAACAACGAACCACCCATTGACATCCAGTTGTGACATTTAAAAAAAGAGGAGGAAAAAGAAAAGAGACAAAAATAAAACATTGGCCCTTTACTTTCAGCAAAATCTGAACATTTGCTGTATCACCCATTGAAAAAAAAAACAAAAAAACAAAAAAGTGCACTTCACATTGCTCTGATAGAAGTTGACCGAAAGGGAAATGAACCAGGCAAAAAAAAAAAAGGCAAATCAAAGTGGTGGTGAGTTCTTTTGAAGATGCTGTCTTTTACATGAGATCCCAGCGAGCAGAGGCGGGCAGACTGACTGCACACTGCTGAAGCTCTGCCCACAACACAGGCATTTCAAACCTGACCAAATTCACTCAGCGAACAGCTTTCTGTGGGTCTTAACAAGACTAATAACAGCTCTTTTCTTTTAGCAACAGCTTTCTTTCGCTTGACCTCCAACCTTTTGACCAAAATGTGCTCTGAATTTTCAGTAGCTTGTTCATAGGAAAGTGCCAAAGAGAAATCATGGTAATGCTAATTAAGCTGTAGTTGTTTTCCTGCTCAGGTCTGCATTATACTCTTTAACATCGATGCCCTGTTCCAAACCGAATAAAAAAATTAAAGCAGAGACCAAGCAAAGGGCTGTGATGACTGTCTCCTCCCACATTGTAGACCAGAATTCCCTGAATGCAGGTAGATGAGGTGCATATTTCTTGCATGGCTTTCAGGGATCAACTGTGGAAAGCAAAGCTGCTTAGCACGCCTGTGTCAATGCCATTTGCGACTCTCTGAAAAACAAAGTAACTTGATGCTTGAACTTAGGATGTGATTGGCCTTGTTGAAAAATGACTGTATTAAAAGAAGCTGATGAGACATGCACTCCATTTAAAAAGAAGTCTCGTCATGTATTGTCAGCGAAGATGTGGCAGCTCTAGCCATTAACAGCCCCTTCAGGATGGCAATAAAGTGTATTGTATATAAACATATATACACAGTATATAAGTCTGTGTATTAATCTAATTTACATATCTTTACATTCTTAAATTTACATCCAAAATGGGAGAAAATTCTCTTTGTAAACCACACTTTTCACATCTTGTCCACAAAATAACATTTTCCAATCTCGAGTGAATTGAGCAGGTCGTTTTAGGAGGTTCGGACTGTTTCTTGGCAGGTTTTCCTTTTTATTGACCTGATGTCAAACGCAAGCGAAGAACTAACCGTGTAGCGACACATTCATTTTTGACTTTCAAAAGTCCAACCTGTGGAAAATAGACAAAAGACAGCAAGAAGTACTCTTGGAACAAACTATTCTCCACTGAGAAGAAGGTTCGGCACCTGTCGACAGACAGTGCTTCAGCATCTGTGTTACTTTAATCACATCCCCCCAGGTAGCACATCTGGACGTGAAGTAACCTTTGCTCAAAGGAATTCTAAAACCACAACCTTTCTTTCATAATTTGTTGCCTTTCACAGCCAAACACACGTCTCATTAACACTTTTCTCTTTATATAAAACTCATCTTTGTGTATCCACCCTTTCAACCCCGATAACAGCTGGACCGTTGGCCCGGAGGGATCACAGCACCTCTTCATTGGAAACCTTTAAAAACGTGGCTGCACCCAGGGAGTCGGTGACAGTCCAGTCTTGGGGATCACTAAACTGGATTCCAATGTGTTTCAAATAGGCATATCATAAAACACACATCAGCAAACTGTAAGGTGCACTGAAGTCAGTTGGTGTTGGCTCCTCAGCAGCTGCTGCAGTAAAACTGGTTTTACTCCTGTGAGAGGTTTTGTTTTGCTCCACCTTACAGCTCTTCTTGAGCAATGACAGTTTCTTTGCTGATGTCAGAAGAACGCAAATTTGCTGCACATTCCAGGATTCACCATGAAAGTCTCAAGCCCGCTATTTTCGAAGATCAAGGACACATACCTAAAAGGGAAAGAATAGGGTAACATTAATGTACATCTCAAGCAACATAGCTTACTTATTTACTGTTTTCAAAGTGCTAAGCTAACTTTTGTTGCACTAAAGAACAGAGAGGCAGCAAACTGTTGTAAATGGCTTTTCAGTCATCAATTTGTGGCTTACCGAGCCATCTGACGCACTGGCACCAACTTTGTCCCCAGTACTGTTCCAGCACACCTCAAAGATACCACCAGTGCCCCTGTAGCTATGCACCAAGGCTCCAGTCTGAAACAACAGGGAAAACAAACGAATGACCAACTTATTTGAGATTCAGAAGTCACAGTGAGTCTTCTCCAGTTTATATCCGGTGCTTACCGTGGTGTTCCAGATGTGCACACACTTATCAAAGGAGCCACTGGCCAGGTGCTTGCCATCAGGGCTGAAGGCCACACTGTAGACGGGTTCCTGGTGCTTCGTCAGAGTGTGAATACAAACCCCTCGCTCGACATCCCACAGTCGCACTGTCGAGTCAAAGGAGGCACTGTGGATGTGTAAAGGACAAGAGGGTACAGGTGAGACATGACAGCAGCACCAAAGACTCCTAAAGAGGATCCATTTTCATTTCATTTTGCGTTTGTGACATCTCACAAGTCTTTGGCTAGGTTAATCTAAGAAGGCAGCAGGGGGCTAAGTTAACTCTGAGCATATTGCCATTTGCTTTAGGCCCAACAACGCCCCTCAGCCATGACATTATTACAACATATCATGACTTATGGTGGGCTATGGCTTAAATACAGTGCCTGTTTCAGTATCTCAGTTCATTATTTTCAGTTATTTGTGATGCAGCGACTGAAACCCTAAAGGCAAATAAACAGCATTAACACAAATCAGAAGCAACAGACTATCATTATGTTTGTTTTTTTAAACTTTATCTCCTTATCAATGTCACAAGGCTAACTTGTCAGACAACAGTTCAAAACATGGAAATAAGGTGTAAAGCACAAAAGAATCAAATTTAGATTAAAAAAAAGTGTGAATTTTTCAAAAAAACAAAGTGATAAACTATGTGCATTTGTGCCTCAAAAATTGAAATGCTGTTATAAACAAATGAAGATACAAAGGATAACAAATCACACATCTTCTGCACTGGGGTTTAAGTAGGCAGGGCTAATCTCCTGTGGGTACCCGTGCCAACAAATGAAGGCTAACTTAGTAAGATATTACTAAAGGAGTAAAACTGAAGTCAGCTATATTGCATGCAAACTTTAGAACAGAGGCATTTACTTCAGATTAAAAAGTTCCTTCCAAGCAGTGGTGATGATGGCAGTTTTATTTCCAATGTGAATTATATGCAGGTATTCTGGGTAAAGCCAGAAAATTCCTGTGGTATTTGCACTAGAACATTTACACATGCATTCACATCTAGGTCATGGTTAAGGGCTGCGGCCGCTGACAATAACTTGCACTGGGATTTTGCCCAGAACATGGTTTCTTCCAAATGCCAGGCAATGACAAGTGTACCGTTCCTATATACACACATACATAGTTAGTTCAAAGCACACAAACTTGGATTTTTTTTTTCTATTTAGATTGAGCAGTGTGGGTGGTTGCCCTATATGCTGCTAAATGTGTGAAAGATTTCCCACCTAGCGAGCATGATGTTGGAGTTGGGGTTGCTCGTGCCAGGGCCAGTTGGGCTCCATTTGATAGTGTAGATCTCTTTACTATGAGCCTGGAGGTCATGGACACAGGACTCCTGCTTCATACTCCAAATCTGTGCGTGAGGGAAACAGCAACAGAAAAATAGTACTGACAACAAATCACTACTCAGGTTTGTTGTCTCTCACCTCTCACACTGAGAACTAGTCTTACCTTTAAGGTCATGTCATCTGAGCAGGAGGCAAGCAGCATACCCGAAGGATCCCACTTAATAGCATTCACTTCATTCTGCAAAACACAAGCTCGTTAGCCTGACTGGGAGCAAACATTGTGCAAGGTCAGATGAGCAACAAGGAAAAAGCTGTTTACCGTGTGACCCTGGAAGGTCTTGAGGGGCCGGTCGCTGCCAAGGCGACATACGTGGATGCACATGTCTGTGCTGCAGGAGGCAAAGGTGGTGTTGTTCTGCCAGTCGACATCCAGTGCTGGTGCTGTAGAATATTTCAATGCACAGGATGCATTAAGGGTTCATGCGACCACAATACAACCACAACTGAGCAGGAAACATTCTGCATCCTATTAATTATCTATGATGACAAGCTTTTATTGTTCTGGAAACATAGTGGGTTCGCTTTACCTGAGTGAAAGGGGAACTGCTGCTTGGCTTCTCCTGTGTGTGCATCCCAAATGATTGTCGTCTGGAAAATGAGATTTGGCGTTTCAAACCATTAATGCATGAAAATAATATAACAGGTTAAAGGTTCTTTATAATGCACTCTAGAATACTGAAAGGAGTTGAAGTAAACACCAAATATGTAAAAATTGTAAAAACATTACTGATACAGCTCATGTCACTGTGTTTGTCCATGATACATATACTCTTTGTGAGATAAACAGCTTTTTTTGCCTGTTCCACTTCTGTTGATCAACAGCTTTGTTTTCAAAAAAACGGCAAAATAGCAGCAATTGCTGTGGCACAAAAACAGCAATTAATTTCATTAACTTGTGCAGATTGTATCTTGTTTATTTCACTTATTAAGATTATATTCACATGGTTAGACTTGGTTAAATGCCTCAAGGACACAAAAATGTGAAATATTTAGTGACATATTCGAGACGCATCAGTTCCCATGTTCTCTGTCTATACCTCGAGTTTATACAGTGCAGATGAATAACTTATAACAGTGCAGTTTGTGCTGTAGTTTCAAAATGAATACCAGAAAAAAATAGACTGCAAAAAGTTAATTTGGAGCCCTGAGTCTAATAAGGCAGAAAAGGCTAAATGGGAATATTACAAAAGACACACAAAAAATAAATAACATACCTTATCTACACCAGCACTGAGAATGGAGTTCCCCTTCTTGTTCCACTTGAGTGCAAATATGGGCCCTTTGTGCTGCCCCAAGGTGCTTGCCAGATTTCCTAGAGGAGAAGAGCCATTTCTGTGAGAAGAGATTCTTCAAAAACTTCTCAGATGTTCCATTTTTCACAATAACAATGATATAAACTGTATGACCAAGAAAACAACACCAATGCCGGAATGGTGGAGGACATACCATCCTTTGTCCATATCCTGGCAAATCCATCATACGAGCCTGTTGCCAGGAGAGTCCCATCGCTCTGTTAGATGGAAAGATAACAGATAAAAAACTTAACCGACTATTCACCACACTGTAATAGTAGAAGAGTAGAGGATGGATATGAACGGGAGACCAGGAACCTACATTCCAGTCTAGTGAGGTGACATCTTTGTTGCTAGGGACATCCTGCCCACCTTCCCGGATACAGTGGCGTAGCACCAGCTGGGTGGAGTTGGAGTTATTATTCTCGTTCAGGTTCCAGATCCTAGCAGTGGAGTCCCCCGAGCTAAACCCAACACCAACGCAGCAGGAGGGGGAAACAAAAGATTGGTGGAATATAAGCTGTCAGCAATGGAGCTCATGAAACTATATATATTCCCAAAATTGAAGCCAAAGCATGCACACAAAAAGCACACAAGCGACAGACTCACCCTGAGGCCAGCAGATCGCTGACAGGGTTCCAGGCACAGATGAACACTTCAGACTCGTGGCCTCGGAGCACTGTGGCTTTACTGGCTGGTATCTCCACATCTACATCCATCTCCATGGGCTCACTGTGGTTATCTGAGGAGAGTGGGCGTACACACATGGACAGATACACACACACATATTATAATATGTGCATCAACACATGCATGCAACCACTCATGCTGTATGCCCACACTTGTCAGCAAGCTGATGAATAATATAAATAATCGACTGACAACTTTATCTCCAATGAATGTTATTTCTACCAAATGTTTAAATGGCAAGTTTGGGTGTTTTTGAAAGTTGGGTTGAATGACAGGGGCATGGCCTCAGTTTGGAGAAACAGGAAGGAGTGGAGTGTATGCACAGAAGTTAGGCAATGTTCTGCTGTGGGCAGGGTCAGCAGCAAAACGTCATCTAAATAAGCCGTCTAAATAAAAGACCCACCTGAACAATCAATATCAGTTAAGGGTATGCTATATTTAGAATATTTTCCCTGCTTTACCTCTGCCATTTTCCAGCCTTATTGATCGAGAACTGAGGTCGCTATATCATCCTCTTTAAAGCCATCAGACTTCTCTGACAACACAGTAATTTTACTTTGCAGAACTCAGGAGTTGCTGATCTCCCACTGCTTCAGTCAATTAGGGTTGTCTGTGTTTTTGTTTCACTTTGATTTTTCAGTACGTTCGTTTGGATCCAAACTAATTAGTTTAACACAAACAAACTAAATGGCCAAGGAAACAGTTAAAGAGCATCTCCTGTGACCTAGGAGGTAAAAAAACACTGTTTTTGTCAAAAGAGTCTGGTGGCTTTCAAGTCTGCACAGACAGATATAACAGCCTCAGTTCTCTGTAGGAAAGGGGCTTTCTGATTCCAGGGAGTGGTGAGAATATTCTAACTGGAGCATCACTTTTAGTGATGGATTTCTTCTTAGGAGAATAAAACAAGTTTTTCCTGCTGCACTTGTCCTCTGCAGTAAATTGTTTAGTTTCTGTGCCAATACGATTTTCTGTTTCTCCAAAGTGAGGGTGTGATGACTATCACTTACTGTAGGTAATGTGCTGACTATGGATAATTACTTCATACAATCCAGTTAAAAAAATAAAATAACCCTTTAAGGAAGAGTAGGGCTACCTTTAAAAAAGGAAGATATAAAAGAAAATCAATAATGCTTTTCTACTTGTATATGCCATTACTACTGACTCCCTCAGAGTGCACACAAGTATCACAGTATAATGAGATCCCTGTCACAGTAAAGGATCCAGTCTTAAGACTATATTAAAGCAAATCTGTATCCTCAGACAGTGGAAGCATTTCTCACACTTCACTCTTCCTGTTGAAACACTCTCAAATTAAATTTCTAGGGGATGTGCTGACATAAATTTTCTCTCCTCTTACTCTTGTCTAGTGCTATACCTGATCTACACCTCTCTGATTTCACTCACACAGGAAGCTACACAGCTGCTAACGAGATCAGGTTGTGTGAAAACTACACTGCTGTTGTTGTGTCTCTGTGTTACACTACGTGAAAATTTTGACTGGTCAGCTGTAGTTAAAAATTGAGGATTTGGTAAATGTACTAGTGCAATCAGTAGTCTGCTTCCTCATGAGACAACAGAGCCAAAAAACAGAACAGGAAGAGTAAATCCTGCCTCCTGTCTGTCTGCCTGCTGTGTCTTCAATTGGAGCTACTTGTTCCTGTTTCACATAAATATTCACGTAGCAGTGCAGATAAAACATTATTTTAAAACATTAATGCAGTTGGTGCAATGCTTACTATTTAAAACTGAGAATACTAAGCACTGTGAGGAGTCCACATTATGATTCTGCCATGGCCTTTGTCATATGTGAAAGTAAATATAAATAAGTAAATATAAATAAGTAAGGTTTATTAATTTTAAAGCTTGTATCAGACTTTCTCATGCAGAATCCTCTTAATCACTGTTTGATCAAGTAATCATTTTGAAAAGACTATGGTTCTTCCAGCTATGATATCATTGGGCTACTTATTTTAATAGACTTGACTTACTCATGTTGTGAGTGCCATTCTCCTCCCCATTGACAGTGGCCTCTCCATTCTTTGGTGCATTGGACTGGTTTCCAGAGGTTGAAGCTGCCATGCCACAGGCTGCCTGCTGCTGGGCTAACTTGTCGCGGAAGGCCTGCTGTCGTGTCTGCACCACGTCTGGCATGACTGCATCAATTAGCGACAGCGACTCAATCGGCCGACCATCGAAGACTGTACCATCCTGTAAGCACCACAGAAGTAGTTAAGAGTAATGTTATATTTAATCATCAACTTCGTCATCAAAGTCCTTCTTCATTGGCATTTCTCATAAGTACAAACAGTCATCAATGTTTCTTCAAGTTAAAGCACAGCTGAAAATTTTTAAAGCATTGGCAGTCCACCTAGTGCTGTCAGAGATTTAAATTTGTATATGTACAAATAGAAAACATCTATTGGAGTCAGTAACATTGTGTCTCTACCCTCACCTCATTGATGCTAATTTCTGCCTCCACATATTGAAGCCCTTTCTGCAGGATGGAGATGAGGGCTGCAGGGGGCACTAGTGTTCCATTGATGTTGGACTGGCTGATGTGGCTCTCAATGCCAAAGGTGAATGCTGAGTGGGAGAAACCTGAAAACAAAACATCATTCACATTCATTAAGGGGAGAGTGCCAAGCACAAGATGTGCAAAAAAACAACAGATATTTAAAGAAAAGTATTGTCTAATCTGAACAATGCTATCAGTAACCCAATACAAAAACCAAATGGCATTAAGTATGACATTTGAGGATATAAAAAGGCATGCAAACATCTATATTGACTCCTCAGAGCTACTAATAGCTTGCGTTCTGCCAGATGGCTTCAAGAGTGGTCTAAATAAACCACATTAAAAAAACAGTAGCTAAGATTTCAATCCTATTGAAGAGAGAATAGCATGTAGACATTGGAGAGCAAGGCAATACTTTGTGCACCCAAAATGAGTGTGTGTGTTTTTGTGTGTGATTATGTGTACATGAATGGTGTAAGTGTTTTATCAAGACAAAAGGTCAAGAAAGATGATGGATTCTCAGCAAAACACTGCAATACTAAAATATACCAGCTTTTTATACATAAACCCTCAGTATTTTTTTAAGCATAAAACAGTATTAGTGTGCTAGAGCAGCTATTAGTGAGACAAACCTGATTCTTGGAGGTATCTGTAGACCAAGAAGTTCACCTCGTCACTGGTTATACTCATCTTAGCCTGATGAAAGGGAGGAGGTTTGCTGGAAGGCTGGGTTCACTCCTGAAAATAGAATCAAAAGACGGGGTTTAGAGTAACATTTAGACATGTAGTCTAATGTGTGAAAGCCAGCCTAGAAAATGATCTCTATCTGTATCACTTCCCTCCACAGTACAAATCTGTCCCTATCTTTGTTTAGTGATGCAGTCATGTGTTGACATATTTTAATAGACACACGCACAACAGCCCTGACATCCAGCCTCTCTTGGTAACTGCACTCTCTCCCACTGCCTACTGCAGAGTTCTTTCCTTGACAATGTCAATGGCTGGGTCACTTAACCTGTGAATCTATGACAGTACTGTATGTAAGTATTTCTATCCTCTCTTCCCAGGCCTAATAGGAGTGTCTGTATCCATTTAGCTTTCACTAAGAGCTCAATGGTGCTTCCTATTAGTGACCTGGCCAACCATCTAGATGGAAAGGGCCCTGATAAAGCAGTAAGGATATTAAATGCCTGTCTACTGCCCATTTAGTGAATTACAGAAAAGAGCAAGAGGCGATTTATTCATTGCAGCCAGCCTGACCTTCCCTTCTGAGTTATTTTCAACAAACAGTGGTGTTTAACGGAGCTTATGCTAACGACTCAATTGAGATTGTCTCAAAAGTGAAGGAAGCAGAAGAAACAGAAAAAAACATTAAGTTTTTTATTGATTTATTTATTGATTATACACACATTTACTGATTATTCAATCATGTTTTTGTTCACAAGCTGATGAACACTGCAAGAATACTGTGGGATTCATACCTGACCAAAAGCTCACACATATGCTATACAAGAGCAAGGTAAATGGAGCTGGAACAATGTAACTTAAACACCCACGCACACATCAAAAACACAAACTGTACATATAAGGAGGAGGAATGTTCATATGCTATTCAGCTTAGAAATAAATGCTTCACAAAAGAAATGATTAGCAGCCTGAGATTGAGTTATGACAAACAATTTAACTACATACTGTATCTTAATTATAACTATATCCTGCTCTCCCACTGGGAGATAAAGGAACTGATATGGTGCCGGGAACACAAAGTGAAATAAAGGGGGTGGTGTCAGGTATGAGGGCTGCATGGCTGTCCAACTTTCATGCCAAACACTGTCCAGGCCCACTCAAGTTCCCCTTTGGTAGCATAGCAACAAGAACGAACGAGAAAAATAGACAGAGAATGGTGTTGTCCCAATTACCAGCAGGCATACAGCCAGAGGGGTTGAACATGTTACTCAACATGAATTATTCACTCTTTCACCTTGGTATATTCTTTCAAATAGAGACTGCCTTTATTGTATCACAGCAGTCTTACTAAGGGCTGGAATTTAACCTCTGCAACTGGTGCAGCCAGAAAATTAAGTTTCTTTTATGTTTTCCAACACAAAAAGAGGTGCTATTAAAGGTTCCCCGTGGAGTTTTTTTTTCTTTTTTTGTAAATAAATAATAGTTGTGTTTGCAAGCACTGATGCCAACCAAAGCTCACTGTGCATGGGGTGAAACAAACATGTCGATTATAGCCTTCCTTAGGAAAAAAAATATGCAAAAACAATTTTTATTAACATTTTAATTCTTAATTGTTTACCATCCATGTTTACCAGCAAACAGTTTTTTTCTTCCTTTCCTTTGTTGGTGCATTGCTGTATTTCTAAGTGCTTTACAGTCCCTTGTAAGTCAGTGAAACAGGGTGAAAGCATAAGCATGGCTTTCATTGTGTGAATGTGTACATTTGCGTCCTTGTGTGTATGTGCACAAGACAAACAAAACAGGAGGACCACTCATTGATAAACAGCCCTGTAATACTACTAGAGGTTGAACTCCACATATAATCAATATAATATACCTGGAGTGAAGAAAAGCTTGCAATAACTGAAAAAAAGAAAAGATCATAAGAAAACCTCACTGTTCAGATTTGCCTAATAATTTTCAATAATAAACAAATCACACTCAAAAGGCATTTGCAATGATTGCTCTGTTCTGCCAGAAAACACAATACTAAGCCTGTCTACCTGAGCTACCGTGGCCCCATTTGACCACTGCCATCATGTTTGTTTTCAGCTTACATGTTCAACTAAGGAAGGGGAAGCCACATCAAAGCAAGGCAGCCACTGCTCCCAAAGCTGCTAAAGCTACATACGAAACAACTGGAAACGTAATTAACAAGCAGCCTGGAGGGGATCATGTCCCATTGGTGCAAAGCAGGCGCGATAATCGCTCTATCAGATGGGCCCATAATGCCACCATCCATTACACAACTCCCTGGGTATTCAAGTCTCCCTTTGACCAAACAATGGGCCTTCCAGAAACCACACAAAATGCTAACCTGGCTTTAGGGTTTATCCACTGAAGTGATAAATGGAGTCAAAGTCTGAAGATATGATCTGTCTGAAAAGAGAAAGACATCACCAAGGAAAAAAAAACACTGGCTTTTAGGACTATTTATGCAGCTCAGACCTACAACATGGAAGCTGGAGATGAGAATAGCTATTTCATATGGTTAAAAAAAATTGAAACATGCCACACAGTGCAAAAGCAACAGAGAAATCCCACAGCTACATAATGTATGTTTGAGCTAGATGAGCAACCTGTAAATAATAAAGAGCGACTTTATGATGTGACCAGATTATATATTACATGCACTGAATCCATTCAGTCTATTTAGTGGCATATCACAGTATTATTCTTTATCTGTGTGTATTTAAGGCAAAGAAGAATGCATTAATTTAACATGGCCAACAAGCTGTTAAATATTACACATCCACCCAACGCTACTGCTGTAACAGCAAAATATGTCATTCAAACTCACCCACAAAATTCCAACAATGCAGCCGCTGTGCTGCGCTCTGCACTACATCTTGTTTACCAGCCAAGTTTGTTTCCTATCCATTTCTGTTTGAAACTGGCACAGCATACAAATAAACCTGTTTTAGTCCTTCTCTTCTCACCACTGTCATTCCTCCCTAGTTTTATACTGAATGATCCGGCCAAATGAACAGGTCACTCCTTTCTTAGTCTGTGCATTGTTGGTGTTAACTGTAGCCGTTCTGAGCTGACGGATTAGATTAATGACTTGTCAATCACTCATCAATGACAACACCCAGACATGAACATTTTTTTTCAAGGTATGACAAACACAACTATCAAACACACCTATGCACAAAAAAAACTGAAAAAAGGATCATAAACTTTAAGTACAGGGCCTATATGAGAAAAGTCTTAAATTTAGGATTTCCATGTAGCAGAAAACACAGAATTTTAATGATAAAACACTATCTGTAAAGCATTCAACATCACAGATATTACCAAAATGTGGACGTAATTTATAAAAAGTATGCTTTCCCTTTCTATTTGAGCATTTTAACACTGACTTAGCTAAATGGCCAGAGAAAAAACATGCTACTATGTTTAACTGTCACACTTGCGTACATAGTTTGCATGTGACACACTCTAAGACAGAGTAATAGAGGCATTAAGGCTGCACACACTGGCAGCTGGTATTAACAGGCATCCTGGGTGATCTGAACACAAGTGTACAGCTTAACAGACAGGTGTGAATTCATCCAATAAGTCCTCAGTGCATCTTGAGATCCACTCAATTAGACTAGACCACTGAAGGTGGTCTGAGATGCATATGGCCACATTCTTTTAACAGTGTGTAAGCCTATGTTACTACGTCAAAGAAAGGCCTGCTCAAATGATGTCTTCATTAAGTATATACAAAACATACTGTCTGATGTTAGACAATAGACAATTAGAAAGCTAAAATAGGTCAATGATGAGAACCCCTGCTGTGGTCCTCAGGCTAATTAAGGTTAACTTAAGGATGTTTACTGCACTTTTATGGCAGTTACTTGTCGATGTAAACTAACACTACTATATTGCCAGGCTATCACCAACACAGTCACAGGCCTTTGTACTGCAACAACCTGTCTACACTTGACACACACTAGATACTTTTTCCAGTTTTCAATCTCAAACTTTTATGACAAACATATACTATTAATTTTAATCAAACCTGTCTGCCTACACAAGCTTATACAATATCTCACAATTCACTAACACAACTGCAAATTGAGGCATATTTTCAGGATTCAAGTTAATATTTTCTCCCAACTAATTACCTACATGATCTGTGTATTGGGCTGTGAACACTGTCACTTTGCACGGGACGTTTTTTTAAAATTAATATACACTAAAACAGCCATTCACAGATTTAACCTATTCTAAAAAGTTTCTAAAAAAAAACCAAACAAACAAAAAAAAACACGGATATTCTGTCTAACATATATTGATTGGAATAGCAAAAAAGCAGTCCTGGCTAATAGCCGGTTTAAACACTATTTGCAACATTTCATCCACCCTCGAACATGTTACTGCAAGTAATTCATTGAACAGCCCTTTAAAATGGGGCCTGCAATTTAAAAGTATCCATCCATCACTGAATTCAAATAAAATGCCTTCTGAAAACAAACATTTAAATGCAAAAATAATGGAGCAATGAGAACTACACAATGAGCCATCTCCTACAAGCAGGTTTTGAAAAGAATGATGTCGAAAACCAGCACACCCGGGACCCCATTTTCTCCTGAACAGTCACCTTCTGACAGATGTGCAAACAAGACCTGGAAACAGCAGCCATTTTCTCTTGAACTGCTCTGCTGAGTAAAACCCGCCTTTGAAGCTTCTGGTTGGGCTGCAGTCTTGAGGGGGGGAGGGGAGTGAGAGAGTGAGAAAGAGAGAGTGGGGGAGGGGAATTAGAGAGGGGGATGGTGGAATGGGAGCAGGGTGATAAATAATGATCTCCGCACAGGTAATCACAACAACCATTTGTGCATTATTCTTTGCCTCTCCCAATGACTCACTTGGCGACAGCCACTGTAGGTCGGCAAACGGTGGGGGATGGAAGCCTTCAGTCTCCAGGGGAAACACTTCTCCCACGCTTTCCTATGGGTGGCAACACTTTCAATGTTTACCAGGGTTGGCCGACCGTGTGCCACGAGAGACAACAGTCTGCTGGTTTTCATTCCAACCAAAGACCATACCAGCTGATTAACACTTCTTTTAATAGGGGCAAGAGGTTGTACATTATATTGCCTGCTGAAGTGACCAGTTTGAATGCAAATCTGCAGACTGATTGCTTCCCATACACACGTGCAATGCACATGGCTAGCCACTCCTGCAACCAGTAGACCTAAGCTGTTTTTTTTCTGCAGTTAACCGTGAAAAAGGTCACTGGGGTAACACATCAGTGAAACTGCAGTCATTGATACTGCAAACATACCTCAAAGCTATGGATGACACAAATTCCAAAAGGTCACATCTTTGATGTAAACTTTGCTAAATTTGCATCAATATGATTGTCCAGAGTACATTTTTCTTTTACAATGGTGAAATGCACATTTACAGGCATCACCGTCAAGCATGCTGTCTCCCTGGGGAATGAATGGGGGATGGTGACAGACAGCAAGGATCACGGAGAAGATTCATCATGATGGCTTCTAATCAGGAGCGTCAGGACCTAAGATCAACCCTCATGCTCAACCCATTACCATCAAATAAAAATGACAACTCCCACTTGCCTGTTGGTGTCATTAAATATGCTGTGCAGTAACCAAAGGATATCAGCAGTCTCACAGTGTTGAAAAAAAGCAAGTCCTGCATTATTTTCCTCACTGATGTGGACAAGACATTATATACATAAAAAGGAGCAAAACATCCAATACAATTACAGCTGACATATGAGCTGAAACAATTAAGCCAAAAGATTCAAAAGATTTAACTCAGTAAAATAGTTGTATATTTAACAGAAAACTACAAAGAGAGGAACAAAAAGACAGATGATTACTTGGAGCAGTGCAGTCCTACAACTGAAATTCACATTAAATTTGTGCAAATGACACATTTTATATCACTGCTCTCTCACTAAAGAATTATATATTGCTGTACTTTTCCATAGCATCTTCCAAGCTTCAACACTAATTCAATCATTATTCCTACTGGTCTTCTTAGATAGTATTTTCATCTTGTACCTGTAGCAACATGTACACACTGACACAGACCTCAGGAATTCTTTTTTCTGAAACTGATATCACTTTACTGATCCTGTGGTATGGACTAACAGGTAACCAAGAAGTAAACATATATATATTATATATATATATGTAGTTTTTCTCCTTACGACCTGTAAGCTAAACAAAGGGGTGTTTTCTTTAAAAGATGAATTAGTAATAAATGTGTTGCATCAGAATGCAACAAATGATTTTTTTAAAGTGACAGATGACCCATTTTGCCATACAAGTATCAGGACTTGTTGCATAGACATATAAGGCCCTCATATGCTGGCCTTAGCCAAAAGATATAGCACACAGTGGGTAAAAATACAGATTGATTATTGAAGTTAATCCAAGGCTTGTAAACAATTTGATTTTCTGCATTAATTTGGTTTCTCCGAATAACCTGGTTTCATGTGTGCATGTGAGTGAAGAAGAAACCAGTCGCTGCAGGGCATGTATATGGCCATGTGGGGGTGGGTGGTAAGTAGATATGTTGTATGGAGGAGACTGTGGGACAAGATGCTCTTTTGATGTTCACTGCAGCACACATACATACAGAATTAAGTCTACATCCAAAAGCTCTGTAAAAGAATAAAGCAGATAAAGGACCTTCATGGACATTCTGCATAAAGTTTGTTACTTTAATCTTAAGCAATGAATAACAACCTTTTATTCGATACTCTGACCTTGTATTAATATCACTGTAAGCATAGATAAAAAAATGTACAGTCTGTATCTATGCATTCAAATTTGCTCTATTGCTCCATTTTAACCAAATTGAGACACTTAATGAACAACTGAACACATTGTCTTTGAATGACCTGATTTACTGTGCAACCACAACACATTTGTAAAATGTGGTGGCTTCAAATCTAGGCCAGAGCATACTAGGTAGTTTTATGTTGCATATAAAAAAAAATGCAAGCAAGTTCCTGTGTATTACATCTGATCTTTGAGAGCAAGTGATCTGTACATCTGATCAAGAACAATAAACTGAGTAGTGGAAAATAACATTTGGCAGTATTATGGCTGTGTTGATACTGTAGATGATATCAGTCTCCAACTGGCTCTCCCCAGAAACTGAAACTATCACATCTTTATGGGAACATACAGTGAGTCTTAACAAGCTTTGGCATAAACACTGCTTTAGAAAGAGAAAAAAGGCAGGGTTTTGTTGTTGTATTTAGCAAAGTAAATGTATATTTCTACATTTCTACAATACTGAGAAAGACTTAAGTGTCTTCACACTGTAATAGTTAACATGATGCCTGACCAGGCAATTCTTTTTACAGCAAGATTGAGGATTGCACAAATAAGCTGTAAACACAGAGACACACAAGTGTGGGCAATACAAGTGTTGCTATGGTGACCAGAGGATCTTGCTTCTCTGTCAACAGCTGCTTATGCCACCCTAAATACCCCCCACTCTCCTTGAGCTTTCCTTCCATCTGACATTAGGGTCAAATAAACAAGGCTGACAAGTAAGCTGAAATACTGATATTCATTCTAAGCCATCCCTTGACTTTTTTCTTTACATAGCATTTACACAGTGGGGTATCAATACTATACATCAAAGATTTCCCTGAGTAGTGTGTGTCCTTATTCAACTCTCTCCTGTTAAGAGAGCATGTAATTAAATAAAAGTTGGACATTTTTACAAATGTTTCCTTTTAGTTAGATACCCTGCTGCGATCTCTTTATGACACTGGACCAAAAACATAGCACTTTGGGAGAAAAATAAATAAATACACCATTATTCTCTTTTTATAAAAAAACAGACCTTGTAATATTTCACATGGCCCTGAAGAAAGACTGCATATGCATGACTATTATTTCAAGCAATTATTCATTAAATCTTTGTGTAATTGTATGTAACTACCCAAATATAGTATATAGACTAATAAACCTGTTTGTAAGTACCTGGATTAGGGTTAGGACATTTTCCAAAAATGATGCTTAACTTTTGGTTACATGTTTACACACGTTCTCCATAGGCAGATGCTGGTCTATTGTTCTTCTAAGCGAATTTAGATGAAACCACATCCACCTCTGCCTCCAATGCATTCTAGTCAAGAAATCTTATAATTCCCCTTCCTATGTGACAACATCATAAGATGGAGAGACCTCTAGCTGGAGAAATTATAGGTTGTGCATGTAGAATCACCTTAATATTGTTTCAAGAATAAAAAATTCTAAATAAACCCTTAATCTGCGCATGGCTTTCTCCCCGGTTCTGAAAACATTAGTCACATCATTTTCTTTTAAGACAATCATAAACCAGGGTTAAACTACAGGAGTTTTAAAATTCCAAATGACACTAAAATCAGTTTGCATCACACACCTAAGAAGAAACGGCATCAATTTTTTTCTCTCCATCTCAAGAGTGTACACACTAGAAATTAAAAAATAATGGTGCATCTAAAACTACAGGATATCCCAATAAAGGGATATCTAATAATAAAAGGTGCTGCTTTACTAATAAAGGGAGCCATGAGCACCTCTCATGAATTTTCCTTCGTGATCTCATGCAAACAGACTTAAGCCTGACATGGTGCAACAACCTGCTTTAGTAATGTTTCTCAGTGGGCAGAAAAGAAAGGCAGAAGACTACAAATTGAATTGAGGAAGTGGTTTTGGAGTCGTGGTCAATGGTCTATAATCAGCGAGAACTGGAGGCGAAATTTACTTGTTAGTTTTTTTATCTGTCAACAGTAGCATGTTAGCTAACATTATCCTCAAAAAAGGCTAGAATATTTTTGATGCTTGACAGTAGCATCAGCTAATGGAAACATCTCTCTAATTGAGGATGATTACGCTCAGAAAGACATAATCATCAAACTTTGAAATCTTAATATCAGTCATGTTTGATATTATCGGGCAGCCTCATTGTGAGTTTTAAGACTGGATCTGTAAGGCCCACACACTACCATGCAATTTGGGCCCAACACTACTACCAAGCAAGGTCTCTGACAAGATTCTGCCTCCAACTGGGTGAATCAGGAATAGTCTGAACTTTGCTTTATATGACTTCTGTGTGTATCAAACTCTTCAGATTGAATCATCAGTATAAAACATGAACTGCATAATCAACTGGTGAGTCAGGAGGGGGTGAAAAGACTGACTACGTGAAAAGAACAACCTTTGGTAAAGAAGTTTCTCACTTTGGCACAAATGTGCTTACACAACTTGCTACTCAGTCATTCAGCAGCAGTTGTAGTGCTAGGCTTGTAAAAGACTATAGGCCTACCTCTAAAAACACTACACTAGAATTATGGCAACATAGGTCATAATATTTTTCAACATTACCTATTAACCTGTCAACATTAAGAAATTAGATTACTGGTTTGATTAACTTGTTTTGTGTCTACTGCCTAAGCTCAGCCTCAAGCAGACAAGAGTGCACTAAAGTTAACTTGTGCCATTAAATAATCATGTCAAGTAGGGCCGGGCAGGATATTACTCTGTGGGCCTACAAGATTTGATTGATAGGATTTCACAACTAACTTAAACTTACAAATTAAAATTGTACCAACTTTGTAAAACAAACAAACAAAACAAAATAATATATATTGTGTATAGTTATTCAGCCTGAAAGAACTAGATATTATTTGATCAATATCTCTTTATCCTAATGTCAAGTCTCAAAGAAGAACAATAAATCTTAAGCTTAGACAGGTTCATACACAATAGAAATAGAAACTGATTAGCTGCTAGACATTGCAACATTTGAACATTTGACACACCCTTAGAGGTATGCGGTTTACTCTTACTTGTTTTAATTTAAGTACACACCAGGAAAGAGAGTCAGACCACAAGAGACGCAAGCTCGTGCAACAATAAACAAATACAAAATAAATTGAAATAAATAACTATAGCCTTATACTAACCAGTACTTGTATGGGCATTTTTTTTTTTTCAGTGTAACCACTAGTCTGCCAGTTGGCAACCAGCCTATTCACACTGTATGTCTCTTTTGGAGGGAGAGAATAGTTCACCTCCCCCCATGGCCTATCATAAATAAATTCTGCTACAGAAATATTTGGACAGCCCGATACAGAGCTTTACAGCACACAAGGCTGACATGGGCTTTCTCAGGGACTTCCTTGCCCTACTTATGAGCAGAGGATACATTTCTGTTTAGAGCAAACAGTCAAAGTACTTTGGTTTGCCGTTGTCTCCCTTCTGTGCTTCGGTTCACTGAATCCTCAGAAGGTAAATGACTTATCAAAAAACTATTTAGAGCAAAATGAGGACCCACTTAAAATCATCAGACTAATGAACTGCGATTCTTCACTTATTGTAGACCGTCCTCTTTATTCAGTCTCCAGACTACAGCACTGAAACCAAAGACAATAAGTCTCATCTCAAATCTTGTCACTAAACAAGAGGCAGACAGACAATAACCTGCAGGCCAACATTATTCATTTATGTGCTCAGAGGACTCAGGACAAAGGTAACTGTGTCCGCCTGCTGATACACCAAATGAACAAAATGTGAGCTAGAAATTTATCAGAGGTTATTAAGCATTCTGAAAACTTAAAAACTCTGTGAAAATAAGACCATTTCCCAGAAATATCAATTAGAGATAGCTATTTGGTAGTAAGAAAGACACTAGAAGATCAATAAATGGAAAAACTAAAGCAGTCTGAAACATACAGTTAGGAAATAATAAAACTCCTATTGTTCTTTCAATTGGTGGCACTAAACCTGTTTTTGTAACCACTGCAATTAGGGCTGACTACAAGTCTGACTCTGGTAACAAAACAGGTAAACACACTAATAGGGCAAAGCAAAAGCTTTAATCCATCTCACAATTTTTAAAAGAAAATACTGCCAGTAAAATTCATATGAAAATAGGAAAATGCAAGCAAAAAATACATAAAATTATCAATG
Organism: Acanthurus leucopareius; assembly: GCA_029814765.1. Lineage (NCBI taxonomy): Eukaryota > Metazoa > Chordata > Actinopteri > Acanthuriformes > Acanthuridae > Acanthurus > Acanthurus leucopareius. Next base: position 9,623,696 of record JAQMCX010000011.1, on the reverse strand, counting down.
TAATACACTGTCTGTAAGTCAGACAAAGTGTTCAAACATCTAGAACAAAAACACATTTTGTTACCTTAAACCAAGTTTTGCTTAGCAGTGTGTCCGCTGCAGAGAACTATGAGTGTGGCTGTTTTAAGTACACTTGATCATTAATATCAGTAGGATACTGATGATTTTCACCCAAATTATCTGCGAGCACAATAACACCCTACAGTTGGCTAGCTTCCTCTCCTCATTCTTCGAAGGACATCTAAATGAGGGCTACTTCCAGTGATAGTAAGCTCTTTTAAGGAATATGGTGGTGAGAATTATCTGTAGTTAATAAATTATTAGGTGATAATGAAAATTTAGATTATCTGATACAAAATTTTTATCAGTTATGAATAGAGTCAGTTATATGAGGATAAGTTGCTTTTATTGATAAACAAGCGCAGCATTTGTGGAAATGGTATTGCCAGTAAGATTTGACTTGGTCTATACTTCAAGGACTTTTTTACCCTCAAGTGTGCAGAAACTACAGGTTTGCATTTGCATTTTGTTTTAAAATACAAAAAGTGTGAAATAACTGTTGTCTTACAGATATCAGCCATGAGGGGAAGGTATTTATCAGTTACTAAAATCAGATGGAAAACTTCTTTTACAGTGTGCAGTTAATAAATGCTGCAGTTGTTAAAGACCAAGAACAGTCTCATCTGTTGTTTCTCCAATTAATAAATAAGACAGTTAATCCTGACAAACAATGACCCCGCAATTCTGGAAAGCTAAGCAGGATGCGCGAACAGTATGTTTTTTCAGGTTGTTTTGTTTTATTAGATATATTTATGGGATGAATCTTCATTTTAATACATTTTGGAAAGACTCTACCAAATGCTAAAAACACATTTTAAATTTGCATCAGGCTTCGCCATTCTCCAGAGGGCTCTGATCTATAGCAAGCATGTGACCTCAAACTAGGCTATCTCCTCAATACAATGGAGTTAATAGGCAAAAAGTGCCCCAAAAATGAACCAATCACAACACCAAACTGTCTTAAAAGAAATGTGTGGAAGCATGTTGGATTGAGTCTGAAGTCATTTGTTCAGCTATAACACCAATACCAGAACAGAAAAAATTTGAAACCATTTGGTTTAAAATTTAGAAGAACAGTTTTCAAGTTTGCTATTATACTCTTTTGTTATACATAAATGCCATTAATACGTAAGTCATGGTATCTCTGTGGTGATGACATTAAAAATAGTAAGTGTGATTCAGCCTGCGACCACAGGTATACCATTAAAAAAAGTGTGGACAACAGCGAAAATGTTGAACCAAGTGCTGCAAGTGCTAAAATGCTTCCATTTAATCTAAGTAGCCAAACAACTATTCAATATTGAGAACGAATATACAACATACAGCAGCCACTAGGTCAACAAGAAAATGGGGGCATCAATTATTTGGGCCATTGACGTAGAATCAGGTTAAGACAGCATTCAAAGAGCAGTGTTTTATGTGTTATTTTCATCCTGGTCCTTCTCATCTCATGCCTTCCTTCAATAGAGATAATGAACACTTTGATGCTCAAAGGTTAGCTGAGACATTTTAACTGTGTCTGTACATGCTCTTTCCCATTATTCTCTGAACTACAGAGAACAGTCAGGGCTACTAACTGGAAAATGAGAAAAAAATATAGGTCATACAACATTTTTTACTCTCATCATAAAAGTAAAACGATTTTATTAGGTATTCTGTGGACATGTGATACCACCATGTCCTGAAGTGTTATATTTGGCAGTATTAAGTTAAATAAACTGGAGCATCTATAGAGCTTAAAAATGCTATGGCTAACACAGAGTGAGGAAAAACACTTAATATTGTAGGTGTACAGTAATATTAACTGTCCCTTAAAAACTGGTGATAATGTCTAGTACAGTAAAATGCACCCCCCCCCCCACCCCCCACCCCCCCACCCCCCCCACACACACACACGCTCTTTCTGAGCCTTCATGGCATTATAAATATGTATCATTCATATTTCAGCCTAAACAAAATGACTGAGACTGCAGTGCTGCAACTTATTGTGGTGAAGGTTTTCTATGGTGCGTTTGAGGGCACAGTAGAGATCCTAATAAATTACCGGAATGGGACAACCTTTAACCTCTAAAACTTACTGTAATTCTTGAAGTTGTCCACAGCTCAGCTAAGGTTTAATGCCAATGGGGTCAAAAAGCCCAGTATATAAAAAGTATGTTGTTTGTCTAACTAATGCCGACAGAGAGAAAAAAATTAAAAGACAAGCAGGAATTTCAACACACGTGTGGAGTCAAGGGGTGACTAAGATATGTGCCGGCAATCCTCATAATCAACGCCATAAGCACCAATTTATGAAAGTCATTATCCTCTTCGCATATAGCCCACATATAAACACAGAAGCAGCCTGAACGCAATGCAACCCAAAGCCATGCCACACGACTCTTACAGGCTTACCTTTTATTGTGAGAGTGAACTCGTGGTGTCCGCCGCCACCTCTTCCTCTTCCACAAGGAGAACCTCCAACTTCAGTAAGCTAGCAACGACTTTCCTCCCATTTCGCTTATCGTCATATTTCAAGTTCCGACCGCTGCCTCGTTATATGACGCACTGTCGGCTTATTTTGTGGGGGGGCTAACAAAAAAGCGTATTGGCTCAGACACACTCACAACTGGCGGTAAAGTTGGAAAAAAATAGCCGAGTTTCTGTGGCAGAGGCTGCAGGCTACTCTGTGGAGTTTCACCGTTCACTGAGAACAGTAACATAAAGAGACAGCAGCAGGCGCTGATCGGCAGCGGGAGAGAGACGTAGACACAGAAGAGGAGAGAGAGTGGGGGGATGAAGGCTAGCTGACCTTAAACCTGAATAATAAAAACACGACCGAGCGTATATGATAATTAATTAATAAAGTCACTTATTGTTTTATATCCTGTATATTTCACACCCACAATTAACTGTATTATATCTTAAAATGCCAATTTGTAAACATATACGAGCTTTCTTTGCAGAGGGGATGTACGTCTTAAAACACAAAACAACATATCTTGTAGTTATAAGACTGTTTCAACGGCTGTCCGCAGTTAGTACAAAGCTACTGTATGTTTGCTATAGCCTATATTTGTACCTAAAATGGAGCTGAGTGTGGTTAAAATGTGACCCAAAAAGCACATTCGGTCGTGCTACTTGTTTACCATTAAATATAACAAATATATTACAAAAAAACACTCTCAAAGTCTAATATTACCTTGGTATTTTGTTTTTAGTACAGGCTGTGGGCTAAGTCTCACAGGCTACAGTCGAGCATGATGCCTATCTGGCCTCAGAGCTTCTTCCCCTCCCCCACACTCGACTTTTTTTCGCCTGCCTGGTCACACAGCGGTTGATTAATTCTCCTTTCGCCTTGCTCAGTCATTCAGATTTGGAAAGTAAATAACAAGTTGACATCATTACGGCTCTACACTGGTGTGACACATTCCTTTGGTTACCGTACACACGGCAGTACGTGCGCAAGGTGTATTTCATGCTAAGGCCACTCTTTTTTTTGCTTTACTGTGTGGGTTTAGGTTGCATAGCTTTCATTTAAAAGAAAATTAGCATAAAATAAAGTATTCAAGATAAAAAATAGTTATTTAAAACAGAATTTTGGAGAAAAAAAGTGTCTGCAATCACCTTTATAAGGACATGTGATATGATAAGGACTTTAAGGTCGGTGTGAGTTGCCTAGCAAGGAAAGTCCCTGTTGGGATGACAGGATTATTGTGGTGGTTTTTCATTTGAGGAAGTAAGTTACAGCTGATAAACTCTCTCTGTGGACCAAGGATCTTCCTTTTACTTACATCCTGGCCACGGTAATTATCTAACTCTTCTGCTGGTTGTTAGATCACTACAGGTCACAGATACAGTTTATGACTATGTTACTACAAGGGACAAAGGTTGGTAGCAAACAACAACCTGCAGGCTGAAAAAAATGAGCCAATTCAGTTTAACCAAAAACTAATGTTCCTTATTTGGCTCCCCTATAAACCCACATATTAGAATGTCAAACTTTACAACATAACTTAGCATGTTTACAGCTTGATACAAATGAAAGTTTGATCACAAAAGCTAATTTAGGGGTGATTTTTTTATGGGGTTTTTTGTTTGTTTGTCTTTTTAATCACGTTAAAGTTCTTCTCCAGACACATTATAAATTAGCGTGTGTAAATATATTTTGATATAGGTAACATTTGGTTAAATATAGTTTTCTTTTTTAAACATTGAGGGTAACAACAAAAACTCTTAAGAGGGGCTCTGCTATTTCTATCACTTCTTGCTTTGGGTTGTCTGGGGAAAGAGCAGTACACATCAATATTGCTGGTGTTAAAGGAAGCATGGAGGGATTTAGCCACACAAGTCGGAGCCCTAGTCAGATCCAGACTCAGATGAAGAGTCTGTTGTGCACCAAAATCAGTAACAAAGATATTAGAATGGTAAAAGTAGTTAGCATTGGCTAGCAAAGTGTACTTGTTGTGCTAATGCAAACTCCCCCTTTCTGTGCCAGTAAATCCACCTTTTAGTGAAAGTTTTTAGGTTTCTTTGCCTACAATTGGCTGTCAAATTAGTGACGTACCAAATCTAGTTTACACGGAGTATCTAATCTCAGATTTTATGTAAGTGCATGGACATCTCTAGGATGTGAAAACATCTGTCTTGGGACAAAGTTTACTCAAATACAAGTTAGTATAGCCATGGTCTTACATTTTAAGGGGGAAATAAACCTATGAAAAAAAAAGCTTTATTTTGAATGGAAGTCTTTCAGGCTTAAAATTTAAAATAATTGAGGACATGGTCACTTCAGGTGACAGCAGTCGCTAGCTGTCTGTTAGACATCACATTGCACTGTGTATTTTCCCCTGGTCCTCCCAATCTCATCCAAGTATTCTCACTTCTGGCTCCAGGAAACAACATGGCAACAACTATCATTACAAACTCGAGGCTTCATACGATACTCCACAAACCAGTGGGTGGCCATGTGGGCTCAATCAACCATTTATTTTCCAGTCTGTGGTTGATAGTTGTAATCATAAGTAAAAATTCCTAGAAATAGCGCCATTTAAAGTTTAGGGTCAATCTAAAACACATTTTCTTAAATAAATCTAGTTTATTGTTGCAACCTTCACAGGGTTAATGCCACTTTTATTGCTTTATTTATCCAATGAATTATTGTCTCTTTATTCAATACTCCTGAACTTCCTTAGCCTGTCTTTGGCAGTCAGCCCAAATACCTTTTGTTCCTACCAAAGATCTAAATCTTAAAGTGGGTTAAAGACTATGGACAGGTATATTTCCTTAGAGAAGCTGGGCACTGTAGTTTTTAGCAAACACTCCTGAAACAGAAGTATTTGGAATGTTTAGCGGAAAAATTTTCAGCTGCACTTTTACGTAAACCTGGTACTCGGTTGAATTTTTATGTCACCAAGATGATGTTTAAAGGCATGAAATAAACTTCAGTGCCTTTGTTCATTTTAATGACGGAAAATCACCTAGTGCATGATGTGGCTTCAATAGGTCATTTTATCAGTGGATAAAGGTCTGACACAGAGGAATACTATATCTGACTTTGACCCCACAGGTAATAGTGAGACAAAACCATTGTTGAGTTCAGTCAGTTCAGAGGATTTAATGACAGTAATACAAATATTGAATATTGTTTACTGTAGGGCCTTAGTGTCAAACATTTTAGTCCATGTTTTTATTGGACCATAACCAACCAGTTACATTTAGGAATTAGCTACTTTAGCAATAACATTCTGAATGAGAGACAGTAAACTTAAAATTCACAGAGCACATGTAGATGTCAGTCTCTAAGGTGCAGATTTTGGGAAACCATATGCTACAAAGAGAGTCCGACAGAGCTGTCAGAGCTGTTCTCTGGAGGAATCCGAATCTGAAGAGAGCAGATAAATGGATGTATGGATATTAGCTCAGCTCTCCAGCCTGCCAAAAAGCAGTTTCAGATTCTTTTCTTGACAGTAAATTGTTATATAAATTTCAGTGAGGAAGTGAAACATCTCATTTCCAGAAAATGACAAAAAAGAGTTTCTTCCACTCATACATCCGGTGTCAACAAAAATAACCCATCTTCATTTTAAAATATGCTGTATGTTCTTTAGTAAGTTCTATGTCATATCATACAGTTCTTCCTCTGAACTTCTATTTTGATGGTGATAATTTAAAAGTTTTTATACTAAAGTAAAGTTCACAATTTGCTCTGATGTGGTTCAGTGTTGCTGTAGTGCTGTGTAGCTTCAGTTTTCACAGTGGTTGAACTGAAAGATACTGGTGCACAAAAGTCTCATGCTGGAAAGGATGTTGCATAATAATCTGAATGTCAATGCCATATCTTTATAATCAGCATGTTCTTTTTTGATTGTCTAGCGTATGATATGATCTGGTGTGCATCTTAAATTATAACGACATTTCGAATACATCCTTGTTACTACATTTGCAGTTTTTGCAACTAGTGGTATAGTCATGAAGTGAATATTGCAACACAATATGAGTAATCCACTGCTGATTATGAAGCCTCATGTGTCTCTTCAGCAAAAAGAAATGAGGGATTCACTCAGCAGTTGACAGACATTAGAAATTTGGTCAACAACAATACAAATGATGCCCAAGAGTAAGAGGACCCTGACGATTTTAACAAAAAAGAAACATTTTTGGCTCCCTAAGACAGCATTTACTCTGACAGAGTTTTGTTTGATAGACTGGCCTTTCTGTTAACTTGTCCATTGTCTGTAAGAAGGATTTAATGTTGGACTCTGATAAGAAATGAAACATTTTTTGGATGAACATAAAAAGCCTTCCCCTCATTGTTTCAGTCCTTGTTTGTCACTGCTCATAAAGCTTATGCAAAGTTCACCACAGACTTTCCCTAAAATGTGTCCTAAACTGCCATAGCCTTACATAACCAACAGGAAATTCACTTGCGTTAAGTCTAGACTTTGCTTAGAGATATGATCTTTTCTACGTCAAAGTTAAGTTTTCGGCTTAAACTTAAGGGTCCATTGTGTAGGACTTAGTGGCATCTTGTAATGAAAGTGCAGTTTGAAATCAAAAGAAAATCCTTTCGCTAAATCTCCCCCTCCAAGATAGTACAAGAACCTAAGGTGGCTGCAAAACTCAAAAAACATGAGAGGCTCTCACCAGAGTGTCTGGGTTGTCCAAATTAGTTTCAGGTGATTATCCACAAATTAAATGTTTCCCCATGCATGCTATAGTCCATTTCTACCATATTCTTCATATAGATCCCCTTAATCCTACAAACTGGACCTAGTTCAAGCATTAATTGCAAGAATGATGTTATTGTTATATAAGTGAAGCCCCTGATCTTCATTCCAACTCTGTCACACTTGCAGTAAACGGTCTCAAGAAGCTAGTAGGTTATCACCATCTGCAAAGAGTAGATATGTACTGAAATTCTGAGTAGTCACTGTGCAGCTTTGTAGCTAGTTCTCCGGAAGAGAATACTGCCCATATTCCTGATTTGTTTCTTAAAAAAAGTTCCTGATTGAATTTTTGCCCTCCTCCAGCTGTAAACCCTTAAACTACCTCTCTCTACAGTAACTGTGGTTCTAATGTCATGCTTGTAATAACTGTAACCAGACATTCACGCCAATGCCAAAAAAAAAAAAACAGTTAAGCCATAACAGTGGTTCATGTGTTTTCTGTCCCTTACATCAGCCTAGTCCCATTTTAAAAGTGCTGGAGCTGTATTTGTCAAAAACAGCCTTAGCTCTAAGCTATGTGAGCTGTGCTCGGCTGCTCTCTACCTCAAAAACACTCAAAAACACCCCCTGAACCCTCCACACTGCCTTCTGCGCTTCTATTACGTGCCATACGGTAGGAGTGCTTCCTGCCATACAGCTGGGGCTGACCTCCTAACAAAGAACAGGTTCAATCTGCCTCCCCTCCCCCAACCCGGGAAGCTGATGAGGGTCACATGACCTTTCTAGACAGCACTGAGGAGCAATGGTAATATGAATGGGTGGGGGAAGGGTGCGCGAGTCACACGACTCTTGTTGTGTCGTTGTTAGGCTGGGGAAGCTTCATGGAAGGCTCAGTCTGTTGCAGGGGGAATATCTAGTTGTGTATCTGTTCCTCTTTGTGCGCTGGTGTCCATTGACATATTGGATTTAGCTCCCTAAGCCCTGCTGCTTTATTTACACTGTAAAGAGAATAGGAGCATAAGAGCCTGGCCGTCAGAGCCAGTCTGGAGTAAAAGGCTTCACTGTGTGTGTGTGTGTGTGTGTGTGTGTGTGTGTGTGTGTGTGTGTGTGCGTGTGTGTGCGCGTGTGCGTGTGCGTGCATATGAGCTTGTGGCATTAGAGAGAAAAAGCGAGCCTTGTGTACTCACTGTACACCCCCACCCCCACTGTCTTCCTCCCCTCCCCTTCTGCAACCATCTACCCTGGCTAGAGACGCAGAAGGCTCTCTGTGGTTAACTGTTATGTCATAGCCTATATTTTCCAGACAGGGCAAGGCAGAATTAAAAGGAAAAATAACACCTTTGTTTTCGGGTGCACATGCTTTGTTTTTTACATGAGTATAGAAAAGTAGATGTAGCAGTTGGAGTGGAAAGCGGAGCTCTGTTGAGCTATACAGCATATGACCTACTCCAATGCTCCAAACATTCTGTTTTTAATACCACGCTTGTTCAGTGAGTGGAGATTATTTTCTTCACAGCATCTAAGCATTTAAAGAACATGTCACTATAGGAAGCCAAATTCTTCCCCCCACCACATTCAAATTCCTTTGACAGAGCGGGGGGAAGGAGAGAAGGCGGGAAAAGCAGACAGATGTCAGAGATTCAGGGGTTGAGGACAGAGGTCAAGGGTTGGTGACCTGGGCATCCAACAGACTCGCCTTTCCTTTCCTCCCCCCTCCAGCATAATGGCAGTCATTGACTTTACAATGCTTTCTTCTTACAGTGACATTTAAATCTTTTACACAGTTTTGAAATCTCCTGTCAAGCTGTGGGCTTGATAGGCTCTATTTTCTTGAGTTCATTCGTATTTTTCTTCTTTCGTTATAAGATGTTAAAATTCAATTAAGTGCTAGAGAAAACCTAAAGAAAAAGTGTATGGGTAATTAAAAAAATAATGGGTTTCAGTATGTTTGTTTTAGAAAATTGCTTATTTCCAAGTTAGATGAGAAGATTGATACCACTCTCACATCCATATGGTAAATACATTTAGTTTATATAAATATGATGAGTTTCGTGTGTGGACTGGAAATAGGGAATTAACTTAAGCTAACGAGAGCTGTGTTTTCACACAGAGCAGACAGAGCTTTTCAGGCAAGTTATGCTAAGTTTAAACTGCAAGCGCAGTGTAACATTTGAATTCATTGCTTAGATGCATTTATTTTTTGTTTGTTTAAATATAAATTTTAAAAGCGGCCAAAATTGGACACCGGTGTGAACTGGTTACTGTCTTAAACTGAGCAAAAAATTAAAAATAATGTCACTTACAACACAAGTAAAAACGGAGGCCAGTGCAGTTGGTGTTATGGTTTTCAGTTGATGTGCAGTGAAAGTCAGGCCTTTATTATGAGAGAGACAATAACAAGAACGAGGATGATGACAAAGAGCCAAATTTTTAATTCTGGCTTTTAAAGGAGCAATGGCCGCTGCTGCTGCTGCTACAACTGCTGAAGGAACCTTTTATTTTCCAAACAGAATACAGGCAAAGTGCCCCAAATCTGATTATTAATATATGACTCAGACATGTACTAACAACACATGTAACATGGGATCTGGTCTTTTCAATTTTAATTTGGGCCACTTTTATAAATGGTCCATAAAAAAACAATGGTTGAATATCATTTACTCTCAGCCATGAAACAAACCAGCCCAGAACTCTTTGTATAACAGTTAACTGTCCATTAGACTCTCCCGTTTTTGTTTGTATAAAACAGATAAGATATAGCATGTCAATTTGTGAGCTTTAGATGTGCAAGTAGGCCAAATTTGTAACCTCCTGACAGTGCCAGGCTAGCTGGTTTCTCCTGATTTCAGCCTAATTGCCAGGCAAGCTAAGCAACTGCTGGCCCCAGGTACATATTTACTGAGACTGATATCAGTCTTCTTATGTAACTGTATGCAAGAAAATGATCAAGTGAAATCGTTCTAAACTCTCAAACTATTCCTTTCATGAATAAAGCTAGCATATTTTAGCTTGAGGTAGTCAGAAAATCCAAACCTCTTTTTTGTGTCATTTCTTTGGGACTAAATTGCAAGCTATCTGCAGCAGTATGTCTTTTCCATCATGTAAGTTATAGTTATGGTCATTGTATGCAGACTGTGCTAAAAATGGTCATTGGATTTGAAAGGCTGCTTACAGCACAGATGTCTTGTTGGGTTTCCATGGAGATTGTTGTAAATTTGTAATATTATACATTATGGAAAATATCCTTCTTCAGTTTTATAATGTAGGCTATTCAATTAACAATTGAATGAGTTTAAATGATAGTAAAGTTGTGCTATAAAGCCTTTGTAACCTCAAATCTAAAGTCAACTTATGTCCCTGTTTATTATTGTATTTTTATTATTATATTTGTCTACGTGTTTAATTAAATGGGCCATGCTAGTGAGTAAACTCTTAAGTGTCCCTGCCTTGAAAACAAATTGTTAAGCTATTTGTTTACCCTTGTTACAGTTCTGAAACCAGGCTGGTGAGCTTTGCTAGGAATATAGGGCGGGGATCTTTCAGTGTACAACCTGAGGGCTTTTTAAAACATTCCTACTGTATGAAATGTAGCCAGTAGAATCTCACAGGAGCTGTGATCTCCCAGTGACATTGTATTGTAGCTCAGAGGATGGGGGATGGGCATGTCTGCTGTGCAGTGGATCACTGGTTTCAGCCTCCTGCTCTGTCATAGCAACATAATGCTGCGTAATGGGCCTCCACTCAGCCAGAGACCCAATACAACACTGTGACATGTCACTCTACATAATCACTGTCCTGACCTTCAAATTCAAGAGATGACATTTGAAAAAAGGATGTCATGGCTCTCCTCTGTCCTCTGTCCACTGTGGAAATAAATCATGATGACATAAAGAAGCATGGAAATCCACATGTTACCGAGAATCATGGGATTGTATAACAGACAGGAAAGAACAAACTGTGTTATCACACCTCCCGAAAGAAGTAATTCACATGGAGATGTCAGGCACCTTATGATCTGATATGATATGATATGATCTATTTAAAATGAAATGATTCGGAAGGCATTACCACCTGTTCACATTTGCTTCGCAAATAAGGTTATAAAACATGGCTATATCCAACATCACTGTGTCACAGTTGTGTGTTTGTGTGTGCATATTGTTTGAATGTGTTAACGCATGTGCTTGCACTCGTGCATGACAGCCACACTAAAAGAGAGATTACATACGAGTTTCAAAATGTGTTCTATTTTCCATCATATCTGATAATTGTTTGCCTCGGACTAGAGAACAAAGTCCTCCTGATAAATTCCCCATTGGTGGGTATTAATGCTGGATCATATCCTGGAAAATAATGTGCGAAAATAGAGAGAGAGAGAGAAATAGAGACAGGGAGAGGTGTCAAGGCACTTATGTGGACCATAACATTTGTCTGTGGACACATTGCCATCTAGTGGTGAAAAATGATACACTACCTAGTAAAAAGCTTTGAGATCACATTCATTTGGTTAACATATTTTTCTGTTTTCATAATGTGAATAGATGTGCATAAATCAGAGCTGTTTCATAACTCAAACCTTCTGTCTCCTCTTTGTCTAAAATTTCCAATCTGAAAATAAACACCAGCACACTTCATTAAAAAAAAAGGTGCAGTTGTTATTATCCAGCCTGCTAACAACCACTGAGGGATGCTCAGCTGTCAGTCAACCATCACTGTCTAAACTGAAACCAAAATGTAACTTTACCCCTGACTGGGAGCCATATATGTGAGTAACAGCCTGTACTGGACGATCATCCCCCGCCATTGCACAATGCTGCATTGTTTTGGGATGTGGTGAAAGAAGAAAAATATTTCATGCAGGACATCTATTTAGAAGTCCTCCATGCCAAGGAGGTTTTTCCAACCTCATACACAAGATAAATATTTTCACAGGGAATGTTATAAATTCTTGTGATACACTAGGAGTGAATAGACTTGAAATTGTGAATAGACAAAAGTGGGGACTGTAGAGCTGGAGGGTTTTTATCAGTTTATCAGACGGCCTATTTAGAGAGAAAATTCCTCTCATGGTTCACCTGAAAGCGTAGCAGTGCACAGGTGTCACAGACATAAAGGCATAACTCAAAATAAAGGTGCAACATCAAGTAACTGACATAGAGATAGCACATCCAAATCCAAATTATGATCTATACCATAAATAAATATCACCCCCTCTCCCTGTACTTATGTTATAAATACTCAATGATATAAATCTAAGAATGGAATGTGATAATTAACATGCCTTCAATGCAAATGTACTTGCTCCTGATATCCTTAAATGAAATGACAGGAATGTGACAGAGGCTGGCTGAACTTTTTTAATATACTGCCTTCATTTTAAGCCTGCTAGAGAAACTGTCATGCCATGACATGCTATTTCACTTGGTAAAAGGTGCAAAAGAGGTAGAAGAGCTATTTTCTTATCTGGCATGTGATGAAAGGTGTTAAATCAAAAGCTACCGCAGAGAGTACTGAGGCAAGATTTCAGTGTTTTCTGCCTCTACCTGGTGGATGACATTGTACATGATGACTGTTGCAATGTTGTTATTGTCGTAGCTTGTTCTTAGAGTTCCAGCTCATGTTTCTTTATAACACTGGCTGCTGATTTGCCTGAAGCCATTTTTTTCATTTTAGTATCTTAGTATTATTATCGTAGCTTGTGCAGATTAAGTAGTGATAATGACAGGTGTGGTGGAATTACAGACTCACAATTTTTGCTGTCATTAAGTGGGAGACCCTTAAACTTTCTGTCTCGTCTATTAGCAGGTATCAACCTGTTTATCAGCAGGTGTTAAACTTGTCAAAACAATGCTATAAAATCTTAGATATGCAAGACGGTTTGAAATATCCATGCCAATTTTTTTGTGTGAGACCTTTGCTAATGTGCTGCTTGTGTCCATGATTAAAAAAGACTGGTTCCTTTTTTAATTCAGAAGCATAAAAAATCTGTATAAATGCATCCTGACGTCTACATGCACTATATGGATAAATGATCCCTTTTTGGAATTCTGCCTCCATCTGAACTATTCCTCTCTTTTGTTTGCTATTGTTCACAACAAAAGCTGGTCTCCTCTGATCCTGGTGGCCTCTCATCAAAGTTGTGAACTACGACAGCACCTGCACCTTTAAGGATCAAAAGATCTCAAGTGTTTGATCACCACACGCACACCTTCTTTCTCAGTAGTATGCAGGCTGAAAACTGATACCGGTGTGTAGTCTTCTCTGATGCCTTTTGTCAGAACATGTGAGAGCTGCAAAACCCATTGTTTTTGCAGCTCTTGGGCTCTTTTCCACACAAGCATACACCAAGCAAAACCCTTCACATAAACATGATAATTTTATGTGAAGAAAAAAATAACGTACAGCTACTATAAGTCTCTGGTTAGCACCGAACTTAAAGATATTGTTTGGATACCTTAAACTGATTTTTTGCATGTTATTTGTAAGAAAGGAAAAAGAACTGCATTTTATTTGATCACAGCCTGGTTTACCTACATGCAGGTCTGATCACATAGGTATATGCATGCAGTTAATAGTGACTCATTGCAAATAAAGGTGTAATGCAGTGACGTGAGTTAGACATGAAATCCGGTCAGACAAGCATGCCCTCCCTAGATATCTTTATCGTCTGAGTTCACGACTGGCGGAGGCTTTTCCCAGTCAATGAAAACATGACGTCGGATGGATACGTGTCCCACAGGCTGCAGGAGACATCAGGACCGCACACAGACAGTGTGTTTCCTTCACTGCACACTATAAAACCCCCCACCACACATGGCTCTAATAAGCCAACAAATTAAGCCATTATACTGTTTTTAAGGTACACAGACATCCGCGTTTAAATGTTTTAAGAGTGGCAAGGGATCTCTCACCCCAAGTTACACTGTATGTCTGAGACCACCAGGGAAACGGACGCACATCCATCTTATCATTAGAGAGCTGTGAGATGATTTGTGTGATGCACAGCCGTACTTCTGCCAAAATTTAACAGGCCATTGCTGTCAGTAGTCTGCTCACTCTCACTAAACAGGAGGTTAAGTATTTATGAATGACTTGGAAATTTGTGTCTGATGGGAATTTTTAGTCAGATTTCATGATCCCCGTCATGGAGATGGTGTATGCCGTTCAGGATGTGCTAATATGGGCATATTACCCTTTCAGATGAGAGGCATGGGTCGAGCTATTTGGCACAATCCGTAACTGGCCTGCGGCAAGATGGTGACTTTAGCCAAATCTAATGATGGTGTGTAAGTGTGTGTTCACTCCCACTCCGCACACAGTTTAAGAGAAACACCTATAAAAGTTCATTATGTTGCTGCTGTAATGGGGTTCAGGGAAGTACTCCATGAGCTGACAAAAGCAGGAGTGTCTTGTAAACCCCTCGAGGGAACTTTCTAATTAAATACTCGCTCTTTAACTCCAATAAATAGTGAGGATTTCAAGCTTTTCCTACATGTCATATTTTCTCCATACCTGAGGCTATGAAATGGTGCCAGGAGTTGGGAGTCCATCTTGAGGAATTTAGGCAGGATGGTTTTAATAGTTTTCCAAGTTGAATTGTTTTTCCAAGCTACTGTTAAACTGGGAGGTGAGGGCTAAAGGGAAAGGGCTTCCCTGGGATGTTGGCAAGCTTCACTAAGGCCATATGTGAGGGTCTGATAGAAAAACTGGCTTTTCCTCTTTTATAATGAGTTGTATGATCAGTAGATGGCAGTAGGTCTAACCCTCCTGCTTCATTAGAGTATGGTGTTTAGCAGCCACCCCAGCCAACCTACTTGATGTTTGAATGCATTGTTGGGGCATCTTATGAGGGCTAAAGCTGGTATTCTGCCAGAAAATGAATTAAAAAATGAAAGGAAGGAAGCAAACAAAATAAGTGAAAACATAAATTGGAATAAAGCTACTTTTTCATTTTATCTTCTATGTGACAATTTGAAAGTAGTGCCTTTGCCTATTATTTACCTTTAATTAAAACTTGTGACAATATTTGTATTAAAGGGGCACTACATTAATTTTACACATGAAGCTCTATTTGCTTTGCTTGTCGAGGAGAGTCCTACTCAGCCTGCAAATACTTCCTCATCATGTCTTCTGTGGCTCTGGAAGGAGCTCTACAAAGTCTGAAAGGATAACCCCGATGATGTCAATACGATTATCTCTTATCTCTGATGGACTTTATTTTATATCAGAAGAGCTCTAAATCTGAGGTATGGATTCAGCATTTGGTAGACAGGGGATCTAATGAAACATGCCACTTATGGAATATGCAGGATTTCTATGCTTAAGTGGGCTAAAACTCAGAATATCTTGGCCTCTTTTGTTTTATGTTTGACCATTTTTTCTGTAATCTTTCTCATAAATGTCCCCCAACTTCATGGATGTGAAATACTAAATGACTGCACTACCTATTTTTGTCGTGTCATTACTTGTAATGCATTTTTTTGTGATACAAAATATTAGTAGTCTCATATTCTTGGAAATAAGTCTGTGAATATTCTCATCTGAATAACACAGGGCCAAATGAGGGTCCTCTACTGATCAGACATCTGCTTTCTGGGAAAAATACTTAACTTCAATTTTGTTCACTCTCTAATGTGTGTGAGTGTGTGTTTTCTGTTCCCAATGAGCAGTATGGTAGCTCTAGAGGCCCCTGCCAATAGTGCATGATTGTGTGTGAATGCTGACTCCTATTTTAAAGTGCCTTAAGTGCTAAAAACACAAGCAAAGCGCTTAAAAACGCAGTCTATGTAATACTTACAGTGAAGCGCTGGATTGATCTTTTGTAGATCAAATTTAAGCGCAATTTACATAATTATCACTCATCTCTATCTATTTATAACACAGCTCGTTCCTTTTAAAGGTATAATTACATAACAAGTTCTGAGCTATAGACCTTATTGTCCATTCAGACACCTTCTCCTTCCTGCGTGTTGTCTTGCTCTCTTAACAACCTGCTCGTGCTGTCTGAATAGCGTGCGGGACTATGCAGCAGTCTACCTGCTTTAACGCTCCTCGTGCCTGTCAGTCAACGCGCGATCGTCCAATCGCAGCGCACGTGAGCCCGTGACTCCTCCCCAGTGTATAATTGAAGTTTCTTTAGTTTCTCCGGCGGAGCCCTCACACAGTGTTGTCCGAACCGTGGAGGGATTAAATACACAACGGCGGGAGCATGTTTTCTAGGAGCCTGAACGTGTGTGTGACCCTGTGTTTGTGGATTACGGCGTTAATGAGCCCGGGGAGCGTGTGCGCGAGGAAGCAGGACGACTCTTTCTTCACTGCCAGTATTTACCGAGCAAGATGCGCCTCGAGATGCCTCAGTCTGCACATCACTCGCATCTCTGCTTTCTTCAAACACTCGCAGGTACGAGCATGTGGCCACAGACTCTCCAACTTCTGGCAGTGGGTTAGAATATCATAAATAACCGCGGCGTTAAATGATTTCAATGAATGAATGCATGGCAGTCGATCCTTCCCACATTAAGTCAAACCTGTTTCTCTTTAGCCCATAGTAAGTAGACAGTGGCAGGTCAGAAATGGTGCTGAAATACTTCCTTGGTTGTGTCTTATGTATTATCACTGAAAAGGAAATCAGATATTTCTAAATGATGCTGTGACACTAAAATATGAACACCAGTTGAGGATTCAAACATCAATATGAAGGTTTGAGTTGCCTGCAAAGTTGCCACATACAGTATATCAGTGGTCGCCTGAGTGTGCAGAGTGGGATCCTTTCACATCTACTTAATAAACACATTGCAGCATGTTTGAGACTGTGACATGATGGACGCATCTCAACGAGGCCAGTTTGCATTCATCACTTTCTAATTAGAGTTCTGTTCATATAAATGTGACAGGCTACTGTTTTCTGCTGCCCACTTATTTGTAAGCTATCTGTCGTCAGTGGCCTCATATATCCATAGTGAGAATTTTACAGTGTCCCCCACAAAGTATGCTGTTGTGACGCAGAGCTTGTCTGAAGCTGCTATAAATTAGCTGTATTCTTCGGCTGATTTGGTATGTGGTGTCAGAAGTTGTGTTTCACACCCCACTGGACACACTGTTCTCTTCCAGGACTCCAGAGAAAAGGACTGGTCACTGATCCTTCTCTCCTCTGCTCCTTTTCACCAACTATCTATCTGGTGACCATCTATTATACTCACTTCATTTGCATTTGCAAGGCTTTTCTTTCTTAAGGTGCATTAAAATCCCTAATTGTTGCGAAACACTGTGGAGCAAAGTAAATTTGTAATTACTTGTAATGAATCATCAGAGTGCACTGCTTGTTTCTTTGTCATCAATCAACTTTACTTTGAAAGCACTTATTGAGCCAGTGTAGCTCTCCATGCATGTCCATGGGACACAGAGACCCACTGTGGTTATTTCTGGCAATTTTATTTAGGGGGCATATATACCTGGGGTGAAGCATTCATGTTGTTAACTGGAATTAACATCCTCGTAGAAAATTGCGGCTCTGTGCTTCCAAAGGACAAAAATTGAAAACAGCGTTTCTTAATTTACAACTTGGCAAAGTATGGTTAGCAGATTTGTTTTGAGAAGACTCCAAGGGTATACTGCTGCCCCGGGTTGCAAAGTTTGGGAATTAGTCACCAGTTGACTGAGAAGTCAAAGAAGTGATGGAAGCCTCACCTCTAATGAACAGCTAATAGTCTCTGTAATTGAGTGCAGAGACTCAGAGTCTGAGGCAGTGGGGGGAAAATGAGAGGGAGGTATTTGTCTAAAGAGAGGAACATTTTTGTGGTTAGTGATAAGCAAGGTTGCCTGAGCAAAGCTCGTAGGTCTAAGAATAGCAGGCAATTGTTGATAATCTGCGAGGACTGTCTTATGCACTGTGTTCTCAACAGCCCTTTCATGTGAAAATGGGGGGTCTGGTCAGCTGCAAAAACACATGCCCCCCTGTGCACCCCCCCCCCACCCCCCGCACCCCCCAACCCCCCTCTGTGCGCCCTCTAGCCTGTGGCCCTGCCAATAAATGCCAGCATCACACCTCATAGGCATGCGGAGGATACACACTGAGCTGCCGATGCTGCTCCGCCGAGGTCACCTTCCTGCTAAATGCTGGCGCCCAATTGTGCTAAATGTGATAAGCTCTAATGTACTGTTGCCACAACACTGGAGCATGCTCAGTCAGCACAACCTACAGGTGGATCCGCTTCCTCTGGGAGATCTTATTACAGCGACGGGCCGACAGGCAGCTCGCAGCTCCACTCCAATGATTGAGACGGCAGACCTCTTAATTCAACTCGGACATCCTTCAGGGGTCATTTAACACCCGATAGGAAAATCAAGACATACAACACTTTCCATTTTAATGGATATGAAATGTCCGGGCTGTATGTCAAAGCAGTGACTTTTGCCTACCGTTTTTCAATATTTTACTACATCTGCTCGATATCTGGTAATCTATATGGACCAATACTTACTTTGGTAATGATACAAGACACAATTTGTCCTCTTAACACATTTTGCAGCTGGAATTTAAAAACTCTGTTTTTCATATGAGCTCTTAATGTGATCATTCTGTGAATACTGGAATGATACTTGGAGAATTTAGCACTTTCACATGTTATGAACACCCACGCGGCTTGTTTTAATTGTAGCAGTTATGAATTAGTGTGAAATGGAAACAAGCATGGAGTTGCAGAGTTAAGAAACCCATGGGTCGTTCAGTGGTTGTCAGATTTATGGCAACTGCAGATTTATTGATGTAATAGTATTTCCAAATACAGATTTATTGACATTTTACTCTGCATTTGGGGAACTTGTCACCCCAGTACAATAGACAGAGGGGAACACCCAACCATAAATATTAGCCTCGGACACTTTAAAATATTAAGAGCAAGTTGGGAGCCCTGTGCAATAATGTATTCTGAAAGCATCACTCTTGTAGTGGATTATTTATGTGGAGACCTGTGAAGCCAAAAACAAGGTGTGTCCATGAGGTCTTGTTATTACATTCAACCAATAAAAATCTAACATTTTTAAATTTAGTCATTCATTTCTAATGTGCTGCACTGTAAAGTCTAAGCATCTTACTTGAGAGATTTGTGTTTGAAGCGAAGGGAAGGAAAAACATTGGAAAGTAGTTTTTCCGTGTCCCCTTATTTTTCGCCTTTGATATTAAATAACCTGTGGTGGAATCAAACCTCAGCCAGTGCTCGTCTCATGTGTGGAGTTTTTCATTAGTGAAGACAGCGGATGAATAGGGGTCTATGTAGCTTGGCCTCACTCCCTCTGTAAGTGCTTTTAAACCATGACAGTCCTGTCTGTAAATCTCAGCCCCCAGTTGCTGCTACACCCTGAGCTACCTCATTTGACAAATAGCCGTCATTCTCAGAGTGAAGACAACTTTACACCGGAGTTGTTTGAGATTTCTGAGACACTCTTTTATGTTAACATTGGATGTGCGCTGAATACATTAGCTCACTTTCAGAGCCCCTGTCGAATAATTCATATAAAGTGAATAATTGATGAGGAGAATGACCACAGCCCTCACACCCACTCAAGTCAAAGCCTAAATCTTGAGGCCTTTTATTTTAGTGCTGCATATGTGCCCTTAAGGATCAGTTATTTTGGTGTCGCTGGAGGACCCCGAGGCTGTCAAAGGACACACAGAGACAGCAGTCTGCCCTTTGAAGTCTTTACTCCCGTTAACTTGGCAGGAAATGTACAAGCTCTTATAGACCCGGGAGTATATTCCAGCAGTGTAATGCTGAAAACATATAGGAAATATTGAATACAACTCAAAAGCAATTCATCAGTGTAAACCGAGATCCTTTTAATCCAAATCAGAGGCTCATAGGAAACAAAGGATTTCCATTTTCAAAAGGTGGAATAGGATCCTGGAAGATAAAAGGGGTTTTGTCCATGTTCCTCTCAGTTGTCTAGACAATACAACACGCCCCTGGCCACCTGCTCTGACTTCTCAGCTGACAACAGCCATAATGTATCTCTGTGATAAATTCCCTGTTTACATGACTCCACCAGTGTCGCTAACAAAGCAGCGAGTTCACCTTAGCCGTGCATTTGTAGACTGACGTCTGGTCGTCTCTCCTTGACCTCGGTAAATCAGGAAGATATCTGGAAAGCATTCATTCGCTGGAGTCCTTGACAGTCCTCAGCACTGCATAATGTTCAGACTGCAGAGGAATGTCATGGTGAGTCAGAGGGATGAAGTCCTGACCTATAATTATTCCCCTGTTGGTCCCTGACATGGTGGGGTCAGGCCTGGACAGCTGGGGCAACATCCTGCTGAGCTTCTCTGCAACGGGGATGCTATCTCAAAGCAAAATTAGCTCCTCTGTGGAACCGGCCGTGTTGCCGATGATGGATAGGCGAGGAAAGGTGTCAAAAACAGGATTGATGATCTGTAGCGTGGTCTAGAGTTGTGACAATCTGTATAAATTATACCAATGCATCGCCTGCCAGTTTAAATGTCAAGATTTTTATTTATGGTGCTGTACCAGCAGGGGTTTGACTTAGTTGGACTGTTCATTTTTTTAAGTTAGCAAACTCCAAAAAGATTTTAATCATTTGATACAGCATTAAAATTGATGCACTTGAGCAGAATAATTCATTTTTTAATCAACATTTGGCTGAAAAGAGTGAAGGTGCACTATTACTCAGAGAAGGGCAGAAAACTTGCTGATGCACACTAAACTCCACAGCTAAGTTAACACTCATTTCCACTTCATTTTGCAAAAATATCAACTATTCCTAGTCTCCCTGGCGCTCGGACTCATATATTTTTCATCCTTATCTTCAGTTTTTTGTTCTAGAGATACTCAGAAGACATGACCATACAATCATGGACTCCTTTGAAGCCATTCGACCATTATCCTTGACACTAAAAGCACAGCACTTACTGGTACTGGATGTCAAATTAAACCCTTTAATGATAAGTTCTCTCCTAAGGTCTCATGGGAAATTTCTTCTGGATTACATTGAGGGAATAGGCTTTGAACTTGACATTGAACTTAAGCAGACTATTTTCCTTCAGACCCCTAAAGTTTGGCTGCATCCTTCTGTCTCATTGCTTTCATGAAGAAGGGCTGTGAACCTCCAAATATGAAGCTCACACCCATTTTACATCGGACAGAAAAAGTTAGCATGGGTTCAATCTGCTTTCATATCCAGGTCAAAAAATTCTATAGTTGTCACAAATATTTGGCTCCTGCTCAGATTTGCGGTGATGTAAACATAACAGTCGGGTGGACACACTGAATTTCACCCCTTTTCTGATGTGATGCTATGATGTTTGTTGATTGTGTATTACTTTTCAAAGTCTGGGATCGATGTGAAACAGCAGTTTTGCTCTTTGTATTGAACAAGATTCAATTCTGGCAGCCAGTTGAGACAGCTTCTTCTGATTTTCGAAAGAGAAAATGAGGAAAAAGGTTACTGACACTGTGAGAGACACTGCAAATACATCAATATATTCCATCTGTCTTCTTTCAAGCAGTGCTTGAACATCATTTCATTTGGTGTTGTGTTTGAAAGAGAGACTGAAATAAAATGTAAGTAAAAGTAGCTGCTATAAAAATGGGACTGGCCTCTGTGCTCCTTTATGCTGTTCCCTGTTTCCAACACAGACATGAAGTCGAACATTACATGCCGAAAAATACAAAAAGACAACAACACAAAGGCAAACTCATCTCCTGATAATGGGAAAGAAGAATTGCCAATTTTCAAAGTGTTTGAAGAAAACACATTCACAGGCTAGTTTTGGTGTAAAAGTAGCTTCAGATTCAGGTAATCAACTTGAATGAATTCTGTTTATGAAACTCCACTAAAAACATTTTCATCATTTTTTTTTTTTTTTTTGTCATATCCATAGATGTCAAAAATGAAAGTGATAGGGGCAGGCAGCCAAGATCAATAATTTGTATTACAACAAATCAAATCAGTGTGTGTAATGGGACATACTCGTGCTCAGCTCTTTGTAATGTTTTTACTGCCTGCAAGTCATCTGTTTTGGTACTTTCTTACTGTTTCATAGCATTATTTTAACCTGCAGCAGGCAGTTGTCTTGAGTGAATAAGCGCTAAAAAGCACTGTAACTGACCATTAAACAGGGGACATGGATGTCCACATATTGTGGACATGCAGAGTTTGGAGGATATAGAAGAGCACTTTGCATAACAAGAAACAGGTATAGTCTGGTAGTTGGAAGAGACCAAAAAGGGAGTTTAAAGAAGATTGAATATTAGACTTAAATCGGTTAAGAGGCTAATAACTTGGCTTCAAATTCAAGCTAATGTTGATTTTTCCCTATATAAGTAAATATACAACAGTAAAAAATTTCAACCCAAATATCCCTTTTTCATATATATGTCCCATTTAAATATTTCATCTCTTTCATGGTACTCAACTGGCCACTTATTCTGAAGCACCAGCCTTGTGTTTGCCATCCGAGCGCAATTATGTCTGCAAAGAATGACAACATAATTTTGAACTCAGGAAACGACCACTTGCACGTGCAATTTAACCCCACCGGTCCTTTCGCCTAACTCTCATATTTACACGTAGAGGGTTTATAAACACACAGCACTATTAGGACCAAATGTTTGCCTCGCTGGGGTGCACAAGGTGGCACTTCCACAGCAATTAGAGGAAATTGGCGGTATCTGCAGTCTGTGCAGGAGTGCTGACATCAGTTCCCACCTCTGCGGCCTTGGGGACGTCTGTTGAGAGATCAAACAGGCCCTGAGGTCACCACGCTCTGCTGAAACTGACCAGAGGTTCGCCCTGGCTCCGGTGCTGGTGACCTCACTTTCCTGCTTAGGCTACATGTGCTCAACACACAAAGCTGACTCAAACTCTTTCTTTGTAATTTTGTCTACTGTTAGCATTATTGCTACTCACAAAGGCCATGACTTCAGGAAAGTTGAAGCTGGTCCAAGCTGCATATTAATTTGACAAATCGATTGTTTTTAATGTATGTCAAACAGTAATATCTCTGATGATTTTCTCTCTCTCTCTTTTTCAGAATAATGGATCCTTGGTGTGGTGCCAGAATCACAAGCAGTGCTCCAAGGTAGTGTGGTTTCACTTCTTTCATGTATGAGACGCATGCCACATACATGCCTCATTATCAGAGGATAATGCAACATAAAGTGTACAAGTCACGACAGGACTAGTTTTGTCATGCCTGCAGGAA
The DNA here is from genome assembly GCA_029814765.1 of Acanthurus leucopareius. Taxonomy (NCBI): domain Eukaryota; kingdom Metazoa; phylum Chordata; class Actinopteri; order Acanthuriformes; family Acanthuridae; genus Acanthurus; species Acanthurus leucopareius. Next base: position 9,600,272 of record JAQMCX010000011.1, on the reverse strand, counting down.
GAGAGCCTTCGAGAGCTGTAGACATAGACTTTCATGGAAAAAAACCTCTTTCCTCTTCAGCTAGTCTCGACTAGATGGCTTCTGATTTCATTTATACCCGTTCACTCTTGTAAATGAGATACAAGCCTGTCGATTTATGAAAGCAAAGCCTGATTGTTTTCTCTACTCTTCCCATTAGGGGTTCAGTAGGTACGCCTCCTGCAGGGCTTGTTTGTGCTTTGTGGCCTGTCCCAAAGAGGGTCGATACAAAGCTGGTGTTGACAGACTCCTCTGAAAAAGATGGCGCTGACACACTCTATCAGACTCTTATGGAGCTGTTGACAAGGCCCCTCGGAGATGTGCTGTATAGACTGTAGACTGAGCACACTATAGAGCTGAAATAAGAAGGATGATATGCTAGCAGCGGCTGGTCCAAGTAGAAATCTGAACAATGCCCTTTGTAGCTGTCCAAGGCTCTCATCTCCTCACACACAGACTGTGAAACAAGGACTTAATGCTGTTAGCCTCCGCGGACTCAAAATAGGACAGCAGACATTACAAATTCATTGCCTAAATAAAACAAAGAAAGTATGTTATTGCTTAGGTGATGACAAATTAGATGGCGCCCTTGTATGTATTTTCTTTACAGTCAACATGCTTTGTTGTGCCTTTAAAGGCATGCATGTTGAGGGTTTGGGCAAATCACAGCACTGCAGTGATGGTGATTAATTGGAAATTCATGAAAAGGAGTGGTTGCTTTTTTTTTCTGTATGCTTACTTAACACGGCCTTACATTTGGTGCATAGATTAATCACAATCAGTGTCTGGTATCAACTGCTTTATAAAATGAGCCCTTGTGTTTGATTTCTAAATTCCCTTTTTTGCATTTTAAATTGTTTCCTTGGGAATTTGCATTCGCCTGGGATACAGCAGAGCTATTGTGCTCTTTGCTTTCTACTTCATCTGCAAATGTAGAGGTGAATTTCCTCTTTCCTAAATTAGCAAATGTTTACAGCATGTTGTTCTGTCGAACCACTGCAGATGTCCTACTTATATGTTTGAAAATCTATCATCGAAATCCATGTGGTGATTTAAGCATCTCACGACAAGTCTGCCATCAACTTAAGTTTATCAGCTTGTCCAAAAACAGAATGTGAGAAAAAAGTGAATATCCTTTGTAATATTTTAAACCTTCTGTGACCAGTTTAAAGTCAAAGTATTGATACTTAAGAAGGCCAACCTCTGTTGTTTTCACCATGATGCTGTGAAACTTGTTTCTCTCCTTTCCACTGTGATGGCCAACATTGAATCTTGGCGCCATTCGTTCCCCCTGTCATCCGGCAAGAGTTTTATGTTTGAAAAAGGCTTGTGCTGGCTGTGAGTCCAGGCACAGCATACTGTTTTCATAATCAACCAGCTAACATTGCTGAAACTCTGCACATGCCCAAAAACTTTTTAATGGACTTCTCGCTCTCCTTGCTGTAACAAGCGTGTCAGTTAGCACTTCTTTATTCCACTTGTAGGTTGTAAATAAATGAGGCTGTATTTGATGTAAGCCCACTAAAAATAATGATGTGTTTGTGTTACTGCTGCATTACTGTGTTGCTCTGCCACTCAGCTGTTCCAAATAGCTTTAAGAGCTCTCTAAATTTAATTAATTTAATTGTATCCTAGCTTTGGGTTCTTCCACTCGGGATGCTGGCCAGGCGACGGTGCTGAAGTTTTACTTGCTGCCAAAAGTCAATATTTTGGTAGCAAACATCTCCACACTTCAGCCTCACATCAATGACTCGAGTGCTTGTTTGTAGTGTGTCAAAACACGGAGCCATTGTGGCCACTCTAACAATTGGACCAAATGGGCCCATGCTGTACAGTGGCTCCCTGTGAATAGCTCTACAGCCACTGATTAGCCTCTTCACTTCATGAACAGCACACACTCAAACAGAGAGACAAAGGCAGTGGCTCCCGGGGAGTGCGTTAGGGCAGAAGGCCTGTCCACCCAGAATTCTGTTCAAGAGCAACACAAGGCTCCCCTGCCTGTGAAGAAAATACAAGGAAGGGCTGCCTAATAATTTAGACAAAGCTGCTGACCCCGTCCATCTGTCTGCATTTTTGTGGAAAATCAAAGCCTCCCAGTTTTTCATTCGTGATGAGAAAGTCATCGCGGTCATCTCGTCTGCGGTGTCCAGAGCCGGCCCCGGCTCTCAGTGCCCCTATTGTCATGGTAATTAACCTGCTTGCCCCTCTCTTCAGAGCACAGCGAGGTGGCATTTGGAGAGTCATTATCATGCCATAACACTGGACCAGCAGACAAACTCCATTCAGCAGGGGAGACGCCAGGAGGACGGACAGCAGCAGCTTTTCTCCATGACCCATTGTCATTTTGTCTCCCTACTGTTCAAACTCGCCCATTTCTTGAGAAGTTTCGGATTTGTTCACTGAAAGTTTAAAAAAAAACAAACAAAAAAAAACCTCCAAGCTGGGTGCTCTCTTTTCCTGGCGGCGCAAAGAAAATAGAATTTGTTGCGTGTGCATTGGAGAGGGTGCAGAAGCAGCCAAGAAGCTTTCCACTTTCACAGCATGGCTAATATTAGCAGGGTTTGCTTTTCCCCATGGGTGTGATCCAGGCCCCGAATCAAATGCTAGGATTGACTTAAGGCGGCTAAATGCTGGTCTGCAACAAAGCAGCCCGCCTCATTACTCAAACTCCTCTCAGGGAAGGAAGAGAGGAAAGGACATGTTCATTATGCCTGGATAAGTTGGCCTGTGGTGAGTTATTAGAACGTGTCCATCACTTATGCTTCCTGGGGATGAAAGTGTGACATTTTTCATGCAAACACACTAAATATCCTGAGAATTTTTTTTTTTTTTTAATATCAATACACTTTTCCTGCCTTGAGACTAATCTCTCAGTGAATTAGATTGGAGTGGTGATTACTGAGCTAAAGAGAATTAAAGCAGCAGCCTTTAATATAACATCTTTCAGCAGGGAGATGTTGACTTGGCTTTGCCTTTCTCTAAGCCAGCCACATCCCTGCCCTTTATTTATCCAGAGTTTCCAGAGGGAAAAGCTTTAGAAAGCAACATTGTCTGCTTGCCATTTGATGGCAATGAATCGTGCATGTCTTTCATAGATTTCTCACATATCCCAGGTGTCTCTTTTGGAGAGCTCTTTTCCTACCAATCACATCCTGAGCCGCGCATACCAAGGCGAAGAATAAGAAGTGTTTACTCTTTTTGGATTACATGAGCTCTCGTCTTTACATGTTTGAAGCTTCGGAGCAGTTTGCCTGAATAACAATCACTGGAATGCTACTATGTCTCATTCAAACGTGTCTTTCAAAGCCCACCGTCAGCTCCCCCCTCACTCCCTCTCGTACCAACCCCCACATTTTCTCACGGCAAAATAAAATGCTCAAACTTCCCATTAGTTGTTCTTCTTTTTTCATGGTCAGTTGAACCTGTAAAATTCAATCAGGAGCAAAGCTTCATTCTTCTGTCTTTCTGGGCGAATATCACTTTCTCTTGAAGCTTTCAGAACGTGTCAATGCAGTTTACAAGTCTTTTGTTGGTCACGTCGTCTTTGGTGGTAGGCAGTATATTTTGAGGCGCACTGAAAAGATGTGATGAAGTGGGTGCTGGTTGTTGAACGTTTACGGCCGGGCATGGCTGGGATTGTTTGGTGCTTAGACAGACTTCAAAGCACCTTTTGGTCATATTGAGGCCAGACGTTGGTCTCACCTCCCTGTGTTAGCCACATTACCAGCACCAACACCTTTTGAGCAAGCTGGACTAGAAATCAATCTGTCAAGTGGGCAGTGTGTCTGGATTGCCTGTCAGTGCTGCTGCTAAACAGAGTGTAAAATTGGAGAAACAGTCACTGCTATCAGACTGAATTGATTTTCTAATTTCATATACGTTTGTGGAAGAATCCTGAGATCGTGCAGAGACAGCTTTGTGTTTTTTTTTCTGTAGCCTTTTTCTCTTGTTTTTTATCTAGTTGGTGGCAGTGTGTTAAGAGTGTGTGTGAGTGAGTGAGTGAGTGAGTGAGTGTGTGGGTGGGTGGCAGAGGAGTGTGAAGCAGGGCTGGTCAGTCCCAGCAGGAAGGACCTGATCTGGACATGGTTGTTAAGTTTCATTGGCTAAAGGGGGGGTCGCTTCATTGGCTGCTATCTGTGGAGCTCATTATTCACATGGTGGGTGGCAGAGAATGAAAACCCCCCACAGCAAAAGGAAAAAAAACCCAAAAAACCAAAGACATGGCCACAGGAGAGGAGGCGAAGAAGCTGTGGAACTGTGCAGTTTAGACTTCCTCCTCACCAAAAGCTCCAATCTAAAGCTACTGTCTGTTCAGTGTGTGTGAGTGATGAACATTTCAGGAAACCCTCCATGAAGAAATGCACTCATATCTCATCCCAACCTGTGTTTTTATTGATCCCAGAGAGCACAGGGGCCTCTTAAAAAGTAGCATTTTATTTTCCAAGATGTTCAATATTACACAGATAGCCTGATTTCACATTTTCTCCCTGTCAGAAGGGATTTTATTCTCTTGAAGGATTAATGTAATCAACGCTGCTGTGAAATCCTCTTTTAGCAATAATGACCAGTCACACTGAGACAATCTGCTGTCATCCAAGTGCTTATTCTCATTTTGAGGACAGATGTGGATGAGAAATATAAATTAAAGCACACCTTCCATGTTTATGTTTTGCTTTCCTTTTCCCCTTCCGTTTCCACATGTTGAGAGGCGCTAAAGCAAGAAATGACTGCATGCCGGAGGTGAACATGCTGTCACCAAAGTAATCGTGCCAACAGTCACAGTGACGAAAAGGAAAGATTAAAATGTAAGAATCTTAAAGCTGATGTTCTTAGTAGATGTGGGCTTATCAATTTAGTCCAGCTCCACTCAAAGCTGCTGCACCCTGCAGATAAGTCCCAAAGATTGTATGTGACAGTCTCAGGATGATGGAGAAGCAGAATGTGTGTCAAAGACTCTCTGATCCACAGCTCTCTTAACCTTTGACTCCGAGATGACTACTCCAGCAGAGTAATTTGTTCTCTTCAGACTGTACACAGATCAGAGATGAAGAAAGCTGCTTTTTTTTTTTTTTTTTGGTTCTTTTGTTTGTTTTCTACTTCTGTACAAATATGAATCCAAAATTCCCTCTCAGCTCGCACCGACTTGCCCTCTCTTTTGTACAGTTTTTTGGTCTCAGCTGTGGAAATACATATGAAAGAGAAATCAGTCATCACATCACCAAATAGAACACATTATATCACCATTATTGGGCTGCACATTGTGTCTCAGTCTGCATGTGTTACGATTCAGAGACACTGCGAAGAAGGACGGCCGGTGTGAGGAGCTGTTGGTGGAAGCAGGAGAGGGCAAGTAGGATTAGTGAATTTCAAGTGTTTCTGAGACTCAAATAAACAAGTGGAGATAGTGGAGGAATGTGACTCCGGCGTGGGATTAAGGCGGCTTTACTCCCCTCGACAGCGTGGCGTGTTTTACATGTTGTTGGCCTACATCGAGACAGAATCTGCAGGTCTCATTTCATGCCGGATGAGGAGGGCTTGAGTGGTCACTGTGGGGATGAGCCAGCCAGGCGCGACCTCCTTTATCTTGTTTACTGTCTCCTTGGTCTGCACTGACTGACTCCGTCATGACAGAAATGCATTTTTCATTTCTTTGTGCTTCATTATTATAAATCAACTGTATTGAGCAGTTTGAGTAGATGGCTCCGGCGCTGAAGAGGAGTTTCATCATGTGATCCTTTAACTCCGCTCCCATGTGTCCGTCATCATAACTGCGAGCGTGATGTTGTGGGAGTAAACACTGTAAATCATGTGTTGGGCAGATGTGACAGTGGAGAGGAGGTTTTGGTTTTCCCATACCGCGTCAAAGCCGGCCTCTTTATCACCAATCTGACCCCCCCCCCACATGATGGATACATCCTGTTGAGTCTAATTGTCATGATATGTAAACCGAGCTCAGAGGTAGGTGATAACTGAGGCTCGAGTTACAACCACTGTATTTTTGACTCTTGTCACTGCAGAACATAACAACACGAGATGGCAGAGGGCCTGTAAGAGAAGGAGCCCTCATCTCGGGGGTGGGGGGGGGGGGTCAGTGTTGTGTGGGTGAAACTTCAGAGTCATTAAGTATTAAGTGAACTGCTATTGCATTCCACAGCAGACAAAGCACAATTCTGGATAAGCTGTGTGGGCTTTACGCTCATAAATAAGGCAGGCACCTCTGATTGTGGGCTAAATGTATAATTCATGCACTGCCCCTCCTGCTCCTCCTCTTTTTTCTTCTCACTTTCTGCCAAGCTATTCCTTTTCAGCTCTTTGTTGTCTGCGCCCTCAACTGCATTTAAATTAATAATTAAAGTGATGCTCGAAGAATGTCTGTGACACCACCTGCTAGGTTACTCACCGTCTCCGAGCCCTCTTGCAGAAACAAAACAGAAAGCCTTGAACCGTATACATTTCAGTTCACCCCAGTGCTGGAATACTACGGTGTTTTAGTTGGTTGTAAATATGAAGGAGTTATGACACTGGCAGCGCTCACAGCGTACGTCCCTGTCAGGGCTGTAAAACACTGGGAGATTTGGAAAATGGGTCGTTACACGTCGTGTAAGAGTAATTTGAAGAACCTGACATCAATTTTAGCCTGAATTAATTAGCATAGTTATCACAAGTGCATCTTGTGTTACTTATAATTGCTAAAATAGTTCATTTAGTGCAAGTTGCTGGCAGCTGTGTATCTCATATATTTTTAGATGGTAATTTCTAGCAGGTAGGGTCCAAACATCACATTTTTTGTATTCTCAGTTGCTGCAGGGTAATGCTACAGACAGCTCATCCTTCCTCAGACAGGCTATGACAGAGGTGATAAGCAGATACAGGGATGATAGCTGTCTACTGCACCTAATGCCAAATTTCCATATAGTTTGGATACCTGCATCTTTAGGGAGACAGAGGAGAGCAGACGGCAGCCAATTTGCTCCAAACACACACAAAGATTATACAGTCAGCTCCCGCACAGACTTCATATACCTCCAAGTCTTTAGCTGCAAGGAAGTGCAAAAGAACAATATGCAGTAATTGTTGCTTTTTCTTGTTATGAATACAGAGATCTTCCTCTGATACGTTGATCCATGAGGGTTTCCTGTTTGTTTGCAGAAGTTTATGTAATTGCAGAAAAGAAAACTCCGCTGCGGTGTAATTTTATCTTTGCCCACCCCCTGAAATATCACACCAAAACTTTAAATGAAGACCTAAGATGCACTCACACTGCCTCACACAGCTTTTTTTCTGTCATTAAGTTGCAAATGAAACACCAACACTGACTGGGAATCATTGCAACAGCTCTGATATAATTTCTAAATTAAATTTTCACTCATCTTTCCTCTCTGATAAGTGTGGCATTTAGATAAGCAACCTTCAACTCATTGGCGAACCTCGTTTCATATTTATGAGATTCTGACTGCGTATAGAGTTGCAGAGTCACATCTCAAGTCAGCACGCTGTCAATCTTTTTGATCTACCTGATCCCAGCCACTGTCTGCTCCACACACACCTGTGCTGATTTACAGCAGAGCAGAAACCGAATACGTGATATCTCATGGACTCCGCTTGCTCTACGTAAGGCTGAGGAAATAGTGTCTAGACTTTATAACTGCTCAGGACGGGGATATCTTCTTCCTGATTTACTGGATAGATTTTTACAGACTCTGAAACTTAATGGCACGTCAGAGATGTATTGGAAAGCGCTGCTAGCATATGATTTTACACTCATTCAGATCGCAGCTCCGGCACTTAATGAAATATGTTTCAGCCTAGTTAACCTGTGCTCATAGTCTCTGTGGGCATTATCTGGAAGGCAACTACAAAGATTTAAGGCACACTCCTCTTTTTTTTTCGCCTACAAAAATAGATTTAAATTTTTAAAAGAAATCAAGCTGACTTTGGATTCGGTAAGGCAGCTTGAAGTAAGGCCTGTGCCATGAGTGCGAAAAGGGGAAGAAAACAGGAAAAATCATCAAGAGTAATGATCCTCAGTGTTGCTTTCTGAGGGTGAGAAAAGGAACAGATGACATCCCATTGTAGATAAATCTCAGAATATTGCTTGCATGTCTGAGCTTTCTCATCTATCTGAGGGTTTTCAGATTATTCTCTGCAGCCACATGTCAAATCTGAAGGCCAAAAAGAACTGAAAAACTGAAAATTTTAACCTTTATTCGCTTGTTTAATGTTTGTGGCAGTGGTGCACCATTTGATTGTTTGAAAACCATTCATTTAGGAAGTAATGGGGTTTGAATGTGCAATGAAGAATGATGAGACAAACAACAGAGAACTGAAACAATGAGCTGATTTCTTTTTTTTTAAGCAAAAGTGCCAAACAGTCTCTAGTTGCAGCTTCTTAAATGTTGAGTATTTAATGCTTTTGCTTGGCTATAAATTACAGTCAGCCAAACATCTTTGGGTTTTGGTTTGTTTGTTAGAGAAAGCATACAGTTTGAAATTGTCTCCTCAGGTTGATTAACTGAGAAAATTATTACCAGACTGATGAATAAGAATATAATAATTAGTTTCTGCCCAACTTTAAAGCTCACTTTTGCTTTTTCTCTGTCTCAAAATAGACAAAACCCCTGTGTGGGTGTGTTCAGTGACACATTTTTCACTACTCCTAAAATAAAGAAATGCACAATAGAGGAATAAAATAAACAAATTTGTCATAAATTCTTTGTGGTATTAAAGGCAACCGACAGTAATAGTGTTGCTCATTGTGGGCAGTGCAGTACTTTGTGCACAGAGACAGTGTTTGGTAACTGGCTTGTTGGAACACTTCAAAAGGTTACGAAACTCTCCCAGCCATCGTTACAAAAGATCAGTGCCTGCATCGGAAAAAAAAAAAAATCCTGTTCTTTGATGAAATGCCAAAGGTGTGTGGGATGTGACCGCTTGCTTAAAGTCAGCCATACTCGTACCGCTGCTTCCATGTCCCATCGCAGTTCAGCCCTTTCTCCCCTTTGACCAATTTTTTTCTTTTTCTGGATCCTACAACTGCCAAGATTGCAACAGTAAACTCAAATCCAGGCTGCAAAACGTCTCTCGAGAACGTGTTCCTGTTTTATCCACAGTCTGTGATTGGCAGTTTTCATTAACTGACCTTTTTTTTATTATTATTGTTATTGTGCAATTGTCCAACAGCAGACACGGAACATGTGTCAGTGACATCACCTGTGTTGTGCGGCTGACTATAGGCTGACAAAAATATGATCACAGGAAAAAAAAAAAAAGTTGGAGGCCGCAGAAACATGGCCTCATAACATCGCTGGCAAGTGAAAGTGCTCTGGCCATGTTTGTGAGAGATAAATCACATGATAAAAAGCTCATTCTTTGTCCGAGCTGCAATGTGAGCCTCTTTTTTCAAATCTATCTTCTCTGGAGAGAGTTTTGGAGAACATCAATCTGAGTGTGATCACGCCGGCTTAGTGCAGATGGAGGGCTGAAACACAGAGAAAGAGAGATGAGTTCAAATTTATCTGGATTAGAGCGGACATGGTTTGAGAGTGAACGGCAGATAAGAGCCCAGAAGGGACTTGGGAAGTCGAGGGGAGGAAACACTAAAATAAAAGTGAAATAGAGTGAGAAATGAGTGAATACGTGGAGTAAGTGCCTGTTTCAGTGGAGGAGAGAGCAGAGCGTGGCAACCTGCTCGTGGATGGGTCGATAGATGTGAGCAGAGAGCTGAGAGCTGCTGGAATAATTGAGTCCGGTCTTCGGGAGTGTGAAAAGCGCCAGGGCAGCAGAAAATAGCCATAACTCAATGAGATTGGAGGTGAGATTTATGATGTGTATGATCAACAACAAGGATTACTCCATATCTGAGTCTTTCAGAGGAGCTGGAGGCTGCTTCTTCATCCCAAGGGGCAGCAAAGGCACCATGTAAATATCTGTTTGCACCACCTGAGCTCCGCACTGATCGTCTGCCAGAGGTCGATATGTTCACCTCCCAGATGTCATCTCATGTTTTTGGGATAACAGAGAGAGAACATATGTGAAGAGATATTACTGTACTATATTATTATACTATATACTATATTAGAGAAGCCTGAGCAGAGACAATAAACACAAATTTGTGTCTGCTGAATTTCACTAACAATATAACAGGATCAGAAATAGAGTTAGTTTTGTTTTCCATCAAAGTCATATTGTTGCTTATGAAAACAAGACAGTTACAACATAGAGCTAATTTTTTGATGACAAAGATACGTTGAAGTCTTTGGAGGTGTTGAAAATGTCTTCTTTACAATAAATTTTTTTAATCTCGTCCATTTGCCGTTAAAAGATGGACGACATGCCAGCTTCTTCAAAGTGAAGCCAAAGCATCTGGATCGCCCCCTAGTGTCTGGCTGCAGTACAGGTCATAAATCTTGCCCCTTCTTGCCAGCAGCTGGAGCTTGGGAAAACTTAAAAACTAAAATACACATCTAATAAATTTTCTTCAAAGTTGGTTTCTTTGGCTTTAGATAGGTCTTATCATGTTGGTGTGTGTTCATTTGTCTGATAAGTTTGGTTTTAGTTTGCTGCTTGATTCTTAAAAGGGGGGGGGTCAGTCATTACTGTGCCGATCCTGGCTCCATATGACGTCACCAGCAAAGGATTTCATGAGGAACATATTGGCTTCATTTTTGGAAAGTGGGAGGAAGTGGAGACACGTCGTCCATCATTTTTACCATCGTTGGTCTCATCGTTAGATGGTCACAGAAAACTTTTTGTCTCCTTTTTATGACCAAAGCGTCAAAAGATTTTCTTCTGTCATCATATATTCTTTTTATTTCTATTCCTGCCACCTTTTTTTGGCAGTTAAAAAAACGTTGTTGATGAAAACTATGATAAAATGTATTATTCATACGGACTGTTAGCAATTCATACTTCATTAACTAAAACTAAACACTTGCGTGGCATTTCCATGTGCTCTTTTTTTAATGGCTCACGTTATTCCAGGCACTCACTCGGGCCAGTGAGCATTGTTTTTACGATGGATGAAGATAACCATGCTCCTTCGATGGAGGCAGTTCTGTGCACAGCAACCAACCCCCCATTTCTCTGCTTTACCCCCCTCCATGATCCCCCTCTTTTTTCTCCCTTCTCCTCCCCTCTGCCTCGTCCCAGCCATGACAAAGTGAAGATGGGCTGTGGCATTGGCTGCCATTCAGCCTGACTCTCTCATCGGCCCCACAGAATGCCTTTCAGGGTCCCCCCAGAGTAACAACTGCTGCGTTTTATTACAGCGTGAAATGGGGAGTGAAAGACTGCTATGGATGTTCCTACTTAACCATGCAGAATGTGTCACTATTGGGTAGGAAGATAAGAGGACAAAAGGGAAATCAGCCGCTCAAATGCTTTTGTTAAGACTAACAGCTCAAGTCCATAGAAACAACCCCATGCTCTTGTTTACCCCTCAGAGTAAAACCATTTATGTCTTTTTAGGGTGAAATTTGTCCTGAAATATGTTAACATCACATAGGATAATTACATGCATTCCTTTGCACTATTCAAACAGATGGCAGCCGTGTTGCCAGCTGGATTTGCTTGAGGGAGACCCAGACACTGACCCAAACTCAGCTGATACACTATGTCCAGCTCAGTTAGATTCTCTGCTCCAGTTCCACGGTGTGTTTTCCCAGATTAGATTTTGGAAGTCAAACAGTAGCATCGCTGTTGACAGTGCAAAGATGTGCACGTGTTTGATGCCTCTAAGCCTCAAGGGGACCCACTAAAACCTACTGTCAGGCCATAGAAACCTTTCAATGTCAGCCCTATGTACCATTCATTCATACATACATACATACATACAGGAGGTTTACTGACAGTTTAAAATAGGTGTGTCCCCAACTAAGAGTTTACATGGTTAAATATTAGCTTATTCTTAGCTCTGAGCTTATTCTTGGACTTACTTTCCTTCCTATAAATCAGATTGTTGACTAGATGACTAATTGGAGATGCCTCTTGTTTTTAAAGTAGTTAAGCATTTATTGGTTTGTTGCAGTTGACCAATTTGTAATAGAATTTTTACTTACAAAGGCCAATATAACACAGTTTTTAAATATTATGGTATAAAAGTGAAGAAACGTGCTTCAAGAAGATGAGGGTGTTTATCTGCATGCGCTCAGGTTGAGACAGTGGCCCCTGCAAGAATTACACAAGAGTTTATAGAAGAGATGTTATGGCACCATCCCAAGCGTGTTTTCGGTGGCATCAGTAAAATGGTTTAGATTGAGCACCAAACTGTGTAAATAGAAATCTGGCCCTTGATTGATGAGAGCGCCTTTGTAATGGAATACAGCCGTCCTATTTGCTTTGGCAAGACATCTGTCGTCTGTCCTCCTCTCCCCTGCTTAAATGTCAGGTTGTGGGTGTGGCTGGGGAGAATCGCTGACAGATTGTCAGTTTTTTTAGCACACCTGCAGGGAGCTGTCACAGCCTCCACACAAATGCTTATCTTTTTTTAACAGTGCCGTTTATGATACATCTGCAAATTCAGCCAAAATAAATGTGCCGATAAAAACAATATTCTTACAAGAGTTCAGCATTTTCTTTTTCTTTTTCTTTTTTTTTTTTTACTAGCTGGAAACTTTTGCCCTGTAGAGTTAAAAACAAAAAACAAAAAAAGAAAAGAAAAGCTGGGACTTGGAGAGTGAGACAACACTAAACACACAGCCAGCATTCTGATCTGTTTTGCAATATCCATGGTACGCAATGTGCTGTGTTAATTCATGCTGCTTGGCATGCAAGCCCGAGCATCTTGAGGTAACGATGATTCTATTTTCACTTGTATAGCTGTGATTGTGTTGAACCAGAAAGAGATTCGTCCTCAAGAAAAGCCGGTGGAATGCATTCACTCAATGCACACAGGATCTTTCAATGAGGAAAATGAGCTTGATCCCCCCGGCTTATGCGTGTATGTTCAGTGATTTGTAGAAGGGATTTGGGGGCTTTAACATGTGCGTCTTCTGGCTGAACGTCCTTTAAACACTGGTGCAGCACACAGTTATTGCCTCAACACCTCATTGTTCCGGCGCGGTGCTTGTGCGAGGCGGAGATGCTGAGGCTGCTGCTACTGCCCGTCGGCACCGCAGGCTGCACTTTCAGAGGACACAATTGTCACTGTATTATTAATAGCAGATGATGATAAAACTGCACAGACTCTCTGGACAGCGAGGCGTAACTTGGACGGTGCATGTGAGCTCATATGTCATCTTAAATCTCCGAGATGTTGCAGCGGTTTCACCTGATCACAGCTCTGCAGAAACCACATTAGTTTCTTTTGGAGCTCTCTGCTGTCATAACTACGTGCTTTCCCACAAAGGTGTCCAATTTTCCCTCTGGCACTTAATATTTTATATCATCGCTAGAGAGATATCTGTATTGCAATGAAGTAATTAAGAAAACACCTTCTCTCCCACCTTCTGAAATGGTTGTTTAACACTCAACACACCGTCCGCACAGGGCTTCTCGGTTCCCTGAGACGAGGCTGGGCAAAGCATCGAGCCGAGTCAGGGTGTAATCGAGCGCTGGCAGCCGTGTGCATGGTCCTGATTGCAGCATGTTCCTCCAGAAGCAAGGTTTATGTTTCATCATGCGCCCCCTCCACCACACTCCATAAAAAGCAAATAAACTTTTCACTGGCAACAGTATAATAATGACAGAGTTGGCTAATGAGCGAATTAAAGTCATAAATACAACCCTGGCACCTTGAATGAGATGTGAAATTTCTTACACCAGCATTGTGTTTAATGCACTTTCTACAGTAGGTTACCTCAAGTTAACTCTCCTGATTTGCACCTTACATAACACTACATATTGTACTCATGATCTTTTGTCAGGGGCCTCTTATTCAGGCCGACAGTGGACCTCTGCTGATGGCAGATCTCCATATCTTTTCGATCATATCTCCCCTCTCCTACTGATGGAAACATTTGGGACTGTCCCAGATGAGGAATGCAAGCAAACGTGCTGAAAATGTACTGCTGTGCCTTGTCTCAGTGCTGTAGCTGGTGCAGGATGGAGCTGAATGAGTGACTTTGGCAGGTCTCTGGTTGGTGTGGTTTGGGCTGCTCCCAGTGCAGCACAGAAGCAGCCTCGCAGCGGTCTGACTGTGTGACTGAGCTCGCTTTTCTCTTTCACACCAGCTCTCAGCAGCCAGCAATAGGAGCATATAATCCCCGGCTTCTCTCGGTCCCATCTGAGCACATTCCCTTTCCTGCCGCAGCATCTGCCTGATTCTATTGGACATGCATGAGCTTTTGTGTTACATTACATTAGCCTTTTATTGAATTTGAATTACTCAGGGTGTAGCATTTAAAGTGAAAGGGTTTTTAGATTGGTAAACTTTCATTTTAAATTTTATCAACTTATTATGTTTAGCAGATTGACTTGCCTGTGGAAAAAAGCATTCAGTGGATTTGTTCCACGTGCAAAAAAAAAAAAAAAGAAGGGAATTCTAGGAACATTAAACCAAGTCTATCATTTATTAAGTGCACTCTGTTTAACTTAGAAAAGAGAAGGGAGTTTGATGGCGGTGCCAGAGTGTATCAGGCCCAGACCTGAGCAGGAGGAGCAGCTGTATAAGAGCAAGGCGTAGACAGTATGGGATGCTATTAGTGTTGAGGCATGAAGAAGGAATCCACAAGGGTACATCCCAGCATTAACGCAAGGGTGTGCCCGTCTACTCATAATGGTTTGCTTTCGCAGAAGATTGTTTATGTCCTTTGAAGGTATGCTGGGCATCTGGAACTAAAAAGAGGTGTGACTGGTTGTGAATGTACGCGGGAAGCGACTGAGCGAGGTGCCTGTCAGGCAGCCAGTGCCCGAGCACCATCTCCACAGTGGCGGCTCTTTGATGTGGCTAGCTCTTTGAAGAACTGACACCCTTCTCCTTTTCACAGTGCCTGGAGCCCTGCAAGGAATCCTGGGACCTGAAGGAAAACCAGTGCCAGGATTTATGCGAGGTATGTCACTGCCACAAATACCGTGGTTGCCTCAGACTTTTCATACTTAGTGGGAAAATTCGGTGAAAGGAAAGTTTGAGAGGAGCGTGAAGTAACTCTTTTTTTTCTTTTTTTTTTGCTCTCTAACGACTCTCTCTGTGAGGCTCAATCAAAGCAGTTTAATGTAGTTGCCGCTCCCGTGAGTCATAAGCTGAAATGTAAACAGGACAATCCCTGTTAGCTCACAGAGCTGCCTGTTAGCAGCCAAGCAGGTCAGTGTTTAAAAGTAACCTGACATATATTTTCCTCTCCTCCTCCTCCTCCTCCTCCTCCTTCACGTCCTCCTCCTACCCCCTTAGCCCCTCTTTCCCAAGAAGCACTATGAGTGTCTTACGAGCTGTGAGTTCCTGAAGTCAGTCGAGGGAGTGAAGCAAGGCGACTGTCCCGCCCCGGAGAAGGCCAGCGGTTTTGCTGCGGCCTGCGTGGAGAGCTGTGAGGAGGATGGAGAGTGTTCAGCCGTCAAGAAGTGTTGCTCCAACGGCTGTGGCCACACCTGCCAACTGCCCAAAAACCTCTACAAAGGTAATACTAAAGGTGTAACTTGCATCATAATATGTTACAAAAAATTGTTTTACACCAAATTATTTTTTCTGTGAAGTTAATATCCATAAGATTTTAATCCAAGTTGATGGTGACACCTGTGGTCAATGTGCAAGTATGGATACTACAGCAAACACTTCTTAAGCAGCTTCTTTATCAGAAATACATCAGAAGAACATCAGGGATATCTGTTTACAGTTCAACCAACCCCACTCTCTCTTTTAATCTCAGTAGTTTCTCACACAGCTACAGGGAATGGGAGAGGGAGTTGGTTATCTCGCTGAGAAACTTGAGGTTTGCAGCCTGTTGCCTGCAACTCTTCATCTCATAGCTCACCCTGGCTGCTCCTTCATCTCCCTTCACTCCCTACAATGAACAAAACTCATCTGCTGTCCAAAAATGCCAAAAATAAAATGAAATGTTTTGTGGATGCATTTTTATGAACATTAGCTGTCAGTTCATACTTCGGGGAGAAATAAAAAATGCATTTCCTGTGACTGCTTCACAATAAAAGCCTCCTGTGTTTCGGCAGTTGAATGCTAATAATGTGAAGAAGCACCGCCAGGGGAGTAAACAGTAAACAGAGAGACTGTTATCAATGAGGTAAAATGGAAATCACGAAAAGATCAATTTGAATCCATCCAGTGCAGAAATGTGTGAGACAAACTCCACCAGAAACAATGCAAACTCCTACACAAAAAGGTCATTTCAGAATGTAAATGCATTGAGCGACTATTCCTGAAGCAAAAACAAGTATGACATCATAAAAACCCTGAGGACTGCACCTTTTAACACACTATGTATTTGTTTTACAAGTAATTTAGAATAAAGATCTGACTTTATGTATTAGATTTTAAAAATTATGCCATTAATCTCATAAACATTAAATAGTGAAGTATCTGCTTGTTTTGGTAAAATCAGAGTTGAGAGAAACATAAAACTGCAGAATACAATCATTACTCAAGCAAAAAAAAAGAAAGAAGTACTCTGTTAATGCAGCTGTGGTTGACATTCTTACAATAAAAATGTATCAAATGACAATTTAAAAGCAAAGTGACAATGTGAAAGGGTCTGCTTGTAGTAATGAGCCCACAGACGGCTGTAACCCAAATCTGCAGCTCCCCTCAGGTTTACAGAGTCACATAGCAAGTTTCAGTTCATTGTTCGGCTGTCTGGACTTCAGCTTTACCGTGGTTCATTTTCACCTCCCTCACAGCATCACTTTCAGCAGCAGCAGGCAGCTGTTTTCAGCAAAAGAGCTCTAAAAATGTAGGCCCGCTGTTCACTACCTGCTCAGCACCAAATGACAGAAAAACACATACAAGAATTAGCTAGTGAGCACAAATCAGCATGTAGCAGTTCAAAAGTCCGATATTTCCCTCAAGAGCTGATATGGAACAAAAGCAGAGTTAAGAGAAAGTGATCGTGATTTGTATTCACATGGTGAACAGAAATTTGCCTCCAATGAATAATAATGTTTTCTCTGACTTCTGGATGTGCAAATAAGCAACTGTTTGCCAACAAGTTCACCATATTATATAGCAATATATCTAATCCAGCTATAACTTATGATGTGAAGCACTTATTAGAAACCATATTTTATTAATTAGAGGAAGATGGGAGTTCTGCAGAAAGCCAAGTTGACAGAATAGAAGAGTTTCTAACCGTTAAACTGTGTGCACTGATAAATTTGCTTAATTGTCCGTGCGCTCAGTGTCTCATCTCTTTATTTAATTATTGCTCAGTACTGCTTCCAAGAGGGACCAAATTAACACGGTTCATCAGCTGAATCATGGATACTCCCTTCCTTCCTCCCTCCCTATTTATCCTATTCAATAAATGACGTTTCATATCTGGTGATGGTCCAGTGCAAACACCATGCTTTTAATGTGATTAAACTGTTGCAGTCGGTATAATCTTCATAAATAGTGTCGAACCAATCAAGCCTTCTCTGTCAGACATTAATTTTAAATCTCAGTGACGCAAATTGCAGATTATCTTTGACATATTTTGACGACTTGCTTCGAAATATTAATCTTTATTTTATCTCCGTGTGTTGCACTTCACCCACACATCCCTCATGCTGTGTCTGTCGTAAATTGGAATAAATCTGCAGTCTTAAATTTTGCTAGATAAAGCTGAAGGGTTTCACAGACACAGATGTACCCAAGAATCTTTGCTTCAGTAAAATAGTTTAATAGCGCTGCCCAAGGCGACCCTGATGTTCTGAAGGTGCCGAGTCGTTTTGTGAGAGAAGGAAGAGCCTCTGAACTTGAAGATGGGAGCTGGAACTACATTATAAACAATATCAGCACACAATTGCTGTCGGCCCGAGGCCATAACATTGGGTGGATGTTGAAGAGAGAGCAGTGGAAGATGAGTCTAAATACAGCTTCAAAGTGCAGCACTGATGCACTGTAGCTGCGTACGCTTTGAAAACACACTGAAGTGTGTGTGAGCACATTTTACTGTGCCTACTGTATTTAGCTGAGAGAAGCAGGAGCATGTGATTTCAAGTTTGAGCTGCATGCGAAAAGCATGCGGGTATTTATATTTGATTTGAAAAAAATCCAGAGGGACTTCATGGTGGATGTCATGCTCAAAAGGTGAACAGCACGGTAATCGGGGGGGGGGTAGATGAAAGCAAGCATAACCTTGAAAATTTCAATACAGTGACCCAGTCAATGAAAACCATTCAGCACACTGTGAGACCTTCAAATCAAGCAGCCTACCCGCTGATTTAGTCCAAACACTGAGCTCAGAGCCGCATTTACACTGAATTAGTCTGAGCGTTTTGGTGAAAGTGTGGATGGAATTCCTGTCCTGGTCCTCGGTGTTAAAGGTCTAATTAGCTGCTCATGGTTTGAAGAGCGTAATTGTTTCTGTGTGTGTGCGACTGTCTATGTTGTCTCGGCCATGATGAGCCATGATGCTGGAAGCCATTAGCAAACACAAGCAGGCAGAAATGGAGCGTTTCCCCCACTGAGATCACTCTCAGATGTGTGTGTGTGTGTGTGTGTGTGTGTGTGTGTGTGTGTGTGTGTGTGTGTGTGTGTGTGTGTGTGTGTGTGTGTGTCATCAGGTTAGGGTACTCAGCCCATGTGTATGTGCCTGATTGAGAAATACTTCAGTGTTCAGGATCTCTGACACACTGGACCCCCACTGGGCTTCTGATAGAGCCCGATGCTGTTACACATCATCCACTGTGTATTCACAAACTTGCGCCTCAGCTAAAACACACTGTGTTTTTATCTATTTCTTTCATTTCTCTGTGTTTATTTCTAGTTCAATCATTTGCTCCATATCTTGGAAGAAATGGCACCACATGTGATGCAGCCCAGCTTGTCACGTGTGTTTTCTGATCAAATGCAATGCAGGATTCTCCATTATTCTGTGGGAGAAACAGGAAAGAGAGCTTGTGTGTGTGTGGTTAAAATAAACAACATGGGAAAAAATGTAGATGTCAAAAGCAAATTAAATTTCGCTAGGGCATTGGTTCTCAGACTTTATCAGCTCAAGACCCAGATGAGAAATTTGGTGTCTCGCCAGGACCCAAACTAATACAAATCTAAAACACACATCAGGGACTCTTCCACCTTTAATACAATGTTATGTCAGCATATTTGCTGGATATACCACATTAAAAGTCCACAAGTGGAAATGTCAGTTGAGGCTATTAAGATAATGTTATCAATCTTGGCTACCATTAACAAGTAATGACAGTGGCTAAATACTAGGAGTCGACAGCTAATAGACACATTTAAATGCAGATTCAAAATGCTACACTAACAAACACACAACTGACAGACTTTCCTGCTGTCCAAACACTGTTTCTTGGTTCTTCTCTTCATGCACAGAGATATATTTTTGATTTGCCCTGAAGCTCAGAATGTTTCAATCAAAGATGTTTGTCCAATAGTTCATGTTGAAACTCATTACTCTGCAGCTTCCCACATAAAAAACTTATTGAGACATCTCCTGCATTTTGAACGCCATTAGAGGAGCCAACTTTTTACAAACTCATTGTTGTATTTTCTTTTTTCTGCATCGTACAAACAATCGTGTGTGCAGGAGTCACATTTGATGTTACCTCATTCACAGAGTACAAAACTTTATATTTTACTTTCCCGGTTCTCGCACACACCATCTGAGCTGAACAGACCAATGTAGCAAAACAGAATGCTCCTCTTCTATTTTGATTAGAAATATTAATACCCATATCTTAGTATTTTATTATTTTAGAATAGGGTCTGTGACAAATTCTGGCTTACAATCCTGAGTTTGGGAAATACTAAATCTGTCACAACAAGTCAGTCATTGCATCGGTCCATCAGCCATCTTCAGTTTTATGGTAAGTCCTTATGCTACAGGCTGTATTTACAGTGTTCCCCTCAACCCTCTGTGATTAGAGCAGTCATTATGGCGTTGTGTGCGTGAGTATTGAGAATTATATTCCTGCAAATGTAATTGTTGGCATGATTAAGACATGAATGAACGCTGCGCTCTTGATCGTGCCTCAGCAGCAGTTACATCATAGTTTGGAGCGAGCGTGTGGCCATTGAAAAATGAACGCTGTATGATTCTTGGACCAAACCTGACCCAAAAGTTATCTTTGGAAAGAGCAAGCTGAGAACAGTGTATTCGTTGCCCTCCTACATATTGCGGAAGACAGAGGTTGTGTGTGTGTGTGTGTGTGTGTGTGTGTGTGTGTGTGTGTGTGCTTTTGTGGTTTGTGCTTTGCAGGAGTATACTTGTGTGACTTTTTGGGAAGATGAGCTAAGACAGAGGGAGGATAGGAATGCTGTGGTTACCTTGGTGTTCATTATTTTTCAGGAAATGTGACACGTTTTGTTCGCACACACACACACCCACACACACACACACACACACACTTGATGGTGGAGCTGTGAAACCACAGCACAATGACCCCCAGCTGTTAGTACGCAGCAAGCTGTTATCAGTGCGACAAAACAAAGAACTGACTCCATATGCATGGAGCTCAAGGACCCTTCTCCATCTCTCAGGGTTTAATATGCACCAATCGGTCACTTTTACATGAGGACTGAATAGAGATAAAAGTAGATCAAGTGCTCTGCATACAAAACACAGTCTTGATTATGTTGTTTACCGACATGAAGTGCAAAAGCCTTGAGCTTGTTTTGATGCTTTTTGATAAATGTGGAGCAGCAGTGAGCCGCTCAGCAGCGACAGAGGTCCAACATAATGGTCTGAAGAGTGCTTGGTGATTTATTGAGAACCGGGAGATGTATTCAACCTTCTCCTGTACGTCCAAACTTGCTTTTCCAATCTCCATCTCATTATCACTATGCCCGACGCTCAATCAACAACTCACTACGTCCCCGCTGCAGTAAATCCACTCAAGAGAGTCGGTCGGACTTGGCTGAGCATTTGGCCCAGTCCTGCACTTAATAAATCTCTAATTTATTGCACATGGCCACATCGGCTTTGTCTGTAAGGCTGAATGGGAAGCACAGTGGTGCAGATGAACTGTGTGTTTGTTTGCACTGGGAAATTTTTTTGTGTCTGCAAAAGAGAAAAGAGAAGCTTTGCGTGCCGTCTCACATACCTGGATATAAACTATGTGTGTCATTAATAAGAAGCGCAGCCACTAAAACACATCACTCTGGCCAGGAAACTTCACAATCTGTCACAGTAGAAAGACGATGCTGTTGACCCACAGTATGTCTTAAATCTATTGCGGTGAGGTCATGTCTCAGTTTCAAACCTGTATCTGTCCAACTCTGATGGTGTCATTTAACTTTCCACCCACGAAAGGAAAACAGCAAATTTGGTGTTGAAAGTTCACCTGCGAGGTTCCACACAGTGGTCATATTAACTCCGGTCACGCAATCTCCCTCCTTGTGCGCACTTTTAGGAGTCCCCCTGAAGCCGAGGAAAGAGCTGGTATTTTTGGAGCAGCCGTCAGGTCAGCTGGAGATCCGCTGGTCCTCCAAGTTCAACATTTCCGTGGAGCCCGTCCTCTATGTTGTGCAGCGCCGCTGGAATTATGGCATCCACCCCAGCGAGGATGATGCCACTGAATGGCAGACTGTGGCACAGGTAGGTATTAACAAACAACATGTGCAAAAGCATTTTAGTAAGATGAAAAGTTTTTGTCTTTAGATCCCATCAAATGTTTTTGTGAGTGATTCTTTTGATCAGACGTTTGGGATTTGTGTCACTGAGACATTTTAGCTTCACATGTCCCAGCGTGCCACATGCTACAGCTGTGAAAGTGCTGCTCTGCGCTGACAGACTGCTGCACACGGTTGCACATTCCTCACAGTCACAGAGTCTTTGAAAGTTTGGCAAAGAGAAACACACAGATGACTGATGTGGCAGCAAACTCACATGGGGCTTTGACCCTGCGTGAACCCTGACCCCTGTGGTTTTCTCTCCCCCGCCTCATCTGTCCTTCAGACCGCGGAGGAGCGAGTCCAACTGGCCGACATCAGAGCCAGCAGATGGTACCAGTTCAGAGTTGCTGCAGTCAATGTCCACGGGACCCGCGGCTTCACTGCACCCAGCAAACACTTCCGCTCCTCCAGAGGTCTGTATGTGTGTGTGTTTGCACTTGTGTATATGTGTGTGTGTGTGGCCTTTTCTTTGTGACTAAGTTCCTGTTTGACACCCACTGCCCTCCATTTGTTATGGTTAAGACCTTGGAACAGGTGGAGCCTTTGGGAGAGAGCTTTTTAAACCTGATTTGACTTCTTATCAGACCACACAACAAAAAAAAAATGTGGATGTGGTGAAAACTCAGCCAAGCTTTTTTCAAAGAAAATGTGCATAAAATTTAGATTTCATTCACCTGCACTTGGCACCTTTCATCTCTTTAGAGGATTAAACGCATATTTACTGTGAGAACTGAAGTCGTATTAACCTCTCTGTGTGATTTGCTGGGTAAAGCAAAACATATATTTAAGAATTTTGACTGAGATGGCTCAGATGCATTTATATAAAAGTGTATCCAGGTAGTAAACCTTTTGAATTCTATCATTTGCCTTGTTAAGCTGCATAGTAAACAAGTATTTCAACTCATTTACCCAGTGAGCTCAGTGGAAAGGGTAATTCATGGTGATGCCAAGTCGAATGCGAGTAATGAGGAGGGACTGGGTGCGCAGAACATTTCTTTTTTTGTGTTGCAACCAGATCTTCGTGTAAGTCTTCAAAGGAGGGGTTTCCCCCTCTTTACAGTCATATAAAATGTAATATGTCTGAATTAGTCAGAGTATTGCAGGTTTCAAAATGAATGCAAGTGTTGTCTTGCCTCCAGAGGGAGTGACGTAACCCAGACGCGCTTCAGATCTTTGCCACAGATTAGTGAGCGAGCTCTGATGGCATCCTGTGTTGCCGCTCAGCTCCTCTACCCCCGTACGCTCTGTGTTGAATGACACTAAATTGCTGTGTTGTGCTGCAGATGGCATTTGTTAAAGCTAAGGCCAATTGTTGCTGGGTTCTCAGGGATTACAGGTTTGTGACAATAATATGGTGTCTAGATTGAATCTGATCTGGAATCACATTCAATCTGGACTGTGTGTTTGACTTGTAGATTTGCCCACTGGTTTGGCTTTACTGATTTCAGTATATGTACATGCATATTGTGTAGAATAGTGTCTGCATTGTATAATTTTTTTTTCCATCCATGCACATCAGCTTGCCCCACCAAACTTGTTATTTATTTATTAATTTATAGAAAGTTGTCGAGTAGTGCAACGCTGGCAGACGTCCTAAGTACTTTCCATGTTCTGCCAATTCTTAAAAACTCATGCCAAGTACAAAAGTATTAGTGTGTTTGGTGCTGTGTGAGTGTATATGTATGTGTGTGTGTGTGTGTGTGTGTGTGTTGACCTGCCCTGTCAAGCTTTCGTCATACATTTGCTCCCCAGAGCGTTCTGGATGGCTGTCAGGCAGAGCCAGACACCAGGTGGGAAAAGGATTCTGCTGCAGGGATGGAAACTGATCTCCAATCAGGCCAATCAGTGCCAGAATGTTGATAGATTGATGGGAGCTGTCATGGATTTGATGAGCTCCTGGCCGTTCTGTCATGCCATTGTTATTTACATAGTCCTGCCTTATCATCTGATTGCAATTTTGGACTACTATACTTTGTTAGGGCAATTTGTAAGGACTGACTGCTTATTTATTTTGCGCAGCCAACATGGGCTGGTATGGAGAGGCGATGTGTCCTTTTGTGTTTTTGGACTGGATTAAATGTCTTTCAGGTGGAAGGGGTCAGGGGAGAGGTAGAGCCAACCGGGCTGTGGCATGAATCATTTTCTCATTAAAGGGCCCATTCCCTCAGGTCCAGCATCTGGCATGTGGCCCTGCTTCTCCTCCTGCACCAGGCTGACATCAGCAGGCTGGGTCAAAGCGCATACGGATAGCTTCAGAACCAGCTTTACAGACACACATGCACACACACACACACACACACACACACACACACAAACACTTGGTAGAATACAGGAATGTTGAGTGTGGAGCCCAAGTGAGCAGCATGTGTTTGCTAACCTCTGACCTGCGCTCTCAGTCCTGCCCAACGCTGTCGTAGTCATGACATGACACCTGTCATAACATCTCACGGCAGATTGTCAGTGGAGGACTAATTACTTTACACAGTGTCACACTGGTCCCCCCCTCCTAAACTGCTATGCTAACCCTCAGGTGGTGAAAGGTGCCTTGGCCTGTAAAACGTTCAACCTGAAATTATACATGCAAGAAAAAAACTGCCTTCACTTAAGATTTGTCACTTACAAGCATCAGAGACCTTCTTTGTCTTCCTCTCTAAATAGCTGCAGATGTACTAAATATCCGTTGCTGCTGACAGTGTTGCTTGGTGTTGTTGCTACGTCTTCAGATCCTTCCGCCCCTCCCAGCCCAACAAGCCTACGTGTCACCAACGTGACGCTGGGAGACGAAGGCCTGGTGACAGCTCGTCTCAACTGGACCCTGCCAGAGGAGCCCGATATCCCAATCCATCACTACAAAGTGTTCTGGAGCTGGACTGTGCCCACCAAATCCATGGTGCCGTCCAAGAAGAAAAGGAGAAAGACCACCAACGGGGTAATCTTCTCACCCTGTCTCAGTGATGTGTTTTTTTCCCCCTCTTTCACTCCTTTTTCCTCTCTCCAAGCCTGTGGAGTCTCATTTAGGATTATCTCAGCATCTTCCACTCAGGCCTCAACACATCTCTGTAAATATCCATGCAGGCCCCACAGTGACGGGGGGAAAAAAAAAGGAGAAACGTGGAATAGGAGTTGCTTTTATTTGTATATACTTGCAAGGCTATCAATCACAAAGAGATTGATACAATGTGTTCCTCATTGTTTCAATTCCTCACACTGATGAAAGAACCCTTAAATGCACCGTCGAGCTTTGAATGAAAACACATTAAGTGTGATAAATAGCCCTATTTTCGGTTATAAATCATGATTTCAAGGTCTGAGTTTCTTAAATATCTCAATTTGTATGGTTTACATTTTTGTTGGTATTTTGAAGCTTTCATTTTCTCCTACTCAGTGTTGGATTGTGTAATTCAGCTGTTTCTAAAGTGCTACAGGGGTTTATTTATTTATTTTTTCTCTTTTTTTCCTACATAGATCTCAGTAGTTTCAAAGTCAAGTGGTTATATAACTACACTCACAATTCCTATCCTATTATTATCTTTGACATTGATGCATACAGTCAATTTAAACCAGGGGAGACTCAGTAAAACAGAACAAAACAACTAAAAACATCCAAGAAACAATTTGATAATCTCCAATTATGACATAAATATGATGTTTAAAGGAAAACATAGTTGATTTCTATTGTTACTTCATTGGAACAACTTAGTTTGCACACTGGAACATTCTCAACTATTCAACCCAACCAGAAGGAGGAGAGTTTTTTTATGTCCATTTGTCCATTTGACAAAGGCTAACTTACAATCACAAAGAAAGATAAATACAATTTGGTTATAAAAGCTTAAACAAACAGGCAGGCTAAGAACTTACAAAGTGAGACCCCATGGCTTGGAAAACTTAGAAAGCCACACACTAATATTTTGATAGTATTGCAGATTTGTTTCTTTGCATACATAAATTTCCAACTATGTATGCAAGCTTTTACTTGGACTGTCACAGATTGAAGCAATGAGTCTACATATAAATTTAACTGACCTTTAGATAAATTAGACAACAAGATCAGCGACTGTCCCTTCTATTAACGACTGCATAAAATTGGCATTTAAAAGTTTTGTGAGCTATTTGCACAATATATCCAGTAACATGGGACCTGACATGCCTGTGGTTTGGTGCCTGCAAAGAGCATTTCATCAGAGAGTCAGAGCAGAAAGACAGATTGTCTAGACAGTCCACACACACCTCCACAGAGTCTTCTCCTGAATTAGCTTATGAAATGCATAGCAGATGTAGCACTGAGGAGATAGAGGTGGGAGACACCAGACACCTATTGACACATGTACTACTGGTTTTCACTTTGGCACCTCGGGGCTTCGAAAGCAGCCTGCTGGTAGAGGAATGTCAAAACACGCACAGTCAATAACAAGAACTCATCAAGCTCACGCTGATGGTGGAATGCTGCAAGTCAAACACTGTGAGGAAGCCCTGGGAGGCTCTGATAACATGGCTCCCTCACCAGACCCTGAAGGCTATCTCCTCACCACGATCCCTTCCCCTAGCTCCACATGTGTTCTTAATAAGCAGGGCTTTCCCACAGGCCCGTGTTGGCCCAGGCTGAGCTGAGCTGGAACTATGACTGGGTCTACAAAGGGGCCTCAAGTGACAGTGTGGTAATGTACCAAAATGCAATGCAGAATGCAAACATGCATGTGTTTTCTGTTGTCACAGGCTCAGAACTGGGTGGATCTGGAAGGGCTGCAGCAAAACAGCAGTTACACTGTAGAGCTGCAGGCCGTCACCTACTGGGGACAGGTGCGTCTGAAGAGCTCCAAGGCCTCTCTCCACTTCAGTACCACCCAGAATAACGAGTCAGGTAAACACAGGTGGTTTTTTTGTTGGTTATTCAGCTGCTGGATATGTTTTGCTTTTCTGCCTCTATGTGCATAGTTGGTCAGTCAGTCAATTATTTTGATCCAGACAGAAATATGTCAACAGCAATTAGACTGATTTTTTACAAAATTTAATTCAGACTTTTGTGTTCACAAGAAGATGAATTCTGATAACTTTGATGTACTGATTGCTTGTCTCACACCACAAGCAGGTCGAACTTATACAACATCTAATAACTCTGGTGATGCTCTGACTTCTATCTAGTCCCACCATGAGGTCGACATTTGTGGCTTTTCAGGAAAATGTCTTGACAGCTATTAGATGAATTCTGAAAGAATTAATTAAATTTGATACACACACTTGTGTCAAGCTCAGGATGAATTGAAATCGTTTCAATGATTCCCGTGTGCCTTAATCAGGTCAAAATTTCACTGGTTAGTGTTGATTTATAATCTCAAATCCCTGACAAACGAGTGACATTTTCCATTATCCTCAGCTTGTAAATGGTAGCTTACTGACATGCTAGAAGAGGATGCAGTAAATGCAATAAACCAGGTACCATTAGTGTGTTAGCTGCCTTGTTGTGAGCACGCTAGCATTTAGCTCACTAATGGCCCTCAGTAGAGCCTCAAAGGGCTACTAGCCTGGATGTAGACAAACATCATTTGGCCATTTCATAAATAGTTTCAGCCAATATATCTCAGTATTAGTTAGGGGCCACGCAGAAACTGATGCAACCGAGGTTTTATGGCAACCAATTACAGATGGTAGGTGCAATTCAGAGAAACATGCAGGGTCATGCACTGCCACATACATACAACAGAATATCTAGCAGAATCCAATTTTATTTATGTTTGTTTGTATTCCTTGAGAGTTAAATTTTCTTAAATTACTGTCTTCGGGAAAATAATCATCATTAAAATCGCAAAAAGCAGAAAACGGCCAAAATATGCTGACGGCACATCTGCATTCCTGTGTGTTTAGGAAACACAAACCAAGCCTCAGTGCTGCGAGTGTGTACATTTAAAGTATGTATGTCTCTAGAGGGAATTGAACCTCTAACCCTGGCCGTGTTAGTACTGCGTGTACCCATCGACTTTCACCACACTTAAGCATAAAGAAAGTGTTGTAACTGCTGTGATCTTACAAAGAAATAATTGTGTGTTCCTGTTACCAGGCCAGAGAGTTTGCCATAACACAGTCGCTGTTGTGTCTTAGCTACAGCAGCAAACATTTCTCTCCTTTCTCTTTTCAGTAAAATCAGTGCTCAAGTCAAAGAAGGAGGAGATATCCCCTCTTGGTTCGACCATGGCAAAACGCCCTGCTGGCCCTCTAGAGGTCGGCACGCCCTTCTACCAGGATGGCCAGCTGCAGGTCCGAGTCTACTGGAAGAACCGAGGAGGTATGTACTCTGCTGCGTTGATTTATACCTTTGTTAGAATCGAATTAGCACCCCATTATACCCATCAATCACCATGACTCACATACAACATAATAAAGTGCTATGACTAATTCTCAGTTACTCAACAATGGAGGATTATTTTTTTTTTACAGTAGGAAACGAATAAAACTACGTGTCTTTTTTTTGAGCTGGGTGATGTGAGTGCTGGGCAAATTGGTGTAAACCTGCACATGCAGTCGTAAAGTGGAGCCACTGTTTGCTAAAGAACAATAAACACACAGGGATTAGCCGTGGATGGTATTTATTGACAGCTGTATTTAATAGATCCTTGCCCCTGCTGGAGCAGTCCCTTTTTGCTTTACAAGATCTGATGTCATCGGGACAAGAAGCGGCCTTGAGTTGAAGCACCGCAAGGGGTTAAAGCCTATAGGAATGTCTTTCCCAGCGGCATCCATTCCCCAACCCTTCTGTTCATACCAGAGTGGAAATATGGAAACCTTGAAAGCCACGCTCTCAGGGTAACCTGTCAAGTCCCATTCACTGGTCTATGTTATGTTACTAATATATGTCATCGCCTCAGCCAAACTCCACATCTTAGAGTCAAGAATGCAAAACCTGGCTGAAGGAGAGGCCTGGTCGGACACCAACTGCTGAATCAGAGTGAGAAGGAGAGAGAGAAGAAGAAGGGGAAGATGGAGTTGGCCCAGAGCTGTTAGTGAGGTTGGCCTGGACTCAGGGAGCTGAGTGATGCTGACGAGGATCAAGCATGGCTGGGGAATCACAGCCCTGCAGAGCAGAGTTAATAGTGGTCCAGCCTCTTTTGCTGTCTCTTGTTTCAGTTCTGGTCTGCAGTACCGTGTGTGCCACTGCCAGTCATTAGTCTGAGGGATGACCCAGGTTTTTCACTTGACAACCGGGGTTCCACGACTGCAAACATACAGACACGCACATGGCCTAGAGAGTTGGAGTCCCTGGACATCTGGTTTTTGTGACAGACAAAGGGGACAGGTTGACTTTACCGTGATTAAACTCTCATCCATTGTCTCCGTGATCCAAAGCAGCCGGGCCTCTGGGTCGTCTCCAGCAGGCGAAAGAGAGCCTTACTGTACACCAGCTCAGATAATATATCACTGTCTGCCCAACACCCAGACAGTAGACAGCAGGCCGGCGGTGGCGGCACATCTGAGGCTCGCTTCCAGGCATGATTTATCGAAACACCGCCGAGGTTCTGTTCTCTACCTGATTTCCATGTCCCATTTCTTGTTTTACACACCACTTCCCCTCTCTGTGTCAGACCCAGCTAAGCAAATCTTGTTTATTTTTTCCCGATTTCCCTGT
This sequence comes from Acanthurus leucopareius, assembly GCA_029814765.1. Lineage (NCBI taxonomy): Eukaryota > Metazoa > Chordata > Actinopteri > Acanthuriformes > Acanthuridae > Acanthurus > Acanthurus leucopareius. Next base: position 9,570,912 of record JAQMCX010000011.1, on the reverse strand, counting down.
TCCCTGTAATTCCTCTCTTCTGCTTCCAAAGACCTCAGGGGCTCCTACTGCCAGATCTGTGTCTAAGCCTTCAAAGGGCCCCTTTTATCTCCCCACTACAACCCAGGCCCGCGCCGAGGGGCGAGCATAGCATAACTCAATTATTAATCGGAGAAGTATTTTACATATCTAAGCAACATGGTTGTATGAATAATAAATTTCATAACACAAGATGAGGGTGATGGGCAGATAAATGCTGCTGATGAGCTTAGGAGGAGCTACTGTACAGTAATGTAGGCAAATGTTGCGGCTGCAGCCTGCAGCTGTCAGAGTTTATGTGTCCCTGCATGACCAAGGCTGCAGCTCCAGTGATGAGAATGCAAATCTGTAAAGTTGAAGCAGAAGAGTTTGAAGCCTTCGAGCTAACGAAAGGCAGTTGGTAAATTATGTTAATAAGCTAATACAAAGACAAAGACAAAGACGGAAGTACTTTCAAGTTTCTTTTTTTTTTATATTTTCAGAGACACAAGTTATCACGATCATCACTAATGGAAATAATGGTATCAGATCTCAGATATAGAGCGCCGTGTTTTGTGAGATACCCATCAGTTAATCATTTCAGTCTGTTGGATTGTCTTTAGATATCTGATTAATGTTCAGTGGGTGCAGTGGTGTAACATAACCATGCGCATTTAGTCAAGCACTGAACTAAGGTACAGTTTTAAGATATATAAAGCTACTTTATCCTTAAACCCCTCCACATTTCAAAGTAAGAGGGGCAGAAGTGAACTTCTTTTTATTGGACTGCATTTATGTAAGCACTATATTCATTTGATGCTTTTGTCCAAAGCAAGCTTAACTTTTAAATATGCTCCAGCTGCTTGTTGGTTGCTTTGCAGATTCAGATTTCACATACAAAACTATGCTGTTCTTCAGATACTAAACAAACAAATGCAGTTGGTAGAGCTCAATATACTGTTAGCTAGACATCAGTATATAAAATAATGAGAATGACCTCCACTATGATCTACAACAGTATTAGATTGTCCTTTAAACAGTAATGCATCAGTACGGCTAATTACTTTTTGAGATTAAAACATCTCCAGACTGAGGAGATGTTCAATCAGCCAGCTGTTAGCAGCTCACTCAGCTGCAGACTGTCTCATCTTATATTATAGCTGGTTCATGATCAAGGCAAAGCTACGCCTGTGTGTCTGACTTACAGAAATCTGTGAGATGAAACAATATGGAAACCACTGGATATCTTCATTTTTAATATTTAATAATTTATAAAGGCATCAGACTATGGATCTTTATCTGGATCTGGGACATCAGTCTCATGGCTGATAAGTGAACTCCATCAGCATCTGCTTCCAAAAACAGTATTTGAATGGATTGATCACAAGTGTAATTGATTGATTGTAAAAAAGAATGCCTAAAGATAGTTTTCTTTTATGGCCAGCTGTCAAAGGCATTTTTGCGTCCTTACAAAGAGCAAAGTATTACATTAGAGAACCTGGAAACATTAACATTTGCTATTTTTGCATCATGAATGAATCAAATCTAAACAGTGTTGGCAGGAAATTGGCAGGCACCAGAGATTAAAACAAAGATACAATGACATAAAACTAACATGGGACACTTAGCTTAATTAGTACTTAATGTTTAACAATTAAAGCTCTGGTTGTTGAGGTTTGAGCCAGCATGAGTAAGCTAGATGTTGAAAGTATCCAAAGTACCCTCCCTTTAAAGACACTCCCACAAAACACATGAACACACACTGCCTGACAACTCATCATAGAGTGCTGGGAAGGTTAAAGAGGTCATCGCTAACTGTTACAACTAAATCATGTCTCATTTACATGTAAGAAAACACCTGGCATTAGCATAGCGAAGGTAAACAAATGTGGCTATCATTAACACTCAGGTGTAGAGCTACCATGTTGGTTTTGAGGAACGTTGGCGTCACTTTCACTGCATTTTTTGTGCGCTATAATGTTATATATATATATCACTGTAGTGACATATCTGCATAGTCATTGGGAGAATCCTCCCGTCATTCACAGTGAGTGCACACGCAGGGTTTGGCCAGAGTACAATGACTGAATAGGCTTATTACATGCCTGTTTTTTTCCTTTTTTGTCAAAGAATTCAATATGTTGATAGCTGTGGAAATGTAAAGAGTTTATCAACGAAAATAAAAGAAAATGTTTCCAAAATACATTACCTACCATGACTTTAGGTACATTTTGTTCATAATGCTCCCACTCTTTTACTTAATTAAAATTCTGAATGCACAACTTGTCCTTCGAGTAATTCAACGTCATAAAAAAGTGACAGATCTGTATTTTGTTCATTGACATTCTCTCATCTCATCCTCCCTCTGTTTCAGATCCAACCCTGAGTCGCTACCATGTCCAATGGATGCCTGAGTACTGCAGCCACAACGAGACCAGAGGACCAGAGAAATCTGTCACACAGGTTAGTCCTCAGCAGTCGATTCACACACACCTTCCAGCCGAGACTCTGATTACAGATTGCAGTGCGCAGGGCTGAGGCTCGATCATCAGCTGTGTGCTATGCAGAGCACGTGCCTAACCTTTTGTCTGATGCTTAGAAAGGACAGCTCTGCTAAAGAAAAAAAAAAAACCAACTCCACTTACTGAGCTGAAGCCATGTTGCGTTGGATTTGCACTGTGCAAATCACCGGCTGTTGTTTTGAATATTATGAGTCAGTCGTGTGGTCAGGCATGTGGTGTGTTGGCCAATAAAACGCATTTACTTAAACAATGTTTCCCGGAATTGGGGGGGGGCGGATCATTCACCTCCAACGGCCCCAGCCATGCTCCTGCATGGGGCTTTCTTTTAAGGTGCACTAGGGTCTGTGTAGGCGTTGGAAGAGTCTGGGGGTGGGGGGGTTAACTGTTGGGGCTCAGGCTGATACAGGATGGCAGAGGCCTGGCAATCAACACATTCTTTGGGGACCGGCGCTCTGGTTGCTAGGAGGTATACATCAATTTTCTATAGATTGCTGGGAAGGAATCCAAGCTTGTGCTTTTATGCAAGCACAGCGCCTCATTCACTTTTAATCAAAGCTGTTCCATATCAGAGAGAATATATACACACACCCTTTCTCAAGGGACTGCCCATTAATGTAGAAACTCTTTATTACAAATTCAAGATCCAAATCCACTAGTCAGCGTGATTTTTTTTGTTTCCTCGATAAGACATGAGAAAGACGCAGTTGTTTTTTTTTTTTTCCTTTAAGACCAGTAGATGATTAAAGTTTGAAATAAGTTTAAAGTGTAGGACTGCTGCACAGAATTCATTATAACATGGATTTACAGGCCATTCTTTTGTCAAATTACACATGCATTTACTGTGGTTGCTGCTTCATAATTAAGTTCTTGTGTTTTGCCACATGTGGAAACGATAAAAAATCATTTATATTACAAGTTGAATAGAGGAATAGTGGTCTAACCCCGACCATGTGAGCGTTCAAAGTGGTCCTGTAATGTGGGGCATATTCCGGAGACCTTAGCGGGAATGTGATCTGCCCTGGCGCTGTGTATTTAATTATCTCTCAAGCTCCATGGGACCTGACCTGGGTGACATGTCAAAGTCATCAGGGCTGAATAATGTGTTTCTTGGCTCAGGAGAACTACATCAACCTCCCGGGCCTGCTGTTCTCCTGCAAGTACAAAGTCACTGTTCACATGCTGAAGTCTAAGAGACGCTCCAAGGACGAGAGCATCACCTTCCTCACCCCCTCCTGCGCTACCATCCGGAGCAAGACTCACAAACACATCCCCTGCCCAGGGGAGGGAGGTGAGTATTCAGCTGTTTGACGAGTAAAGGGCATTTTAAAAATCAATCTCACTAAACAGACACTGATGCTCATTGTGAGTTTTTCATTATGGGAAATACACATATTTGCATTCTTTCCAAGAGATAGATGAAAAAACAGACAGCACTCTCATGTCTTAGCTGTAAATATGAAGCTGCATCCATCAGCTGATTAGCTTAGCTTAGCACAGCGACTGCGAACAAAGGGAAACAGTTGGCCTTTCTCTGTCAGAACGTAGCAAAATCTACATACCATCAGCTCTGATGTTCACTAATTAACACTTTGTTTTTCTTTTTTTCATCACCATTTTCAGGTTTTCAGGCATTTATGGGAGTAATGTTGCTCAAGTTGCAACTCCACATGAGCTAACTCAGAGTTTTTACTGACACAGGATAAAAAAAACAAGTTCATTTCACAATTTGGAATTTTGAATAAACTGTATGAGTCACTGCGTCCATCTTGAAAAGAGTCCAGCATGTAAAGCTTCCCAAGATGACCGATTTTCTTACTTTGGTTTCGTTAAAAAAAATCAATAAAACAAGCTATAAATTGTTAATTAGGACGTTCAGATTTTGTTTCCTTTGGACAGTTTCAGACGAGCCGTTTCCCGTCTGTTCACAGTTTGTGCTAAGCTAATAAGCCGCTCTAGCCACATAGGAGGCAAACAGGCGTGAGAGTGTTTTGCAAGAAATTGAACATGTTAATATTCAAAAATGTTGGATTGTTCATAAAAAATCAAAACCCTAATGAGCCTACTGTTGTCCCATCAGCTCCAGGGCTTCCTAAGGTTTTGGCTAAGCCCGAGAACCTGACGGCCTCTTTCTCCATTAACGAGGGAAACATCACCGGCAACTTTCTGTGGCGTGTGTCCAGGGTGGCTCCCCATCAGCGAATCACAGGCTTCCAGGTCACTTGGGCCGAGATCACCACTGAAAGCCGGCAAAACAGCCTGCCCAACAGCATCATCTCCCAGTCGCAGATTCTGCCTCCAGTGAGTGTACTTTCATTAAAACAGCATCAATATTTTTCTCTATTCTACCTCTAACAATAGCCATAAAGTAAAGGCTGTTTTCAAATGCTGCAGATTGAATATGTTCCCAGATTACACAGAGATCATGTTCTTTCATGTATTGTGAGTAAACTGTCATTTGCAGTATTACAGTATGTTCTGTCTTTAGCGTTTTCTCAGCATCTGTCAGCGGTGAGGGTGATTTGAGGATAACACTGTTGTGGCCTCTTTGCATGAATGTTTTGATAAGCGATGGTGTGTAGACAGACGCAAGGATAGATCTGAGGAGCTGTTGTGTCCTGCTGGAAGTTCTCCTCCTCTACCTTTTCATCTGCTTTCTCGTCTTCTTCTTTCATCCTCCGTGAGAGCTCTGAAGAAGCCGCTCTTTGACATAATCTGCTCCATCAACAACACGTTCCGCCTATCTGCACCTCCCAGCCTCTGAAGCTTGTCTATAAATAAAACCACCCATTGCACACTTTATCAGGCTGGCAGCAAAAAAGAGAGACAGCAAGCCTTATGAAAACAAAGTCTTTGTTTTTGTCTGAGGCTTGTGCAAAGACAGCTATGCAGCTGATACTCCCCTGGTTTACAGCCCATTTAAATTCAAGTCCTGTCAAATTCAAAGGCACCCTGTTGTATTTCAACTGATTGCATGTCTTCTGCTGCTCCCGTCCCTCCCTTTGCAGGATCATAACTTGCTCGTTGTGTCCAACCTGCGGCCATCCACCTACTACAGACTGGAGGTTCAAGTCATAACAACCGGAGGGGAAGGTCCCGCCACTGTGAAGACCTTCCAGACCCCGAACATATTACCTGTCATTCAACACCGTAAGTAGTAAGGCGCTGTCAGCTGCTGATTGATATGTCAGACAACAGCCTGAGTTGTAGCTCTATAGCTCGGTTTAACTGATTATCTGCTGAATTTGCGAATCTGTCGTGCTCCATCTTGTCTACTTATATGATGTTTTTGTGTTTATCTGATGAAGTTTGTCAGACTATTGTTTCACTCAATGGCTATTACTGCCTGGCTCTGACAGCATACTGTAGATCTTCTATTCATCCTTAATGAAACAGCTGACATTTTTATTAATGGATTCATTTGTGTTCTGCGGAGAGTTGAAAGATCAATATCACTCTCACCTCTGTGCCATGAACACGAGGCTCCAGCCAGCAGCTGCTTTAGCACAGAGACATGAAACACAGGGTAACGGCTAGCTTGGATCTGTCCAGCAGTAACAAAATCAACCTACCACAGTCTCTAAAGCTCTAATTAACACGTCGCCAACAAAAACTCTGGCACAAAACTCCTGTGAAACAACAGATTTTGGCACTCCAGTTTTGAACAACTGAGAAAGAACATGTGGAGTAGTTAGATTACCCACCAGAAAGCAAATAAGCACAGTTCCCAAAATCAACAAAACTATTGCTTTCAATACGACACAAATATATCATAAATATATTGAAATATACATTGTTACTCTTTGTCCAATGGACTTGTAAATCAGCAACTGGTTTTAACGAGTTTAACATAAATCTATAAGGGGATGATTGTAAGTCAGTGATGTGTTTACAGCTGATTTCTTTGAGTTGTTTCTCCATATTTTGAAGCAGCTTATTCATTGTTAGTGTCCTTTGCTCAAACCCTCAGTCCTTATTGACTTACTATTTTAACCCAAACCATGACCTTTTACCTAAACCTGAGGCACTTTTGCTGCTTAAACCTAACCAAACAGTGACTGAATGCTGAAAACAATAAAAAATAGTATCAAAATTAAGTCTAAAGACACAAAGTTAATGTTTAATTTGGTTCCTCTGGGGCGCAAACCTCAGTAGCCTGGGCAAAAGTCCAATGTTTGACCTGTTCATCGATCAGGACCTCCACCCTGCATGGACTCTGTTGGTCTTTACACTACATGGCCTGACTTCTTAAAGCCTGTGCTGAACCTTTGTACATGTGCCAGAGTTTCGCAAAACAAGGTTTACCATCTATAAACTACTCTGTGTCTGCCCCCCGATTAGCAAGAGGAGATGCTGAGCTTCCGCCACATTACATTGTTTACGGCAGCATTTTCTTACGGAAAGACACTTAACGATGAGTGTCTGGCTCAGCAAAGGGAGAGGATGTAAAAAGTATTTATGACCCAGATAACAGCTTAAACATGGCTCTGTGTCAGCAACAGCAAGTAGCAAAACAAGCCCATTTATATCGTATGAAATAGTCAATTATTACTAAGATCTAAATCTCTGAAGTTGCAGCTGACAGATCTCTTATTTTTCTAGGACCCAGACTCCGGCAGCACCACTCTCACCACCAGAAGCCATCAGTAGAGAGGCACTGAGCTGCAAGTGGAGGCAAACCCTATAGGGAGAAGTACCAGTGGCTCTCTGCTCCTGTCTGTCAGGGAAGGAAATGTGTGGAACCAAACAGAAACACAGCGCACCAGACCATGAACTGACCCCCCTGCTGAAACATGGGTCCATCCTCTCCAGGCTCCACAACACATCAGCTATTCCTTCTTAAACCCTCCCTCTTGACTGTGAGACATGTCACCGGACGGGTTGGTCTGTACAGTGAAATTTATACCGCAAGGTCTCATATTGTGTGTTGGTTAGCGCTCAGCTTCCGAACACGTCCCCATCTTATCAGGAAAATATGAAATGTAAAAGTAGGGAACCCCTAAAACTGCTGGTGAACCAGCTGTCATTATACGCAGCAACAAGATGTTAAGAAAACAACAAAATTTCTATATGATCAGTTGATAAATAGCAAGCAATTAGCTCAAGGTTTTAAGAAAAATCAACACTTTGGCAACTTAATTGAAGAAAGTTGAACATGGGTGGTAAGAAATGCCAGAACTGTAAAACAACTGTTTATTCGTGAAGACGGAAAAGTAGAAATGCATCTATTTATTTCTTGTTACCCGTTTAAAGAGGCGCTTAGGCATACAGTCAGTACTGATGGATAATGTAACTAAAGTCATTGTTGTCTAACCCAGAATATTTCACATAGTATGTTGCATGTAGTACATTTGATTTTGAACTGTAAATGAATTACTTGCTTCAAATTGAAAGCTCGTAATGGTTTTGCATGACAACCGTTAGCATTCTGTTGGCATGAAATAATGTCTGTGTTACCTCTTTTCAGTATGTTAGCAATATTTCATTAACAGATTAACAAAGAATTATATTGGGAGTAATATGTAATGTTTATTAATGAAATTATAACTTGTGTGGAAATGATGAATTGTATATGTTCTTGGCTGTAGAAATATTTGTCGTGGAGCAGTCAGTGAATGTCTATATTTATTTATGTGTGTATTACAAAGTTTGGTTTGGATGTGTGTGAATGTGATTGTTTTGTGTGTTTTAGTCTCAAGTTTTTGAACCGGCAGAAATTCTTGTAAAGACATTTTGTAAAAATGGAATTGTAAATACAGTCTTATGTTACATGTTATTTTTCCATGGTAGAAACTGTACAAAAATGCTAAGTAATAAAATAATCCTTAACCAGTTCCCTTTGCTGTTTGTTTAATTGCAGCTGCTGTGAGGAGTCAATAGACATGTTTCTCCTCCCTGGACTCGACTCTTTGGCAGTTAATGTTGCTTATTTTGGCTGTAAAAACCCACCATGGTGGACTGTACAGCAAATTCACTGATCGACCCAGGAGCCCGAGACATGCGCTCTGCAAGTCCAAATAAACAGGTCATGTAGCTCAATTCACTATCGGCGAGGTCGGGCACTCCTCAGCATAATGCTCTGCTTCTCCGAGCACTTGTGTGTTTGAAAAGCATTAAATCCCTCCTCTGCTCAGCAGCCTTTCGCCCTCGTAAAATGAAAAGTGGAAATGTTTACAAGAAAATAAAGCCAAGAGTGACACTGTGAGAGTTAAGCCTATTTGTGTGGAGTGAATGATTTCGGGTTTAAAACCACAAGCTGAGTTATTTGTGTGTTGGATGAAAACCTTTTAAGTGCACATACATTAATCCCTAAAAAGGAGTGCATGCAGAAGAGTATTTTTTTCGTGAATAAGTTTATGTTTTATTATGGAGTTAAATTCCACCAGAGACATATTGTGCGATATATGGGCGTTGTCATTATGCTTAAGGTTATTTTTCAGGCTTATTTTGACCAGAGTGACTTACAAGTTGTGCATTAACCGCAGGAACGAGAGGTATTGCCTTGCACTGCATCAGTAAATATCAGTTTCCTCCTTAACTGATGTTTCACTCATTTGCTTCCTGCATCTCATCAGAGTATTGAAACTACTGCTCCTGCCATGTTTGTGCTTGACATCCAAAGCTGACATTTTGCACTTCAAAATACAGACTTTCAAAGATTCACTGTAGAATTTAATGGTATCTAGTAGTACATGTGCAATTAGACTTGAGTGAATATTTCTCCACTGATCCTTCCCATCCAAACCTACAGTGAAGAACCTAAGAAGGCCGAGGAACTCCGAATAAGCTAAAGGTCCTAAAGCTAAAGGCACAAGTGTTTGGTTTGTCTCTTCTGTGCTACTGTAGAGACATGACAACATATCATGTGCAACATGGAAAAGGCTCATTGTAAACTAATGAAAAACATTTTTATTCCTTATTTCTATTTTTAGTTGATAATTTATCAACGAAAACCATCTGATGAATTTATATTATATTCAATTTCTTCCATATTCTACGAAGAACTTATCCTAAGTCCTATATACTAGACCTCTGGGAAAAATTAGCACACGCCAAATAGAAGAATATCCAGCATGCTACTAGCGATGTCAAAGTTCCTTTTCTGCCTTTGGAGGTTAATCAGTGTCTGTTCAGAGTTGCAAATGAGTCAGTGTGAAATGAAAAATCATAACTCATAAACTGTGTTGTTCGTGTCTGGCTGAAATGTGTGCACAGTTTGAACATTTGTGTGCGCTGAGTGATGTTTGTGAAGAGACGTTGCTGTCCAGATGTTAAGATTTACCGCCTGCACTCATCACCATTTTTCTGCAGCGAGCGACAAATAATTCGGAGCCGTTGTTTTCACACACTCAGCCTCTTCAGTCAGTCAATGCTTCGCCACTCACTTCTCAGGGATGTTGTTTATGTACAGTTCTATTATGTCACAGGAGATTAGTTCCTCTTGGTCTGTGCACGCTAATCCCTCTCTCTTTTCTAGGAGCCGGGCCAGTGTTTAGCCAAGGCTCCTTTCTCTGTGAGCCAGCTCGGCCCCTCTCCCTTTCAGACCGTCTCAGTCCCTCTCTACACACACACCGAATACCATGGCCCTCAAGTGTGAAAACCTCAAAACAAAAGGGCCTCTAGCCTCTTTTGAGGCATGTTGCAAGACGTCCAAGTCTCCGAGGACATAAAAAGACGGGGGGTAAAAAAAAATGCAACAACTAAATAATGGGCCAGTCGTCGGGACAAAAGCTTTGTCTCTGATGGTACAAGGCCAGTGAGGGCTTATTCACTTTGCATGACACTGCATCCCTATTGTGAAAGTCAGGCAGCGGATATTGCTTTCAAATTCACACACATATTTCTGAAGACAATATAATTCATTTGGCTCTTTGAATAATCCAGCTCAGTTAAATATTTACACGTCTCCTGGTTGACATTAGCCCTGGTTGTATAAAAATTGAGAATAACACAGTGAGTCCATTGAGAGGAGCCCAACAAAGATGGGCTGTTTCTCCCACACATTTCCTCTGACCCCTTAGCACCAGTTCTGCAGATTAACATCGCAATGAGCCGTGCATCACTGTTTATCAAATTTCAGCCACTTTTATGGGTCATCCTACAGGGAATCTGAAACATTACTCTTTAAAGGTTGGGTGGAATTTAAGTTTGGATGATGGCTGCAATATTAAAGAGACGTTGGAAGATAATGAAAAAAATAAAATAGATGGCTCTACTTTCTCTTTTCGGATGACGTTGATAGTAACCCGAACGATTTGAAATTTTACTCCCATGTGAGTTTCAGGTCAGTGAGATCATCGAGCAGAACCAAGGATCCAGATTACTACCACATGGACTCCATCCATTTGCGCCGGTGCTCCTTCGATACAACAAGATGGAATATATTGTCTGCGAGATTGATGAAAAATATCCAAGAGCGCCCCCCTCCCCTCCCTGAACCCTCCTCCATTAGGCAAGCCAATGCTGCTTTAATGCCGTGGTATGGTGAGAAATCTGACCTTGCCCTGGGCAGTGGCATGTTTCTGCTTAGGCTCTGGTGAAGTGGGACCAGGCAGGGGACACATGAAAGGATCTCTCTGTCAGGCCGCAAAGATGTTCAGTCGAAGTCTAATGAAGACCAGAACACATGAACAGACCTGAGAACATGCATGCCACACATCATAGAGCCCCAACACCGTCGGCAAGCTTAGTATTCTTCCCCCGTTCTTTTAAAGTCTGACAAAAAAGAAAAGCCTGATAAGCAAATATGTGTGCAACGATTAAAAAAAGCAACACTTGCAGGACACTGAGATAAAACGACAGCAACAGACACATCCTGTGTTTGTTTTCTCTGCTGTGGGTTTTAATAACATGGAACTGCTATAATATTACCACGGCAGAATATTTTCATATAAACAAGGTTACCAGCTTATAGGGTGCACCTGTGCAAGTATCTTAATACAGCAGCTTTCTGATAACTCTCTCACTATATTTACTCTGACAACGTGTCAGAAAGTTGCTGCTTCAGCTCTGTGGTCAATTTGTGGCAGTTGTAGTTGAGGTATATTAGGTTATTGTAGAGAGATGAGAGGAGAGATACAAAATATTGCATGATCAATACTGAACAAATAGGTACGAGCATCATGACCACATCGTAGAAATACTACTTTATAAGCAAAAGTCCTGCATTCAAACTTTGACTTAGGAAAATGTGCAGAATCATACGGCAAACTATTCAGAGTGAAAAGTGAAAGAATGAGTCACATAATGTGTTTCATTTGTTATTCATCATGCATATTTATTTATGCAGGTAAATATCATGTAATGTTTAATATTAAAAGTCGATCTATTAAAACTATTTATACTGTTTTGCATGAAGTGATCAAAAGTTGTGTATTCATAATGTTACTCCGCAGAGCAACTAGTAATTTTAAGCTGTCACATCACTGTAAAGTGTTACATATTACCTGGTGAAATGTAGATGAGGAATAAAGTGGCATAAAAAAGAAATATTCAGCCAATATATTATCTTAAAATATACCGTCTTGTTCGTAGTTTCCTTGTACCACTGATTGTAAATACAGAATGATGCAACAACAAGGCTCAGATCAGCTTGAAAAATCAGCAAACAGTTGAATCAACATCTCTCTCGATTGTGCCAACCTCTTATATAAGTTTGTACAGATTTATCAAATGAACTAGTTGCTCAGTGTATAGACAGATTATATAATGAGTTTCACACCATTATTTGGATATGAAATCTTCTGCTGATCCTCACAAACAATAAGACGACGGTATTAAAAAGTCTCTTATTCTGACTTCCTGCACACTTTGTTCAAAGGGTTTGCCTCTCTTTGGAGTTTGGGTCAAAGGTAAGCAAGAGGTCCAGTATGTTTGTGTTTACAAAGAAAGCGTCACCAGAGGAATCATTATCCAGATCCCTCTTTCCAAACCAAACATCCTTCACCACAGGCGCACAAAGTGAAGAGATCAGGCAGGAAAGTGCCATCCAGCTGGCTAATAGCTGCTTATAATCCCCTCTGATTAGTGTTAATCCCCTTAATGCTCCTTCCTGAGAATAAACACATGTTGACCCAAGTGACCCGCTCCTAATTAATGAAGTTAGGAAGTTTGCTATCATCTACTCATTGCGAATCTCGTGTTATATGAGCTTGTGTTGCAACAAAATGTGCTTTTTTTATGACACAATTTATAGGTAATAACCCAAAACTCAGCAGCTGAAACTTTTAAATTAGGATCGCTGGCTGGTTTCAGTTTTTTTTTTTTTCTTCAATACAATACAATACACCCCCGGGCGTGACTAGTGATGAGGGGCAACTTTGCGTCTTGTGTTCTTTTCTCCTGTGAAGTCAGTGTGCGGGGTCGGTAGCCGGGGCCTCAGAGGCGAGGCAGAGTTCACAGGTCAGCATGTACCCAGGAGGATGGACGGCAGGGTGAGGGCAGGACCTGAGCTCGGGGACAAGGGAAAGGGGTCAGGGGTTGAGTTCAGATGGAATCCACACAGAGGATGTTGAAATAGATATTGTCAGGGGAGAGCAGAACTTCCTCCACTTTTTTTTTTTTTTCCCCCTCTGCTGGTCTGCCGCTAAAGGACTCCATAAGACGGGTGCAGAATCAGAGACTGTAAACACATCTTCGGCTCTGTGCACTAATTCAGAGGTGTTAATAAGATAATACATCTGCCATCCAAAAGTAGCAGTTACAGTACAAGTGGAAGTTATGACAGGCATAATTTGATGTGTAAACAGCGCGCTTCAGTGCCTCTGCTTCCTCGTTATGTTGAAATAAACTCGCGTGACAGAGAAAAGAGCAGTGAAAAAATCTGTTCTTAGGGCCTCTTTGGAAATTAATATCTCTGTGCTTCATTTTTACTTTTTTCACAATAACAAAAAAAAAAAAAAAGAGTTTTTACTTCAGCTGAAGAAGTTTTAATTTGAAATTTCAGAGAAAAAAATTCTGCTGTCTCCATCTTAATCACCGGAGTCAATCTTTTAAATAGATGATCCCTGCTCCTGTGTGACGTGTTCGCTCTACATATTATCAATCAACATCTGGTTTATACTTAGAAGGATAAATGTGCCTGTTTGTTTACATATAGAAAGAGGGCACCGGAGGTAATTATTCCTCGCAGTGACGGCGCTGGGAAATGTTTCAAAATTTCTGTTAAATCCATTTGTTGTCCTGAGAAAATTAAAATGAGGCATGAGCTGAAAAGAGAGCATGAAATTGATTCTGCTGTAAAAGAACAGCTTATAAACGCAATCACTGCCTCACTATAGAGGTAAAAGCTTTTTACAGACCCCGGAAAACATGGAACAGTAATTGACTACAGAGATAAATTAACACCAGGGTAATATGAGTTTTTTGTATGAAAACGATGATCTAAATTCAATGTAAACAAAGCCAGCGCATGGCTCAGCAAACCACAGTGTTTATATAATTAATATGCAGTATTTCATCCTGTCTCCCCCTCCTCCTGTATATGTGTGAGTGTGTGTGTGTGTCTGTGTGTGTGCTCTAAGGCTAAGAGCTCATTTCCACCCTTGATGATCACAGGCACCATTGATTGTGATGCTGACGAGCAGGCTGGTTCTGCCCGTGGCGTACAAAGGAATCTGGACATGTTTAAAGCACTAACTTTCATGTTTTTAATGCTGGTATGAAGTTGAATGCCGATGTTGCGGGCAGCTGGCTCTCATTAAAATAACATGATGTCAAACAGAGGGCCTGGCTGGTGAAAGTCAACTGCTCTCACTCTCCGGTCGTTTCTCTGTGTGTGCCAGCAGCACTGAGAGCATGCTCGACCTGCTGGACTTGATGCTTTGGCCTTGGTCACTCGTGTCCAACAAAGTATTGAAAAATAATGAATGATGGCTCTAGATTTGAAGTAAAATTATGCAAACTTTTGCCAAACATATCATAAATGTATATTGATAGCATTCCTCAGAGTGCACACATAGCTATTTTGATTTTGTATAAATATATATTTGAATATCTATGCCTTTTTTCTAATAAAACTTATGAGTAGTTTTATCAAAGTTGTTACTAATTGCTCAAATAATAGCTAATAAATCACTGTAATAATCATTTCTGCTTTATTAATGGTTAATAAATTATATAAAGTTAAAATCAAGAGAATGTTAGGATCAATATATCTTTATCTCCATCATTGGCCTGAATTTGTAATATGTGTGGGATTTTCTGCCTTAATGGGGAAAAACTGACTGCGAGTGAAGGCTGCTGTTCTAGGCACAGGTTTCTGTTACTGTTTGAATTATGTGGTTACAGTTCTTCAGTCATAATGTAATGAAACCCTGCACCAAGTCACTGGTGTGATGTCTGTTAACTTCAAGGAATTTATAGTATCTGAACTGTTCACAGGTGTAGTCCATGGTTATGTTACCACAATTTTTTATAAAGATTAACAGCTTTTTAAAACTTTCTAATAAACCTTTAACACCAAAGCCAAATGTGTTCATATTACTGTGTCATTACAGATCTGAAACACATACTTTTTCACCTGAAAATATATATATATAAAAAAAAAAACATGGAAGTGCAAGAAAAAATATGCCTTATCACAAAAAACTGCACTGTTTAAGCAACACCCAACCATTCCATGACTTGAATTTATGACCTCAGTGATGGCTGACCATTTCCTGTGCCTCCGCATGCTTCGAGGCACAGCCTGCTCTTGTTTGTCTCAGCGGGTGAGGACGATGGTGAGTAAAGCATGATGGTATATATCTCAGCCACACAACCGAAGCCTTAGTCAGTTCACATTTTCAACAAAACAACTGACTATTTAAAAGATAATGTGATTATCTGTAGTGGTTATCGACCAGGCATTAATATCTTGGCACAGAGGATTGATCAGCAACATGGAATAAAACAGTGACATCTCAGCCATAAATCCTATGTGTAAATGCAGCGTTGCAAGTGTTGCCTTTCTGGAGCCTGTTTGCAACATAAACAGTTCCGTTTGTGTTGAGGTGTTGAGTGGACATGAGATTTAGGTGAGCTGAGGGACTCCTGTGATTCAGTGTCAGGACAGGCGACTGTGTCTGTGCAGCCTGTTACACATTTATGACACTCAGGAGGAGAAAAAACCATATGGTACACATGTTAGGAAGCTTGAACAGCACAACGAAACAAGGGATGAGCTCTCTTTTTCCAGGCTTTGATGGTTAGTGCCTGTTAACCACGTTTCACCTTTGGGATAAATGACATTATCAGCTACTTATCTGATATTTTTTTGGGACAATCTGCTTTTCATCACTTATAACAAAATCCTGGAACATATTTTCTAGGAACAGTTCACTCCCTGTTCCTGTACTGCTGATTGATGGCTGCTGATGGGACTTTTTTTTATTGCTTTAGGTTTGATTACTTAATATGAAAGACTCTGTTTTATCAGCTTTCATTTGTTTGAAGTAGAGAATCACAAGATTCTTGAAAAAACCATGTAAATTCCTGTAAGATCAGCGAGAAAGTGCTAAATAAACAGACATTCTCCTACTTTCAATTTAGAAACCATCTGCTGCTTCATATCATTTGTGCCGTGCCTACGAGTCTCCTCTCATCTCTTGTCTGCACGAAGTTGCCAACGATCCCCCTCAGCTCATCTCTGTGCTCATCTCTTCTCATAGTCACAGCCCTTTAAAGCAAAGCTCCACAGACAATGAAATATCGTGCAGATCTGATTGAAAACAGCTTTCATAATGTGAAACTAGCAATCTCTCAGACTTATGTCATTCCAGATTTAAAATAGACTGTTTGAAACATCACAGTAATTTGATTAAAATGGATTGACAGGCCGGTGAGTTACTGTCAGTATGCCAGTGGGAAAAGAGTGTTTTTGATTTCTCCTGAGGAGAATCCTTCACCTCCCCAGCCGTTCTTTTAATATAAGGGCAGCGCCTTTCATCTGCTCCTCCAAGCAAGACTCTTAATGCGTTGCAGATTCTTTTCAGCCCTGACAATATTTTACCATCATCTCTTTAGTGGCTTTCTGGATTGCGTTTCGATTCATCTTAAGTAAAAGCAAACTTATTACACTACGCTTCAAACAAAGTCAACGTAGTGTTTGATCATAAATGGCTTATACACATAAATGCAGGGAAAAAAATGCCATAAATTGATAAAGAGAGTGCAGAATTTTGGATTATAGTGGTTCTGATCACATTAGTACACTATAAATTTAATACGATTATCTGGATGATGAAACTTTTAAAATATGAGGTTCCATGAGTGCATTTTATAACCTCATACTTTTATTTTTTTTCAAAGTATTTTTTTCATACACCATTTTCTCAAGAGCTTTATTTATTTTGCGCAGCTGTGGCAAAAAAATTCACTGAGCTTGTGAACCTGCAAAAAGTAATTGTTATACATCTTAGGAAACTCCCTGACTTGCCAATTTGATGAGACTTGATGAGAAAATTGACACAATTCATGAGTCTGTCCTGTAAATTTAAAGCTACAGTTAGCAGCCGATTAGCTTAGCACCAAAACTGGATAGAAGACCACCTGTGAAACAACAACTTGCTGATTTTATACTTTGTTTCTCTGTATGAATCGAAACAACCTTATATAACATTATTAGTACTATGCATGCTCGAGAGGTAATTGATGTCAGTGTTTATTATTCTTTTATTCTTTCAATTTTTCTTTAATTTCAGTCTTTGCGCCATGCTAAACTAAGCTAACAGTCCCATGGCTATAGCCTCAAACTTGGCATTGAGTGTATCGATCTGCTCATGTTATTCTCTGCAGAATGAAAGCAAATAGGTGTACTTCCCAAAATGTCAGACTTTAATGCAGTATTTCATCACTCTTTCTGGCTATTCATCCCTTTACTGTGAGACATAATCCCCTGTTTTCTTAAGCTTGCAAGATTTGTTCATAAGACATTCTGTTCCTTTATTAACTTAATTAGTGTGAACAAATCAAGTAAAGGAAGCCACAATATGTTCAGATAATATAGAAAGCAAACATTATATTATCCAACCACTATAGTGGTTACTGCAAAATCCCTCTAGTAGTCCTCTGGCCTTGCTGCATGATCTGTCTTTCATAGACGACCAGTGCTGAGTGCCAAGAATAGCACTCAGGCTGATGTGTCTGGCTCTTGTTAGGGGAGGATAGGTTTGTGTCAAGCACAGCTTCTCTGCAGGCTGAGCTGTGTTGTTGTTGTGGTTAAAAGCGATCACGGGTCTGTTGAGTGCAATCACGCCCCGACAGAGATGTCAGAGCAGCTAAATGACACACCTGCAATCAACTGGTCGCCCGCCGCTGTCAGTCGGCTTCTTATCATAGCAAACGCATGCTAGAATATCTTTGAACAGGTGTCCAAAGCCAGCGTTTTTCTTTCTCATTGCTCTTGATCACAATTTTTTATTTTTTTTAAGTTTTATTGTTTGTGCATCTGGTCTCAACTCAGTCCACCCCTCCCACTCTCGAACACACCCACACACTTGCTCTCTCTGTTGCTTTCTCTTGCTCTTTTCATACAAAAGAAACTGTGTTAGCCTCTGGCATTTATCAAGGATGAAATGTGTTCAGAGAGAGAAAGTGCCTTTGAGTTTGAGCCTATTCAATGCACTTTATGAGAAAATATTGAATTGAATTAAACTTTCATTCTGGGTAAGTTGTTTTGCAAGAAATGGGGATTATATTTCTTTACTTCATTTTTTTTTTTGTTCTGTATTCTGATCCTCTTTCAACTGACTAAAACTTCTTATGAATTTCCTCCAAGTGCAGTGTCACTGAATAAATACCCAGTGACTTTCCTCTTTTGAAGGTCTGCCAGCTATTGAGGGGCTGTTTTTAATTGACTCATTGTCCACACGGCTGGCATTGCCACAGGCAGAATTTCTTCTCATCAGAAGCTGCTGTTTGCTGAACATCTCAGATCTGAGGCCAGTAATTGAATAGATAGGGTTTTGATTGATGTTTAGAGGAAGTCCCTTTCCTATTTAAATATTCATGGGTCTGTAGCCTGCAGGGGAGAGACAGGAATCCAAGGCAAACCTGTGCACAACAATAGCAGCTCCGAGTTTCTTGTGTCTGCTTCTCATTACAGTAAATACACTCTCAGAGTTACCATCACTCCTGCATTCCTGCTGTCTGCTCCTCTGGGCTCCACCTAACAGAGGGTTTTTGGCCCCTAAAGACATAACTAAATGCATGGATTGAAAAGACAAATTTTACATCATCTCATTGTTTTGGTAAATAAAGATCGGGAGAAACATGCATGACAGATTTAGATTTTTCTAGATATACAATGATTTCACAATGCTTACTTTTCTTGCAGAGCACAGACTGAAAGTGACTGTAGTGCTCCTTTGTTTGAAACATGCAACTCACATGACAGGTGTCGCCTTCAGCGCCATGTCGCCACTCGTAATGCACTCACTGGCTTTTGGTCTCACCAAATCCCACTTGAAATGTGTCAGTCACAACAGACCTGTTGCTACTTTCACCTGTGTGGTTGATAGGCTATAGCCCCTTTTTAGACCAGCTCTGGTCACACAAAGAATTTTTTTCTTATCAAAACAAACGATTTTTCAAACATTTTTTCTAATAAACAAACAAAACAAGATTTGATTCATATGTTATTTGGATCTCTAATTGCCTGAAATATTGTTGACCAAAAATACAATGCATAATATAAAGTATGATTCAAAGGAGAGAGGGAAAATGAGAATGAGAGAACCAAGGTTTGTCAGTGTTGGCTTCCATGTTAGCAAGCTAGCCAGCTAATTCACTGATACAATACTAAAAGGCCATTGCCATTGCTGGGTTTTTCAAAAAGAAAAAGAATGAATTATCTTCTGTTGCTTAGTAACAAATAAATCAAGATGAGCAAGTGCCACTTTCACTTTACTTTGGATTCCACTGCTTTTCCTGGCAAGACCCAATCTAGATTGCCTTTGATTGGGTACCTCATTAGGATAGGTAAAATTACCAGGGTAATCTAATCAGAGGCCAAGTGACCAATCAGAGGCTGAGTAGGATGATCACAGGGGATGTAGAATAGTTCTTGCAAAGAAATGATGGAGGATCCGCAAAAATGCATCACTGCCTTATTTGTGAGCTCAGGTCAGTGAAGAATAGGAGTTTTTTAGCTAGCTAACTAATCCAGTTTAGTGGTTTTTTAAACATTTCTGTCAAAACTGAGATGATCCATGTTGGCAAGTATATATGAGGCTCATCTTTCCTTACAAACCAGGCAAATTACAGAATTAAGACTTATTTCAAGGCTTGCCAGTGTGTGACAGCAGTCAGTTTGAGGACAGGTCTAGCAAGTCTGCACTTATTATAATAACAGTGTGGAACATGGGTGAAAGATCTTACTTTGCCAACGGATTAGTCCCCAACTGATAATTCAATTCCCCCTGAAGGATAAGTATGAGGCATGTGAATCTCTGCTGCTGGAAGAGCACAGTCTCACATCTTAAATTAATTTTACTCTGAAATAACTTTAAAATTGTGCAATAATTGGGTGAAAACCAAAGATTTCTGGGCTGGGCCAGGCCCCCAGTGTCTCGAGATCCTAACAGCACCTCTGGCTACTACATCAGAGACCACTGTGGACTCCCCAGTCGACTTTGCAAACATAATCCCAAACCATGAAAGAGAGCAGCATTATGCGTGATTTAGTCTGTAGCTTTTTCACTCTTGGAACAACCCCCCAGTATGATAATACAGGAGGAATGCTTTTCAACTTCATAACATGTGGCTTTAAACAATTATATTAGTCTGCATTAGCATGTGATGACAGCCAAATCATTAACAGCTGCTTGAAAGCTACATGTAAACTCATACAGATACAGTATGTTGCTAGAAAGACGAGAGGAGCATTTGGAGAGAAATCGGACAGTTATGTCCAGCAGGTGTCCTGTGATGAATGTGCAAGCTTTAGGTGACTCATCAGCAAAACACACTATATTTTTTATTCCATGCAAAGTTGTAGAAATGACAAATTTTATCTTAACCCCAGAAACTGCCATTTTTAACACATGAATCATCACAGGTGGTGAAAGAAAGCCACAAAAACCACAACAAACCAAGAATCCAACCTTTTCCAAAGAAACACCCCCTGACCGGAGGAAGAAGAATGTCTCCTCGGTGTTGTAAGATCCTGGACGCCCTGAGTACTTCATTTCCTTGTATGACCTGGGTCTCTTTTTGATTGTCAGCTTACAGCAGTGTTAAAAATCCAAGACAGCCTTGCAAGACACCAAAAAGGAAAAAAAAGGCCTGTTGGAAATAAATTCACCCACATGTAAGCCAACAAACACAGAAACAATCTGGGTTGGAGTGAGTGCAGCCGTCTTTGGGAAAACAAAGGGCCCTGAATTGTCTGCAAAAGTGTTTTTCTGCACGGAATATCTCCTTTCTTTCCACAAACACATTTTCAATCGAGGATTTAATTAAGCGGGTGTGAGAGTTTGTTTGAGGAGTACCGGGAAGCAGCACAATAATAAAAGCCCTGTTATAGAGCCAGAGAGTCAAACAGCACGCTGCTGAATACACAGCTCACATTTCTGTCGTCTAATTTTTTTTTCCCTTTGCCATCCTGTATAATTTGTCTACACATTTTAAGTTATGTGCATTGTAGGTATGAAGCCAGCACATTCCTCCCTGTTGTTGATGCTGAGGGATAATGCTCGGCCATGGGAGGGAAAAAAAGGATCCCTAAGTAGTTGTGCTCATGTTTTTCATCCTTGTTTTCTTGTTCTATTCATTTTGATAGAACATCCCTTTAAAAAACTAAAGATTATTTATAAAAATGTTATAGCATGTTATTTTCTGTGTCTTATAGTTGTTCAGAGGACAAGTGAGCTCAGTGAAATGTGTCAGTTGATTCCCAGCAGTGTCTTTGAAGTGAGAGACAAAGTGGAATGAAGCATAATATCCCCAGGGTCCCGTTGAGTATTTGGGAAAATAAACATTTGCCAAGTCCCGTCTTGTGTGACTGATTCTGTGCGTGTCGGTCTGGGAAAAGAGCCAGTAGTATTTCTACGATATAATTAAAATGAAAGGTATTCAGGAGATGAGTTGATGATTTCATTATTCAGTCATGTTGATTCCAGACTCTGTAGACGCTTTACTACAATATAGGCCTGGGTGGTATCTATTTTTTTTTTTTTTTTTTTTACCTTCATACCTTCCTGATATTTTGCCATGTCTATGGTATATGAAAGTATTTGTGTAAAAAAAAAAAAAAAAAAAAAAAACAGAAATGCAATTATCCCACTTGTCCATAGATTAATTAATAAATATGAAATAAGTGCCCTTCTTCAATTAATTCTGCCTCAATGGCTGAATGTTTTACTTGTTAGCCATTTCAGCCACAACTTTCTTGAGGCAAATAGTGCACACGGCTTTGTCTCTGTTGATTGGCCTCTGGTTTTCATTGGGACTAAACCCATAATCCTCACAAAAAGAGGCAGAGGCATTTTTTTTCTTTTTATCAGTCCTGAAATGTTATTTCCAACATCCACATTCTCCAACTTTTCAAAGCTCAGCTGCCTGTTCCACCAATAGAGACAGACCTCTGGTGGTGCTTGCTATTAAAAACATTATCTCAATACATCATCTCTGTATTAGTTTGATAGAAAGAGGAGCATCTGTATTGTTAACTGTACTTTAGGTCATAACTTTGAAATTTCTTAATACACTGCTTTACTTTAATACTTTGATAGCGCCCGTGCCTACTGCAGTATGGTAAGTAAAGCAGGCACATGGGTTGAAATAAACACCAGGCTATTTAAAATAAATATCTCAGTTTGATGGATTTCTTATTTGTTTTTCGCCTTATAGTGTTAATGTTTTTCTTCAATTTTATGTATGGGAAAAAAATTCTTATATTTAAAGCCATAAGTGGTTCCCTGATGTTATTTAGAGTTTGAGAAAACAATCACCACATGGTTCATTTAATGTTGAAAGCTGTTTTGGAGCTTTCAGCCATGTCATATGATCTTCATCAGCAGATGGAGTTTGCCCAGTTATCGTTCAATTCCAGCTGCAGTTTCCATTCGTTTTCACTAGAATAAGGACTTGAATGATGGAGATGCAGAAAAAAGGCATCATAAAAAGATATGACACTGTTCTTGTGTTGTGTGGGAAGCATAGGGAGATGCATTTAATGATCAAATACGATTTGATTGCTTAATACAGAACTGAAGGAAAGAAGGTTAAGTGAGATGTTGCTGCTTTAAGAACTGAAGCTTATCTTTGCCTCTTTAATGACAAACTTGCTTCTTGGCCTCCATTCAGAGGCTCTATCCAAGAAAGGAAAAATAAAAAACTTTCTTATGATTGAGCACACATTTTTTTTATCCTTTTCCAAAGCCCACACTCCTGATTTATTACATCTTCAAATTTCACAATCTGGGGACAAATTGGTCTCCTCAAAAATGCATGAACATGACTGAGAAGCCCCATATTAGATGAAAATGCATTCCTGGTGCTGCAACACGAGAGAATGTGGGCACGGCCGTGTCAGTGTGGATTAAAGGAGATGCCATGCGTTATGACCTGCAATACTGTTACTAATTTGAAGACACTTGATACGGTGCATTTCATTAGAGAGAGGCACAAACAGAGAAAACCCCAGTGCTGCTGAGCTCAAGGTGACACAGACACATGGCCCACAGGGCGGTCGGGCTGAGCATCTCTTCTAACAAGAGGAACAAAAGCATTTGGGAAGCGGAACAGGCCTTCATGCCAAAACATTCATAAAGAGGCATGAACTGGCAAGTCCTCCATCTCCACATCTTGAGAAATAATCACTCCCTCCTGGATGTGTTTATGAGGGCAGAGGGGCCTGTGCTATGACGCCTGCACAATATACTGAGGAAGAAGTGTACAATGCAGCTGATCTGAGCCTTGGACTCTCACAAAAAAACAAAAAAAACAAAAAAAAAACAGGGCATGCCTGGAGTGACATTGTGCTTTCGTCAGTTTTGAACAACAGACGTTCTTTCCTGTTGTGACTCTGTTGTGGAAATCGAGGCACTTGACATTTAACAGAGCTGATTACAAGAATTAATTCAGTGAGTCACTGAAAAGATGACATATCTTTGTTTCCACACACAAGAAGAGATTACTCATTGTTTCACTTTACAGCAACGGCTTTGTAATCGTAGGTGTGCTCCACATGTGCTTCAGATCAAATCATAAAAGTCAGGCATACGTTAACTTTTGCAAGAAAATCATTTATCCTAGCATGAGCTTATATAAGGTTTGCAGTAAAAAAGAATATTTGTCCCTTGGCGCAGAGTTATTGGTAAGGCCAAGGAAAGAGAGAGGAGAGTTGAGTCCAGCTCCTCTGTGACTACAACACCATCCAGAGAAAAGCTCTTTCTGATTCAAATGAATGGAGCCAAGGTCGGGGCCAAGGAGTCTGGACACCACACAGCATGCAATCACCTCTCAAAGCAGCACTGAACACATGTTTCTGTGAGAGACTGAGGGCGGGTTTAGATGCTTTTGAATGGAGAGGCCAGACTGAATCACGGTTTGCGAAATTAGTAAAAACGTGTTATGACTCAAAGGCTGCTTTCATGGCAAAGAAAAACTGTTCATTTTCTGTGATAATATTAGTCTTGTCCATTTTTTAGGAAGTTGTTTTTGTATCTATAGGCAAAATTTCTTTAGCCTTTTTATTTCTCTTTTCCATATTTTTGCAGTTTGTTTTGCTCAGATTATTGCATTTAACAATTTATTTATCCTCTGTCTTATATCAATAGTTAGATTGTTATTTTGCATCTATATGTGACTTGTGTTTTTTTTGCGATTTTATGTCATGTTAGTCATGTTAGTCATGCTAGTCATCTATTATGGGTTTTTGTCCCTTTATATATAATTTTTTTCTTTATTACTTTTTGCACCTGAGGGTGTTTTCATGTCTTCTTTTAGTTGTTTTGCATCATCTCTGACTCTGGCACAGGGAACACTGTGGGGTTACAATCAGATTTCAATTGGGTTCCTTCTCGCATTGCCCTTGTGAAAAAAACAGCACCACAGAAAACCACAGTCTAATGATTTTACATTGGAATCATGCCATATAATTGCTGTATTGTGAGACAAGAGAGAGGGTAAATAATTCCCTCTGTGGGTATGAGGTATGTCATGTGAGCAGCAGACTGTTTACAAGTCACCACAGGATTACAATAGGGTGGATTTATGCCCCCGCGGAGGTTTCAAATAATTCCATGTCAAATCCAGGGATATGTATATTTTGCCCGCCGCCTTTAAAGCAGCTCCTTGAAGCTGATGGACATGGTGAAAGCACATGACATCCAGAGGATTTGCAATTCCCTTTCATGACTGCTGTGGCATTGTTTCTGTGTAAGCTATGCGAGCCTCTGAGGACGTCTGGGAGAAGCCAGGCATACGTTTGTTTGTCAGGAGCCCATTTATAATAGATCCATATTTCAAAACAAAGAAAATCGTCATAGTGTTTATCTGAATCATTACGTCCTAGTCAGTACAGTTTATAAATTATGATACAATAAGGAAATGAGTTAAAGAACAAAGGGAACTTTATTGGATTTGGTGACACTTGATACTGTGTAATATGAATAAGAATCTATTTAGTGGATAGTTGGTTTATATAATAACAAATTTGTCTGGTTAGTCAGAATCCACCCAGTTTGTAGACTTTTAAAATCTTTTTGAAGCCACCGTGCATGAAATGATGGCTACTTATGATATTTTTTTTCCTCCAGTCTGCAGTCTGTATTTGCATTTGGGGGAGGAGAATTCCTCTGAGAACCTGCTCAAAAGAGTTGCATCAACCTTGTTCTCTGGATAGACGGAGGGGGCTTTATGTGTCTCCGCCAGCTTGTTAAAAAGCAACGGAGAATGTCAAGGAAAGGAACACGTGGATATAACGTTCCCAGTAGAACAGCCCAGAGTTTAACAGAGAAATCTGCTCTGGATCTTTTTCCCTGAATGGCTATTGCTATCAACATATTTTATTAAATATGAAAAGTTCACCAACAGACCGTGCCAGTGACCTGAAATGTCATAAAATTTTCCTGGAACACAGGTCGGAAGTGTAATAAAAAGTGCGTTTGTTATTACATGTTCCCAGTCTGCGCTTTTGTTCATGGTGTCATTGACATTTGCTACCTTTCAGTTGGTACGGAACCAAAGTTATTATGATTTATTTCCTACAAATGACCTTAGGACAGTGGATTAAAAGGTTTTTACAAATAGATCTTCCACTCAAGCCAAAGCTACGTAAGTGGAGCAACAGCAGAGGCCAGATACTAAACAATGACTGAGGCATGATGCCACAGTATGTACTGTAATGAAATCCAGATTATGACCTATTTTTGTTTAGATTCACCTTCGTTTGCATGTCATGTCCTCAGCATTTTGCGTGCTGACGGATACGAGGCCTGTGATTAAAGAGAGTAGCTGTTGCAGGTTTCATCTTCTCATATTAAAGCTTCTGGGTAGGACATAACATTAGCCTGACAAGCGTCTACCCCTTCCACTGAGCACCCTGACAGGTCCATGTGCAAACCTGGTGACATGACATCCGGATCCTGAACCCCAACCGCCTTGTAGCACTACAGGAGTTCTTCCTCTGATTAGGTTCTTCATTTATCAGTCAGTCAGGCACCACATGTTGCCGTTGTACAGTGATCCTCAAGCTAAAAGATCTCCTTTGATATGGAAACAAACCAATTCGTCAAGTTCTCTGCTTTCCATCACACCAGGCAGCTCAAGTTGGACAAATGACACTGATTATAATGGTTTGCCATGTGAAGGTGCTCACTTCAGTTACTTGTGATTTGAATTTAATTTAAATCTAAAGGTGTGATCACAAACAGGCCAAGAATCTGCAGAGCATTTCACATGGATATCTCTGGAACTCATTTCTCTCGGGGTCTGGACCTTGCCGGGAGATGTAGATGGGAAACGAGAGACAACATTGCAGTGGCTGCAGCTGAGGGTAGATCTATCACTGTGCCAACTGTCCTCTCTACATACCTCCTCGGGCTTGGATGGGAGTTTTAACCTGGAGAGCGAGGCAGCGTCGAACATATGCAAGTAATCTGTGTAGAATAAATAACAGGATAATCTTATGACAGTCAGTGCAGCTGCTCTGGGCTTTATTATTGGCTAAGAATGAGGCAGCTCTCTGGAGGCCAAAGTGCCAGGCTTCTAGCTGTCACTGTGGAGATCTGCTGCACCAGCTCTCTGGAAGAACAAATTGAGTCTTGATATAACTCAAGCTTAATAAGAAGGGATTTATGCGTCAGTAAGCTAAAACAGGTTGCAGTGTGCAAGCTAGTTTTTCTGGAAAAAAGAAAGCAGTTATTTAATATTTAGACGTACAGACTGCCAGCTGTTGCAGCTAATTCAATGGTTTCAAAGCTGACATTAGCTTGTTAATTACAATAGGGTGAGTGTCATATTGACAGTGTTAAGTGAAAAGGGTAATATGGAAAATAGTAAACATAACTGACCCTGTGCTTAATTAATGCTGATACGTAGTGCCGTAAACTTGTAACACAAGATAACCTCTTTGACCTAGCAACATCAGCTAGATTATGCTAGCTACCGTAATCCAATATTTCATTCTTCGCCATTTGAGTACAACTGACCTAATCTTTCAAAGAAATTGCTTATAAAAAGAGCAAAATCATGAAAATAATGAATATGATATGAAAGATAAAGTTTAGTTTAATATATCATTTAATGCACCTTTAAAACATTGTGGATGTCGCGCTATGGCTTCAATTCACTTCCTGCTTCCATAATTTAGAGATTTTGATTGGACAGTGCCACAGATGATTCGAAGCAGTTGATTTACACAGAGGTCATTACCAGCTAAGACAGTCCATACGTTTTAAATAGGCAACATGATTAAATAAATCAGAAGTTTCAAACTAGCATGTTGTTATTAGGACTTTCACTCCACACAAGACATGAATCTTCAAAAAAGTCAATATTTTAAAAATGTATGTACTAAAAAGTTTTTGTGCTCTTACCCTTTACATTGTGTGTATGATTCCACTTTCTTTAGTAAGTCTTGACCACAAAATTATGTCAAGGAAGAAGAAAAACTTTTCTTTAGCATATTTGTAGACTTGAATAACAGGAGCAAAAGGATCCAGAGGTCCTTGAAAACACAAAGGTAAAACGTTGGCGCGAAAATACTCACACAGTTAAACATGACTTCAAATTCACACACCATCACACATGAAGGGTGGAGAATTATTTGGAAAATGTCTAATAGTGTGTGAGTGAGGGATCATGAACTCCTGCATCTGTCGCTCCATTTTTTTAAAAACGTTTTTAAAATGTTTGATGATTCATGACGTCGGAGAGCTCAGACAGTGGAAGCAAACAGCTTTATGAATGTTTCTTTTTTTTACCCGATGACTGCACTGAGATATGTAAGCCAAGCAGAAATCTCTTGGAAAGAAAAACCCTAAAATCAGATCGATTATTTTCGTCACAACGTTAGATCAACTTGCCAGTGTAGGTAAAGATTATAGATCTGCTCATTTCCTCTATATAAGCCAAAGAGCAGATGGATTGTACATTAAAAGACTTCAGACGTGCCAATGGCCTTTTGTAAAGGCTAAAAAGTGGGATAGAGGTGACATCCTTTCAGGAAGGAGAAAGATTTAAAATAGCATGATTTTTTCCAAAGACCTCAGTAACCAAAAGGCAGTTGGAAGAAAACTTTGAAATACAGCCATCTTGAATTTGTGTAATTTGTTCTTTTTATGGATTCATGACATTTAGATGAATGAATGCATCTTACGGGTAAGATGCTGGTTAGACAGAATGCCTAAGGAAGATCAACAAACTGGACTTTGGGGAGTTCAATTTGGCGCCAAAGGATAGATGCAAGTGTGTTTATGGATAAATGTAAAGCCTAAATGATGCATAGATGTAATTCTTACCAGAGCCTTATTCTGGCTCAGCTATCGGAAGGAAAACATTGCCTGATGCTTTACAGAGATTAATAACTACCTTGGTCACACAGTACATTTACATTAGATGGATGAGAGCAGAACATTTTATCAGACATCTGTTCAACCCGACTAATCTCAGACAGTTGGAACTGAGGCTCGCCTGCAGAACCAAATAAAGCTGTGAACTGTTGCTAACACTGCACAGTGACTTGTGGTGGACTGTCATCCAAGAATACCACATAAAACCAAATCACTCTTATAAAGCTCTGCTGTCCCCAAGGCTTTGAGCTAGGGCTTCAGAGCTTATAAAGGGGATACCTAATCCCTTTAAGAGAATTTGTGGCCTCGGGGTTAAGGTAACAGTTAATTGTTTCGCTTGTGTCCTGAAGATATTCACAGTGAGCTCATGAATCAAGCATGTGACTTGTGCATCAAGCCACATACCCTCATTCTCCTCATGCAGCAGGCAGACTGTGATTTATGGCTGGACAGTGGCCTGCAAGAGGTGTTGGATTCAATGAAATACATGGGAGAACATCTGGAAAGCCTATTAGCTCCAAATCACAGCTTGGGCCAGTTTGATAGCGATGGCTGACGCAAGTCTGGAATTGACATGCTGGTGCACACTGAGGGACACTGTGTCTTTCTCCTCCAACAGACACGTGTGAACCGAGGTTGTACTTATTTGAAGTAGATCAATATTAATGGTCCTACTTTAAGCGCCAGGTGAGCTAACAAGAGCCTTAAATGAGCCTCTTCCATGTGTCTCTAATGTCTCCCAGATGTACCTCAGTCCTGTTGGCGTCCTTGCTTGGATACAAGAGAGAGTCTTAATCTGAAAAATGAAAAGGCCTTGATAGGATAAAACATCCATTCCAAAGCTGCGTGACACAGCCAGTGTTACACAAGTCATTCTAGTCAAGGATAATTGGGTAAGAAAGAGCATCGGCAGGGAGTGTCTGAACAAGGTACCCCTGCCTCCACTCATCTCAGCTCCGTAATAAGAGCATGGGGAGGTGTGTTGAAATACAACCCCATCACTATTCATCCTCACCCCCTTGATGCAACAATGACTAGCATGCAGTCTGCTTTTCATTTAAGGGAATTACCTTTGGGAGGCCAGCAGACGTCTCCTGAGTTGCTCTGTGTGTGTTCTTCTCATCCCCGTAGAGCTGTCTCATTAACACACAACCCGGCAGACTGGGTTCAGCATAGCCCCATCTCTGTCCTGCTGAAGCCTGCAGCATGCTGCATGGGAGCTGAAAAATAATGACTCACACCACATTACAAAGTCCCTGTACACAGTCCCCTGATCCAGCGCCACTCCCCAGGTTGCCGCAGCTTAGACCTGCAGTCTCTCTAACGAGTTGACTGTAATGTTGAGGTTAAATGAGAACAAGAGCGGCAGAACAAGAGAGCCAGGAGGGATAACTGAGGTATATGTGAACTAAAAGAGGTAGCCTAATCTAATTTATGACTTTCATGAGAGACTTTTGCGACAGCACGCGTAGCTCGCCTAATGAGGTTTGTGACATGGTACATGAGTTCTTATGGCTTTTCCATATGAAACATGATTTGCTGTCTTAAGTCAGTTTGAAGTGGAGCTGCAGTCTCTCCTTTCTTCTGTTAAACAAGTTTTACAGCCATTGAAAGGCCTAATTATTCAATCATCGGTAGGGTGGCTACTTCCTTTAGAGCACTTATGAGTTCAGGCGTCATCTCACCGGGGTGTGGCTCATATCATTTACATTTCATTAAAACATGCTGTGAGACAACATTGATTTCTCAGTCAACCAGGAGTTTCCGTGATGCAAGCTCATGGGTGGGTGGGGGGGAGCTTTAGACGTGTCGCCCATCAGGAGCTGTCAGGAGCTGTCAGAGGACAGGATCCAGACCCTTGGCCAGGAGAGGCCAGGCCATCCAGCTGTCACCTCTCTGACACTGGCTGAGACCATCCATCTGGCTGAGAGAGGCCCACCATGGGTGGAGAGGAACTCGCCAGATCCCCAGACTACAAGCACATGGAGGCAGAAACAAACACACACACCCAGAACAGACATATTTCATGTACACAAATACACATGAACAAATATTTATGCGTGTACAATGACATAAATGCACCCCTCTATGCTTGTACAATGATGCATGCCAGGGCTATTTTGGGTAATCACCAGCACAATCTGTGGTGCTGTCCACATGAATCACTCCCCCACAGACAGAGCTGGGAAACAGAAGTGACATGCTGCCATCAAGCTGAACAGACACAAATAAACAGTCATAAAATCTGGCTGTAACACTCGCTTTCACATACAGTAACCCTCTGTCTCACCGAGTGGGCTTTAACAGCAGGAGTTTTGTTTTCCATATACCTTTACATCATTATGGAGTACATAAAAAGTCATCTGCTGGCTGTAATATTTGAATCAGTGGCAAGCTTCCTCCAGTCTAAATTTAGACACGCCATGGTAGTTTATCTATCCCTCCTTGTTAGCTTTCACTGGATATTTTATTGCTGTGATATTCGTGTAAAGTAAAACAACAACACTATTGCACATAGGCCGAGCGTGGAACACATCCACCGTGGCAATGTTTGAGTAACAGGGGTCAGTGGAGTTGCCAGACATATGGAGAGCATTTGGACATGTTCAGACTCCACATCAACCACAACAGAGCCGGATGGAGTGTTGTACATCTTGTTTTGGTAACATCTCATTTTCATAAAAATCTTAAATAGCCGCCATTGTCCACAAAATTCTGGTTCTGTTTTGCTAAAACAAACACATTTAACGAGATTATTCACTTGCCATTTTCACTATTTTTTTTTTTTGCACTGAGGGGAGAAATTCATTATGACTGCATTTACTGTCATTTGTGCATGTGCTTTAACTGGAAAACAAACCACTCTTATGTTTTTTTTTTCTTTTTTGCATAATAGGGACTAAAAGGGGAATGTCTGTCTTTTAAGGGTCAGATTTTAATTTTTCAGTGGGGATCTGTTCAGTCAGTGAGGATTCTGATAAACAAAGGCACAGTTCAAATATGAAGAAGAGGTCAAACCCTTCCTCTCTACCTGCTGTGCTTTACTGATCTGCCTTTTCTTTATGTTTAAAGGCTTTTAATTTTATCTCCAAATTGATTCAATAAACGCTGTGAACATGCTCCTCGCTGTCACTGAAATCACATGAGTACAGGTGGTTTGTGATGGCGAGCCATGCCATTGTTTTAGTGTGAAGATAAAACAGCCAAAAATACACCAGCAATCTGGCAACAGTTACCTGGAGCTGTGACCCCATCGCATTTTTTCCACTTATTATCAATGGAGATTGTTAAGGATACGAAGTAAGAAAGCCCAAAACAAAAACAGTTCAAAAGTGCATCTATGTGCAGTCAGATGCTGCATATTATTCTGGTGAAGTCATCGTAATATCTTATCACACTTGAAAGATGAGAGGCAACAGTGAGCAATGAGAAATGACACAAAGCAAACAAGGCGGAATCAGGAAGATGAAGACAGACAGAGGAGAGCAGGAGACTGAGATCAATGATAATGTGATCTGATGACACGGTTGAGCGAGTTGTTCCCCTCTGGTGGTCTCAACATTGACCAACTCATAGTTGACGAGAGTGTATTTTTTGAATTGGCTTTAATCTCCCCATCAGACAACATGAGACTGGCAGTACATACGCTGCAAGTGTTTTCCATTTTGCCACAAGAGAATTGTGTCAGGTTATGCAAGTGCATGAGCACAGATATGTCAGCGTGGCACTTTGACATGCAGCTTGTTTGAATAAAGACCTGACAAAGCTCTGAAGTGAGCAGCTCGACTGTTGGGAAAAGTATTTACAGAAACACATGCACATGACAGCAGAAAACAAAACCAAAGCGATTCTCTGCTGGTTCTCAGAAACTGTCTGTCCATGGTGCTGAAATGATGTATTTCCAATTGTTGAAAAGAGCTAGTCATACTTTTTTCCATTCCAAAATTAGTTACAAATGGTTACTGAGAAGTTTAAAAATGGGAACAAGTGGAAAATTTAAGCTTTTGTGACAGTTTTGCTGATGCAAAGTCAAGAGTACTCAACAATGTGTGTTTGACAAATTACGTCATATGGTGCTGGTTGTTTCAGGCACAAGAGTGTGAAACCAGATGATGAGTGGTGCTTATTGCAAGAGCACACTGTATGTAAATCAATGATACAAATGTGTCTCCATCCAATGTATCAGTCTCAAATGACTCCATACTGTGTAGGACTTTGCGCTATCAATTTTAAATGACTGACTTTTGTGACGAACAGAGGAGGAACTTCACTGCCAATGACTGCATCATTGTATGTGTTTTGCATTTATCAATAAAGAACTTGAAACTTGAAGAACATAAAAGAAAAACTAACTAATATGTGCACTTTTGTGAGGCTGCAGCTACATGTAGGTGAAATAAGGCTTAAGGCTAAGTGAGCTTGCTGACATGTTTATAATGAAATTGCTAACATGCTAATGTTTGTCCCCATTTTTCTCCCTTGGTTTAGCATGTTAGCATGCTTACATTTGTTTGCTAATTAGCACTAAACATAAAGTAGTTAGAGGCCATTGGGGATACAGTCAGTTTCATAAATTAAGTAAGTAAGTGTTGATGAATGTCTGGACAATAACTGTAAAAAAAGATGGACAACCTGTTTCCGCTTCCTTGAACTGTCCCAAATTAAAGCCAAATTATTCCAGGTACAGGTGCTGCCATCTTGCACAGGTAACATCATCAAAGGCAAAAGTCAGTAGAGATGCAGTAGTGATCAGTATGCACACACCCAACTCAATCACAAGTTTAAAATGGTTATCAAAAGGACTTGACCTCCATTATTTAAGCATCAAATAACTAATGAAAGAACTGCCTGAAAAAACAGAAACTATCTTGACCCATGTCCCATCTGCTTACATGCATGGGCAGAATTTATGACCAATACTGCAGCCAGACACCAGGAGGCAACAGAGATATTTTGGCTTCACTTTTGAGGAGCTGTCATGTCATCCATCTTTTTAAAGTCAGTGGTCTGAACAAAATTTCAAAGCAATCCATCCAATTGAATATATTTCTAAAAAACCATAAATGTCAACCTGCTGGTGATGCTGGGGGAAAAGTCAGGGGATTACTGAAGAGATTCAGCTTTGTGGTGACTGTGAAGGGCTGTACAACATTTCATGGCAGTCTGGACTCTGGACCAATGTGGTGCACCAGAAAACAAATACTGACATCCCCATAAATACTACTACAGTTGCGCTGTTGTTTTTTAATGCTGACAAAAGAGGTAGGGCTTTTTTTTTTACTTATACCAAGTATTGTTTGCTTCATATTTAGTCATGTGCACATATTGTTTAGATAAAATGTACAAATTAGACCAGATTATGTGTCTCTACTATAATGCTGTTTCCAAAGCAAATGCCCAAAAGAAACCATAATGAAAACATGCAAATACTCAGAGGATTTTTCTGGCCATAAAGAAAAAAACGCTTACTTGACTTAACAAAGGATGTTTCTGAAGGAAATCATTCCCAAGATGTTTGTGTGACAGCGAAAGTTTGGGGGCACAGAGACCTGAAAGAACCCCAAACTCCGGTCAGGCTGCAAGGAAACGTCTGAGACTCTGTAATTAGCTCTAAGCTGTCCTGATCTCAAGGAAACCATGATAAGACTCACGCAAACATGGCTGCCACTTTGCACACCTTCATTCAGCCCGGAGGTCTCATAACCAGTGTTTATATTGTCGTCACCAAATATGAACATGGAAACAGTGGTGCGTTTAATAAACCCTGTGTTGTTCCAACACAACTGAAATGGCAGAAAACATCCTCTAATTAAGTTCCTTATAATTGGCATTATGACAGCATGATAGCTGTATTATTCACAACAATGATGTGATCAGGTTACTCGATTTATTTTTAACAACTGAGATCATTTTTGGTTCAGAGAGGACAGTCAAAAAGCTTTCAATCTCTAACAATATACTTTTTTTATTTGTCCCATTTGTAGCATTAATAGGGGTATAGTAAGTAGTATATCAATAAGTGCACTATGTTGGTTGCTACCATGGGTATAATAATCTTTTTTGCCTCTGGCACACACATTTTACATGATGACCAAATGTTAGCAGAAATATAAGAGCACAGAGGTTGAGATGGAAACCAAATATACAGTCATAAACATCATCACCCAAGAGGAAAACATTGCTTAATATGGTTTAATAATCACAATGACAAACAATGCTCTACTATCACATCACATAAAAGCAGGGCTCCACAGACAAATCAGGCCTTAATAGAGGTCT
Source organism: Acanthurus leucopareius (assembly GCA_029814765.1). NCBI lineage: Eukaryota > Metazoa > Chordata > Actinopteri > Acanthuriformes > Acanthuridae > Acanthurus > Acanthurus leucopareius. The sequence continues at coordinate 9,536,120 of JAQMCX010000011.1, read as the reverse complement.
TTTATAGAGATAGGAAAGGGATATTATTTCATTATAATGTCTCAGCTACTCTTATTTATCCACATAATTATGGTGGGCGCCCAGGTGGGACTGTCACAGTAAAGCATGGCCTAGAAAGAGCCAGGAACCTTTATTGAGCTGATATTAATTGATTTGTCCTGACCTACCCAGACCTGGCCTCCCCTGGCTCGGCTTCCTCGGTGGAGCCGTGCCAAGGTCTGTCCTAACTCTGCATAAAAATAAATGAGAAGCTATGGGGCTAGACTCGAAAGCCAGAGGATATTGTTCGATTTCACGTCAGCCCTCCAGGAGGCAATTTAAACAACCCAGCATGCTAATCAACCTGGTATAAAAGGCAGTTCTGGAGGGTGGCCCATTCTCCTTTTCTTTTTTTTTTTCTTCCTGCTCTCCTACTGCAACAAGGCCAAAAAAGACCTTAACAAACTTAGGAGAACAGTGTAATTGGGCCTGTATCTGAAGGAACATTACACTCCAGTGTAATGTAACTATATAATGTGGAAAAGAAAACAAGTGTTCTTACTTTAACAGGCTTGCCGTTGTCATATTTTTTCTCTTTAAAATTCCAGGAAAAAGATGCTCATATAAAATAAAAATATGTATATATATGTTGACATAAAGAAAGTATTGCTCCACTGGCTGACTCTGAGCCTGGATGTGTGCATCTCCTGCCATCAACACATAAATACTGCTTCAGTGGGGCCACATTGTGACCCTTGTCTGAGGAGGAACAGCCACAAATAATTTAATACTCTAATATCCCCTTGGTATTTGTTGTGACCACGGAAATACGATAGTGTTCATTCTCTGCTTGTGCCCTGAACCCACAGGTCAGCTGGTAGCAGATCACAGACTTCTCTGTGACTCAGAGGTTAAACTAATCATGCATGACTTTCTCACATGGCCCGATCTTTTTAAAACACACACCAGCCTAACATCCAGCCGTTGGGTGAACCTGCTTTTCATGCACTTACATCACTGAGCTCTTTAGTGGGTTTGACTAAACCTTCAAATGTACCTTCAATTATTTAGACCTTGTTTAATATTCAAAATGTAAAGCAACTGTCGTTTACATGTTTCTTAAAACCGCACCATTAATCTCTCTGAACCTCTCTGTATAATATCTTTGAAACTGCATATTCCCACACATTTCTACAACACTGCATTTACACACTGCAACTCCTCCTCAACACCCACCTGCCTTTAACCCAAAGTTATATCACTTATTTGTAAGAAACTTTAGACAGAAGTTCACAATAAATTCATGTGAAAACACATTTGACCATCACATTTTTAACTGTGCATTTGCTCAGGTTGCTAAAGTTAAAAATATCCTCCAGCCATCTTGGTGTTAAAACCCTAAAAAATAAATAATTTCTTAAAGTCATTCCATGTTGAAAGGTAAGAGCTGATAAACACTGCCCCCTACTGACACCAAAGAGTTTATACACTTATTCACCAATACTCCCTGATGCAGTGTCAGTATAAGGTACTTTTCTGTTTGTAGGTCATAGATTTGCCTGCAAAGCTGTCAAACACACCATTAGTTTATTAGCTTATTTTACTTTATTGCAGTTGTATCCACCCAAAACAGAGCTTGTAAATTAATTTCTGAAATTTACATGGTTTAGCTTTTAAAGGAATCTAAAGGGAAATCCAGCAACTCTCTACAAATATTTTGTTATTTCAGTTATTTCTCACAGGATAGTCAAATCTGAGCTTTTATTACATAACAAAAAAGGAAAAGAAACTGGAATTAAATGACTAACAATTTAGTATTTTTTCACAAAAGCATCAATTAACAAAAAGAGAAAGGAAAACAAAACATATACATTATAGTTTTAGTGTCACACACAGGAGTCACAGTTGAATTATGAATAATCCTGATAAATACATCTCTGAAAAACTGCAAATACTGTCACTGTGGTGCATTGGCAGAAACATGCTGGTCTCAAAGGAAAGATATGAATGCACAACACATTTTTGCATGTATAGAAAAAATATCCAACAATCAACGATCTTTTGAGCTGAGATTTGAGAGAAAGGGAATGTTGGTTATTTTGTTACTGATCACATCTGTGACATCACATATATATTTTTCGGTTCTTTGTTGATCCAAAGAGATTAAGTGATGATTTTATTCTCATACTGAAACTTCATTATTATTAAATTTTTAATATTATGGCAGCATTTTGATTCTAAAAATGAGGCAAAAAACTATTTTCTGGATGTCATCACAGTCACTGGACATCGAACTATGATAAAAGAATCTTCAGTTCACTATGAGGTGTGGTTTTGAAGTACAATCACAATAGAACATTTACAATAAGAGTGCTTATAAACAGACTGCATGAATTAGTAAACAGTAAATTATATTGAATTAGCTTGATTTATAAAAAAAACATATTCACATAGCATTATCAGTCAATACTTTCTTGCATGACATCAAAACCAAACAATAAAAACTTAAACGTACATCGCACCTGTTAGAATGAACATGAATAAGAAGTTTAGTAGTTCAAAGGAGGAGGGCCAGGAAAATCTCAAGAGAAAGGTTGGAACAACGGTAAAGGAAAACAACTTTCCTTTTAAACTTCAGCTTTAACTTCTTTTACTCTGACAGTCACTTCCAACAAATGTTGTAAGTGTCCCTTTTGTAGCGTCATTTCAGGTGAATCTCTCTGAGACTGTATTGTGGTGTGTGAGATGGCTATCTACAATGTAAGTTCTTCAATGATCTATTTAGCACTGTACAGTTATTACTTGTTTAAATTAGATCTTTTATTTTATGTTACTTTGTGTAAGGAAGTAACGACGGAAATAACTGAACCCTCCTCTCTGCCTTCAATCTGCTGTGGCTCTCAACCACAAACTGTCCTTTTCACTTAGACAATATTTTTTTATCCTGTGAGTTTTAATGGTTCTCACATCTCCAAAATTTTCAGAGACAAGAATAATTGTTGTCTGCTTTTAGTCTGTCTTTGACTGAATGTCCTCCATACTGTTGAAACCCTGCCTGTACGTGTTTGAAATGATTCAATCCCTGTGTATTCTGCTACAGTTGGACTGACTGACTAACTGATTGGTTTTATTTGTGGATTATTAGAAATGTACGTTAAAGGGAAAACATTCATTTCCAATGTGGCCCCCAGATGTTAAAGACATCAAAAACACAAAGGAGCACCAACATTTTTGAATAAAAAACACAATTTCAAAAAAATGTTAAAAAAAATCTGTAAAATACAATATAAATCTGTTACCCTGAATTTGTCCATTCCAGAAAGCCCCTTTTTAATTGTCTTTTCTTTTACTATTTGAAGTATCTTTAAGTATCTTTCACTGTGTTACACAAATTAAGGCTGTCATAATTTCAGATTATCTGTAAAGGATTGCTGAAGTTTAGATAATTCACTAAATTTTATTATTGTGTGTATCTACTATCTAAAAAGGAAAAAAAAAATAAAATTAAAAAAAAATGCTGAAGCCAGGAAGTTAAACTAATGCTATCTGAGAAATAATCTTCAACCTGCCCAAACACAAGACGCTCAAACCTCAGACACAGTTAATAGAAATGATTCTGGTCAAATGTCTAATTTACATATTTTTCTTCTCAAAAAGGGAAAAATCCTTGGTCTTTTCAGTTCATGTGGGAATTTACTCTAACTTAAAGTTAAATTTATGATATGCGTTATGAAACTAGAAATTACACCAGCACTTTCTCTCTTCTCTGGTTGGAGTCCAATCGTGGCCAGCTGCTTTGATCAAAGATAATGTGTATAGACATGTTTTAATCCACTGAAACAGCACTTAAAAAAAATTTAACAATATTTTTTTGTCTTTAAAAAAAGAGTTAACAAATGATAAGCCGTGTCTCCCTGAGCCAAACAATAAGCACTAGTTATAAAAACAAAACATATCAGCACAATGAGCAACTTTTGTATTTAAAACTCAACTTATCCTAAACGAAGAGTCACATATTGCAAACTTTTGATTTAACTTTGCTGTGGAGCCTTTTTGTTAAGTACTTAACATTTCTTTTGGAATGGAGTGAATTTTAAGATTAGCATCCAAACTGAAAATTGGTGCTCTAATTGTTTGTCGTGTATCTGACTTTCTAAAAGAAATATGTTAATCATAATCAGTAATCAGTACAAAAAGTTTCACTACTCAAACTTTCAAAATGCCAAATCTTTCTTTTTTTTAAAACATTTAAAGAAACCCTTTTCCTTTTTCAAATCAACCAAATGTTTTTTTTTTTGTTTTTCTGCATACTCACTACAGCTCTCTATCAACAGTATCACCTTGACCTTTACCAGACTCCTCTGAGTCTTGCATGGTCTCAGCCTCTTCTTCCTTATCTTGGTTATTACATGCTGCATCAGAAGACTTTGGATTGACACTGTTGATTATGTTGTTGGGTTCTGTTGATGTGGATTGTCCCCATGTACCATATTTTGAGAAGTTTGTGTCAATGGTGAACTTGGCTGAGCAGCAGGAGAGACACCATCTGTAGGAGACTTTACTTCCTCATCCTCATGTGCCTCCTTATTGATCTATGAAACAGACAGTGACAAAATAATTAAAAATTAGAAGAGAGGAAACAGAAACTGCACCTGACTGTTAAGAATCAGCATAAGTTGTTTAGGGAAGAACTATAAAACCTGTTTTAAAACATGCTCAACCTGTTTTACTCCATCAAGGTTTAGAAAATGTGCAAAGCTACAGTAAGAAGTCATTTCAGAGGCAAGTAGAAGAAAGGACTGTATTTAAAAAAGTAATGTGGTGAATCAAATATAACTCTTCCTCCAGCATTTTACATTTGCTGCTCATAAATGCAGTTGAACTGTCAAAATCACAACATGCTTTAATCATTCTTGGAGGGTGACTGTTGGTTCAGGCCAAGCAGCAACAATCAGGTCTATCAACTGAAGCCATCAAGGGATTTACCCCAAACTGCAGTTCCTTAAATGGCCACTTGGTACAAGCCCCAGCAAAGAGTTAATTCTTTGGAGCCCCACATAAAAATGGCTGACTCTTTAGCAGAAGTAAACATGTTTACAGCCTGATGCAAAATTAATTGTGAATTCTACAGTTTATTTATCTGTTAATGACAAAAGTCCTGGGGTTTATTTTATTTTATTCACACATTTAAACTCATATTGAAGCTCAAAGCCAAGAATAAAGAAGGATGTGGCAGCGTTCACAGCTGTGTGCTGTCTGCTGGGTGTCACACAGTCATTTGTAACAATACATATTTTTCTCAGTTTGAACATCTACTGCACAAATGGCCACTTTTGGCTCCAAAAAAACAAAAAGGCAGCAGCCTTAATGCCAAACTTCAGACTTTAAAACAAAACTCCACAAGCCAATGGATGATGGTGTTTCGATGGTCACGAAAATTAATTAATTAATTAATTAATAAAAATTCCGTGCACAAGGAACAGTTTTTTCTTGTCTGTCATGATCACTATAGTTTAATCAGTCACTAAATTAAACAGCTGCTGTGTTATTTGTACTGTGTGACAGATATTACAAAGTTCTCAAGTTCAGTGTTTTATCTCGTAGCACTGGCTCCTCACTAACTCTGAGACAAGTCGTTATAAACTGTCTACTCAAACTACTCAGTGAGCACAGTAAATGGATACGTTTTTTATATATTTATCATTTTTTCTATCATACACTTAAAAATATAAGCATAATGCATCACAAAAAAGAAACAGAAGAACATTAAAAAAAAATAAAAAACAAACAAAAAACTTTCTAAAAAGAGTGAAAGGAAGCGAGTCATTCCTGAATCTATAAAGCAAACCAGTGACTGCTAACAGATTTGGCTAGTGGTAGTATAAAGGTAGTGGTTTTATATACCTGCAGCAGCCTCCTCATGCTTGCATTTGTGCTTGATCTTCAGGGTCAGCATCCACCTTCTGAGTTTTGTCATTTTGTGCTGTGTCTGAAGACTCTTCAGTGGTATCACTGTCATTCTTGCCTGGTTCTATGGAACCTTGTTTACCTGGTTGCACATCTTCATCATCATTGTCACCTCCACTTGGAGATCCATTTCCTGCTGCAGAACCTGATCGGCCTGTTTCTTGCTCCTTATCCTCATGTTTTTCTTTTTCTTTCTTTGACAAGTTTGAATCTTGCTGATGTTGAGTTGTTCCTGTACCTTCTTGTCCAGAACGGATGTTGGGTTGTTCATTCTCCAGAGAGCCACCAGATTCATTTTTTTCCCCTACATTTGATGAGTCAGAGTCTCTTGAACCACTCTTTGTTTCTCCACTGACCTGGTTTGAGTTGGTTTTTTCCTTGTGTTCATCTGTGGTTTCCCCAAGTGTAATATCATTAGAGGTTTGTGTCAATGTTGAACTTGGCGGAGCAGCAGGAGAGACATCACCTGTAGGAGACTTTACTTCCTCATCCTCATCTGCCTCCTTCTTTATCTCTGAAACAGACAATGAAAAACATTATAAAAGTGGAAACAGAAACTGCACCTGACTGTTAAGAATTAGCAAAAGATGTTTGGAGGCCATTTTTAAAATCAATTTGATTTGCTTCAACAAGGGTCAGAAAAAGTGAAAAACCACAGTAAGAAGTCATTTCACAAGAAACACAAGGAAAGGTTTGTATCTAAAGAGGCAGGAGAAACAGGAGGAGGTTCCTCAACTTTTAAATTATGATTTACTTAATGAATCACCAAAAAAGTAGTAACAAAATATCATAAAAGAGAAAATATATGTAGAACAGTAAAATCTGTAAAAAAGACTGGAAGGTAATGAGTCTTTACAGCCAACCAATGACTGCTTACAGATTAGGTCAATGCAGAAGTATTTGATCTAAAATGGGATGGGAGATGGACTTTTGAATGATCACAGAATAGATTAGTTGCAGTTATTAAGTCAGGATGAACCTTATGTGGGACATTAACTGAGAAAAGTTCACAGTTTAATGGTTGAAATAGTTTTGGAGGTTACAAATACATAACATTTACAAAACAAGATAAAACATTAAAACAACTGTCATTTCAATTTTTTGACAAAATATATGTCAGCATCATCGGTAAACGGTTAACTATTTTGTGATTGTGAGTGTGGCAACATGGGATCTGACAACAATGAAAAAACAACTATTATTGATTATTTTATAGTTTGACTGAGGTTTTTTTTTTTCTTGCCTTGTTTTCTTTTTTTTTTTCCAGTGATCGTTCTGAATCTATTTTAGACAGTGTGATGTTCATACTTTGCTGATAACATTTTATACTCTGCTGATTAATGATTATTCTAAGTGAACAGTGCCAACTTTTACTTTCTTGTAAAAATGACAAACATCTATTTGTGAGACCAACATTTAACTTTCAGACTTTTTTTGTCTGGACTCTGTTTAGTACCTGGTGACTCAAAGAAACTTTTCCTCTTTTCAACAAGCCCTGCAAAAAGTAAACAATGACAATCAGCAGAATTGAAGCAGCCTCTTTACAAGATATGAGTTATGACAAATAATATCTCTGTTACTAGTGTTACCTCTTTGTGGCTTCTCATCCTGTAAAGCCATACCATCCACTGTAAAAGATGAAAGTGTTAAACAATTAAAGCTTCCTGCTGCACTCATATAAATTCCATTGAAACTAATTTGTGACATGAAATCTAATGCATTTGACTCAATTACATCATTCTGTATTGTATAAAAACACCCCTGATTACAGTATTAACAAAAGTCAGGAGGAACATAAAGCTCAAAAAAATTCTCTAAATCTGTAGATGTTTTATTGTTATTTTATTCTTTAAATATTGATGTTTTGTTCACTCTTACAAAGGCTTCTGCTTTTCACTTCTCCAGCTGGTGTATGACACAGATATTTTGTTTTGTAAATAATAATAAAAGAAACACAATGCAAGATTTTTTTTACATTTTTAGGAATAGCATTTTTTTTCCATCAATTTGTCTCAAACCCAGGTTTTGCAACTCTTGTAGCACATAAAAACTTAAATGTGCATCTAAAAAAGTTGTGACAAACCTGCCTACAAGTACATTCAGATTCCCAAACAGAAAGCAGAACATCAGCAGCTTTTACCTTCAGCAGAGTTTG